>ML675609.1:16600414-16832061 GCA_007922155.1 Mesoclemmys tuberculata | reverse complement strand
TGAAGACCTTCAAGGCTTCTCACAGACTGGGTGTTGCAGTAAAGACTTCACTGCTGTATAGTACATGACAAGGAGACTGGACTCTGAAACTATCTGGACTCTGAAACTGACATCAGAACAGTATTCATTACCTAATACTATTAATATATTAATATTTTTTACTTATTGCCTTTTCTCAGTGAATTAAAAAATGCTTAAAAAATATTGGCCTCACAGTCAGGAACAGAGTGAAACCACAAAGAACTGATCATTGCTGAATTTTGGAGAAGCTTGGATTTGGAGCCAGATCTGAATTTCATTTTTCACGCCCCTCTCTTGTTCCTTAAAACACTGCTTTACAGTAATTATTATAATGGAGAAAAGGAAGTGCAAAGATAATGATTTAGTCAAACTGTACAATGAGTCCTTGACCAGGCTGGGTCAATAGAACCCTGGGATTGAGCTTTCCTCACACAAGAAACAAGTAATTTCTGTTGTGGTCATGGGAATTACTTGTACCCTGCTTTAGGAGAGTCAGGGCTTGGGAGTGCCCTGTGTTGTGTTCATACACTCTGAAGCTGTAGTTGAACCAAAAATTGCTCTATTTATGTGTAGGAATTTTGCCTGACTTCTTTACATGGAAGGAGTAGAGATGAAATACTAACTTATATGTATTAAAGTTGGAAGATGTGCTATCAGAAATATTAGGTTCCCTTTTGTCACGTTCATGTCGCTGTGGCTTCTCCGTCCATTTCACAAGCTGTTTTGTGTTGAAACATCATCTGTTTTAGTTTTATCCTTTTTGTTGAAAGTCAGTGAATTTAAATGATTGATTGGTATGTAATTAATATATCCTATTTACTTATTCAATAGAATCTTTGCTTGCATCCAAATTTGCATTTCTTGTTTATGGCAAAAGGAAGAACAAAAAAGAGAACTTTTGGAACTTTGATATTTTTTTTAGTAAAAAATATATATAATCTGTCCATTTTTGTTGTGAATGCTTTTTACAAAATTGTAATTGGTGCAAAGTTTCTATTGTCTGAACTGGCTGCTGCAGCTAAGTTCCTAATATAAAACATGGTGATACGATCATTTTAATTTTATGCAGTCAAGCATCTATGAATCTCCAGTAATCCTCTTGTGTTAATCTCTCTCATTGACCCATATGGCTCATAGTCCTATTCATTTTCAGAGGGCCTGTTTAGCAGTGTTAATGTCTACATTATTCTTTTTCCCCCTTGTATTTGTGTGTTGCCAGTTTAAATTTGTGTACAGCGCTGTAGAAGAGCTATGAATTATTATTTTATTATTATATTTATTATTATAAAGATAGTTGGCCGAAGGGAAAAGAAAAAGTAGAGAAATGTAAATATCTCATACTTCTAGCCATCTTAATATTTTATAGAGCAGCTAAATGTAGCACAAAATTAAGAAACTTAAGATTCTTTCTGATTCATTCTTGGTGCTGTCAGCACAGCTCTGGAAGTAAGGTTGATTATTTATAGGGCCACACTCGGTGGTCACAGACCCAAAAAGGCACCTACCCAACTATGCTTCAGGGATGCTTGTAGTGTTTCATGTACTGTGTTTCATGTACTGTTGTTTATACACTAGGTACAGATTTTATTATTTTAATGATTTTTTTGTGAATAAAGAAAATTGAAATGTATGTATTTTATCTACATGGTACTGTACCAAGTTACAGCTTTAAGTAAAATATTGGTATATCTTCATGAAAGTTGCTTTTGTTCTATTCATAGCCTCTAGTCAACAGGGGTTTCCAGATATCAAGATTATTCATTTGTAGAGCGCTGACATCATGCTTGGCACTGTATAGAACACTGGAGAAGACAGTCCGTCAGAGGTAGTGTTAGAGGCAAATGTAAGATAACAGATGAGATTTTTTTTATATTGTTTTTATAGCCTGTCCAGGGTGGAAGAGTAGATACTTGGAGTTGCGGATCATTGATTCTGTACTTATCAAGTGACCATGAGTATTCCCTTTGAACTGGGCAGATAGAGAGGGACTTAGCTCATACCTCCTGTGCCCTGTGAAGATGGTGGTGGTTCATGGTGGCTTTTGTGGTTTTCTGAGGCCTTTCAGAAGCTGCTCCAAGAGGAAGAGAACAGATAAAGGTCTTGTCTGCGTTAGAAGGGGTTTGGCAGTATAGCTATACCAGCAAACTCTTCTAACAGAGACATAGCTCATACCAGCCAAAGATATATTTTGTCAGTGTAACTCAGTTCTTCTACAAAATAAGCTATGCCAGCAAAAGGATGTTTTTGCCAGTATCACTGCAACTATACGAGGGCTTGTGCTGGGGTAACTATGTCATTAGGAGTGTGATTTTTGTCACACACCTAACTTTCATAGCTATGCAGCAAAACTTAAGTGTGGACAGGTCAAAGATGTTAGCAGTCTTTAATTCATGAACTTGACAAGACAGCTAGTTTGATTAACAGAGAAATGTAATCAAACCCATTGTGAAAACAAGATTAAGTGCATTTGTTTCAACAAGATATGTGTCTCTGCCTTAAAGCACACAGTTTAGTTTTAAAGGTAGAAGAAGAGGGAAAGGAGTAAGGCAAATTACATCTAAAATGTAAAAAAAATCACCTTTGGTGCAATCATCTATGTTCATAGTTACGCAAGTCACCTGTTCTCCTTTAAAGCTTAATTAGTTTGTCAAATTAATATCTATACTACAGAAAGAAAAAAGCTTGTGTATTAATACATTCATTTTCTTAATTTATAGTGTATTAAGTATTCTTTCTAGGAAATACTATTGGAATTTAAACTAACTTCCTGACCCAACAAATTTTGCTGCAGTTTTCACTTGTTCAGTCATTCCAAAGTATTTTTGTCCTAACTTCAATTTTTTCTTTTTTCCACTGCCCCAATAAGTTAACATCTTTGTACCTCACTTGTAATGTAAGTGAAAGGGCTTTTGCATGGGTGTCATTTATACAGTTGTACAAAGCAGCTAGCAGGAAAGTTAATGTCAGTGACAGAAAAACTCTGCAATAGAATAGAGAGCTGTACTGACTCAATGGCAGACACAAGCTGTGGTTTCCTACCCCCACAGGAGTTTGAGAAGGCTGTGTTATCACCATTTGATTGGTCGGTTGCTGCAGCTGATGGTTGATCTAATTGGGCAAGAAGCAGCACACATTATTAATCTGGATAAAACTAAGTCCCTGGCCATTACTGTCGAGCAGGCTCAAGCTTCAGATTACAATTAGCACAGTATTAATCTGTCAGGGCGGGACATTGAACAAGTGGCAAATATTTGGACAGCTTCAGAGACCATGATAGAGGATACTTTAAAGAAGTGGACATTCGAATATCAGCAGCTGGTGGGGATGCTGTGACATCAAGCTTGCTATGAATCTGTAAATCTTTAGAATCACAAGTATGCCAACTCTATTGTATGAAATGAAAATTAGATCCTCAGACCGGCCAAATATTAGGACAGAAAAAATAAAACAAAAAATGAAAAAAATAAAGGTAATGAATGGGATTTATATTTTGTATGATTGAAAAAGGAATTCAGCATTCAGTATCTGATACAGACTATTGCAAATACCTACAGCATGTAGTAGAACCTAAAATATTTCAAAATACTAATAAGTACATTTTATTTCTCTAGTTTTTACATTTAATCTGCAACTTCACTTTGGTCTTCACAGAGAGGCGAAGCTACTATAGAGCTGTGTGCCTCCCAATGAAGATTTTTTGCTAAATCTACTCACTAATCCAAGGTGTTAGGTAACCATTTCTCTAATCCTTTTCACAAAATGCAATCACAATTTGTGTTTTGCAAGGCAAATACTGTATGCTATTACTAGTGACAACAAGAAGCTCTGTGGAATTTTGGAGAAACGTGCTGAATTTCTGCAGTGGGATCTATTTCTTATTTTGTGTTCTGCTTGATGTATACTATAAAATACAGAGAGAGGGTCAGCCTGATACTTTATCTCATTAACCTGAATTGTGTTTACTGTTGGAGTGGGGGGCAGAGCGGGAAGCTGTATAGAAACCCATTAAATCCTAGGCCATATATTCATTTTCTGGTTGCTCAGATCTGGCAACTCACTTCTCTTACCTTTCTCTTTCCAAAAACTTCAACTTCAGATAATAGCATAGGCGCTGTCTTGATTAGGAAAAAATGTTTTGTTTTTTTTTGAAAAACATCACCACTAATAACCCCTTTTTGTTAAGTGGTGTCTAATAACTGTCAGTGCCTAGTGTAGACAGGATTTAGCACTTTCAAAAATACACTTGTCATGGTGAACCTTAGGGTCAGGTTAAAAAGATCATACAGAGATTATCAGAAGACCTAATACTAAAATGGATTAATATAGGACTATTCCTTATTGATACTAATCTAGATGGGGTTTTTCCCACAGTCTTTTCTTTGGAAAATCATGATGAGGCAATGGTTTACCCTCCCACTGCAAGACAGTGAGTTGCTAGGATAGAAATGTTCTCAGTTGACAGAACTTGTACCTCCTATTCTGAAGGACACCAAAACTTCTTTCCTTAAACCTGAAGTTTTGGAAAGTTGGGTGCTTCATCATAATGTACACTTGCTGCTGGAGAAAAAAGTACCTTGATGTTTTTTCCTGAAGACCTGATATCAAAGCATAGTCAAAGAGTTTAATATTCCATCATTTTTGTATGTATCAGTTGTTCAACCTGACTTTTTACCTTTATCTCTCATTCTCTGAAAGGTCACTGTTCTAAAGGACTTTTAACTTCAGTTATATGTAATGGTCGCTGTATGCTCAAGTCCCTTTAATTATGTGTGCTATATGTATTGCAAAACAAAAATCAATAATGTTTGTTTCTTTTCAAAAGAAAAATCATGCAAATGACACTACAGGAATCAACAAAGGCATTATTTAGCTGATGGCAAAGTAACTGCTCCTTTCTCATAATTTTTAAAGACTGTAGCGACTGTCTTAGTTGTCTGAATATAAAGAATATTCAGATATTTGAATATTCAAAACTTGTAGCCTTATACCTATAAAATATCCTTTTAAATGAATAACTGATGTATCTGTTATAGTAAATTAACTGAAAGTATCCAAGCATAAACTCTGTTTCCAGGGGTAACTAGTCAAAATCAATTAACACATTAGAGACAAAACCAAAATGCATTCTATCAGAGCGGAACTTTGGAAACTCCAGGTCCTGATCCTGCAAACACTTTTATATACATGCTTAACTTCAAGCACCTGAGTAGTCCCATTGGACTACTTCCCATTTAGTAAGCTATTTTAATGATAAAAGCACTATATGAAGGAGTTATGAAGAAGAAAAAAGAGTGTCTCATGTTGAAGTCAGCTTTAATTTAATGAAGTCAGCTGGGTTCTAATTTCTGATTGACTGTTCTTTTTAGAATGTGTCAAGCTTCAGGGTGCATACTGATGGCACTGGTTGGGTCTGGTTTAAACTCTTGAACCTGCCGCTTGTACTGCAAGAGTGCTATAAAGTTCTTTTATGGCAGTGTGGCAATGGTTCACATATAAAGTGTTTCTTTGCTGAAAATAGAGTAGGAAAAGCAGTTGTAAAATATATTACTTTATGGCTATGTAGGCCTAATACTCCTTTAATGCCGCTGTAAATTAGTTGTAGCCCCATGCCTTTTATCAGCCAGTGTCAAGAATGAGACACTAAGTGGATAATTTTTTAGGGGGAGGGGAATTTAGTATAATTAAAAATAAAATGTCTTTTACATTCATTATTAATGTGGATTTGAATTTCAATGAAGAGTGTAAGTAGTATTTATATGGAGCCAATTTCATCCTTACTATAAGAAGTGCCTCACAAGAAGATGATGAAGACAGAGGCATTATCTAAGCAGGGAGGTTGACAGGGAAAGCTGTTGAGGAATAGCTGTCCCCAGAGAATGTCACTCAGGTGGACACACTATCCAGAGTAATTACTCCACTTTGTGAGCAGAGTAATTGTTTTGGAATCAAGTCACCTGTATTCCAGAATAGCATGTTCAGTATTTCAGAGTAGTAGCTACTCTGGAATAACTTTTACCATCTGATTTCGCTTTCTAGTTAAGGCCATAATCTCTGTGCAAAGACTTGTATTTAAAGTTTAGATAAGAGGCATTGTTTGATGGTTACAAACCATGGTATGAGGATAAGGGAAAAGAGAAGACAAGGATGATTTAAAAAAAAATCATGCATTTCTCTTGTTTGTGCATGCACACTTTTTTTATTCCTGACCCTCTCTCACTGCGGCTGTTCTTCCAGCAAACAGTCTGAAATCTTATTTTTCCTCATCCCCACTAAGAAGTTGGGCTGGGTACTCTTCCTAGCTCTGCCCATATGAGACATGACTTTACTGGGTATTGTGCAGATGTTCAAAATATTATCTTGTATGTGATCTGTATCTGGTTTCACCTGGCTGATACTTGTGTGCCCCATTGGTATTTTTGTGTACGCATGTTTCCCCATGGGATAGCTCAGTGTCCCCACTGGACTCTGCTAGGCTCCTTGGGCATGGCTTTTTATTGATTTTGCAGGAGACAAAAAAGTGTTCATCTGTTCCCTCGTTTGTGATGTCCACATGAGTAGTCACTATAGATCGTCATAATATGATCCTCCCCCTACTTTTTTATTTGAATTCATGAGCAGTGACAGTTAACAATTTCTATGTTTAAAGTATTATCATTAGGCATCTGAATACTTACTGAAGTGAATAAGACAGATCACACCTCTCCTTGTTTCCCATGCTGCAAATGCAGGGAAAAGTCAAAACACAGGTTATGTTTGTTTCACATTTTCAAGGCTATCTCAGCAGTTACAAGAGCTAAAGACTTATTTTTTTAGAAATATGTTTAGATTCCGGAGAACAGAAGGTGAACATGAAAGAGATGCCAATATTCCATGCAGCTGTGTACCAGGGCAATCTGAGCCCTAGTCCCACCGAGAAAAATCCCATAGTCATCTCTGACCCCTTCATTCCCACTGTGATTTTCCTTGATGCTGACACATTACCTGACCAATCTTATGTTCTTTTGCCACCTGGGACAGATTTTTTTTCACCAGAAACTAAAAATCCTACTTTGAACTGAACTTGAAAGTAGCCTAAACAAGATGATTAGTGGGAGTCATCTCATTTAGTTGTGGGGTTTTGGGCGGTCTGTTACTCCACTGCAAGATCAATGGAACTTTAGTTAGGCCTTATCTTTGTTTAATTTGAAGATGGGAAAGGCCTGGAAGCAATAGTGGAATAAACAAAAAATAAAAGCACTGCAAGGGAAATCCTAATTTATGAAATTATTTATAAGGAGTAATTTGGGGCCAAATCCTCAACTGGGTTCAATCTGCATAGCTTCTTTTGAATATAATGGAACTGCTTAAGTTAATAAATATTGCCCTGAGTAAAGGGTTCACAATCTGGCCCTTACCTATGGCCATTACAGAGCACCAAATCAGAGATTCAGGTGCAACAACATACTGGTATATTTACAAAATTTATGGAATGAGAACAATTAAATTTCATACACTATATGAATCTATTCCTATTTCTTCCAATATATTTCCACCAGAATTTTGTTATTTACCAATTGAAGATATCATTCAATGTTGAGATATAATATTGAAACTATTATCTGAGATGGAATTGTAGTCATTTGTGTTTTTCTAAATAGGGAAAATAATCCCTCTCAATCAATACTGGTGCTGTGATTTTTTTCCCAGGAGCTTAAGGGAGTTAGGCACCTAACTCCCCCTATGTTTCACCCTGAGCCAAACCCCTTTGAAGATCCCAGTCTTATGTGTAATGATTAATGTATTAGGTTTGGTGGATACAGAGATATATATTAGGTTATGTATATTGATTTGTAAATTCATTTAATGATGTTTAGAATCTAGCTGATTTTTTCCCAGAATGTTTAAACTGCTTTCAATATTATGTTATACAGGTCACAGATTTTTACAAATGCTAATGAACGACATAGGCATAGTGGCTCCAAAAGAATTGTGTTTAAAATGAGAATTTGTCTTATTGTGTGGGCTAGAGAAAAACTCTTTCATGTGCTCTACCAGATTTGATACGATAGCAGTTTTAATAATTAGTTTCAGTACGTTGCAAATGCAAAACTTGCTGATGCAGTTAGTTGTGTTTTAATAGATCATTGACCCGTCAATCAGACTCTGACCACTTCAGAGATAAGAAACAGTGGTTCCATTGGTTTTTATGAATACAGCACCCTTCTGCAAATTGAGAAATGGTGTAATCATTAACAGGAGTAATGCGTGTGGGCATTCAGGGTTCATCTAATATCTTTGAGCTTCAAGTCCTATTACCTTGAGTGTGATTAACTCTTTGGCTATCTGCACATGACCAAAATGTGTTGTAAGTAGGCATTAGTTCTGTGGCAATGGTATGTCAGCAGGTACTCAGGTGACTCTTTGATCACTTTTAAAGGTCTTAATAGTAACTTTTATTTTGATTTGTCAAACTTGTTTCTTTGAGTGCAAAATGTGGAAAGGCAGAAGGAGGCACCTAAGCAGTGAAACTTAATTAAAGCAAATAAGTGATAAAACCACCTACCAGAGAGAGTTGTTTTAAGAGGCATCACCACACTCATATTTACAGAGAGATTTTTCCAAAATCATACTAAAATATTTCATATTTTTCAATATGAATACTTATTATGAAGAATTATTGAGTGTCATCACAGGTCGATGCGTTTGACCTAGATAATCACTTGGGAATTGCCAAAGCATATTGGTTTACTGTGGCATGGCTAGATGAATCAGGGAGAAGGCAAAGGCTGATAATGCTTCCTCTTAACCTTTCAAAGTTCAAAAGAATTTAGGAACAACTGCCATGCAGAAAGCTTGAAATGAGGTGAAATTAATTTCTTTACCTTACGGGATAATTTCTGTAATCTTTACTTTTTGGTTCTGTTTGTGTTGTGATTTATTTACAGTAGAAAACGTGTGAGGATACAAGGTTTGTGTAGAATAGAGGTAGATGTTAATGTAAATTTGAAGGTATAAAATTATGCTTTCATACAGAAGAATACCTAAATTTACATGCAGATATTTCACTTTATCAGCAAAGATGAGAGAAAAAGAAAGGGAGAAGAAATATGACAGTTTAATGAGAAGTTGCTAAAACATTCTATAACCGCAAGTTTGCCAGCCCATAGTGGAGATTTGACACTTTGAGAGCTGTGCTGTCATTTAATAAAAATAGAAACCTTTAAAGCAATGCTATACATTTTATATTGTGTACTTTCCATATATAGCATAATTTATTTTAAATATAGTTTAATGTACCAAATAATGTTTCAAAATAGATTATTTGGAAGAGTAAACGACATCTTGATACAGACAACATTTTATATCTATATTAAAAGTTGACAAACTCATCACATTGCAGTCTCATTTAATTCACTTCAGGGAAAATGTTTCATGTAATGTCACAAGGTAATTCCAGGCATGTACAGTATATGTATGGTATTACATCCTGCCAACAGTCCCTGTTTATTTCCCTGTCTGCAGCTGGCAGATCTTTCTGTGCTTGACAGTATTTTGTATTGCAGTAAACAAGTTACCATTTAATATCTTTTTGTTTACATAAGGCATATGTATGTTGCTAGATCATGTAATAACTGGGGCAATAAAGCAAAAGCAGAGTTTTCTAAAGAAAACAAGTCAACTGCAATATTTTCAATGCCATTTTATGTATTTACATAATGCCTCTCCTCCTTCTCCCCCACCCCTCAGATGGATCCCCAGGCACAGAAATGCGGCAACTGTTTAACAGTATACAGCAACACTGTACAATGGTTTAAAACAGCAAGTATCTACCACATTGTGATTCCAGAGTAGAGTAATGCAAGAGCTGCTGGATTTATCATAAAACACTAGGGATTATGCCGAGATCTTCAAGTACATGGAAATGTACCTTCAAGGAGATTGAGGAAAAGGAGGCAGAAGAGGCTATAGCACTTGCCTTTTCCATTGCTGTTTTAACATCTTCATGCTTTTGTTGTCCCCACATATAAATGTGTGTTCCAGTAATGCAGCTTCACTCTTGATGGGTCAGGATGAAGGTAGTATTGTAGTTTTCCTCATTCTCATTTTGTGCATTCTTGATCCCCCAATAGGACTGTCTCTAGGTAGAATATAAAGTGTAAAGAAAAAAGTATGGGTTGGATGAATGGACTACAAAATGGACAGAGAATTGGCTAGAGCAAAGGGCTCAACGAGTAGTGATCAATGGCTCCATGTCTAGCTGGCAGGCAATCGGTCACAAGTGGAGTGCCCCAGGGGTCGGTCCTGGGGCCTGTGTTGTTCAACATCTTCAGTAATGATCTGGAAGAGGGGATAGATGGCACCCTCAACAAGTTTGCATATGACACTAAGCTAGGGGGAGTGGTAGATACCCAGAAAGGCAGGGATAGGATACAGAAGGACCTAAACAAATTGGAGGATTGAGCCAAAAGAAATCTCATGAGGTTCAGCAAGGACAAGTGCAGAATCCTGCACTTAGGATGGAAGAATCCCATGCACAGCTACAGACTGGGGACTGATGAGCTAGGCAACAGTTTTGCAGAAAAGGATGTGGGGGTTAAAGTGGATAAGAAGCTGGATATGAGTCAGCAGTGTGCCCTGGTTGCCAAGAAGGCTAATGGCATATTGGGCTGCATTAGTAAGTGTATTGCCAGCAGATCGCAGGAAGTGATTATTTTCCTCTATTCGGCATTGGTGAGGCCGCATTTGGAGTATTGTGTCCAGTTTTGCACCCCCCACTACAAAAAGGATATGGACAAGTTGGAGAGAGTCCAGCGGAGGGCAACAAAAATGATTAGGGGGCTGGAGTGCAAGACTTATGAGGAGAGGCTGAAAGAACTAGGCCTGTTTAGTCTGCAGAAGAGAAGAATGAGGGGGGATTTGATAGCAGCCTTTAACTACCTGAGAGAGGGTTCCAAGAGGATGGAGCTAGGCTGTTTTCAGTGGTGGCAGATGACAGAACAAGGAGCAACGGTCTCAAGTTGCAGTGGGGAGGTCTAGGTTGGACATTAGAAAAATGTTTTTCACTAGGAGAGTGGTGAAGCATTGGAATGGGTTACCTAGGGAGGTGGTGGAATCTCCATCTTTAGAGGTATTTAAGCTGAGGCTTGACAAAACCCTCGCCGGGATGATTTAGTTGAGGATAATCCTGCTTTGAGCAGAGGGTTGGACTAGATGACCTCCTGTGGTCCCTTCCAACTCTAATATTCTATGATTCTATGATATGATGACTTTTTCCCCTTTACCTCCCCAGTTACATCTATTGCAGTTTTGCCTGTTCCCACTTCACCTATTCAGGGATTCTCAAACTTTTTTTTGCTGGGACCCCCTTCGTAAATATTTCAGGCTGTGACAATCTTGCAGACAGAGTATGTGTGAATCACAGTATTTAATACACTGCTGGAAATAGTGTAAAACAACACCACATTTCTAAGATTTGATATTTCTTTTTAATACTTGAAATTAATGCTGAAAATTATTCATTTAGCCCTTTAATTAAAGTGATTAGCTGAGAAACTGAAAACAATCACTGCAGGAAGCTGCTTTAGACTTACATGTGAACCTTTGCATAGTATTTACAGAAAACAGTAGCTGGGTTTTCATTTTTAATGAAATGAAATGAAAATGGGTTTTCATTTTTAATGTCAAATTGGTGACATTTTTAAACACCAGCTTACCTTCAGATATGAATCTCTGGTGAGACGTGTCTTGCAGTGTTCATTTGTAAACCAGTCATTCTTTAAGCACACTACCTGATCTAATAATCCTGTTTTTCCAGTGCCCAGATTATCCCACTCATATTCTCATCGAGGTTTGCCAGGAACTGAACCAGACCAGTCATGCAATAGTTCTGTGGACACTTTCTCAAAATCACAATCCACTAGCCTCCTTTTTCCTAGAGGCTTACCACGAGGGATGGTGAAACAGGTAAGAGAACTGAACTTTGACTCATATTCATTGTAATTGAATCTTTTTCTCTTGAGATAGAAGTATTGGAACTATAGGTCTTCTCACCAAACTTTTCAGAGGTATACAATTTAGTTTCCACAGATATGACAGGAACATGTTTACATATTTCTACATATAAAAATTTACCAAGATTTCAAAGGCTTTGCCCTTGAGGGACATAGATTTTTGAAGTGCAGCCTTTCCTTCCTTCTATCTGTGCCTGCTTAGAAGTCATCCTGTGTTTAGAAGTCATCCTAATTAATGCTTCCTCCAGAGATAAGGTTATAATCAAAAGATAACTAATATCCCTTTTTCTTTAGTCCTTTTCACTCTACACTTAAGGTTTGTCTACATGGGACAGTGTTTGTGGAATAAGCTAATAACAGTTATTCCAGAAAAACATCTCCATGTAGCCAAGCCCGAACTTAAGTCTTTTTTCAGGCTGCCCCATATGCTGGGAACAGCCTCCATTGTCCCACCCACGTACCAAGCATTCTCTCCTTCCAGTCATTCCTTTGGAATCCATTTTGTTAGCCTTCTCTTCCATCGCCAATCAACTCTGTGTTTTATACCACCCTCATGCCTTGTCCTTTAATTGTATTGTAGCAGTTCAATTTAGATTGAAGACTCCCAGAGCAAAGAACTTATCTAAGTTCATGTTTTGTAAAATACTCATCTCACCTATGACAATACAGTAATAAATAAAAGAATCCTAGGGCTTAATAGCATAGGAATATCCTATACAGGAGCTGAAAAATGAAATTACTACTTATTTTTTTTCATAAGGGAGACTAAGCCAAGATACCTTAAATGGAAATAAAAGTTCCAGGAAACGATAGTTTCACTATCACACAAAAAAAGTTTTTGTGTAAATCTTAAATCACTGAAAGCTCTTTGACCTAATGGGTTAAATACTAGAAAAGACCATAGAAATGGAATTCTAAAGAGATTTTTCATCCAGTATCAGATAATTTTAAGACTCTTCAGGGTATTGAATGAAGTGAAGACATAATCCATCATTAAGTAAGTGGCTAAGGAGGAGCTAGGATATTGTCAACCAATGACCTCAGTGGTAGACAAGATGATAGAGATCCTGACATACATAAAGGAAGCAAGTACAGCAGAGGAGGCACAGAATCTGATTGGGTCTGAAAGTGGTGACCTGAAGCTGATAATCAGTGTAAAACATTTCAGGTCAGGAGAAAAATAACAAGTCAAGTGCCACATGAATCTATATTGGGAGTGCACATGCGGCACACACAGTGCATGACCTGTAGGACGAGATCTGGTATCTCAGATTGCAGACAACTAAACTATGTAGACCAGCTTATGTACAGGAAAGCATTAGATCAGTGAAGACTTAGGGAGATAAAAATTACTGTAAATCAATGAATTAGTTGCTCATCACTTAAACTACATTTATAAACTTTAAGTTTATATACATTAGAGGTAACTAATTCCAACTTTCTAATAGGATTGGTGCCTTAAAATTTTAAACCTGTTTTTCATAAAATATCAGGCAACTTTTTATATCTGCTCTGGAGATTCTATTTCTAACAGTAGTTAACTTTTCTCAGCTTTCATTCATTACTATCATTGTGACTGGTCTTTTTCTTTTCCTCTATCCAGTCTTCCAATGGTTTTACGTGAATAACTCAGCTTTGGTATGAGTTGGACAGTGTCAGGCTACCCTCTAAGATTTCGCTGATTATCGTTCTTTCAACAGCACTTGGCTTTGTCAATGCAGACAGTTGGTGTGTGCCTATCTGAATTGTAAAGCTCCCATGCATTAATTAGCCTGCTGTGCACTAACTGTCCATGTGGACCTAGTTGCCACACGCTAAAAGTTCATTAGTGTCCTTTGCTGTACTCCACTTTGAAATGAGAATAGATTAGATTGCATAGATTAGATTACAGATTCTATTATTAGAGAATAGATGAGAACTTTTGTGCACAGCAGCATGGTCCACATGGACACTTAGTACATAGCTAGTGAAAGAGAGTTTTACATTCCAGCTTGCCATGATGCATTAACTGTTTATACAGAGTCCAGACAATCCCTAATTCCTTTCTTTTTACCCCCATCACTTTTTATGATCTCCATTTATCAATTTCTGTATTGCTCTATTTCTTTCTTGAAATCAGTGGACTTCAGAACGTGCTTAAGTGCTTTGTTGAGTCAGAAACTTAGCAAACCATAATTTAGAAAGTTTGCCCGAATATGGAATTTTCTCTTGAAGAGTTTATATTCTCATTTTGATCCATAGGAATTTAAAAGCATAACTCCACACATGTTAAGATAATATTACATTAAAAACCATGATAAATTAACAATTATTACAAATGCAAAAACAAGAACTCAAAAGTTAGGAAAGTCCAGTATTGAGGTTGCCTTTGCAGCCTTAATTCGGCGTCTCTGTGTGTATGCATTATAATAGTCTTTAATTACATGATCACATACTATTTTCCCCCAGTTTGTACAATAGCCCAAGTCTCTGTGTCACAGCACTATTATATAGCCTTTCTACAGTTTCTCTTTATAAGCTTTGTGAATGTGAAGTTTGTCATAGGCTTTGGCGACCCCTAGTGGCAGTTGAGAAAAACTGACTGTTAAATAAATGATACGGAAAAAATAGTGTATTTTCATTGCAGTGTTTAAATGTTTTTCTCTCTTCTGTCTGCAGCTGGATCAAATTTCTGAACTTCCTTCATGTGATTTTATGCTTGCGGTTTCAACAGGATTCATTTTTCATCTCTCCCAAATCATTTAGGCAGAAATAAGCAGATGTCTGCACTTTCCTGAAATTCCATATTAGGCAGTTATGTTTGGGCAGTATCAGGATTAGGATGGTTTTCCAACATATAGTTCAAATTAAACACTTATAGCATAGATTAGAAATTTGAGAGTCCTTTATTTCAAATTGTTTAATTAAGCTGGACACACTGTTGTTAATTTGGAGAAGACACCAGTAACTTCCTCGGCAGTGTGTCATTGCTTCCATGAATAACAGCTGCTGCTGAAGCAATATCAGTGCGATTTTTGTCTGTGTGTATTTGAAAAGTAATTAGAAATTCTGCAATTACATCACTTTCAAAATAGTTGCTGCGATAAAATAGTCGTGATCAATATGTAATTTTTATGTTAAAGTAGCAATATTTGCTTGCACTTATGTAAAAAGTATTTTGACAAGGTTTTTAATTTGAAAGTAATTTTTAAACTATTTAACCTTTTTTAATTATTTGGTATTTATTTGAGAACTTCCCCCTCATAGCATGAAATCAACTGGTAACCATGCTGTAAGAAATCTCTGAAATAGGTATTTATTTCTGCCAATATAAAATGAATATTTAAATAACCAGTTTATTGTTAAATTGTTTAAGTAATAGATGATATTT
This sequence comes from Mesoclemmys tuberculata, assembly GCA_007922155.1. Lineage (NCBI taxonomy): Eukaryota > Metazoa > Chordata > Testudines > Chelidae > Mesoclemmys > Mesoclemmys tuberculata. The sequence continues at coordinate 16,816,680 of ML675609.1, read as the reverse complement.
AAATCTTCATAGAAATAAAGGAGGATTAACTTCCTGGGAATTGTGTTCAGGACTGTTCAGTTTTTTTTCTTGCACTGCAAATGTACATAAGTTTCATAGTGACAAGTATCAGAATGAAAAAGAAGCCTAATTATGTATCTCTGTAGTTCTGTACTAACTCATTCCAATTTCTTTATATTATGAATCCGTGACTTTTCAAACCTATAAAATGGTTGTTTTTAGTTTTAGCTAGTTAAATTATGAAACAATATTTATTTTTATGAATTAATTATTTAAACATTTGACATGACAGCCAGGAAAATAAGTTAATGAAGTTTTGTGACATTTTATGTTAAAATTTGAAATTCTGTATTTATTGCATAAAATTATATTTTCTAAAAAAAAAAAAAGAAACCATGTCTGGAAGACCCCAAATCCATATTTTTTTTGGAGCACCCATGATTCAAACCCCACTGGAGATATCAAAGGAACAGAGTTTTTCAGAAGCCACTGCTGAAACCTGGAAAGAACTCCACCTTTCATCTGACAAACATGTCTTCCATCTTTCTGCTGGAAAATACACAAGCATGGATCATGTGGAACATCAGGCACCAGACCACAGAGACCCAACTGTTCACACAAGAGATCATTTCTCTGTGAACTCTGAACAGGGGAGGTTTGGAGTGCCAGATGGTTACTTGGCATCATGTGTACCTGTAATAAAAGGCATGGAAACTCATGGCAGTACATTAAAGAGGACTAGTGATGTAACTTGCTATGGTTATCACATATCTGGAGATAGAGACACATGCAAAAATATGAATCAAGTTGTATCTCAACAGCTTCCTCATATATTTACAAAAACAGATGGACAGTGTAGAAAACCATCAAATGACTCTTTTTCAAACTTCACTGAAAAAGGTGTCAGGCATTTGGAAGATAAGAGCAGTGATATTTCTGATTTGGTTTCCAGTACTAAACAGATTAGCATACATTTAAAGTCTACAGGCAGAGACTTTCCATCAGACCATCTTAGTGTCCATCATGAACATCTTAGTCAGTATCTGGAAATGTTTTCCCCCAAAATAGGAAAGGAGTCAAAAACAAAAAGACCACTGAGTGCTTGCTCAGACTTTGCAATATCAACAGACACTGAATTTCTTAGTATAATGACATCTAGTCAAGTTGCCGTTCTTGCACAAAAGCACTTTAAAGAACAGAATCAAATGCAGAAGGAAGCCATGAAACTTATGGAAATAGAAGTAGTAAAAAACCATGGAGAAAGCAAAGTAGTTTTAAATGAGCCTTTCCAGACTAATTTTGTTGTTGGAGCATGCATTAATGTGGCTGAGCCTGACCACCAGCAAGAGTCTGCAAGCTCCCGTGAACTTTTCAGTTCAGAGAGTGATGGGAAAACTAGCTGTGTTGCATCTACAGGAAGGAAAATAAGCTCTCAAGAAAATACAGAGGACTCTCAAGAACTTGTCAGTATTGCTGATGAACAACTGCTGAATGAAATCTGTATTGAGCCATTGAGCATGGGAATATTGTGCTCTCAAGTAGATAATTATTATAAAGCCTCTTCTAAAAGAGCCCGAACATCTGAAGATACCCTAAGTATTTCTTACTGTGCACTTAAAACCCAACAGAAATCAAAGAGAGCTAAATTGATTTGTTCTAAAACCAGTCCTGAAACAAAAGTGGATCAAAAGCTGATGTCAAAGCTTTGGAAACCTCAGAAGAATCCATTACTACTTAAAAACTGCTGCTGCAAGAGGCAGAAGTACAGTGTTTTGGTCACAGTATTACATCCTTGTCATATCAAAGAAATACAAATAAAATCTAGACCAAAATCTTCCTCTAAAGTTCCAATAGCAACTATTGTCGTGAAGGACCAGTCAGAAATAGAGAGGAAGGTTGTGCTGTGGGAGGCTGCTGCATTTTGGTCACTCACAGTGTTTCCTGGAGATATTATACTACTCACAGGTAAAAGCTCCATTTTTATTGGTTTTGCTTTTTAAAAATTTATCTTTTTAAAATGTTTTCTTTGTCTGATGTAGAACAATTTATACATAGACTTGCAATCATTACAGTTTATTAACTGAAAATTTTCTGAATTATCCTGCCATTTAAAAAAGCAACAAATTGTGATTTTAGGGAGAGGGAATTTCACATTGTTATATAATATGTATTGATTCTTTGATCTAAAGCATGCACCATGAAGAACAGCAATATTTTGACCTTGACATATTGCAGTAGGTAGAATCAAATATATTCTGTATATGTAATCTGTCTAGCCAATGAGAATTTATAAAGCAACTGTCACTGTGGTATCTAGTTGCTGCACATATATTGTAGAAAACATTGTTATTTGTCCATAAGGAACAAGGTATTCAGTGTTTTGCATTTTGATTTAATAGTTCTGCTTTTGAAAGCCTTATTTAGATTTCTTCTGTTGTAGTTTTTATCACTGGTAGTCATGTAACAGACAATTATAACCATTGTGGCAAATCCCAGAGAGAGAAGCAGTTCTTGTCAACTTGGGTGTATGCCATTAAGGGCCTTGTAGATCAGTATTAGAAACTTGAATTGGATCGTTAGTGGATGGGAAGCCAGTGTAGGTTGTAGAGCATTGACATAAAATACTCTCTTCAGTTCAAAGAGGGAAGGAGGGGGTGGAACTTCAGAACTATCATTTTCTCCATCTAGTCAACTCCACAATCCATTTAAAAGGGATTCCAAGATGTTATATCTACTCACCTTGTCCCATTTCATATGAAGCTATAGCAGTCCTAAACTGTTTCTATACCAGAAAGTATTCCAGAATTTTCAAACGTGTGAACACAATCCTCACTGCTCTATAAGGTTTCAGAATCTGACCATTTATTCCTTGAAGATGATACTAGGATTATTCCTATTATCAAATCCCCCAAGCACTAATTCTGGGTTATTTTTATCTGTTTATTAGAACTCTTATGTAGGCTTTTGCACTGCACCTAAGACTGATGTCTGAACCTCCAAGAATTCAGCATGGGATAGAATTGTGAATTATTTTACCTAATATTTCACCAAAATTGTTTCTGATGTTGATAGTTTACCTCTTGCTTGTTGTGACTTTTTTCAGTCAAATTTTTGAATGCTTAAATTCTGTTTGTATAGTTTTAACTTTTTTGCTAGTGCTTAGATACTGTTGTGTTACATATTGCAGAAAAACTGAAAGTAAAGAGAGCTCCCCCCTCTCCCTTTCCTCTTCTTGTTTACCTTATCTCAGACTCCATCAGAAGTATTTTTATGCCAGGCTGCCTCAGACAATGTGAGTCAGTAAAAAACTGTTAGTCTACTTCCATTGCTGTTTCGAAATTATACTTGATAAATATAATATCCTTGCACAGTGTGTCTTTCTGAGGTAGTTGGTGTTGGACTATTAAATATCATACGGTAGAGGATGGCTACCATTGAGAAGACTTGATAAAGCAATGTTTTTATTGGTTTTTATTGGTGAATTCTGAAAATCTATTTGTTTTAAAAGTAAGCTGTTCTGTAAAAAGAGCCTCTTCTAAAAACACTCTTCAGCCTCAAGTTAGTGCTCCAGTCCTGCCAGCTGCTCTGCATGGGCTATGCAGAATTCAGTAGAAGTAAATAGGGTTCTGCATATGCACAGATGTTTGCCTATATGGAACAACTTACAGGAGCAGGTTCTAGAAAGATATTTAAAGCCACATTAATAGCTTGGGTGCTTCTTTCAAGGTCAGCCGTAGATCACTGTTTAGATAGCATGTTACAAAAAAAAAGTCTTACCAGAGTAGTGGAGAAGGCCACTGGCAAAACAGGAACAGCAGGTAGGCCATAATGTATTGGAAAAGTCCAAAGAAATAGATGGAGCAACTTGAACATTAGAGACATGACATAAAAGATTGCAATTCAGATTCAGAGCCAAAGTCAGTTTAAAGATATCTAGTGATGGAGTTAGGACCTGTATGTACATCATTAAAGTGCTGTGGATTGATGTCTGCTTTCTTTGTTGCAGACATCACTGTGTATGAGAACCATTGGTATGGAGAAATGATGCTGCAATCAACATTTACCAGTCAATTATTTAATCTGGGGAGCAGCTCAGCTATCGATCCCAAAGAATGTGAGAGTGAACTATGTTGTGCATGAGAGACTCTTTATATTTTAGCCAATTCTTAACTTTACTAAATTTGAATTAAAAGAAGAGAATTGTTTACAGATTAAATCACTTATTTTCCAGACTTTACTTTAAAAGAAAATTGGCTGTTTAAAAAATCATTTTTAATTGTTTTTGGATTTTCCCTGCTAAATAAATCAGTGTAAACATCTAAAGTGTGCAGAACACTAGATAATAACCTGTCAAGTGCAATCCTGAATTGTTAGCCAGTTGGACAGTGTGGCACAATTAAGTGTCCATCATTAAAAAGGAAACATTTACAGAAATGTCTGAATTCCCTGAACTTAGAATAAGAAATAACTACTATATTTCAGGTATGGTTCTTTAGTAAATGCTGACTAAAAAAATCCTTTTTAATGGGGACCACCTTGTATGATTCTGTAACAGTGTAAGATCTATTTATTTTCTTACCAATTTTGGGTGCCTTTAAAGCAACACACACATTTTATGCAGAAATGTTATCAAACAATAAAGTATAGTCAGTTTGGTTTTTAAAATGGCAGATCAATAAAAATGTTTTCATTTCAAATCTGAACCAAGTGATGAAATTGATGCTACTTCAGGTGCTGCCCTGATTTCAGAATTATTTTTTCAATCCAAACACTCTCTAACTGGGTTATAATACATTTCTTGACCAAAAAAGGAGAAAGGGTGAGATGATTTTTTTTTTCGTTTCTTTTTTAAAGTTTCCCATGTAGTAGATGTTGATGTTCTCCAAGACTTATTGGCATATGTGTCTTCAAAATTTGCCTACTTCAAAGATCTCCCACACAGAAAACCGCAGAAGTTGGATAGTGTACAGCGTGTCCAACTAGACCAACTTGAGCCAGATACGTTGGTGCATTCAATACTAAAACTTGTCAGCATCACTGTACTAACAGGTAAGCGGACTTGTTGGACCCTGAGTGACACAAGTTCATGGTTATGTTGCAAACCCAGACACCTTGCCAATATACTAAAAGGTAATTAAATCCTATTCCACAAACCAACAAATGACAGTAAATTTTAGAGATCACAGAAATATAAGCAGAAATAGAAAACCATTTGTCATCATCACCTGAGAGTCACAAGAGACCAGGCTTTAGAACAAATTGTGAGGGGAAAGGATAATTAAACTTATTGAGGTAAATCATAAAGGAGATATAATTCAACATGGGTTTATCAAAGGTAGATCATGCCAGAAACTGATTTCTTTCTTAGAGCTTGATTTTGAGAAATGCTGAATGCCCTCATCTCCCATTAATGTCAATCTGAGGGTACTCAGTGCCTATCAAAATCATTCCCATAAATGTTTTGGGGCAAGATTTTAAAAAGTCTTAGTACTCAGCACCTCCCATTAAAGCACCTAGATAGTAGGTTCACTGTCAAAAGTGCATTTCATCTGTTCTCAATGGAAGTCTCCTTACCCACACAGTGCATGAACCACTATTACCTGGAGTTGAGTTCTTGGCAAACTCCTCTGCACTGCACAGGAACAAACTACGTGAAATGTCACAGTGCCACTTGACTCAGCTGCCCCTCCACCTGGATGGAGGGGTGGCTGGGTCCAGGGCCCAAGAATGATTTTTTTGGGCCCAGTACAAACCTGTAACACTGGCCCCCTCCCACACACATAGCACAATCCCTCATCCCGTACATACAATCTCATGAGCCATGAAAACTTTCCTCATGCTAATTGGGGTTGCAGCCTGGGCTGGACCCCTCCCCTCCCCCGCCCCGGCCCCAGTAAAGTGTACCCCCCCAATGTGATGAGCCCTGGCTGGGCCAAATTTGAGTGGTGGTGTGACCACTCACTGAAATTTGGCCCAGTTGCCCTTCCATCTGTACAGACTTGGGTCCAATTTCAGTGCCATTGTGACCATCAAAGCTGTAGCGACATTGGCAGCAGCTGTACTGATATATTATGGGAGCCCTGCTTAAAAGTGGTCAATAAAAGTGGTCAGGCTATGTCTCCCCTCCTCTTCCCCCTCTCCCCCTGCTTCCCTGCAGCTCTGTGACCTATGGAACTTGTGCAAGTGCAAAAACGAGTGGTGGAAAACGTTTGCTGCCCCCTCCTCACCTCTCCCTAATTAGCACTGCTGGTTCACAGGTATTTTCATGTACATTTAAAGTAAGTTTTTCCATAAAATAACAGTGATATTGTTTGACACCTTCAGAGTCTGTGTACAGTTACAAAGGAGAAAAGCAAAGAAAAATTATTCTAACCGTGGAACAGATTAGAGATCAGCACTATGTGATGATATTATGGGGAGCAGGGGCAACCTGGTATCCTCAACTTCAGAGGAAAAAGGGTAAGCATAAATAAACTCTTTGTAGTACCTACATGAATGATTAATATGTGTAATCTACAGTCCTAAAGGTCAAGGAAAAGAGTGAGAAAAGGTAGAATGAGAATGTTTTGCATAATGCTGTTAATTGTGTTAAAACATTCATTTAGTAAATAATTTTCAATGGGTAAATGTCCCTTGTTCCTACTGTGACAATATATTTGTGGATTTTAGGTATTTTAACAATTCTTTTTATTTGGAAAAAAAATCATCAGTAACAAAAGTTCTTTTAGTTTTCAGAGCGTCTTCAGGAATTTTATGATCATAAGGCAACAACATTTATAAAACCTTCCCCTTTCACTCCAGTTTCCCTCTTACATTTGAGACTATCAGACATATTAAATTCAACTTCTTTCCTATAGCAGCAATTTGTCTCACTTGCCTCCCCTCATTTCATTTTGAACTAGCTGCTTCAGAGTATAGGTCTCTTCAAGTGTTTGCTTCTGGCTCCCGTTGGGGCCTAAATAAACTGCAATCTCTCCTCCACAAAAATAGGCTACTTTTTGTTGTGCAATTTGTCTCAGAAACTTCAGTTTGCTTCATCCACTTATTCTGGAACACAAATGAGAGTTTCAAATTGTTGTTTAATGTTTTTGCAGTAATTTCATAATTTATCTATGTTTTCGTATACCAGAGTCTCACAGGACTTTAAAGATATCAGTGAATTGAATTAGACATCACTTCAATGAGATGTAATATTATGTGCATTTTTACAAATGGGGAAATTGAAACACAGAGAGGTTAAGTAACTTGCCCAGGTAATATAGTGAATTTATAGCAGAACTGGAAATAGATCCCAGGAATTCTGACTACTACTTCTCCTCTAAATTGAGCGGGAACAAACACGCTTTCAAAAATAAAGTAGCTACCGCAAGACACAAAAGAAAATGGGAAGAGAGTGGATTATCAGCAAAAGATGAGCATTAAGTTGATGAAAGCTTTATGGCACTTATTTTTTTGATATGTTGTAATAAGAATGGAGTAGGAAATGTGAATACTGTCCAAGAGAAATAAGGAACTTATTAACATGGGTGAAATCCTGGACACTTTGAAGGCAATGGCAAAACTACCATAAGTTCCTTATACAACTGAGAAAGGTGAAGTATTAACTGTTAAATAATATTGGAGATGATTGAAAAGTTTCTTGATGCTACTGTTTGTGCGGCAGCAAGTTAAATAGGATAATCAAGCCCATAAGACATTATGGCTGGTGAGTCTTGCCCACATGCTCAGGGTTTAGCTGATCGCCATATTTGGGGTCGGGAAGGAATTTTCCTCCGGGGCGGATTGGCAGGGGCCACGGAGGTTTTTTGCCTTCCTCAGCAGCATGGGGCATGGGTCGCTTGCTGGTGGATTCCCTGCAGCTTGAGGTCTTCAAATCTCATTTTTGAGGATTTCAATAACTCAGTCATGGGTTCGGGGTTGTTATAAATGTGTATGGGTAGGGTTTTGTGGCCTGCCTTGTGCGGGAGGTCAGACTAGATGATCATATTGGTCCCTTCTGACCTATGAGTCTATGAGTCTATTATATTCTAATGAAGACTTCGTTGTTAGGACCCTTAAATGTAAGACAACAGGAAATTTTTAAGAGCATATAGACATATAAAGGATTATTATAATTGTTTTAACTTTGCCATAGAGCTTGTAACTTTTTCTCCAGTTAGTGTTCTATGAATCTAGCAATTCATATATTTTAATAATTAAAAGACTATATCTAAAATGCAAGATAAAAGACTGATTTCTCAACTGTCCAAATACCCATTACTGATAGAGAAGCCATGAACGTTTGATCCCAACAAGACAGCCAAGAAGATAAGTCCACATCATGCCAAACAGGTGTATAGGTCACAACAACTAATTGGCATGACTGGGTCACAGGATGATAGCACATGATGGTCATTCTTGCTAGGAGACATAAACAACTAGGCATTTGATGGCCATTTGTACTAGAAGGTTAAACTTTACATAGTAGTCTTGATAAGTATGGATGAGGAATTGCAGGTTTTTTTCATACTTCCCTAGGAGGACAGAAGGATATTTAGCGATATTAATAACTCTATCTGGGAGCATCAAAGTAAAATTTTTAATAGAAATACAGTTACATTTACCTGTCACAAGTTGTAAAGAAAATGTTCATCCTCTGCTGCTAAAAACTGTGCCAATTCTATAGACTTTCTGTGTCATAGTGTCAGGTGGTACAGACTCTGTTACCTGCATTACTCTGATCTGGCAGAGGTTACCAAACATGATGATTTGAATAATAAAATACTTTTCTGTAGACCAACAGCCTTTGGAGAACAGAGCACACATAGTAAGATGGGGTGAAATCCTGAACCCATTGAAGGCAAAACTCCCATTAAGGACAGGATTTCACCCATGCAGATTTTAAAAATGGCTGATGTTCCTAAAAATGTTTTTTTGGAGCACAGTAAATAAGGTTAGTTTCAAAATATTGCAGTCCTAATATATGTAAGCAATCATGACCAAGTAGTATTGCCTGTAGCAATATGCAGCTTATGTCAAAATCATAGCATAAGTAGAAAATGTACTGCTGATAAAAATTAAGCTTTTGTGAGGCCAAGAAATAAATATAAAGTAAAAAGTGGTTTAGTCTTCGCTGTCAGGTTAAATTAATATCTTCCTTGCTTTAAAGAAGGACATGAAAAATTAATATCTGAGAGTAATAGTTATTGCAACAATTACTTGTATACTGCCCTGGACAGAATTCAGCAGGAGCTACTAGGATGATCCCACATTTAGGAAAAATAAAGCTCTCATTAGAGAAAAGCCAATGTGGGTTAAGTGAAGCAATAGTGAAAATTATTATGAAAGAGTTTGAAAAAATGAAAAAGATTAATGCTCACATTAGTGAGGAGTATTAAAACGATAGAGAACAATCTAAACATTGAGAATACTGACAGAAATGTTTTTCCCCAAAGAGTAGTAGCATTGGGGACTATGCAAGTTGAGATATGAGATCATAAAAGCAAATAGATTAAAAGATATTATAAGAGCTGGAATAGAGTAGGCTAGAATGACCAAGCACACAGGGAATGGTGAAATGAGCTTGGAGGATCTGATCCAAAGCCCATGGAAGTCTGTGGAAAGCCACTAATTAACTTTAATGGGCTTTGAATCTTCTCTGCTTGTTGAGCCATTTTCAGGCTGCTTCTTTACTAGTTCCTCCTTTTCTTGTAGTGTATTTTTTCAACCAATTCAATTTTTTCAAGGTGATTTAAAAATTTTTCATCAAGAAAATTGCTTTTTCTAGAAACAGCGTTTGAGATGATTCACTGCCATATAATTTAATTCCATTACAGTCATGTTAAGGATCCACCTGATATTTTTCAAGACATCTAAAATACAAAATACTGCAGAACTGTGAAACCTTCACAAACCTGCTTTGACCCAATGTACAGAGTGACAAAACAAGACTTACTTCAGCTTGATCCAGAGAGAGAGCAAAACAACAAACAAGAAATGGCTTGCCTCAGCCAGAAGAACACAGTCTTTACCTTACAACATCACTTCTAGGCAGCATAGTTTTTCTGAGTAATAAGGTGATCAGTTTCTTAGTTACCCCTTAATTTTGATCCTTGCCTGGGCTTAGGAATGCTTGTCCCTGTTTTCTCATAGGGCTGAGACAAGCCCTCTCCAGCCTTTTTAATATCCTTGTTCTATGAGCCTCCAAATTAATTGCCTATCTTAGTCTGAGGTATGTATGCCATCTCATAAGCTTTTTGTTATTGCCTCCAAAAGAGAGGCTACATATTCTTTACATGCTAAATAGTATGTGGTTATATGAGCATGCACAGGAAACTTTAATTGGCATTCCTAACGTTTGTGTATGACTTTACAACCTTAAGATTAGTCTTTTGGTTTAATGTAATTTCCTTCATTTAAACAAAAATCCTTAAAAATTGAAAAAACAAAAATCTCATCTTTCGAATCATACTGACATCCCACATGAGTCATCAGCAGGGTTGTGACTTTTAGTTCCACAGCACAGTTCTCTACTACTTGAATTAATGGTGTAATGAGTAGCAGTAGAGGCTGTTATCTTCTGTGTGGACCGGTCTTAGAGTGGGTTGTAGATATGCACTTTGCCCCGGTGTTCATAGCTATTTGCTAGACAGCATAGGAATATTAAGACTGCGGAATAATGGGACTAATTTCAAGTTCTGTAGGAGAGTATGCTCTAGTAGCAATTATAGACAATTCTGCTCCTGTTGTCTCCTTTCCACCCAGCCTTGCTGTGTCCCCATCAGCTCCTGTCCCACCTCTGCCCAACTCCTGCCCCTCTACTCTTGACCCTCTTGCTTGACTTTTGTCCTGTCCTTCCCATCTCCCCCACTGCCTCTCTCACTGCTACTTCTAACATCTCACTCCCTGCTCTCCTCTCCCTCTTCCCCCAGCCTGATTCCAAACTCCGCTTCATTTGAGTCAGGCTGCTTCCTCCTTGCTCTCAGTTCCTGTTCCTGGCATGACACTGGGGCACAGCAGCCAAAAGCAGCAGTTGTAGGGACAGTCCTGCTTAGCTTCTTCAATCATGGGAGAGAGCATGCTCAGTCACTTCAAGAATGGTGCATGCATTGTCTGGTCACAGATAGGAGATTTGTAGGAATGGAGCATGTTCAGCACAGATAGTCTTCAGAGAATTTAGCTGCTAGACAGAAACAAGCCTCTATTGAGCGTGTGCAAACAGATTTTTCAGAAGCTTATAACGTCCCCAAATATAGGCCAGCTTTCACAGGGATAGTAAAAGGTACGTCTCTGACACCAGGAAACCTCCCTGCCAAATTTTAATTTTCTGCTCCAAAGAGTAGAGGTGCAAGAGCCTCTCAATAAAAGGGTTGTAAAAATATTTTAGCATAGGCAAAACAACATATATTTCCGTAACTTTGTTCAGAAATGGCTGAACCATTTTAGTGAAGCTTAGAAAAGAAATTCAACCCAAGACAAATACATGGTGTGGACGAACCAGCCAGAATGGTCGAAGTTTAGCAAAGTTATAAGTAACTGAAAACAGAGTCTTCTAATAGAAAGTGTTTGCAATCTTAACTATAGGTGGTACTATCTGTGCCACCTATAATTGTAATCCCCACATTAACACTTTTCCTCCTTTTTCCAAAAAAAGTTGCTCATCATATAAGAAAACAAAACTGAAGTGTGTAGGCCAGGCCATTTTGGAGATCTGATGAGCTGAAAAAAAATTAGGAAAAGCCAATGACAAGGAATTGTTAAAGAAGTATCAAAGCTTTAAAGCTCCTTTTCTGATTTTTCCCCCTCCCAAAACTTCCCCTTGCATGAGATCTGACGTGAAATTTCACATGGATTGGTTACTTCTGAGAAGTTTTGGTCGAGGGTTGAAAATTGAGCTTAAGTGTGAACTTCAGCCTCAACTATGGAGCGGCTAGCACTGCTCCATAAGACAGTTAACATTTTAGGGGATTTGTTCTTTTTGCAATGGCATGCATTTCTCCCATTGAATAGAGGAGCATATCTAAACCCCATTTGAATGAAATATCTACTAAAAAAGACAGTCATTCCATTGTTTTAAATGTTGGTTGAAAAGCAGCATTAATACTTAGGATTGAAGTTCAGTACCCTCTCAGTTATGCAATGGAGCTTCATGTGACTGAGTTTCAAGGATATGAACAGGCATGTGGTTTAGTAACCCCTGAAGCAGATAGTGTAGTATTTCTGTATTTTAATGTCTTCATCATTTGCTATGTGCGGTCTCTAATTGTTCAAATCAATAAAATGAAATTTCTGAACAAAGTACAGAGTTTTGAAAAGATGGATCAAATGTTTGAACAGTGCCAAAATGACTCCATAACAACATGCCAACAAACTAATTCTGGCCAACAGTTGGATTTAGTAGTGTATATTGACAACTGGGTCCTTTTCACAAATCAGATGGGGAAAGCAAAGCCATCTCTCAACAGTCACTTTATTAAAAGTATGTTTAAGGATTGTTATTGCATATTTAGAGCTAAATTCACCACACAGATGCCGTGGGCCCCCTGCCCCATTTGTTTCTTCATGGCTATTCTGCTCTTGCACCATGCGTTGAACTTCTTTCAATAGGAGTTCCATGCACAAAGAGAAAGCAGAATAGCTTTGAAGAGATCCATTTTGTGGACTGGAGAGGAGAATTTAGCTTAGTATTTTTAAGTCATCTTTCTCCTAACTAAACCTTTGAACATTTAGCACATTATCCCTTTGATATCCAAAGACAGGTAACAGCCTTTTATAACAAACAACTATAAAAAACATGTTGTTATTTTATAGGTAAATCCAAAGAATAGTAATATTCATAATATAAGGTGTTCTAAAAAAGAAATGTTGCAAGAAATTATAACAGTGCTATTTCACTGCATTAATTAAGAATGTTTTATAGTCTGGTGACTGTCCTATGTCAGTGAGCACACATCATTGCCAAACACAAGCATTCACTATTCATCAGCCACCAACCTCTTTCCCCAATTACTGAGATTTTTTAAAAGAATAAATTCGGGGTTCATTTTACTGGGTTTGCTTTTTGGGTATGCTTGGATCATGTTTTCAAGTTTTTCTGTGTAACCATGAAGACAAAAAGCTTACATTTTTTAATGCAACCTGAGTCTCATGCAATCAGTTGACCCCAGTAACTGGATTTTTAAGAAAAATGCCAGCTATCATGAGACATGATAAAATTGCGATAGTTGACAACACTGAGCACATTATACTATTTTATTATGGAGTCTTATATGTAATTTCAGCTTTCTACAGGTATTAACAGTAGAATGGAAGTTAACTCAATTTCTTGGGTCTTTATTTGTTCACTGCTTATTTTTCAGATCACATATGGGAGTTTAAATATCTACTTGCCCAACGTAGTTCTGTTTCAGGTGACCTTGAACTGCACACAACTCCATGGTCATCCTGTGAGTGTCTGTTTGATGATGATAAAAGGGCAGTTGAATTTAAAGAGAAGTTTAAAAAAAGTGAAAAGTCCCTTATGGCAGTGACAAATCTGTCAACATACCTGGAGAGGAAATGTTCAGGTGAGTTTATAATCCATAACTCCACGTTGACTACCTATTTAACTGAGAGACACACATTGCTAAGCAGGACAGCTGACTATATTTATGAAAGTAAAGGGAGTTTTCAGTAAAATCAGACACACGCAGCTGGCTGCAGACCTGAAATTGTGTATCTTGGAAGCAGTTGCTCAGTGTCCCAGCCAAAGTGTGAATGCAGCCTTCATTTGGAAGGCATAGAGATGACCGTTTGGAGGGGAGCAGAATAAAGGCAGCTTGGATTAAGTGTGTCAATATCGCCATCTGCTCTCCATCCAAACATTTTTAACTATGAGGATAATTAACCATTGGAACAGCTTACAAAGGAATGTGATAAATTCTCCATTACGTGAGGTCTTTAAATCAAGATTTGAAATCTGTCTTAAATGTGCACTAGTTGAACCAAAAATTACTGGGGTAGGTGCAGGAACTACTAGGTGAGGTTTTGTGGCCTTCGTTATGCAGAAGATTGGACTAGATTATTTTATGGTCCTCTTTCACTTTAAAAGCTATGAAAATCTCTTGGAACAGAACAAAAAAGACGTCTTTCAGAGCATAGAATGGATACCTATGTCTGTATATATCCATGCAAGAATATTGTTAAGGATGCAAAGTTAAATATTCAAAAGATGAGAAATGAAAGAATTATAGTTTCCTTGCAACTTTGTGTATTTTCTTATTGATAAAGCTTTTAATTATATTGCTACATGCTATGTTTTCCACAGGACCCTTCCCTGGTTCAGTGCACAGAATGGACAATGCACCTGTTCAGTAGTTTTTTATTCATATCAATAACCAGCTGTTTTCCATTGCTTAGAACTGTGATCATTTTTAACACCACAGCCATTTATGGGAATTAGATTAATGGTAAATAGGTAGTTTTACCAATATATATTCAGCAATGACATTTTGAACGAATCTTATACTTTAGGAGTTTTGATCACAAACTTAAAATTTGGCAGGGGCTTAGTCCTGAAGTTGAAGGAAACGTCTTTTGCTGTATCCATGAAAATCTGTCCAGGTTTAATTGAGTTGTGAGCCGTGGAAAATCACCATTTACAGATATACAGTAGGACTTGTTTAACATTTGTCCTTTTATTTTCTGAATGTTCCAGCTGCACTGCTCATGCTCCCAGGCTCTACTGAGTCTCAGGCATTGTGTTCATGTGATAGACACAGAGCTAGAACTACAGACCAACAAATTCTGCTGCTGCTTCACCTGTCCATCAAACTGTCCTTGGGTGCCATAAACTTTTCTTGTATCATAACATCCTGTTTCTCCTTGTCTGTTTTTGTACTTGCCATAGGTTTACTTACAAAGACACTATGTGTGAGAAGTGTTTGATAATCCCTGCTACTATCATAATCAAAGAACATCTGAGCTATTATGATGCATTGTCTATCTGATCTCTGTTTCTTTTTATTTTAATATTGGCATCTATCACAGTAATATCTAAGCACGTAGGTCATGACATTCAGATTTATTTTTATTGTTCATAATGATTTAATTATTGAGAAAATCTGTTGTTGTAAAGAAAGTAAATATACAGTTCCAAAATGATAAAGTAAATTTTAGGCTGTTATGCTAACTATTTTGAATCTTGAATCAGCTGTGTTATATCTTCTTGTTACTGCTTTCGATGATATTATAAAATGCTAAAATGGCACAATTTTCTCTAATCTATTGTTTTTATAGGAATGATTCAATTGAAATCCCATGTCTTAGAGTTGAAATTTACTGTTGCTACTGCCCAGTACAGGCAACTCATCTTCGAAGCTGACACGTCATTAGAATGCATTTTGGCTTCTCTTCCTATGATCATCTATTCAGGTTGTGCAAAATGTGGGTTGGAACTACAGACAGATGAGAACAAGATCTACAAGCAGTGCCTTAGTTGCTTACCATTTAACAAAGTGAGAAAATTCTACAGGTAAATTCAATAAGCAAACTAAGACCAATAAAACAACATTTAGTATTATAGAGAGCTTTAAAATAGGTCGAATAACTATAATAAATTTAATGTAAATTTGGCTTCACATACATTAATATTGTGAATGGGAATATGTTTTATTCTTTACTATACTATCTGTGTGGTCTTTAAGAAATAGCATTTTCTGGTGGTCTGAGCACATTTCTGAGACTCAGAAGGCAATTCTGCTCCTGGCTTTGCCACTGATTTTTTGTGTGGCCTATGCTGAGTCTTGTAACTTCACTTTGCCTTAACTTTCCCACCTGCAAAATGAGATGGTACCTATCTTCTTCAAAAGCAATATGAGGTTTATTACATTAGTGTTGGTAAAGAGCTTTGGATGGAAAACTTTACAGAATGCCAAGTATCCTTATGTATTATATTATTTCTATTGTTACATAAAGGTTATATTATATCTTTAAATAATTCATTATAATTTGTTGACTCCCATTTAATGTAATGAGGAGATAGTAATGATGTTTAGGGGTTACTATAAAAATGGACTGGGATCAAGGAGGATTCTTCTAGCTCTCACGTGAGGAAGGACCCAAGAAATCCATTTGACCGTGTTATGTCTCTGCCCAGCTTTGAAATTGGGTGAAAACAGAACTTCATCCTAAAACTAGGTACATCATCTAATTTAAACTAAGGGAAACAAAAGGCAAAACCCTTGTATTTTTCCAACAGATTGCATAGAAGCAAGAAGGCATACCATAATTAACAGCAGGTGGCAGCATGAGACAGGTTGTGCAAACACTTGGATTTATAATAGGTTAAAACAAACTTAAGCCTCAGCATTTGAGTTAACAACAACTTTATTATTAAACATAGAGATCCGTGTTTGTTTTAAGAAAATTATCATTTCAAACGCATATTTACCTTTTGAAACTTAACTTGTTTGAAAAATGGATTAAGCATAACAGGCATGTAGTACAGGTGGCTTCTGAGGCAATACGCATAAAAATCTAGCATATAATTTAGTTTTACATATAACTTTCTTTCTTTCTTAATTTATTCTAACGTGCTTTATAAAGAGATAGAACCGAGAGTGTGGTGATTGAGTACCAGCACATGAAGCAATCATTTCTCACTAAGTAATGGCTTACCCAGCCATTAACGTAGGACTCCCTTTTATTGAATAAGATAATATTGGCCTGGTCTTTGGAATTATCTCCTACTCAAAAATGCCAAAGGATTAGTTTTGTGTGATTAGAGATTGTAATTATTATTTATTGTTTTCTGAGCACTGACTGTGCTTAGGACTGTATTAAATAACCATAGATGACAACATGATACCCTTCCCCCAAAGAAAGCATACAACCAGAATTAGTCATGGGCAATACATTGTGAACATATGTAAATATAGTCCTGCCTTTACTACTGTGAGCTGCACAAGTGGGGAATAGACACTGCACACCATAGAATATAGCTAGAGGAGGCCAAAGAGTCTGACCACTCCCAAACTGGCAGACTGTACCTCTGAGAGCTGTGGTATGCCAGAACTTAAGAGAATGGTAGGACGGTACCCTGCTGCTTAGGTGTTGCAGTAGTAAGAGGTCCTCTGTACTTTCTCTCCTTTATGCAACACAGGCAAGGATTTGACAGTATTCTTTAATAAAAGACGTAACAAGAATACCGAACCCAAACTAATCCAAACCTTTAATAAAAATACATAAATTATCAGATGCATACGTTAAAGTACATTCGAAGCCGTGATCAGCCAGTCAACTTACTTTATGATAAAGCCAAGTCTACCGTAGATACAGGAGGAAAAAAAGCATGCAAATGACTGTTACTGGAATAGGTCTAGAGCACATGAGAGGAGACTGCTGCTTGTACAGTTCCCTAGACTGTACTTCAATTTGTATACCTCAGAATTGCTAGCAGGGGATTATTAGTAGAGACCCATAACTCTGGAATTTGCTTCCCACTTTTGCTGGAACCCAGCCATTTATTATGACCTTCTGGGCACATTGCAAAGCTTATCTGTTTACTCAGTCCTTTCCTCTGAGCATGAATTAAAGGAAAAGGGTTTTGTTGTGTTCAGCAAGGAGTGATTTCTTTGGAAATTTTTTCATATTTGTTTTTCAACTTTGTTGTAAGAGCATGAAAGAAATACGATAGATGCATAATATAAATAAAATAAATAAGGAGCCTCTGCCATGGAAATTTTAACTTTTCTCTTTTCAAGATGAGCCTAAAGGACACCTGCTTAATCTCACCTAAAGCCTGGCACAAATGATAGTGAGACAATCGCCTAGAGTTGCATTATAGTACTAGTGCCTGCGTATGAGTCTGAACCCTAATGTGAATTTTGAACCCACAAGTTTTATAAAGAATAGTGAATATCTAATGCTTTCACATCCACATTTTGGTTTTTGGGGTTATAGTAAAACACGATGCATCTCTTAATAACAATTCCAAATTGTATGTTGTAACGCTACTTAGTGCATGTTAACAAGAAAAGTCTCTTTCCCCTGCTTTACCACAGAGACATGTCATCTAAATGAGATACAGTTTGTTAAGAAAAACATGTTGTTCTCATGCTATTTCCCTATTTGTGTAAGAGCATGAAATGTCAAAATTGGTTTGCATTTAAAGTAGTGAATATTAATGACAGAGATGAAATTACATTACTTTCTCCTTAGTCCACTGAATCATGTCCCCCATGACTTCTTCAGAAGGTTATTTAAAGCTGTTTGCATGAGAGTATTGTAAATTCAGCATGATTGATGATTCCAGAAACAGAATTGCTCCTTGCATGTTTTATGGGAGACGAATTTTTATAATCTGCTTGTTGTTTCTACTTTGTAACATGAATAGTTCTAATATGGATGATCTGTGACTTTTAGATAGGTGTCTTTTTAACGAATTCAGATTAATAATCTTAAACACTTTCGCTTATTTTTAGGGCACAGTTAGGAATAAATGTAATATTTCAGTGCCTTTTGTCTCTCTCAAAGCAATCGGAAATGTCCAACTTCAAATAGGATTTTATTTTGATTCAGTAACAGCACAAAAAATTACATCTGATATGACATTAAAAAACACTTAGCTTGACAAATATATCATTATCTCTGGGATTGTAAAATGTTTTGAAAGCCTCAGATTTTGTTTTTCTTTTTAATCTTTCTTTATGAAATGCAGCTATGATCTGCATGAGCCCTCGTTTGTTAACCTACCAGACATGCTACAAAGCTCATATTTCCCCCCTATTCTCTGTGGCTGTTGATGGCGTGGGCTGAAGTGGACGTAGCTGTGTTCATATATATTGTTTATGGTTAGATTTTTAATTTATGGACTAGGTGCCTAGAACACTTGATGGGTGCCTAGAGTTGTATTTAAAAATTAAAATACAAAAATAATAAAAATAAATCACATTCCTTCTTGGCTTTGGTTACAATGGCCCAGAAAAAGTATTGTCAACTAAGGGAGATTAGAAAGAATTGTTAACTTCTCATACTATCATGATTCTTTTGGATTCAGAGGACACAAAGCTCACTTACCTTCCTCCTTCCATGTTTTTATCCCAGCTCTCTATCCTTTCAAACTTCCTCTCTATTGCCTTCTTTATCAAGAATGGTGTAATAATATTTCCTTCATGTGACACACAGCTGTATTTTCTTTACCTACAGCTAACAGCACTTTGTTAGTTAGGCCTGGCCTACACTTACCTTCCGGATTCAGCGGCAGTTGCGTATCTCCCGTCGACTTCGCTGCATCTGTTCCATGCGCCGTCCACACTGTGCTGCGCTGATGGGAACAGTGTTCCTGTTGATGCAACACTATGCCACTAACAGGGGTGGTTTTCCTCTGTTGATTTCTGGATCGACTTGAGTGGGTCTACACAGACCACTCAGTCAATCCAGAGACATAGATTTGACGGCGGCGAATTTGCCGCCGTCAGTATAGACCCAGCCTTAGTAAAAAGAAGGAACAAAGCAGTGAACAAATAATAATGAGCAAACAGGTTTCCAGAGCATACAGGGCATTACACTCCATAATGCCTGTTTTAGTTCAAGAGGGATATATGTTTTAGTCCTCATATCTCCTTTAAAGTAGTACACACAGCATCAGACTGTTTTGGTGCAGCAAATGTTATATAATTGCTGTAGAGAGCTGGAATTCTGGCAGCATTTAAAGATTAGAGAATATTTTGGTAATATGGGATGAAAATACTCAGTTTCTCAGTGCTTGCCTATCTGTGCCATTAGTGAATTTTAGGGGTATTTTTAGGGTATTTTAAAATAATTTAAATAAAATGTTAAATGTTTGACTTGAAAGAGGTGGTTATATATATTCTCTCCATGTTCATCAAGTTCCAGCTGGATATCTGGTTTGCAGTGGTTTAAAGCAGCCATGTTTAGAAAATGTAGTTCATGTGTCTAAGAGATTAATTACAGATCAGCATTTTCTGTGATGTGTTAACTGTAAGTAAAAATTGACATAGGCCATGTCTACACTATAAGGTAGGATGTGATTTCCCCCGCTGTTATACACATACGTTCTCACTGAGCTAGTCATTCTGAGTACATAATCACCTGAAACAAGTAGTAAGAACTTGGTGTGGTTAAGTATGGCCTATACTGCCGCTACCCATACTACTGTGACTACATTGCTATTTATGCTCGTGCTAGCTCTCATTGAGCTATCTGAAGTATGTATATGTAAGCAGGGGAATCACACACATAGCTTGTAGTGTAGAAGTAGTCATTGTGTAAGGCATCGATCAGAATGTTGAACCAAGAGTGACAGATATCTGAAAAAAATTACTACTAGGTGTTACAACAGGATGTTGATTTTCATTAAACCATGTAAGCCCCTTTTGAGTGAAGTTAGATGACCTTGGGAACACAGCCTGAATTAAGAACCCGAGACAGCATGCCAGAATAAGCAGAACCAAGCAAATGTAAATCTTTTCCAATTGCGCCATTTCATTCACTACAGGCTTTTTCTGCAATCTGTTTTGGCCTGTGGATTGCAGTAATTTAAAATTTTTTGTCCAGAGCCTGTATAAAAAGAGATCTTCCTAAATTTGTTAACCCACATGCCCTGAGATTCACGAAAGGATGAGTCAGAAAGATTGACCCCTGCAAAATGTTACGGATACAATTTGTAAGAGAAATACCACACACAAGACAATATTTTGCATTTCAGAGGTCTAAAATGCCTTATCTCTGATGTGTAGATTTTTTTGGTTTGGGTTGGCTTGGGTTTTTTTTTTCCCCCCTTCAGTTAAGCAATTTCTCCAGGACATTAATTTGAATTTATTTGTCCATACAGTGGACAATTCCTTATATCCATATTTTTGGAGGAAGTAAACTATATTGATTGAATGCCTAAATTTCATAAAAGACTAAAAATCCTAGAATAAATCTGATGCAGAACAGAATCACCTCTTTTTTGATACTTTTACTTTGGATAGTGCTTTACTTTCATTATCTTTAAAAAGTAAGTTTTTCTCATCTTTTGTGATTTAGAAAGAAATCAATTAGCTTCTCTGCAGTCTTCTTAACCCCTTTGATTTACCCCTTTACATTCTCATAGTTCATTGGCCCCACAGATCCTGGCTGCTTATATTTGATGTTTATCTTTATATCTCTAGGCATTTATTCACATTTCTTCTTAATCTCCATTTTATCTAACAAAGTCTATGTTCCCTTCTTTTAGCTGATTATATGAACTTTGATTTCTTAACTCTTCACTTCAGGCAATTTTAACTAGCTTGATCGTTTTTAAAAAAAAATCCCCCTTTTGAAGTACCAGACTACAGTATGTTCCCCTGAAAGTCAGTTGTGGGAGTGGCATTTCTGGAACCCACTAATAATTACTTATATTTATATTTGGCATCTTTCATTCCAAGGATCACAAAGTGAGGTCTAAACTGTCTACTTTGAAATGCAGCCACCTCTTCTGAATTAAAACATTGCATCTGTTCAACAACAATTCTCCACAACAGCTCAGGAAATTGAGTATATACTAGTTAAAACTACCAGAAGAATTTTAAGTAAGTAGAATAACATTATCCAAATTAGAATTTAGGCAAGACACTATGGTTATTAATTTTCTCATGAAAAGTACCACCAGATCTTTAATGACACGTAGTCAAGGCCTTGATTATTTTTATCTATGTAATCCAACAGATCATAGAATCATGGGACTAGACGGGACCTTGAGAGGTTTTCTAGACCAGTCCCCTCCACTCATGGCAGGACTGTGTTCTCTAGATGTCACATCCAGCAGCACAAGGCTAATATCACCAACACCACTTTATGCAACTTCTTGCTAACTTCTTAGAGGTCTCCATCTTAACTATTTACTAGGACTGACCATTTTTAGATCATGAGATCTGATCCAAAGAAATATGGATATGTTTTTAGTGTTTAGGATAGCAGATGATGTGTCAAAGAATTTACCCATAAGGAAGATGACATTGCCATAATCAATTAATATATCTGCTACAGAAATGTCGAATGATATGCAATAAAAGTTAATGCAGTTTGGTGCATTTTCTCATCGTGTTACCTGCCCAATTATTATATAAATAATGCTAACGTCTAAACATACCCCAAATAGGATGCGACAAACTGAAGCTCTGGAAAGTTGCCATTTTTACCTTGTACCCCATCTGTGGTGGCATATCTTTTCTATGGAAGTGACACTTTCCCTTTTTCTATTTCCCTCATGTCATCCTAGTGGAGTAGTCTCTGAGATGTGGGCATATCAGTTGAAGAGACCCATACCTGGAACAATGTTTTGCATTTCTTTTATTTTATTTTGATTTAAAATTATTTGACACTTATCCAAGATGGATGCCTATCACAATTAATGATGCAATACTGTGAAATTCCAGCAGCATTAAAGTATTCATTCCAACAAGGAGTCAGCCTGCTAAACACCTAAAAAACTTAGAGTTGAAGTTCAAGTTATCATTGATTTGATTCTGAATTATCTGCATTATCTGTCTGTCTAATAGTTGCCTGAACAAAATAAGTTATATATATTTTTTGTTAACATTATATTTATTAATACCTACATGTGATGGCCAGTATCATTACAGATTAATTATACCTTTGGCTATTTCTCAAATGTCTTTTATAGTGAATCCTGTAATGTCCTCAGTTTTTGTCAGTGTTTATTGGGAACTCTGCTAGGAATAGATACAATTGGTCTGTCCTTGTGTGGTCTTATAGATTTTTGGGCATGCTTATTAGAGTGATGAACTCTTAGTTTTGCTGTGAACACACTGATTTCTGAGGATTAGTTCTTCGATATTTATCCTGTTTATACCAGTAAACTACATTGTGATGTCATCACCATAATAGGAAACATGATATGCAACAAAGATCCAAAATGTGAGCAATTAAAACATATTAGAAAAGGGGAAAAAGGGATGTCATATATTTGATTGGAAGAGTGAGGATCAGTCTCTAAATGTGGGATTGTTATTTTCTGGTTTTTTAGATCTGATAAGATTTTCTGTAGCTGACATTCTGTTATTTACTTTAAATAATTTAGTTTTTGAAAGTTAATAGAAAAAAATACTATTTCAAGATTTTAAAATTTTCTTTAGCTCCAAGAATATCATCAAAAACTGATAAAAGTATAAATTAATTAGAACTTAGTGTTCTATTTTCATTATTTATTGATTTTTTATGTATTTCTGAAATAGAGACGTATAGCTCTCTCTCTTTGATATTGCAATTTATTCTTAGTGGATTAGAAATTTCAGCGGGTGGTCTGAATCGGCTGCTGAGCTGCCAACAGGTTCTGCGAGCCTTAATTGCTTGCATACAGAGAGTACGTTGATTAGGCTGCACCACTGGCCAAGGGTCTGGAGTTAAAAGCAGAGAATGTCCTTGAGTCCTGAAATGCCATAGCTTGAGTATATTTGTTTTTGCTATAATTTAATTGTAAATCATGTGGCAAGAATGGTCATTACACTTATGCTCGCTTATGTTCTCTCTCTCTCACTCACTCACACTCACACACACCCCAATCTGCTTATTCTTGGCATTAGAAAATTTAGAATTTCACCCCCTACTAAAATACCTACACCTTCTTTTTAACCTCCTGAAAACTTAGTTAAAGAAAACTGTTGTCTAAGACTATATTTTTGCCAACTTCCTTTGGAAACAAGTCCCTGTTCTGTATGTGGAGGTCAAATCAGATGTTATCATTACTAAGGTAAACATTTCCTTGACTTAATGGCAGTTGTGCCTGCTAAAGATGGCAGGCTTTGGCCCAGAGTGAATAACACATGTTAATACATTAATCTAAATTGAAAGTTAAAATACCAATGGCTGTAGTGCATTCTCTGAGTGATGAAGGGAAATAGACATTTCCCAGTGAATCACAGAACTATCTGTTCTCCTGGAATCTTCTTAAGAAATCTTAATCTCAGGACTAAGGTTTTGAGCTTGAAGAATGTATCAGATGCTCAGCCTGGTGTAAATCAGCCTAGTTCTAAGACTTCATCTGAGGATCTGGCCCTAAAAGTGTTATATGGTGCAATTTTTATTTTGTTTCAAACTAAAGCGCAGATTATGAAAAGCATAAATCTATCCCTATTTTCCAAAATCATAGTTTGATTAATAGTTCTATGGCAGCCATTAGAGAATCTGAATTAGACTATCAGGTGCAGACTCCTGCTCTGCAGGCTGACAGAAACTGAGAGCATAAAAGAGATTAACCAGCTCAATAATATCATGTAAATAAAGGCAATATTATATTTTATTACCTTGACCATAAATTTTGCTTCTGTTGCAAAAATAATACTGTACTATTTCAAACATAGGCGACATGTATGGGGGCATTCGAGGTCACACGCCTTCTGAAATATGCTGCTGCATACTGAACATGTTCAGGTACACTGCTGAAGCTGGCTGCCCTCACTCTGCCCCTCTGCTATTGACAGGCATGGGTCGTCTCTGATTTCAAATTCAAGCATTTTATGAGAATCTGTTTTCTGATTTAGACCAGCCCTGATGACTGCAAAAAACACAGGATGTGAGATTTGTATTCAAGTGGTGTCAGAATTGATGGAGAAAATCTTCCTTAATATTCCTGCAGACTGGCTGAACAAATTCATAGGTACTGTACCAGACATGATTTGTTAGAAGAACCATCAACCAGAAACACTAAACTAAAACAAAGTTAGAGTTACTGGCCACACAACAGACAGAATGCTAGATCAGAAGGATATTGATCTGGTTTGGTATGATGTTTCTGATATTTTATATAACATTTAGCTTTAAAGAAATTGCATGTGTTACATATTCCACTGTGGATTTGTCAGATATTTATACCTAATTCCCAAATATTATTAATCTGTAGTTAAGTTTATAAATATCGATCAAATGTTCAGAATCCTGAAGGAGAATGTTGTAGTTGTCACAAAAGACAAATGTGAGACAACTAAATTCTGAAATTCCCAGATAACAGGAGGTTTCTGAAATG
Organism: Mesoclemmys tuberculata; assembly: GCA_007922155.1. Classification (NCBI taxonomy): domain Eukaryota; kingdom Metazoa; phylum Chordata; order Testudines; family Chelidae; genus Mesoclemmys; species Mesoclemmys tuberculata. The sequence continues at coordinate 16,791,692 of ML675609.1, read as the reverse complement.
ATTAACATTTCATAGATCAATACAGTTACTAACTAGGAGTATGTGTTTGTGTCCATATATATAATGGATTTTCATTTACATTTTTAGAAATAACTGCCATAGTTTCAGAATGTATATAACTGCAAATTATGATGTATCTTGCTAAGAATTCTCATGTTGCTGTCTTATCCTCAAACTAGACCTCCTGCTTCAGATCTGCTGTAGGGTCAGTCACAGGAATTGTAGTTCAGTTTATGAATGAACGGCTCAGCAAATCAGAAGGTCTTCAAAACTCTTCTGAGGAAAGTCATGCTTTTTAGTTACACTTTTTATTTACTAAAAAGTATAATTATTGTAAGTATTAATTATTCAACTTTGTTATTCATTCAGATGCTGAGCCGCATTTCCTATGTTTTATCCCTTCCAGGGAGGAGATCTAAGCTGAGGATGTGACTCTGCAATGGTAGCTCTTTGATTGTAGGGGGAGAACTTAAGTGTAGATGTTAATGTGATAACAATGAAGCGTTACTGTTTAGTTTCCTGTCTTTTGCAGTGCCTCCCTCAGATACTACCTACGGCATGATAGTGGCAGACCTGTGCCACTCACTGCTAGCAGACACTGAAGCATCCTATCTGTTGGACATTAGGAGCCATTTTGTGCTGGATGAAAACAGCTATCCTTTGCAACAGGATTTCTTTCTGCTGGATTTTCATCCTGATCTCTGAAGCCCTGACCTCCACAGTGACTGATTAACAGAGAACATATGAACAAACAGATTGCAAAAAAAGAGGAGAAAAATTAATTATCTCATGGAAGCAAGTTCGTTTAAAACCTTTTTCACTTGTCTTTTTTTTTTAATCTTTAGTTTGCACCAAAAACTAAGACTAAAAATGAAAAATCCACCCATTGTATATACTTCTGCAGTATTTTATGAATTGTCATATAGTAATTTTATATATTATACTTAAAGATTTTGCATTTATCTTTATTTAAAAAAGGATTTCCCTAATATTTCCTCCTCTTCTTCTACTTTACTCAGCCCTTCCAAAAAAGTCCTCTGGCATTGGACAGTGAAGTCTTATGAACTTGAGGAGAGGGAAGCCATTATTCAGTAGTATGATCTTATTTGTAAGATTCTCTGATTTGGTTATTTCTTATGTCTTTGCTCTGGTTCTCCTTCTTTTTCCTAAGGACAGCTGAATCTTTTTTCATTTTCTCCCAGCAGTATAATCTTGCCTCCTTGCTACCAGAACACTTTTTCACCCACAAATGTAATTTCTGAGCGCACCACACACATTGTATAGCTAGGGAGTGGTTTAACTAAAACACGTTTTTAATATTAGTTGAGTTAAACTAGTGCAAACTGCTCTGTGGATCCTTTTAAATTGATTTAACTATCGTATATGTTGATTTAACTTAAATTGACAACAAATTGATTGAAGCCAAATCAATATAAGCCAGATTTCTATCACATTAACACTGTCTATGCAGGGATTTGCACCAATTTAACTAAATGGATTTAAAAATACATTTTCAGTTAAATTGGTGCACCTTTGCACACAGACTGGGCCTGAATTCGATGAGTACCAAATATGAAGAATGCCAGTTGCCTCCCATCTGGTGTGCCGTTTCACTGCTGGAGGGCTGATAGGGCCAGTCTCTGTGTTGACAGTTCTGTGCAATTGTTCATTTGTTTGTATTTAAGAGAAATCTTGTCTGAGCATAGGGCTGGTGATGAGCAACTTCTGAGTTCTAATCCTGGCTTTGTCATTTACTACTTTTCTCTTGGGCCAGACATTTAATCTTCTACCTTATTTGTACCTCCAACTCTAAAACAGGGTTAATACCTCTCAGGAATGTCAGATAAGTTAATGTTTGTAAACCACTGTGGGAGCAAGAAGTGCTGCTGACATTTTCCAGTCTTACCCAAGTATAGACCTTTTCCACCTTTCTTTTGCTATCTGTAGCCATCTCCCCTTTATATCAACCCCATTTTAGTTGGTTCTTATCTCCTTGTATTATCCTGTTCATGCTGAGTTTGAAAAGTTTACCTGTAAAGCATCTTATGATACAAAGGTACATTGAAATTTTAATCATTCATTTTCTGAAGAACCTTCATCTACTGCTTTCAGCCTTGCTTGCTGTAGTTAGTTGAACTGCTAATTCAACATCTATTACCAGGAATCAAATAAATTCCTTGACACACACCTATATACCAGTTTATTGGAAATTTTATCTTACTTTCTGGACATGCTTGAGAGTGGCAATGCAGAGCAAGAGCATGTCTGTAGTTCTTGGAAAGTAACATTGTTTTAACAAAATAAGGGGAAAAAGATTGGTAACCTAAAACTTTAACATTTAACAAAAGAAAATTAAGAGCGTTCTGCTGACCTTAAACTGATACATAAAGCAACAACCTGCTTATTAAGCCATGTTTCTTGGGAGAGCACATTACATTTGCTGGTTTTTATTGTCAGTACATGCTTCTCATATCTTGTTCTGGGTTAGTTTTCCATGGCAGTTCAGAACTCGTTGCTATGTGCCACTGACGAAGAACAAATTAGCATTTAAATGAAGATCATTAGATAAGAAAACACAGGATGGTATATGTGAACTGTTAAGTGTGGCCGTAGGAGGGAAGGGGGATATTTTATTTATTCTCTAAAGGCCTCACATCTAGACTGGAATGAGATATAAATGGTTATATTATAACTTCATTGTTCTTAGACTTGATCTACACGCACTATTTGTACCAGTATAACTATTTCCATATTAGGTCTGATTTCTTACTAAGATAGCTACATCAATACAACACTTAGTGGACATAGTTTTGTCAGTATAAAGGTCACTCATACTGGATATAGCTTATTATTCTTCCCATATGGGAATAAGTATACTGGTATAAAGCATATTTCCACCAGTATAACTGGGTATGGGCTAGGCAGAGTCTTTTTGTGTCCATGTAAGGCAACATTGTTTAAGGAATAATATAAAAAGCAAATTTGATGTTTTTAGACCAAGCTATTTTCTGCAAAACTCAAATAAAACTCAACTCAAATAAAACTCAAAACTCAAAAAACCTTCACTATGGATTTACAGTTGAGTCCACAGTATCCTCTAATTATATTTTCTCCTCTAATTTTAGATTGTAAGACTCAGGATAAGGACCTTATATTTAAATTTGCCAGTATAGTGTCATTCACAGCTATTAATAATATTTCAGATTGATTTTGATCTCTATATGTAACATTCTGGGGGATTTTGGCCCTATTGGCAGTGGTGAGAAGTGGTCACATGCTTGGAACTTATTCATTGTGCTTGGAATCTTTCAGACAGCTTCTTGGCTGTCACAGCGGTCAACACCAAGTGTTTGCACTTCTGTTCGAGAGGAGGAGTGAACCTGGGCTCCCTACAAGACACCTTTTCCTTCAGTAATCTCAAGGCCTCCTTTCCCCCGAAGTCCCTAGATCCCCAGGATAATATCCAAGATCAGACAGGACAAGACCTCAGTCATCATGATAGTCCCATCCTGGCCAAGACAGTTTTGGCTTGTTAGACTGTTATGTCTAGGTGGCCTCCCACTCATTTCCTGCCTTGTGCAGACATATCTCAGAATCAAGATCAGATACCTCACCTAGACGCACAACCGTTGGATTTGACGGCTTAAATGTTGATTGGTTGAGTACTACTGACAAAAACTGATCTGTAGAAGCTCAGGGGATTATACAAATCAGGAGTACTTCCACCAAGAAGATAACATCTCAAAATGGAAGAGAGTCTTCATATAGGCAACTCAGAATAATGTTGACCCAGTGGAGGTTGTGATACTGAAGATCCTGGAGTGCATGCTGCTCCTGAAACACTAAGGGTTAGTCTCATGGTTCACTTTGCTGTGATATCTGCATGTCGAACTCTGGTACAGTCAAGCTCAGTATTCTCATGCCTCTATGGTACCAAAATTCCTCAAGAGCCTCTTTCATACTGCCTTCCCATCAGAGACCCAGCTCCCATGTGGGGCGTGAACATTGTCATCCTTAAGCTTAAGGAGCCTCCCTTTTCTCCACTGTGCGCCATACACCACTTTACCATCAAGATGCTGCTCTTCTTCGAGTGTTTGCTCATGTCCATTCCACTATAGGTGTGTGCACGCCTCCAGTCACGGTTATCTGGAACTTTTTTCCCCTTAGCAGATCCCTTAGGACCGGCTCTAGTGCCCCCTGGAACCCTGTGCACATGCCATGGCATTTGAGGTGCTGCCAGCCCTACGTCCCCTCAATTCCCTCTTTCCGCCCCTGACGGTTGCTGGAACTAGCCCTGCTCTCAGCAAGTACTATTCTTCTTGTTTGTACTTGTTTGATATTCTAAGTTAGTTTTAGTTAGTTAAGTAGTTATTAAGTATTGTTAAGAGTAATTAAAGATAAGGCAAGTCTCTGCGGGGACTTTGAGCAGCTGGGTCATGCCCCGGTCGCAGGGCTTCAAGCCATGTGCCTTCTGCGGGAAGGTCTTCCCGCTCAGCAACCCCCACTACTGCTGCCTTAATTGCTTGGCGGAAGCCCACAGAAAAGAGAAGTGCAAGATCTGCAGGGCCTTCAAACTGAGGACTCAAAAGGACCGAGACATCCCGATTGAAAGCCCTGTTGATGAAGGCAGCGCTCCACCCGGCGTCCAAGCTAACCCACTCCACCTTGGTACCGAGTGTGACCTCGGTACAGAGAGCACTGTCAGCACTGCCTTCGACTCGGCACCGCGCAACATTGCTGGCACCAAAGAGGAAGAAGCAGCGTGTGGAGCATCGACGCGCCCCTGCACCATCGGCATCGCCAGGGTTGAGTACAGAGATGCACCAGACCCGACCCGTCGAGACTTCTCTGCTGCCTGCATTTCCAGTCAGGGAGCCCCCCACCTCCTTCCCCCCCCCCGACTCCTGAGAGTGAGAGAGTGCCCCTGCCAACGTCATCGACACCAGAGGATTTTTAGGCAGCAAGAGCCTTGTTGGCCTTGCCTGCACCCCCCCACCCTCCACCGAGGGAGAAGGGGCTGGTGTCACGGGGGAAGCCCACGTTGGTTCCCCTTAATGGCAGAGGAGTACAGGGAGGAAGATCTCCCATCAGACGGTCTCCGAGGGTAGAGTAGAATCGTTCCCCTAGTAATCACTCCAGGTCAGTAGCATCGAGCTCTGGCACGGGACGTGGAGTTTTTCTCTCGGCACCAATGTTGATCCCTGGCACCAGAGGTAAAGCATGCCAGGAAGGCACCGGCCGAGTTCCGGATCCCCAGCACCAAGGATTTTGTCCATACTTGGATGGTGCAGAACCCAGTCATCATTGGAGGACCTGGCACCGCAGAGTTCAGGGCGTTGCCAACCTCGGTCACCAAAGGTCTCTGCAGGGCCGCAAGGCAAGCGGCAGCGGAAATTGCTGGCACCGAGACAACGCTCTGGTACCTCTAGCTGTTTGTTTGGAGCACACCCCTACTCATCAGCACCACTTGCAGCAATGGACAGTCCTCATTGTCCTCTAGGTCAGAGGCCTCGAGAGGGCAGTCCCTGGCACAGAAAGGTACCAAGGACAAGCACGGCACCATCAGTCCAGGGCCTCGGACTATGACAATGACTTTGTGTCTCGGGGACAATCATCAGATGGGCTGACGCCCCCACAAAGCATCACAGCGTATGGCGCAGTCAGCCCCGGGTTGGCCCCAGGGACAATGGCTGCAACAATGGCCTTATTGGGCCCCATAGGATATCCAGGTGGGGCCAGGGCCCCAATCCATTATGTCATCAGGGGTGCAGTCCATGCCTCTGGCACAGGAGAAGGCCCATAGGCACCACTCCTCGGATGAGGAGTTGGACCACCTGGAGGGAACCTCAGCAGGTACAACCCTTCTCCAGGAGAGGACGCACCCACAGGTAGTACTGCTGCAGTTGTCTTCCTTCTCACCTGATGAGGCAGTCTCCCGGGCCCACTCAGCACCACTGCAGGATTTCAGGGTGCACCAGGAGCTGCTCAAGAGGGTGGCCTCCAACTTGGGGCTGGAGGTGAAGGAGTTAGAAGAGGCCGAAGATAGCCTCTTTAATGTGCTTGTGGCAGCTGCCCCAGCGAGAGTGACCCTCCCAGTCCACGAAAGGGTCCTTAAGATTGTAAAGGCCCTGTGGCAAATTCCTTCCTCGGTTGTCCCTACATCAAAGGTGGCCGAGAAGAAATATTACATCCCGGCTGACAGGTTTGAGTATTTGTTCACACACCCTGGCCCGGGAACCCTGGTAGTAGATGTGGCTAACCAGAGACACAGGCAAGGTCAGCCAGGGTCAACTCCTAAGAACAAGGACAATAAGAAGCTGGACTTGTTTGGGAGAAATATTTATTCAACGGCAAGCCTGCAGTTCAGGATTGCCAACCATCAGGCCCTCCTGGGCAGATATAATTTCAACCGCAGGTGGTTCATTGAGGCTCTACCCCAGGACTGGCTGCACACTTTAGTGTTAGCGTAGAGGAAGGAACTGCAGTAGCTAGGGCAGCTCTCCAGACATCCTGTGACACTGCTGACTTGGCAGGTAGGGTCATAGCTTCCACCATCAGTATGAGAAGGTGTTTGTGGCTGCAATCCTCGGGCCTGTCCTAGGAGGTGCAGCAGGCTATTCAGGATCTCCCCTTTGATGGCTTGGCCCTTTTCTCGAACCAGACCAATGTGAAGTTGCATGGTCTGAAGGACTCCAGGGCCACGCTTTGCTCCCTGGGCCTTTACACGCCCCAGTGTTCCAGGCGTCAGTCACGGCCCCAGGCGCAGCAGCAGCCAAGGCCTCCGCCCAGGCCTTTCCAACCCTATAGGAATAGGGGATTTAGAAGAAGAAATCAGCCCCCTAGCTCATCCTCAGCACCCCAGCATGGGCATCCCAGGAGGTCAGGCAACCAAAGAAGGCAATTTTGGTGGTATGCCCGAGGGTGGTGCCTGACTGCTCTCCTGGATCCACCTTGCCCCTTCCTAAACAGGTTAAGGCCCTTTTATTCCAAATGGAGAAAAATCACTTTGAACTGTTGGGTCCTTGGGATAGTCTCAGGGGGCTATGCCCTGCAGTTTACATCTTACCCCCCATCCTCCAACAATCCTCCTCCTCTGTCCTTCAGGGACTCCTCTCACGAGCAACTTCTCTACAGGAGTTGGACACCCTCTTCCACGTGGGAGCAGTGGAAATGGTCCCTCAAGGCAGAAGGGGGAAGGGGTTCTATTTGAGGTACTTCCTCATCCCCAAGGCAAAGGGTGTCTGAGGCCCCCATTAGACCGGCGTTATCTAAACAAATATGTCAGACGACTCAGGTTTCACATGCTCTCCCTAGCCTCCATAATCCCTTCCCTGGATCCAGGAGAGTGGTATGCCACCCTTGATCTCAAGGACGCATAATTTCATGTGTCTATCCTCCCCAGCCACAGGCATGTTCTTCCGTTCAGGGTGGCTGGCTCCCACGACCACTTTATAGCCCTGCCCTTTAGCCTATCTTTAGCTCCAAGGGTGTTCTCCAAGTGCATGGCGGTAATGGCTGCCCACCTGAGATGAAAGGGTGTGCAAATTTTTCGTTACCTGGATGATTGGCTGATCAGAGGCAAGTCCAGGTCCCAAGTGCAGGAAAACGTGACCCTCACTTGCTCCACAAGCAGCAGGCTGGGATTACTCATAAACGAACAGAAGTCCACACTAACCCCAGTGCAATTAATAGAATTCATTAGGGCTTCCCTGGACCCTTCCTAGGCCAGAGCCTTCCTGCCTCAGCCATGTTTCAAGGCAACGGTTTCTATCATCTCCCAGCTGCACCAATGCCCCATGACAACAGACAAGTACTGCCTACAGCTGTTAGGCCAGATGGCAGCCTGCATGTACATAGTGAGACTAGCTTGCCTGAGGCTCAGACCACTTCAGACATGGTTGGCCTCAGTATATGTTCCGAGCAGACACCCATTGGACCAGGTGGTTACAGTTCCCCCACCTGTCTTAACCTCCCTAAACTGGTGGCAGACTCCCAGGGCACTGATGAAGGGCGTTCCATTTCGGGAACTGGTCCCATCGGTCATCCTAATTTCCGACACGTTGGATGTAGGATGGGAAGCCCACATCAGTGCCAACCTAGGTACTCGGGCTCTGGTCGGGGGAGGAGAGGCTCCTGCACATCAACGTGAAGAAGCTGAGGGCCATTTACCTAGCATGCAAGGTGTTCCTCCGATTCCTGACAGGCAGAGTGTTGCAGGTGCTGATGGACAACACCGCAATTATGTTTTACATTAACAGGCAGGGGGACGTATGCTCCTCTGCCAGGAAGCTGTCCATCTGTGGGACTTTGCCGTGAGGCATGATTTCCACTTGACTGCCTCTCACCTCCTGGGAGTGAGGAACGATGAGGCGGATCGCCTTACCAGATCGTTTCTACCCCGCCACAACTGGTTGTTGCACCCAGAGGTGGTGGCTATGATCTTCCAGAAGTGGGGCGTTCCCCAACTGGACCTGTTCACATCAGCCTGGAACACGAAGTGTCCGAGGTTCTGCTTGCTCTGGGGTCGCGAGACTGGGTCAATTTCCCATGCGTTCCTCATGGACTGGACGGGGACCTTCATGTATGTGTTTCCGCCCATTCCATTCCTATCCAAGTTACTGTTGTGTTTTAGCTCTGGCATATAGAGTACTCATAGGTATACATCTCTTACTCTAAAAACTCTGACTGTCCTTTCCATCAAAAGCTATGCTTCTTGGCAATGCTTCAGAACTGCAAGGTGAATGTTGCAGAGGGTCTTCCCCAATCTAGCTTTGAACCCTGTCACTGCCTCAGTTTCTTCCTGTTATGCTTCCCAGTTACTGCAACATAGGCTCTCAATTGTCAAATCCCTTCTTGTGCTGTGGGTTAATTAACATAAAACCACAGTTCAATGTAATTTTGAATCAAAACCAACCTTTCCTCAGCACTGTGATTCTTAAAGTCCCTTGCTAGTGGTTCCTGCCCCAAAACCCAGGTCCTGCTATCTAAGACTTCCTCTTAAGACTTTTCTCCCTGTCTCTCAAAGCAAGAAGCTTCAGCCAGGTCTTTCCCTCTGGCTGGAAAAGATCCATCCCCGGGGTTCTTAGCCCTGCATCTGCTGCAGGAGTCTTCCTGCTACTTACAGGTCTCTGGTACACTGATTGATTGAGAAAGCTCCTCTTATAAAAAGCATTGCCTCTTATGTGAGGATCAGGTGACCTCCAAGCAAATGCCTAATGCCTTGCTTAAAAATTTATCACCTGGAAAGGCAGTTTAGACCTGGTATGGATGAGAATAAGCCCCAAACCTCTTAAAAGGCCATCTCATCCGATGACAAATGTAATTTGCATTGTGGAGATGTGTTGACATTGCTAGAGAATGACACAAAGGGAAGTACACATCGCTGCATGCTAACAGCAGAACAACTATTGAATAAGCAATTCTCATTTAGGGGCTTAGAGAAGGAAATACTGTGAAAAGATGTTGCATCTTATACAAACTTAACTCCTTGGCTTCTATCTCTTTTCTGTCCACTTTTAGGATCTGGATTAATTATTTCATTCGCTTACATTAAATTGTGAATATCCATGCCCTCCATATTTAGGAAGTGAGGAGATGTCAGCTAGAAAAGTATTTGAGGGACTGGTAAGTACTGTAGTTCATTCCCCATCTTCACTCCATCATAGACATTTCTCAAGCACAATAAAAGATCAGTGGGTTAAACCCCAAATGTAACTTGCCATGACTTACATTTTACGTGTGCGAAGGATCTGCCCCCAGTTCTGTCATGCCTCTTTTTAATGGTTTTGTATTAGAGCAACAGCATTCTCTAGTGAGGAGTCAGACATAACCTTTCCACCTCCTGTTACTCAGATTAGCCTTGAACAGCAATTCCAACACCCGTAACAGCCCAAATGCAAGGTTATTAATGAGTATCTTTTAATCCCCACAGATCCATTTCTCCATCACTTTATTTAGAATCAGTGAATAGCAACCCTTACAGTGTCACAGTTCCTGTCATTCTGTAATGTACAAGAAGCATGAATAAAAGAGACAGCATTGGTGCAATGTATTGTTTTTATTACTTACAGGATACGTGCAGCAAGACAGAGATGGATGTGCTGTCAGCTTGAAAAGTACAAGCAAAGACACAAAAACCCTTTGTTTCCTAGCCCAGCAGCACTTAGTAACAGATACAGTACATTACAAATTTAAACTACATAAACATACACATCCTCTAGTAAAACCTAACTGAAACACCTTCATTTCATCTTCATTTACAACCAAATTAGCTAGTTTTTACTAATATATCTGTAATCTTAAAGGGGAATGCACAAAGAGTAATTTTAGTGTCCACTACAATTTTAACCTTACTATAGCTAGCACACTTTTATGTATAGTTTTCTTTCTCAAATCAGACCTACTGTATATTACTGTTTTTAAACAATTTTTGGGAAATAAAATTGGGAAACCAATTTTTATGCAAAGTTTTAGGGACTTAATAGTACTGATTCAAGGCATACATAGTGTTCTCATGTACTTTACAAGTTCCTTCACATAACCAGTCAAATATGCCTTCACCCCTGATTCACTAATATTGGATCTCTTTGTACACACTCTATTTGTAGCAAAGTCTGTGATATGAGGATCCCATATGACTTCTACAAATTAGATTGAAGCCTCCAAAACATTTCTCTTGGGAGCTCAGGTGGCTTTGAACCGACTGTATTACTGTCCATTTCAGACATATTCCAATTCATGCTACCACTTTCTGACAGCAGCAATGTTTTCAAAAGGAAAAGTGCTCTGGTTTCTCAAAAGAGCTCTATTTTTGATGTATTGGGTTAATTAACAGTGTATCCTGTTTGTATTCAGCTGACCCATTTTGGGTCTGATTGACTCTACTGTGTTACTCCAGTTCTATGCCCATGGCACGTCATTAATTTCAATAAAGCTGCACTAGTCTAGAACTGAAGTAATGTAGTGTGGAATCAGGCCCAATATCCCTATGGACAATTTGTAGCTTGTTTTGGCTTCAATCCAAATGAGGAAATTAGTGACCAAGAGTCAGGATGAATAGCTCAAATAACTGGATCTGGGATTAGGGTACTCATGTCTGTCTTTCTGCTTTCTGTGATCTACTGTTGACCAAACAGTACTAGAAAAACATTTCGGAGGGAAGTGGAAAGACTCTGTTTTAGCCTAGGAGAGACTAAGTTTGCTATATGTTTAGTGGAGGATAAATGTTGACTGGTTGCAGAGGTTAAATGGTGGAAACATTTTGTGTGCATGTCTTTGGAGCCAGAAAAAATGAAAGCTTCCACATTTTAAAGGAGGTCTTTGTCTTTCAGAGAGAGTGATACGCTGCTCAATTAGGTGTTTTGGCAGAGAGCATGCCATCGTTTAACCAACTCCTTGGGCTTGTTGATCATTTCATTCCAGTGTTCCAGCTCTTTGCCCCTGGTGTACATGAAGGGCCCAACTACTACACGACCTAGCAGGTGGGTTTCTGAATAGATATAAAGAATGTGGTTAGTGGCCAGCATCTTTACAATGTTCTGGTTAGATCTTTACCTAAGAGTAAAACAAGAGCATTTTTTTCACTGTCTGCATGAAAGAATTTTTTTTTTTAAATCAGAATTTCCAATCAAAGTGTGTACTATAGTGTGTATATATAGGGATATAATGTTCTCTCAGTATGCACGCATTAAGATGACCACCCCCACAATTGCAGAGTTCTCACCAGTAACTCAGCCATTGGGAGATATTGCAGGCAGCAGCGCACACCCAGTCAGGTCAGCTATTGAGCTTTGGCCTGTTCCATCACTTACAGTGTACTGCCAATCAGAACTACTATTCTGGACAGACAGATCTTTATCCACTCAAACTCTTCCAGCTAGAGATTTATTTCAAAGATGTGTCCTGCTGTGGTCACCACCAACTCGGCTAGGATTCAGACTGATGACATGAAAGGTGAAAGACTTTTGGCTCCTGGAGGAAGCATATTTAGTTAGTGGAGCATCTGACTGAGAGTCAGAAGATCAGGGTTCTATTTCTGGCTCTGCCAGTGACTCTGTGGCAGTGGGCAAATCACTTAACTTCTGTGCCTCAATTACCCATATGTAAAATTGGGATGATAATCTATACCTGCCTCACAGAGATTTGTAAAGCCTTTTAAGATCCTTTCAGAAATACTGTTATACAGTTACATCTTAATTATAATGCAGGCCATTACCAATCCCCCAGAGCCAGTCCATTCTCCTAAACATTATATAACTTTGGGCAGTATTTTACAATGGATTTTATATGGTAATCCCATGAAAGCTATTGTGTTTTAATGCTGAAATCATGCTTGAGCTAGAGAAAGAGGAGAACTCAGCTGCTAATATACAGAAATTGACTAGATTACTGCACTTCTGGTGCTGATTTAAAGTTTCAGTTAATCTCAAACCTTTGGAAGAGGTTCCCTCCTCCACACCCCCAATTTAAAATGACAGGCTAGCTTACTTCCTTACTGATGGTACTGTAAACAAGTATTGGGTTTATGAATATGAGTGTGGAGAATTTCCAGATTCTAATATCACAAACAAGGAACATTCCAGATATATCCAATCTCTGAAGAATATGTAAGGAACATCCCAAAACAGACTAGTGCATGGCTCTAAAATGACTGTTGCCAATTTTCCTCACCATGAGACGTTAAATGTACGTAATTAGAATGCTATGGAATGAATGACATCTAACGTGAAGTGTACTTAAAACCAACTTTTTTTTTTAATGTCAGCTTTTCTAAGCCTTCTGGTGGTTTAGTCAACTAAACAACAACTTCTGAAATAAGTGGCTCCCCATTAGCTCCTGATGTTTAGCAGTGCAGGTTACTGTGACTCTCCTGCATTTAGACTTACGAAGAGTAAGCCTTGCTACAAATTAAAAGAACCTAGGAAGAGCTTTAGAATAGCTTAGATATAATAAATTCTGTTTCTTACTGTCTCCGACAGCACTCTGGAGCACAGACAGGCTCAGGCTTGCTGTATCCAGCTCCGTCTGGTCTGCCTTGAAACTGAAGGTTTCATTATATACTGGATTGGGAGATCCCAGAACAGCTGTCGTCTTTTTACATTTAATGAATTTATTGTGGTTCATTAGGGACACTTTGATATACACACCTGAGATAAAAAAAGAAAAAATCCAAGGAAAAGAAAACAACAGATATGGGGCACTTGAGAGAGAAGGATAAAGAGAGTTCAAAATAGTTTTGTGATTTCAGAAACTATATTTAAAACAAATTAGATCATAAAACTAATTAGATGAAAGCCTAAAGAAACAGGCAGAGAGGCAGCAATATGCAATGACATCTAGTGAGTACACTAACTATTTAGACCCCCTTTCAGGAAGGCAGCATCCCTGTTCAAGACAGCACTTAAGCAGGTGGTTAAATCTCATTGACTTTTGGTCCTCCCTTGGGTGGATTGGTAAATTTGCATAAGGTATTGGCAGCTGGGGGATAAAGAGGTGTCTGGTGGCTGTTTAAAACTGTCCGTTTGGTTGGTTGGTTGGTTGAATATTTCTTCTAAGAGACCTTGCAAAATAGAAAAAGAAGGGTGGGATGGGAGAAGAACAGCAATAAAGTTTTCCTTGTTTCCTATTGGGATTGGCCCTGCACTTCAGCGTTGTTCAGCCATTTGAAAGTGATAAGATCCAAAGCAGCCTCAAATATTCAATTTTTTTCTTTTCATCTTCAGTATTCAATAGCAAGCTAACAAGAAGCTTGATCTTAGTGGCTAAACAGTAATGTTTTCCTGAGGGAGAAATAAGACCTCCCCTGCTGCAACTGTTTGTTACTCCCTGCCACTCAGTTTAAGGGAGAAGAAGTCCAGGCGCACCATCATTTCCAGTCTTTATTGCAAAACTAATTACAGCTATGCCAGGGCTGGTTCTGCACAATCCCAGATACACTGGGGACTGGTAGGAGGAGACCATTCATCTTCAAAATAAGAACTTAACCTCACTCTCAACTAGTAGTTTTTGAAGATATACACTGGGAATTGCCATTTTGGATCAGACCCAAGGGCCGCATAGTCCAGTATCTAGTCTCTGAGGAAGGGGCAAGAAACCAGCAATAGGCAAATGTAGGATAATCTGCCCCCCACATAGATCTCCTCCTGGTCTCTGAAGCATGAGGTTAAATATCCCTTCCAAAATGTTATAATTTATTATATATAATTATTTATAACTGGATATAAAATAATTGGATATTCTTGATTTCCATATAAATATCCAGTCTCTTTTTTTAATCTTGCTAAATTGGTTTTAACTGATGTAATTTCTCAGTTCCTTTTACCGCATACCTTGGTTTTGCATAAATAATGTTCTTTGATCAGAAGAACAATTGTTTTGGTATCATTGTAGATTATCCTTATATCTAGAGAACCAATTTTTTAAGAGACGTGGAATTCAAGTAAATTACAGATGATGTTTTAGGTGCTCTGTGGCTAATGCACTAGATTTTCACCTATGGGGACCTCAGTTCAACTTAAATCTCAGGTGACATTGATCCTGCGCCCTTTCAAATCAATGAAAATCAGTGGGTCTAAACAAGAGTTTGGGGAGTAACGTTTTAGTCCTGGTTTATGCACATCACAGACATCATACACTTTGTTAGTCAGCAGTTTCTGCTCAAGAGAGATCATGGATTTATTAGAGCAGGTGGCTTTTCACACAAACAGCGATTGTGGTATGCCTTAAAGAAGTTAATGCATAAACTGCCTGGCTCTAGCCACCCCTCATTTTCACAAGCACTAAATTCACTCAAGTTTTAATCAATCCATAAACATTCTCTTATTGGCCTATACCTTGCTATAGAATACAATGCCCCCTTGCTCCCAAGATCAGCTCTTTGGGCAAGGGACCATCTCTTTTTATTCTGTGTTTGTACAGCACCTAGCACACTGGGGTTCTGGTCCATGATTGGGGATCCTAAGTGCTATAATAATACACAATAATGATAATAAACATCAGCCTTGTATGAAAACAGAGAGCTTATAAACTGTAAACATAAGAGCCTTCTCGTTCAAGTTCTTCCCTTTAGGATTTGCCAGAGAATCTGCAGTCACCAAGTTAGCTGTAGCAGTGGGCATTATCAAAGGCTGTTTGTTTTAATTTCTTTAAATTTTAGTCATGTATCCTGGGAAATTGCTTATTGACAGCACTTCCTTCCTTCTTTCCTGTTGGAGAGCTTCCACAGCTCCTGTCAATGCACTGCTTGCTATAATGTGCAAGAGCCTGGCATCAAATTAACACAGTAGCTCTGTGGCCAATGTGTTGAAAGAAGCAAATTTAATCTGACTTTCACTGCTGCAAAACTTAAAATCCTGCACCTTGGGCCAGAGCAGAGATGAGGTGTGAGAGGATCTCTCTCATTCTCACTCTCATACACACAAAGTTGTTAACAAAATGTGAACGTTGCAGAATCCCTGCCGTAGCCTATTCCAACCTTAGCACCCTACATCCACCTCATTTGCAATTCATCTTCTGGAACCCCAGTTGTATGAACATACTTATTTATTTCTTAGTGCAGTGGCATGGCCTGTTAAGTCATGACTTTCCTTGCTAGAAATCTGGGTATTTTTATTGCTACTACTGTACAATTCCTCTTACAACAGTTCTGACCTAAGCAAGCCAAAGTAATCTCTAGTAATGTGTTGTATGAAATCAGAGACCATTCATTCTGCGGTTAATAGCATCAGTCCCACTGCTTATCCGTTTATAGATATCTCATACAAGGAACAGTCCATCAATGAGATTGTTACTCTAAGCACTTTATAATTACAGCTACTCTATAGAGAAAATTAAATTGTACTCAGCTGTAAGACAAAAGCTTTTACATTGATATGGCTCTTTTTATCCCCAATCACTTCACAAATCATTAGAGACAGCCTCAAGACTCATTGCTTGATTCAGAGATGTATTTGAATATCCCCCAATGCAGGATGCTTGGATCTGTGGAATTTGTTTGGGCCAATCTGTATGTACATTACCTCTGAAATGCAGCCCCTTTTCCCACTTCCCCCCAGATTGGATGGCAGCATCCAGTTGATGTTCACTGCATAAAAGGAAGGGAGACCAAAGCTTGGCGCAGGACACAAGGACAAGCCATTTGCATCCACAGTTAATTACAGGCAGAATACCGCAGGCCTACTTCTTTGTAGACATAATATTATGCTCTTCAAACATGGAGGCCAGGTTGAGACCTATTTCAGGATCAGGCCCTATTTAACAAGATGTGCTGAACAGAAGCTCAGATTCACATTAGATCTACATATGGGAAAAGAGTCTGTCTGTGCACTCTCATATGGCCTTTCATTAAAGAGCCTCTGTGATTTAAGCAAGTGGAGATTTCAAATTACTAAAAAAAATAGCTATGATCTGATCTAAAGACAAGGAGATTTCTTGCTATTACCTAATCAGCAAACATCTTTTAATGGGCTATATTAGTGCTATTACAGAAATATGCATTTTAAACATATATTTCATACTTTGAAAGTGGTAATTGTTAAGCCACCTCCATCTCTTTTTGTCATCCTTCTTGCCATCCACCTTTGTCTTGAGCAATGGACATGGTCAAAAGATTTTCCTACACATCATGAGCCCTATTCTGCCCTCAGTCCACATGCTGAATTCCCAGGGATTTCTCCAAAATGGCCCAGCCAGATTATGCCAGATCATGTGCTTCTGGGCTGAACATCAACTTGGGAAATGCAGGGTTTGTCCTGGACATGCTCTCTCAATTGCCACAGCAGATTCATTGGTGTAATCCTCTACCAGCAGCTTCCTCAGATTTTAATGGAGGCAAAACAGACAGCAGGACACAATAGGATTTGCCAAGTGCCTTCCCTTCCTTTCATTTCCCTCCTCTCTGCAAACCAATCTCACTCCCAGTGAGTATACAAATGGCATATATCCAAATCAGGTTAGCACAGGAACACAACAAGTTTGCTCCTGTGCAGAAATTTAAATCTCCCCGGTGTTTGGGTGTTCAGTGAGGTCACTTAATGAAAGCACAGGAAGACGGGCAGGGAAGAAGCAAACCAGAACAGGAAACCAGGGGTAGTGATAGAAGAAGGTATTACTCACTGGCAGCATGTCTCTCATCCTGGAATTTTAATCCCTTTGCTCTCAGCACCACTACGGTGAGACGGCCCAGGTAGTCATTGTAGCTGAGAGAAAACTGGATATCGCCATACTCTGAAGGAGGCTTCGGAAGCAGAAGGTCACTAGTTAAATGCATCTAAAGACTTTCTTTTCAGTCAGTTATATTGAATAACAGTGATTTCTGCCACTTTAGGAACGGGAGATGAATTCTAGCATCTCTGTATTTCACTGCTGGTGGTATTTGAAAGGAACAATCACACACTGGAGTAATATATTGCTTATTGCTCTATGGTTCTTTGCAGGAGATTCTGGCTTTATTCCCCACACTAAGTTCTGCGTGCCCTTATTCACATAAATAGTTATTTACAACAGTGAACAGGATTTGTCCCTTCTCTCTAGATCCCAGTCTCAAGTGTGCCTCCTAGCCACCCAACACTATCAAGGTGTCATTTCCCACCATCCCACCTTTATATTTCCCCTCCTGCCTCCAGAGGCAGGACAACCATCTTCTCCCCTTCCCAGTGCCCCGGTACCAGTGGTAGTAAAACTGTAAACCTGCATTGTAACAGTATGAAGCATTCCTAGAATTATCACTAACCAAGTTTCTGGGTTTTCTTAAATGGTGGTGAAACCTTCTGGCTGTGTTATGAAAGTACTAACATGAAAAAAGATTGCATGAAGGCTTGCCAGCAGCTTTTCTGCATTCCTACCTCCCCCTTCTAATACAGCATCATTCATTCAGCTTTGTGCTGGACCTTTCCCTGTTAATTCACAAGAGAAGCAAACAGCAGCAGGTGTTTTTACATTTGGCTCTTACACCTCATCCTAGCTGTTGGGGAGATACCTCTCTGCATGTGCAGCCGTTTCCATTCCAGTGCTAAATACTGTGGTGGGAATCATTAGAAGTGTTAATGCTGCATGCGACCCCCTAGGCTGCGTGTTAGGACCCCTGGTAAACTGTAAATCCCTAGATTTTAACAAAAACAACCCTATATTTGATCTTGCCTCCTTCTGTCCCATCTGTGCCCAAGAGCAGGTACTCTTATGTGCTGTAGGTCTCCCCAGTAAGCCTATTACTATGGGGAAGCTCAAAAATACAAAACAGAGTAGCATTAGCCTAATGAATGTGTCCTTTCATTAGTTGCTTACCTCCAAGTTTTCGGTTTCCAAATCCCTCCAAATTACTTGTTTACTGTCACCAGCTAATATCTCATTTTTCAAAGGGAAAATCACATGGCCTAGGAGATGGTGCTTTTTCTGTCTATCAACATGGTAGACTGAGAACTTCAGAGTCCTTTGATACAATGTCTTACTGGAAACCTGTACAAAAATAAGTAGAACATTTCAGTATAACAATGTAATTTATTACATAGCTCTGCAACTTATTACCACATGTGATGCATATATCTGAAATATTTTAGGGCATGTAGGTTCTGTAGTTAAAATAGGATATACATTTATATTTCTTATTAGCAAAATAGCTATGGTGATCTGCATCCCAGTAAGTCCACTGCTTCTTCAGGCTTTTGAGGTTGCATTTTTCTTTGCATAAATGCACTGAGAACCACAATAAACATAATATATTATAAAATCAGAAATTAAGATGCTGGTATGTATGCTACATGGTGTTAAATGATGCAAACCTAATGGTGGAGATGAAATATCAAATAAGAGTATTTTTACTTAGTTTGTAAGCTTGTTGGGGCATGGGACCATCTTTTTTGTATTTTTACAGTGCCTAACACAGTAGGGGACTGACCTCTGGCTGGCCATCTAAGCAAATCAATGCAAATAATAAATGCCACACAGTCAGAGCATCACGACAATGTTTGTGCTGTAATAGGTCTGCCATGAGGTGAGACTTCTTGGCTATATAGCTTAGTGATCTTGTTGCCCTGACATCCAGAGTGACACATCAGATGTAACATTCCAGTTAAAAGGCAAGTACCTGAAAAACAAAATTTTCATCAAACTGAGGGTTGAGTGTTTTGCGTTTGGTTTTGGACTGAAGGTAACGCCTTTCATCAGGCAGCAGAAAAATTTTCACAAAGGGACTGCAGGAATCTGTAGGAGGCTGCAGTTTTCTAGCTTTAATCAAGGAGACGAGAAGCCTTTCAGCCTCTTGCTCATATTCCACTGAGAACCAGAGACGGCCAACGTTGCACTCAGGGAAATCTGTCTCACTGTTGTCTTCAGCAAACTTGTATAGCTCTGGGTTGATAGACCCTACAACATAAGCTCCAGCTTTGCAAAATAAAAAACAGAAACAAGTTAACTTCTAACTTACAGCAGTTTTTCTTACAGCTACTGCCTCTTTAGTGAAGCCATGTAAAGCTCTTCTTTATTTACATTTCTGTGTATAAATTCTGCATTTGAATACCTTTTCCCTCAAAGCTTATGGAGAATTTGTATCTTAGGCTCATCTCTTTTCTTAAGATTATTATAGAGGCTTCTGTGGTGACTCTGCCTTGTACAACTATTAGGGGAATGTATTTGCTGTTTGTTCCAACCCTTAAAGGTGCAGCACACACTCCCTTCTGCAACTGGCGATGCCTGCCCCTCTGGAGAGGCCAGCACTGACAGGACACTAGCCCCAAGCAGCCCTTGTGTTGTCCCTGTATGGAAGATACAAAGGGAGACTTGCTTCTTGTGCTCTACCCTCTCCTTTGTACAGCTGTGTAAGGGGTGTTCCCAGTCTGGCCCAATTCCTATCTAAACATATAGTACAGTGTTTGGAGCTATTACTGTACAATTCCGTAGTACATCTACACTTTGTGATTTTATACATATGGCCAGATAACAACGGTAGTGTAAAATGTTTGCACAGCAAATATGTTTCACAGTACTCAAGCTTCCTTTCCAATAATCTGTCCCACCTTTGCAGTGTCACCATACCCAAGGAGTGAAAAGAAGACCGGGGCCCGGACTCAGGGGTCACGTAGGGTTCATTGTCATCCTGAACCTGCTCTCCATTTGTCAGGTTAATCCAGTCTCGCCCATGAAATTTTGGTGGAATGATGAACGGAACACTTCTAGTTCTGCTTAGAACAACAAACAACTCTACCAGTAAGAAAACCAAACTCAATCTGAGAATAATACATTTTACCTTGTTGTAATTCCATAGTTTTGCAGAAACTATTTGTGGCTGGGTTAGTCCTTAAGTGGACATGATAGATAATGCAATACTCTTTGTTTAGCCCATACAAAAATCATAGAAAGTTATTTATTTGTATGGAGGTAGCACCTACAGGGTCCCAATCAGGCCTCATTTATGGTAGGTACCTTACACACAAGTAAAACTGTCAGTCAGATCACCTCTTCTTTTCCCCTTTCCTTCTCTAGAATTAATTCATCAAAGAAAAAAAGTATCAATTGCACTTTTTTTTTTTTTTTTAAAGATGGAGATTGAACAAATCAGTTCAATGGATTGAACAAATCTCCAACTCTTTCAGTTGACTATTTCACTAGCTCATTGATCAGCTCTCCCATCCTCCATGTCAATAATTCCCATTGTTTTGTTCTTAAAATGTTTCATTCTGAGGACCACCAGGAAGGGCTCTGGTCCATGGGTCAGCATTTGAGAACCAACAAAGTTACCCATGTTTCACATACATTTGGTGTCCCCGTCTTTTTGTTGTTCAATTATATTACATTATATACATCAGAAATAAATTATATCCATGAGAAATAAAGAATTACTGAAGTGATGTTATAGAAACAGTCAGTTTCCTCAAAGGAATGAATCCCCCAGTATTTTAAGCATCCTACATGACTGATTCCCCATGCCTCTCCCCCCCCACCTGTCATTTTGAGTTTCTGCCATACGTTCTGTCCTATATTTGGGCCTGTGGCAGGTTGGAAAATATGTATCTTGATAAGAAGAAGGAGCGATCTATTTACCTTATGCTCTTTGATTGAATTACAGAAGATGGCTGGGTTAAAGTCTGATCCTGCAGACTAGCATCTGGATGTGTTGGTGTGACTGAACTAGTGAGTTCCTCATAAGAAGACAGGAGAGATATCTTCTTCCAAAGCAGGTACACAGCTATTCCAATAAGGAGCAATAAAAGGATTCCTCCTATCACACCTCCAGCCACAGCAGCTACCTGTTCTGATTGTAGGAAA
The DNA here is from genome assembly GCA_007922155.1 of Mesoclemmys tuberculata. Lineage (NCBI taxonomy): Eukaryota > Metazoa > Chordata > Testudines > Chelidae > Mesoclemmys > Mesoclemmys tuberculata. The sequence goes on along the minus strand of ML675609.1, from coordinate 16,770,437 downwards.
GCATACGTAGTGTGATCTTCAGTGCATATAGAGTTTTTTGGACAGGAATATTGAAATTTAAGAAAACAGTCCTAGGACTAAGAACTTTCAGTTTCTGGGTTTGCTGAAAGATTTGGTGAGAGTGGATTTGCTTATTTTAGTGTGAATTGTATTTGCTGAAACTTTGGAAATAGAATTTGAGCCTCAAGAGCTTTCTTGGGGGCCAGTCTGACACTGTGGAATGAACTACTCCAGGGACTAAGGACCATTTCAAACCTTCATCACCTTCCATTCCAGATGCAAGGCATATTTCTTTGACCGGACTTCTCTAACATAAATACATAACTTAAAAAAAACACTACCAGAACAAAGCACTCCACTGCACACCTCCCCCTTGGAAGAGGATGGGAGAACCAAACACCACTTGACAGTTATTAGTTACATCTCTTAACACTACCGGAAGATGATCAGATAGTACGGTGATGAACATGGAATAAGAACCTGCATAGAATATAAGTAAACATAGAAGATTTCTTTTTCTTTTTTTTCCAATTATGAGAGATTTGGTACTACTCCCCTTACAGGAAAAAACAGGCTAGGCAAGGGAGAGTGAAATACCAGGTAGCACACTATACCATTACTTTGATTTGTTTCCTTTTCTCCTATGTTCAGTTGAGACAGTGTATCCAAATGAAGAAAAAACAAAGCCAAGTTTAAAAATGAAACAAAACAAAGAATCTTTTAGCACAAAGGAAATTTAGATACACAACAAAACAGAATTAGAGGATACGTATGTTTCCTGATCTGGAAAGATCAACTCAAGGCATATCATCTAAACGTTGTATCCTGAATCCTGATTTCTTAAAATAAAAATGAAAATCTGAGGAAGCAGTTTTATAGCCAGCATAAATTAAGATAATTTATCAAAATATCAAAGATTACTTCAATTTTAATATGAATATGCAGAAATTTCTTGATGAGGATCTGTTATTCAGTAAAGAACAAGAGTTGGATGTTGATGATGGACCCAATTAATCGGTGCACCATCTTCGTTGGAATACAGAAACTATAAGGAGACCATTAGCACCCCCACCCGTGGACCAGGAACTCCACTGGAAATCAGTATCACCATAGCCAGTGCTATGCCACCCCAAGCAGAAGTCTTTGGTGCAAGTAGCATGCTATGTGCATTCCTCATGGGGAGGGATGCATTCCTGTACCTGACTATTCCTGGCTCCTGGAACAGCCAAGGAGGATTGGGGGCATTGTGAGGTAACCTCTCAAGCTGCTGTAACCTGAGCTGGGAACTAAAATGCCCTCAGCCCCAGAATGGAGAGAGGTGCAAAGGCAACTTCAATGTGGCCCCTCTGTCTTACATGTAGGGACAAGAACCCCTCCACCCCCTCCACACACACAAAGCATGGTTAATGGGGTGCTCATCCCTCTTGTATAGCATTTCGAGGTTGTAAAAGGGAGTGGCCACAACAATTCTGCATTTCCTTCAAGTTGCTGAAAGTGCAGTAAACTCTGAATATGCTTGATCCTCTCTAAGGCTTCCTTGCCTTCCCTTTTCTTATACTTCACTTTTTAAAGTGATTAATTCCACCCAGGGAGTCACTTCCCTCCCAACTGCATCTGTTGTGTCCTTCAACTTTCTCCAGCCTCTCCTTAGGTTTTGAACTCTCTTCTTTTGAAGGCACCAGACAACCTCCGTCTCCTGCTTTAAACCCCACCTCAAAATTTATTTTTTCTGTAAAGCGTTTCAATGCTGACCATTACAAAATTTCTTCCTTCCTCAAGCTCATGCCATCTTTTGGTGATGATATGTTTTGGAATCCCATGGGCTAAAGCCACAAAGTCTAGATCTGGATCTGAACTTTTCCAGATTTTGGTGGTATTTGAAACCAGGCTTCTCCCTGGTTCTAGCTATATCTGAAGTTCTGAACTAAATTCTAGACTCTTCATGGGGAGAGACGGGAATCCTGTCTTAACTTATACAGCATCAAGCCCAGTCCACTTTCAATAAATAATACTGGATCAAATATTTGTTCAGATTTTGAAGTGACCAAATAGTATGAAGTGTAGAAATGGTTATCTGGTAGAGATAACTGATTATACTTCACAAATACATGTTATTTATGAATTCCCTGCTCTTTTTTATCTCCTCTGGAGGTGTGGTAGGGAAGTTGTATTTAATCAGCAATACAAGCAAAAACTATTAATTTGAAGATTTATAGGGTCAGAAAGGACAATTAGATCATCTAGTCTGATCTCTGTATAATTAAATAGAGGTTGTGATCATGCTTCTTTTTTGTTTCTTTATTTTTTAATCTGCTTTTATATCTTTCCCCCCCACCACCACTACCAACATATGGACCTTTCAGAGCAATGAATGTCGTATTTCTCTTTCTTTTTATTATACTCTGAAGATAGGTTGATTGTTTTGGTTTCTAGCCAAATTTTTGCTATAATTGCGATAATTGTTCTGGGTAACAGGAAACTCATTTGCCTGTTTGCTGTGGATTAAAATTATTCTTAAAAGTCTGAGTGTGCTCAACTGGTGTATCCTAATTTCTTAACTGTTGCATAACTGTCTGATGTTTGGGAAATTGGCAACTCAGAAATTCACTCTTGAGCAAAGAACTTCTGTAGATGTACATGGTCTGTCAGTCTTAGAGCTTATACTCATAATCTTCCACTGAAACACTCCGAGATATCTATAAGTAAAACTGGTAAGATAGAAATCATTATCCATTGCTTTTGGAAGATCAGAGGGAGAAGTGCCTGATGAAGGCAAACCTTTTCACTAAATTCCATGATAAAATGAACGCTGGAAAACTTAAATGGTTTACTTCATGTCGGTGTAATAGCTGCACTGCAAATATTTGTATGGTTCATGATTTTATTCTCTGCTCTGGCAAGCATCTGAAGGGCCATAAAAGCTTACGCCACTTATCTTTATTGCTATTTCTTTATTTTAAACCATATTTCCTCTTCATTCCCAAGAATTTAAACCCTTTCCAGATATCCTGTGTTCTGCTTATGGAGTCTGCCCACACAGTCTTATCCACACAACAATCAGTGACAATAAACCAAGATGTATTGAAGTGTAATTTACAATATCCATGGAATGCACTGCAGTAAATCCAAAGAGAATGAATTCTTAATATTTGCACAAATTCAGTGAGAATAATTTGTTCACTGCTGAATCACATCATTAAACATTTCTGACCCCCTTGTCCCACCCACTAACAGCAAATTCATCTTTTATTCGTATTTGTGTAAATCCAGAGGAATTTTACTGAGTTCACAGAATTCACACTCATGTATCTAAAGCAGAATTTGGATTGTCTTTTTTAAATAGTTTGACGTATCTGATTAAACCAACAGCAGTAACGAATAGACAGGAGGATACAGTATCACATAAATCAGAAAGGCAGCCATTAAAATAAGTGTGGTTCATTGTGTATAAGAAGAAGATTTGTCTGATATTTAAACAACTACCTATATTGATGAGAAATTGGTGTACTGTATCTGTGATATAAATCATAGTATTTAGGGAGAGACAGGACCAGTTAGAACAATGAGTTAATTTCCAACCTCATGCCCTGCGAGGATGTTTAAGGTACTAGCCTTGATTTTAGCACATAGAAAATTCGCCCACCAAAATATTGTGTCTCTGGCTTATAGTCTCTTGTTTGTTTGTTATTTGCAAAAGTGACTGTGTATATTAGCTTTCTTCTCTCACCACTCTCCATCTTTTCCACCTCTCTCTGAGAAATTTGCAGCCTGAGAAATGACACAACGCCAAATAAATTCTATTGTGGTTATAGGGTCAGGCAGCATTGCCTTACAAATTTTAATTCATATACAAGTCTCAGATCTGCAATACATTTTCTCTTCCTTCACATTCTAGTTTACATATTTATCTCAACACATTTTTATGGCAGAAAAGTGCAGAGTGTTTTCTGAAAAATCTATCAGCTTTTACATTTTCTTATTTGCGCTCTCTCTCTCACATGCATTATATAAAACTGAAATCACGCAATTGTTTGATAGGAAAGCAATCACTAAGAGCATATAATAAAAATCAAGGAGCCAGTGGGAGACTTGAGAGTCAGAGGGATGGGGTTGGGGTTATGAAGGAGAGCTGAATAGCCATACAGTGGTTTATGTTCACAAGTATTGCTAGAGATTCATTGGAGCTGCAAAGTTCTGCTTTGGATCCATAACTAAACTTTCAGGGTGTTCAGATTAGGGGTTTTGGCTCAAGTCCCTTTCTAGTATTTTTTATTCTGTTTATTTAAGAAGCATGTTACCAGAATGGAGCTGGGCACTCACCCAGCAAAGAAGCAATGTGCACATTTCAGTAACTCGGGAAGTTTAGAAAGTAGTTTGCCAGAAGAGCAGTGTGATCAGGGGCTGGATTTCTGGCAAGGAAGGAAATTTCAGCCCAGATTGGGTTCAGAGGGACCTATGTCTGAGAAGAGAAAGGATGAGATTGATGCAAGCATGGGTGTGCTGGAGGGGACCTACTCTGGTACTGACATGCTCCCTGTGCTGGGTGGTGAACAGCTGGTAATGGTTTGGTATCCAACCCTGTGAGACATTTGGGCAGTGCGGGGCAGTACCCAGCCCCCCCCATACCAAGCATCACCCTGTCCTCAGCACTTGGGCAGCAGTGACCCGCGCTAAGGGTGAAGCACCAGCACTGAACTTGTCAGGGAGGGGGAGGCCCTAGGCCTGGCTGCTGGAACTAGAGGTGCTGGGGATGTGTCGCCCCCCTGGCTTGAAGTGCTTTCCATCATATACAGTTTTGTTCAATGGCTTTCAGCACCTCCACTCTATAAATTGTTCCAATGCCCCAGCCCGAAGTGTGTGTCCAGCAGAGATCTGAGCCCTGAGTTACACCTTCCGGGTCCCCTCAGATTGCACCCTGTGCCCCACATACCCCTTGCTTGCCAATGTCATGGGCTCCTACAGGCCAGCCCTGGTACTTACCAGACATGGGTCCTGGGGCCTCAGCTGCTGGGTTGGATCCTCTGTCTCCTGAGTTCACAGGCTCAGCCCCATCTCCCCCAGCTGTATGTCAGCAGCAGGGTGATCAGCTCCTTTTCGGCCCTGCCCTTGGGTGGGCGGCGGGCTGCCTGAGCTTGCGTCCCCCACTCCCAGGTGGGAGCGGCGACACTAGCACAGATTGAAGTCGTTCATGTGCCAGCTGGTGACTTTTTTCCCCTGTGCATCTTGTGTTCCCTGCAGCCAGAGATTAGGGAGCAGGAGGCAGCAAGTCTCTGGCTAACTGGCAGCTGCTTCCCTTCCTCCTGCTGCCCAGCCTGCTCCTCCTCCTCGCCACAGATGAGCTCCTCAGTATTTAAAGGGCTGCAGGGAACTGCCTTCTCCTGGAGGCTGGGCAGGGACAATCCAACAGGCTTTGCAGCCAGTCCCTCCCTGTCTTTGTTGCCGGGGGTTTATAGCATCTTTGGAATAAAAGCACCAACACCACGCTGCTTCCTGGTCCTTAAAGCTGTGCTCTTCAGCTAGAGGGGTGGTGGAAGGGGAGGTTCCTAGTTCCTGCCTGCTGCTGGGAAAGTCACAGCAGACTTTATCAGAGCAATGTTTGTTCAGCTAAGAAAACAGTCCTAGTGTATTTAAGTGTAAAGGTATCTAATGTTATTAAAGCATATTAAAAAGGAGTTTTCTACCCAGAGCGAGATGCCCTCTGCCATGAGGCAATGAAAGACCTTGAAGTGTTCATTCTAAACTGAGCTTAGCTGAGTAGGGACCAAACCTCAGGGCAGGGACTGTGGTAAGCCTGACATTCGAGCCAAGGTTTTTATCTGGGAGGCAGACTGCCGTGCTTACAGCACCAGCCTGAGAGGTGGGGGGCTTGGATTCTGCCACTGACTTGCCAAGGGTATGGCAGTTCACCTCTTTTGCTTCATTTCTCTCCTTGTTAAAATGGGGGTTAATACTTCTTACCCTCCTTTCCAAAGTGTTCTAAGATCCTTGTGTCTTAGTGCTGTAAAAATGCAAAATGCTATGCAAGAATTATCAACTACTTATAAATTTCTTACTGCAAACCCTGATAAACTGGGTTGGTTATTTTAACCCCATGAAGAAAAAAAAGGAATATATTGTTTTTATTGTAGTATATTTAACAAAGTTGAAGGGTGAAAAAGTCTCCTTATCCACAGGATGGGTATGGTACAGGCAGCAGGAGAGCAAACTTCCTCAAGATGCCCCACTTACAAGCCTCAGACATATCCTGAAAGGGCTCCCTGCAGGCTGTTGAGAATAGAGTTCTGTTCTCATTTAACTTCTTCGTAAATTGGCTAGAATACTAACTCTCCATCTTCCCAGAGTACTGTACCCCTTTCAGCTTTCTAGGGGCCAAAAAACCTAGCTGGCTTCAAAACTGAGCTTGATAAATTTATGGAGGGGATGGTATGATGGGACAGCCTAGTTTGGCAATTAACTGATCTCTGACTACTGGTGGTAGATAGGCCAATGGCCTGTGAAGGGATATTAGATGGGATGGGTTCTGAGTTATTACAGAGAATTCTTTGTTGGTCTAGCTAGAATGCTTGTTGTGTCTAGCTTGTGAGTCTTGCCCACATGCTCAGAGTTTAACTGATGGCCATAGTTGGGGTCGGGAAGGAATTTTCCCCCAGGGCAGATTGGCAAAGGCTGTGGGGGGTTTTCACCTTCCTCAGTAGCATGGGGCACAGCTCACTTGCTGGTGGATTCTCAGTACCTTAAAGCCTTTAAACCATGATTTGAGGACTTTAAAAACTCAATCATATGTCAGGGGTCTATTACAGGAGTGGATGGGTGAGGTTCTGTGGCCTGCAGGAGGTCAGACTAGATGATCATATTTGTCCCTTCTGACCTTTGAGTCTATGAGTCTGATTTGTCTTACGTATCCTCAGGTTTCACCTCACTTAAAATCAGACACAAAAATACAAAAGTGTCACAGCACACTATTATTGAAAAACTGTTTACGTTCTCATTTTTATCATAATTATAAAATCAAATGGAATATAAATATTGTACTTACATTTCTGTGTATATTATATAAAGCAGTATAAACAAGTCATTGTCTGTATGAAATTTTAGTTTGTACTGACTTCGCTACTGCTTTTTATGTAGCCTTTTGTGAAAACTAGGCAAATATCTAAATGAGCTGGTGTAGCCCTGGAAGACCCTTGCCTACCCCCAAGGGTACATGTACCCCTGGTTGAGAGCTGCTGGGCTAGAAGAGAAAGTAAACTGTATATTAATGAAATTGACAGTTGATACTAAATCTGAAGGAATTCTGAATGCCATTTGGGGTGGAGAAATAATACAAGAGGGAGAGATTGGAAGCATGAACATACATTTTAAAAAATAGGATTCATGTTGGAACTTGGAAAAAAGTGAAGTACCTCAGCTAGAGGAAAAGAACTGAAACCCAGATATTCACAGTGGAGGGAGATAAAGGTGGAAAGCAGCAAGGGCTGAAAGAAATCCAGGTGTGACCGTAGTAGCTGTCAGATTAGACTCAGGCCACCATTAATTTCACATAGATGAAACAGCCGAGCTTTCTTATCACTTACACTGGATTTGGACTGGCAATTTCTATCTCCTCGTTAACGTTGAACTCAAGGCTGTAGTGATTAAAGTAAAGAAGTGGGTAAGTCTATATTCCCCAATGGAGAAGTGGGTAAACCCTCCACCACACTATTAGGTGAGGTATAATATTTTTTAGATTGTAAGCTCTTCATGGCAGGGAATGTCAATGGGATATTCAATAGAACCTAAATGAGTACAAGTCCCACTGAAAGTCAGTGAAACGTGTGCTCCTAATTCACTTAGACACTTCTGAAAATCCCACACCATGGCTTCATATTTGTTTGTGCAGTGACTAGCGCAACAGGAGTGGTGGAGAAGGCAACCCTGACTGGTGTCTCTGGGCACCACTGTAATTTCAATAATGACAATTATAGGCAGGTCTGGTAGAGTCATCTTTTATTAAGGTTTCCCATTATAAGACCCTGTTTTCAGTTGCTTGTAACTTTGCCAATCTTTAATCATTTGGGCTAAAATTTTTCAAGGTAGGTATCAGTCACAGCCAGAATGGTCCAGCTATTTCTCATAACGAAGCTATGGGAAAACACATTGTTTTGCCATGCCAGAAACATCTGGCAATCTTTTCGTTTGAAATGCTTTAGTCCTCATGCTTTGGAACAGGAACTTGAAATTTAGCAGGGGGAGGACACTCTGTCAGATCTTTTACCATCTTTGAAAATCCACCAAAATTTGACCAAGCCTTGGTAAAATTGCAGATTGTTCATTCTCAGTAGAGACTTCTTAGATTTTGGTAGCTAAAGTCTCTGAAGATTCCTGTGGAAAAAATAGTATGTGATCATGCAATTAAAGATTGTATCACAGTGCATATACACACAGGCAAATTAAGTAGCACAGGTAACCTTAACTCTGGGATTTCCTAACTTTTGTGTGGCTTGACTTTGCAACCTTAATACTGTTCTTTTCATGTTGATTTTTGTGTGCAATGAATGTACACAAGTAGACCCCAACTCATTAAGACAAAATATGTATGAACTTAAAAATTACAAAGGAATATATTTGAAAACAAAGTTGTTCCAAATAAGTTTTTCTTTCACTTGCCTGCCAAAGTTGAAATTCAGGATTCTGTCTTTCTCTTGCAGTAATGAGTGCCATTACTAATAAAACCTTAAGCACTGTAAGGAATGCACCTCTCTGCTCTTTTATATGTTTAAGTGATATCAGCTGCTTAGGAGAAATCCTGAACTCAGACTATGGCAACTACCAAGACTTTCAGTTTAATTTTAGACCGTATTTGTACTTTTCACATATTTCCTGTTCATAATTAGGGCTCTCATATACTTTTTTTAAAAATTGTCTTCTTAATCCTTATAGAAGTTAATGGGGGGTAAAACCAATAGGGTTCTAATGAAATTAAATCAGGTTCTATAAAATTTACTCTAAACTCTTATTTGACTTTATTAGAATTAAATTATTTCTAGAATGTTTGAATCCATCTTCATAACACTTCAAATTTCCTGCTGTAAATTTTAGCTAGATCGGCTTAACACTCTATTAATTTGTGATAGGACTTTTCCAGCAGAGAGAGAGTATTTCAGCATCTTTAAATATAAAGCTATTTGTCTCTCATGGATATTTCTTTCCCCCCATCTCATATGTTGGTAGTTACTGAATGTATTTATTTTCCAACAGTGATTTTCTCTCTCAGTTGCTTTTGCTATACTTTTTTCTACAGTGGATTCATAATAATTCTGGATTTGGGCTAGAGGGATGTGGAATGCCATCACCACAGTATCATGCTCCTTTTCTTGTACACTTGTAGAAGCTTCTCTGCTGAGCAATGCGGGTTGAGACTCCTCAAGATTTAGAATTGTGTGCAGACAGCAGAGGACTGACAGCTTTCCATGGCACTATCCCCTCCTCAGCCAAAGGAAATATTAGCTGATATCCAAAGGAGTTTCTATTGGTTGAAGCATTGGATTGCTTTATGGATTCTTGGACTGCTACAGTCCTCAATGGATGAGTTCGACAGGTTGATTGTGCATTGTGTGAAAGTCAAAAGTATAACTGGGTTCAAAAAAGAATTAGAAAAGTTCATGGAGGATGAATAGTTAATAGCCAAGATGGTCAGGGACGCAACGCTATGCTCTGGGTGTCCTTAAACCTCTGACTGCTAGAAGCTGGGACTGGGTGACGGGATAGATTATTCAATAATTGCCCTGTTCTGTTCACTCTCTCTGAAGCATCTGTCACTGTCCACTGTCAGAAGACAGGATTTTGGGCTAGATGGACCATTGGTCTGACCCATTATGAACATTCTAGTGTTCTTAAGTTACCATACATTTATATCTTCCTCAACATGCAGCATCACAAAATGTTTTTCAGAGAGACCTTTTGTTTACAGGATGCAGAGAAAAAGAAAGTTTTTAAGAGAGCAAGTGGCTAGGAATGAGGGAGAAAGACGGATGGGGCAATGCATTTGAAGGACTGATTCCTCTCTCACTACGGAGAATCAGAGAAAAAAAAGACCAGTGGGAGAGGTTCCAGTGGTTAGGATGCTAGCCTGGGATTTGGGAGACCCAGGTTCAGTTCTCTGTTCCACTGCAGATTTCCTGTGTGACACTGGGCAAGTCATTCAGTCTGTGCCTCAGTTCCCCATTGGTAAAATAGCGATACTTTCCTTCCTCCCAGAGGGATTATGTGGATAAATACTCTAAAGATTGTAAAATGCTCAGATACTACAATAAGGGGGCCATATAAATAACATAGATAGATAGGCAGGCAGATCAAGTTTCTTCTTGCTCAGCAGATCTGCTCCCTTTGGGTATTCAGAATAGCACAGGGAGTGATGATGGCCCAGTTCTGTAATTATTTTATGTTCCTCCCACTCCCCCCCAACCGCCGTGCGCAAAATAATCAAGTGGTTGAATAGAGGTTTAAAATAGAATTGCATCCTATCTTCAGCCTTAACTATGGTGTCTACCATGAAGCTATAATACTATGGCAAACAATATAAACAACTAGTCGCTTGTGGGAATAAGCTTATTTAAACCCTTGCCACCTTATCCAGTCTTTATCAGAAAGGAGTCCATTTATGCCAACAATTGCATTTTGGGAAGCAATTTAACATATCTTCGTCCTCACCTCACCCCACCCTTCCTTATGGATCAATATAGTGCTATTAAGTCTTATCTAAAGTATTTACAATAAAAGATGTTTACTGCTATTTTTCATACCAGTAGTTCTGATCTATATGGTCACTTATTTAATAGCATTCAGAGACTTCATAAATATAGAAACAGAATTATAGTGACTCTGGATCCATATACCATCTGTGAAGAAAAGGGGTATGATCACAGCCACACAGATGATGTTGAACTGCCAGAGACTGAGTGTCATGTTGCTCCTGTGCCATCTGTGATATGCATGAAAACATCACCATATTCACCTCTATCAGCTGTTATTCCTTGAATGAGTTCATCCTAAGGAATTAGTCTAAACACTTCTCAATGTGATGTCTTCTATAATTAACATGAATTATAACATTGAGATAAATTATGGATAAGGTTGAGCTGAATTCTGTAGATACCATATATCAGTGTGATGTCTAATTTAGGATTCTATAGACCCCACCTGGTATACATGTAACTTTACTTCAGGACTACAAGGTGAAGGCAGGGAAGCGAGAAAAGTTGAGAGACACCTCACCATATCTTCTGAACCAGCCAATCCATCTAAGCACACTCTAATCTGTCGAGGTTGGAGCTTCAAGAAAAATTTGCAAAAGACTTCAGAACTCTACAACACTCACAACTTTACATGTTTCTTTGCAAACTATAATCATCAAAGGCCTTATGCAACTTTTTGTAAAAGACAGATTGTTAACCCCCTTCTGTCATGGCCAAATTACAATTTGGTTAATTGCACTCGGCTTCCTTTAATTGCCCCTGTTGTTTCAATTAGGTACAGTAATTTTCTTCAATTCCTGTTTTAATCTGTCCTGCGGTATTGCTTTGTACCATTAAATAGCTACTGAAATCCACTTCTGAGGAAGTCACATTTCAATGAAGTATAAAGCTCCACATATGTTGTATGTCAGAGAGAGAGAGAGAGAGGCATTTTGTCAACCTGCAGGATGAAAAGCACTAAAATATTTCATCATAAGTTTGCTTTTCTGTTACAGCATATAGTTTGTACATGTGCAGCTTATAGGTTATGAGCAGATAACCTCAACCAATCAATATAGTGCATTTTAACTAGTCCTATGTTTCTCCAGAATGTTAAGACAAGATAAGATTGGCCAAAATATGGTTGTTTGGGAAATTTTCTTGACCATCAGGAAAACATGAATTCTCAAGATTAAATGAGAAAAAGTGTACATGTTCTGTTTATTTGTATTCTGGTAAGACCCAGAGAGCCCAGTTAGGATCCCATTGCACTAGACACTGTACACAAAAGAATAGAGGATGGTTCCTACCTAATGACCCTAACAATCTAGAACACAAATAGATAAACAGCAAAAAAAAAAAAAAAAAGCAATATATCAAAAGTTGGAGCACAGTATCCCCCAGTTTCCACTCTCATAAAAAATCCTCTCCACCATCTCCTCTGGCCCAGTGACAGTCAAATTCCTTCCTGGCCCTATTTGCCCCCAAATTGCTTTCACCTCACATATCCTGTAGTAAAACAATTGGCCTCACTAGTCTTGGAGAAGTTAAATTAAACAAACCAGCATATATGCTGTCTGCCAAAAGCATGTGGAGGTGTATTGCAGGCCACGTCCATCTCCTGGCAGAAGATGGTCCCACTGCTATTCCCTGAGGGAATTGGGCAGATGTTCAGGGGTCACCCTCTGCACCCCCATCTTGTATGGCTGCAGCCCTAGCTACTTCCACCTAAAATCTGGAATTTATTTTTATATCTGTTTTTAGCCTAGCTTTGGGTTTAACCACAGGAAAATGCCTATCCACTCCCTTTCACGCTTGCACCAAAATCCTGTTAGCATATACGGAAATGCCTCTGGAGAAAGCTCAGTACAGAGGGTTAAATTCCGCCTCTCAAACAGGCAGACAACCCCCATTTATTTCAGTTGGAGTGATGCATGTGTGTCAAAGGTAGAATTTGGCACATTGTTTCTCTCCAGTTGGCTGATTTGAACAAACATGTCTTCTGGAAAGGAATCAGGAATAAAGTTGAGAATACTCTTTGTTTCCAAATTAATGCTGGAATATTTACTCACTTTCATTGATGACCTATGGTAGGGGGGAAATAAAAGACTTTTCAAAAGGGAAATTTCTCTCTCAAAACAAAAATTGGGAGCAAACTGTATTTTAATGATTGTTTTTGTAAGCTGTTTGGGATGGCAATAGTGTTTTGTAGATATTTTGTAGGATTCCTAGCACATGGTTAGGTGCTATAAAAATCAATAATATTTCTACGGTAAAGATCAAGGTCTATCTTCTAATACTAAAATCCAAGAGTTTAAAAAGTGATAGCATCCATGTGAAAATCTCATTTTTATCTACAAATGGCTGTGCGAACTGTTATTGTTCAAGGTAACAACTAAAATGACTTTGTTACAGAGAATACAGGGGACGAAACAAAATTTTCTCCATTTTCTCATGTTTACAATATTACCAACCGTAAACAATAAAAAATCGTGACAGACACTATAAGATTAAAAACAAAACACTTTAGGTTCTTTTTCTTTGCCTTCTGGTTTTTGAAACTTCCTGGCATGCTTGGGTCATTTTTTCAAGTTTTTCTTTGCAAAAATGCAGGCTAGAAACTTCCCCTTCTCTTTTAAATAATAGTTGAGCTTCTAATGAAATAACATGACACCAAGAGCCGAGGAAATACCACAAATTTCACAAAATTGTGAGAATTGGCAACACAGTTTACTTTGTGCAATTGATGCTACTTCATATGTAGGCAGTGTCAGGGTTTTGTTGATGGTGATTTGCTCTTCCTGTCTCATGCACTAGAATGATGACATCACTCTCGTGTTGCTCTGATGAAGGCTCACCCATAACAGGCGCTGCAACGCTGCAACTGAATAGGCAGAAGGCAGGTAAGTACACAGAGAAATGTGGTGGACATGTTTGGTGGTCTTGCTCTCAGACTTGCCCCAAAGAGCTTTCTAAACATCAATAGGGGAGCTGGAAAAGGATTAGAATTATTTTTAAGGACTTTTTTTTTAAGTCAGAACATCCTATTTAAAGGCGCTCTTATCCAAAAATAGAGTTTTCTTAAACAAATCAGTTTAAAAAAAAAAGCCCTTCATCTTGCCAATGTCTCTGTAAAGGGACACCATCTATTTAAGTTACACTTCTGTCTGAATATCTTTACCTATATTATGGTTACAATTTACTCCAAAGTTTACTATAACTGAAAGAGAAAATATTTGTCTCTGTTTTATTTTTCAGTTCATGCTTTGTGTTTGTGCTTTCAGTTCAGCTTTGTGCAGTTGACAACATGTTTATATTCAGATTCTTTGTTTCCTATGTATAATCTCTTTCCCCTGTTATGTCATCACAGCAGTAGGAGAAAGAAACATATTTGTAAAAGAGTTGTAAAACCACAAAAATTGGTAGAAGGTAGTATCTGAAAATGGCTTATCTCTTAATTGATTAGCTTTCAAGTTGACAGTCTCCATCTAAAATCTAACACCTACTATATTTCATTTATAATTTTAGAAGTATTACTAACAACTTTACAGGAAATGCCAATCGGAGTAAAAACTGGTTTCAGCCAGAGAATAAATACAGATCACAAGACTTACTGACACAGCAAATTATTTTAATATACTTCCTCTCTTCCCCAACCTCCCACTGGTCATGAGTTTTGACCGACATAATTAGCACACCAAGCTAAAATAATGAGCTCGAGAAATAGGTAGATATTCCAATTAAAAATGGTACTAAATACGACACAGATTCTGTTGAAGTTGGTGAATCATCCAGAGAGTTGTTCAATTAACAGGATCTGGAGGGGTGGAACAGTGATTTGCACCCTCAGTACAATAAATAAATTACACCAATAGAGAAGGCCTGAGTGTAATTATAAATGGATGAAAAAATATGAGCACTTTCACGTTTCTACAATATCTTCATTCCAGGGTTTCCATGCATTACATTCATTCCTTGTAATTAAACCTCACAAGAGCAGTATAAAATAGTTATTTTTATTTTATCGAATGGTTCCCATTGGAGTTACTTCAGATTTACAGTAGTGTAACTGAGATAAGAATTTCAACCTGCTACTGGCCTTATATTGGCATTTAGGACTTAACTTCACTAGCCTTCTCTTACTTGAATTTATTAGGGAAAAAAGTGTATATGAAACAGAGATTTGCAAAATATTCCTCAGTAGAACTTATTCCAGGAGGCACCAGGTCCTCACAATTCAAAGTGAAGGCTGATAAATAGGGATAGCAGGAAAATGTCAGACTTGTCTTTTTTGCGGTTTTATTGCTGAATTTGAGTTACCTCTGAGTACTCGTAATTATGCAGAGAGGGCCTCTCAGATTTGAATACAGAATATTTTCCAATATAAGAACAACCTAGACAGAGAAAGAATTAAGAGAGAGAAAGGGGAGAGCATGAAGCAATGAAAGAAAGGATGGCAAGGGCCTGATGCCCTTCTTTGACATCTTGCCCCAGGCCCTATGGATGCTAACTGTGTCCCTAGAGCCAGATTTAAGATTCTCCACTGATTGGCAGGTAGAATGTTTTGTCCACCTGCACAGACCCTGGCACTTGGCTATATCAGTTCCTGTCAATCTTCTGCAGCAGTGCACAGATACTGCCACAGCTTGCACAGAATGGGTAGATTTTTCATACCCATTTAATTTCTATCTAGACACTTGAATGCCCCCCTTCTGAATCCCTCACAGACAGACACTAATTCATTTGTTTTCTCTAATTAGACCCCTGTAGGGGTTTATTGTAAACCTTTTCAGTGTAATGGTAATGTGCCTCCTGTTATGAAAGTGTAACTCAGTGAAGAGGTTGGTGTAACTGAGAGCAGAGTTAGGCCCACATGTTATAGCTGCTGCTGACTTCAGAAGCTTTCTTTGTTGATCCCTATTTTTTCTCTCTTTGCCTTTCTTGTATATAGCCTTGTTATAAAACTTACAGGAGAAATAGCACCACCTACTGGCACCCGTTAATATTGCTCAACAATGTGAATTAATGCAGTAAACAGTTCTTAAAGATGACCCACATTTATAAAATGTGAGAGTGTCCTTTATTTTGCTGTGCATGATATATAAAGAAGGCCTGAAAATAATTTTTTGAATTTTCTTGTTTTATATGTTGGAAGTTTGTCCATGCTGGTTTTGCTGGAGGATTTGTTGGGGTTGAAGCATGTTGTTTAGATTGTGTTGATAAAGAATCCAGCAATTGCTGCTATATTTGGTTGACATTTGCAAAATATTGTTTTTTAAAAAGCTCTGTGTTTAATTACAAGCCACAAATTCAGGGAAGATGTGTCACAAGTGTTGCAGATATTTGCAAATGCAGGATTAGCATGGGCATAGACAACTGGGAGCTTGGAGGGGCTTTTGCCCTCTCCAGAATTTAGGGACTGCATTAATATATAAAGGAGACACTGAGTTTGGCACAGAAGCTCATTTATTTAATTTTATTAAGATTGGACAAATTTAGTCGTGGTACAAAACTACTCATTAAATCATTTTTTTTAAAAATAATCAGTAAAAAGTATGACTTAAAAATCTGAAAAAAGTTCCATGCAGTGATCTTCACCATGGGTTTCATGAAATAAATTCTTCTAAAATATCCGTAATGACGTAAGTCATCAGTTTTGTCGTATGTATATGTAAATCACACACCAGTTGAGCCATGATTTTCCGATTTTGAACCAAAACCACGTATGCTTAGTTATAACATTGATTGACCAGATACTCAATGCAATTAATATTAACAAAAAGGGGAAAAGAACACAAACCAAAACAGGGAAAGAACAAGCGAAATAATATTTTGATAAGTTAGATGCCTTCAAGTCAGCAGGGCCTGGTGATGTTCATCTAGGATACTTCAACTAGCTGAAGCAATCTCGGAACATTAGCAGTTATTTTAGAAAATTTATGGAGGATGGGGGAGGTCCCAGAAGACTGGAGAAGGGCAAACATAGTACATATCTTTAAAAAGGGGAACAAAGAGGATTCAGGGAATTATAGATCAGCCAGCCTAACCTTGATACCAGGAAAGATACTGGGATAAATTATTAAACAATCAGTTTGTAAGCACCAAGAGGATAATAGGGTTATAAGAAATAGCCAGCGTAGATTTGTCAAGAACAAATCATGCCAAACCAACCTAATTTATTTCTTTGACATGGGTACTGGCCTAGTGGATGGGGGGAAGTGGTAGACATGATGTATCTTGATTTTAGTGAGGCTTTTGATAGAGTACTACATGAATTTCTCATAATCAAACTAGGGCAATGTGGTCTAGATGAAATTATGATAAGATGGATGCACAACTGGTTGAAAAACTATACTCAAAGAGTAACTATCAAATAGTAAGAATGTATCTATTGAGGTCCCACAAGGGTCATTCCTCTGTCTGGTACTACACAACAATATTTTCATTAATGACTTGGATAACGGAGTGGAGAGTTTGCTTATAAAGTTTGTGGCTGACACCAACCTGGGAGGAGCT
Source organism: Mesoclemmys tuberculata (assembly GCA_007922155.1). Taxonomy (NCBI): domain Eukaryota; kingdom Metazoa; phylum Chordata; order Testudines; family Chelidae; genus Mesoclemmys; species Mesoclemmys tuberculata. Next base: position 16,753,209 of record ML675609.1, on the reverse strand, counting down.
GCAAGCACTTTGAAAGACAGGTTTAGAATTCAAAATGACCTTGACTAATTGGAGAATTGGTCTGAAATCAATAAAATGAAATTCAATAAAGACAAGTGCAAAGTGCTACACACTTAGGAAGGAAAAATCAAATTCACAACTACAAAATGGGTAATAACTGGCTAGCTGGTAGTACAGCTGAAAAGAACCTGGGGGTTATAGTTGATTACAAACTGTATACATGTCAACAACGGGATGCACTTTCAAAAAAGGCTAGTGTTATTCTGGGATGTATTAACAGGAGTGTTGTATATAAGACATGGGAAGTAATTGTCCCTTGTTACTCAGCACTGATGAGGCCTCGACTGGAGTATGGTGTCCACTTCTGGGCACCACACTTTAGGAAAGAGTCCAGAGGAGAGCAATAAAAATGATAAAAAGTTTAGAAATCCTGACGTGTGATGGACAGTTAAAAAACTGGGACATTTAAGCATGAGCAAAAATAACTGAAAGGAATAGGCTTCCAAAGGAGGTTGTGGAATCAGTCCCCTTGACTGTGTCTTTCTGATGGCTGTGCCTGCAGGATGATTCCATCTGGTCCCTGAACTCCATGGAGGATTCCATTTCACCAACATGGTTTCCTTCATACAGCGTGACCTCACATGCACCACGTGTGCAAAGTCACACCTTGTATGCAAGCGGGGAGTTGAATGCCCTACTAAAAATGTCATGGTACGCCACCGCTGTCAGGTATGGTCTAGGTTTATTTGTTCCTGCCTCAGTGCAGGGGGCTGGATGACTTCCCAAAGTCCTTGCCAGCCCTACACTTTTATGATTCTGTATAAGATCTCAGTTGGAGTCCCTTTGACATCCAGGCATGATAGGACTGGGGTTAAAGGCTACAAAGGGACAGCCTGAGAATCATGCACTCCATGAGGTCTGGCTTTCTCCTCCCTGTGTGAAAAGAGCACATGGAACTCATGCAAGATGGAGGAGAAAGAAAGAAAGAAAAAGAAAGAAAAGCCAGTCAGGAGGCCCTGGGATTCAGCCTCAGAGGAGTGGCTGGACCTATCCCAGGTCTCCCGAGAGAGAGAGAGAAGGAATCAGAAGTCAGTTTTTTCTTTTACGTAAGGTTTTCCCACGCTCACTCCCTTCTTGGAGTGATGGATGAATTTAGGGTGAACATAATATGGACAGCATATCAATGCTGTGAAGCAGAGGGTGTGGGATTGCTTAGCGGCCATGACTTTTCATTCCGTGTGTCTGTAACTTGATGTGCCCCAAGGGATTTGGGTGAAGAGGGTACTGGGAAAGTTGAATATCATAATGAAACATACTATGTTTAAAAATACTAGCACATGCAGTGAACCAAGTTCTTCCCAGTTACATCCATAATTTACCCTATGGCAACCCCCTGGGAATCATGTGGCTGCACATGTATAAGTGAGGGCAGAATTCAGCCAAGTGAGTCTTTGTTACTGGGAACATATACAATCAGAATAAGATGCTGAGGGACGGATTTTCATCAGTCTGAAGACTGAGATGCATATGTATTTGTGCATCTACTCTATCCATGCATTACTTCTACTGCGCCTGGATCAAAATGTCCTTCTGTGTGCACAACTTCCAGATTTGCACATGCAGTTGTACACATTTGTGTAAAAAGTAGGAGTGTAATTATCCAGACAAAAATGCATGTGGCCCTTAGGCCTCAAATCTATGAAAATCAAACCCCGGAAGTCAAAATACTCTTCATCTATCCCAATATTTCTCATTTGAGCTAATAATTCCTTTCCCTTTGTGAAACTGCTGTGTGATTCCATGCCAGTTGCAATTCTCTGGCTCCCTCTGCTGGATTTTAGCTTTTGCAGTTTGCTGTGTTGTCTCAGTGTTGGGAAATGACAAATTTGCTGTGCCCATTTATCATCTCTGCCAGAATAAATGATCCAATAAAACCATATAATCTGACAAAATGAAGACAAAATGTGCAAAGGAACATTGTAAAGAGGCCAATTCTCAGACTGGCAGCACAGTGTAAAGACATCATGGATAGATGGCATTTATTATATATATTTCTACAATACTCTAAATATACATGATGCTATTTAGCAGGTGAGATATATTAAACCAACTCTGAATAACTAAGGACCTGATCCAAAGTCTGCCGAAATCAATGGAAAGACTTTCACTGATTTCACTGGGTTTTGGACTCAGCCCTAAATCCCTAATCTAAGGATCTTGCAAACTAAATCAAATACAAACAGTACAGATGACAGCCAGAGCGTGCGGGCACTGTCACTTGCAACCTTCACAAAACAGGTGAGTTGTCAGTAGATATTTCAAAATTTGTTCTTTTACATTTGAAACAAAAAAAGCACCGAAATAATGTTAACAGTGTAAGTTTGCAAGCACACATCAGAACTCTGAGGCAAAAGGGTTCTATGTTGATTAGACAGAAATAACATTCAGGGCACAACTTTAATATTAATTTACTGCTCCCTGGGTATTCCTGGTTTCGCTATAGCTACTATATATACCCCTTTAATTACAAATATAAGCAATAAATTCTTCACCATTGTAGAGCTGGTCTTCAGTTTTCCCTTCTCAGCTACCACATTTCTCTTTTATGACCCCTCACAAAGTAGTATCTGAGTGCCTCAAGATCTTTAATGAGTTTATCCTGGAAACTCCCTTCTCCCCAGTTTGTGTTAATGGTACCTAATCCTAAAGCTCAATCAACAGGCAGGTAGAAAGTGATAGGTGCTTTGTTAACAGACTGAAACCTGGTATAATTTTACTGCCATAAATGTATTTCTAACTGAGAATATGGTAAAAATAGTTGTTGGGTACTTTTAATTGTTTCAATGTAATTGGACCCTTCATAGAAATCTTTTACAACTATGATTCTTTTATAATTAACATTTAGGGGAAGTCTTCATTACCAAATTTTGCATAGGGAAGTCCTTTTTCTTTCCATTGATGTAAAACATAGCAATGAAAAGTTTTCCTTGTAGAGGAAGTTGTATGGAGGCCAGTAAGTTGTGAGTCTCAGTGGCTGGGTACCTCAAAAAATGGACAATTGTACTGTCACTATCTGCCCCTTCCTGGGCACCCACCTTGTTCAGCGCTGCTGTCTCTGTCATTCCCACTGAATGAAGTATTCACAGATATCTCATAAAAAATATTTTAAAGCATTTTAATTAGATAAAATTTTCCATCTTTTTTCCTCTTCTACCTTTTTTCTTATTATTTGGGACATTGCAAATATTACCTTTTATTTAAAATACCTTATTAGGATCCACAGACCCCATTAGCTAACCTAATGCAATTGGCATAGCAGGAAATAGAACTCATGTGCCCAAAGTCCACTCTGTTACCTCAGTGCTGCCCAAGGGACTTTGTAGGGGTGCATGTGTGTAGCTGAGAATGGAATTAGATCCACGTTCTTCAGCTCCAAAAACACAAGATCAAATTCTCCTCTCAGCTACACTGATGTAACTCCATTGAATTCAGTGATGTTTCTCCAAAGTCAATGAGAAGAGAATGTGGCCCTGAATCTTACGCTGGGAATCAGTAAACCAGTGGAGCAGCTCTACGAGCTCAGCCTAGAGAGAGATTGACTTAAGCGCATAGCAGAGAGTGGTCACCTGCACAAGAACTGTCATGCTGCAAATTCATCTGCTCCTGCTGCTTATTCTGCACTTTAAGATGTAGATGTAGATAATCTAATGTGGAAAAAATCAATGGGAAAGCTACTCTACATCCTCCAAGAAAAGAAATGGAAGAGATTCCCTTTGATGCGCATCATCGCCTCACTTTCATGAGAAAGGTAACAGCTCAGGGCCCTAAAGCACCCTTTTCTTCCTAGGAGCTCAGCACAGCATTCCTAGTCCTTTCTCAGGGTATCACAAATTGGGGCTCAAATCCTATACTATAGGAGTGCAGAATGCTAACCTCAAAACCACTTGACCAGCAATATTCTGTCAATTTTATAACTGGTTACATGAGAAACAGACTGTTTCTGTTACTTGGATCATTATATTTTTTTTTCCTTCAAACCTATTTTTTTCCAAGATGGAAGAACTAGAGCCTCCTCTGCATGATCTGATGATGCCATCTATTTAGTTTATTTGGCAAAGAAGAAAAAAAAAGAAGATTTTTGTAGGCTTCTGAAATCTTTGAGTTGTCATGTCTATGAATGGAGGTTACATACACCTGATAGATTAAAACAAGATTTAGTTGCATAAACAGTGTTATTGGACTTCACAGAGTCAACCTGCAGATTATTGCAGACAGAGCCAGCATGGAGCTCAGATTCCATCTGAACTATCTTTGGCATTGGATACACTTGATGTGTCACTATATTCCTTGCTGTGGTTTTTGTTCAAACCATCTGTACTATTTTATAGCTCTCATATCTAACATACAGTAACCGTTACGCTGCCTTTGCAAGTGTGAACTGTTGCCCAGACCTACTGGCTATATAGCATTTATTCTGTATTTCATCCAAGCGGGGGCCATTCCTCTATTGTATGTATTGTAGGAAGTTAAATTATTTGGAAATATTCCAAGTCAAATAAGTAAACAGAACTCTCTTTAGGACTGCACATATATATTGTTCAAAGCAAACCCTCATAATAAATTGTGCTTCTAGGCTGCAGTGTTTACACCAAGTTAAGGTTAACTAGACTCAGACTTCTTTTTTGAATCGTTGTCACCCATTTTACAGATCGGTTCTGAGGCACCAAATGACTATGCCCAAAATAGTCAAGTGTCCACTTCCCAGGATAACAATGAGGGCCACATTCTCTTCTCATTTACATTGGAGCAACAATTGAATTCAATTGAGTTGCATCAGTGTAGCTGGGAGGAGAATTTTACCCTGTGTTTTTGGAAGTGAAGAATATGGGCCTTGAGTTGTTTTCCTCCCAGGGTGGAAAATATTTTTGGTGCCCCACATGCAGTCATGTAAAAACAAACAAAATACCTGGCAGAGTGATTTGGCAACTGTCCTGATCACCCATTCCTAGACCAGTCCTGTGGCTAGGGCCTGATATTTCAGAGTATTTAGCATATTTATAGCACTTTATATATTCAGCGCATAACTCCAACTGACATCAGTCGCAGTTGTGAATGCTTAATGCTTCTGCTACTCATGTCCCAGTGTCTCCAGTTGGGCATGCAGAAAAATGAAGAACACAATTAGCGACCACCTGTGAAAGGTTTGGTTTAATTGGTTTCCCCAGCATTATACAGGAACTTTGTGGAAGAGACCAGAATAGAATATGATGCTCCAGAATGGCAGTCAGCTTCTTAACCAGGGCCTGGTCTACACTTACCTTCGGGATTCGGTAGCAGTCGACGGGAGATACACAAGTGACGTAAATCACTTGCATCTCTCCCATCGACTTTGCTGTGTCTCCTCCGCACGCCGTCCACGCTGCACTGCGTCAAAGGGAACAGCGTTCCCTTCGACGCAGCACTTCGCCACTTACTGGAGTGGTTTTCCTGTTTAAATACCAGCAAAGGGAGCACCAAGAGCACAGGAGACAGTCTCCCTAATCAATTCTGGTGCCTGACACCACAGCAACACATGGAAAATGAAGGGAAAGTTCTCTTCATATGATGCATCCCCAGAATAGAGTATAGTCAGTGACGTGTATTGGGATTCATCGGTTCCAAGCCCAGAAGGGACCACTGTGATCAACTAATCTGACCTCCCGTATAACAAAGGCTGTAGGACTTCCCTGAATTAATTCCTGTTTGAACTAGAGCAGATCTTTTAGAAACACATCTAGTCTTGATAGTGATGGAGAATCTGCCAAGACCATTAGTAAATTGTTCCAATGGTTAATCGCTCTCACTGTTAAAAATTTGCAGCTTATTTCCAGTCTGAATTTACCAAGCTTCATTTTCCAGCCATTGGACTTCAGTCTTCTTTTGTCTGCTAAACTGAAGAGCCTATTATCAAATATTGTTTCCCACGTATGTAATTATATACTGTGATCAAATCACCCCTTACCCTTCTCTTTGTTAAACTAAGTAGATTGGGTTTCTTGAGTCTTTAATCATTTTCGTGGGTCTTCTCTGAACTTGCTCCAATTTGTCAACCTCTTTCTTTAATTGTGAACACCAGAATTTGACATAGTATTCCAGTAGCAATGGCAGTAGTGCTAAATACAGAAGTAATATTCTTCTTCGAGTGATTGCTCATATGCATTCCACTTAGGTGTGTGTGTGCCCTTGTGCAAGGTTCTTGGACAACTTTTTCCCCTAGCAGCCTCTGTAGGGGCCAGCTCCGGTGCCCCCTGGAGTGCCACACTCATGCCACAGTACATAGGGCGCTGCTGGCCCCACAGACTCTCAGTTCCTTCTTTCCGCCCGTGACGGTCACTGGAATAACTCTTGCTGCTCGCAAGTATTCTTCCCCTCTTTTGTATTTATTCAGTTAGCAGTTCTCCCTGAACTTAGTTAGTTTAAGTTGAGTTAGGAATAGTTTAGTTAGGAGTTAGAGAACCGTAGGGCTCAAGGACCCTGCACTGGCTGTGGGAAGGCTTTCCCAGTCAGTGACCCTCACGAGTGCTGCCTCAAGTGTCTGGGTGAGCTGCATCGTAAGGATTGGTGCAGGATCTGTAAGGCCTTCAAGCCAAGGACCCAGAAGGAGAGGGAAATCTGGCTGAAGGCGATCTTGATGGAGTCCGCGTTGCACCCAGCATCTGAGCCGCCCCGGGCTTCATCAGCACCGAGCGTCTCGTTGGTGTAGAGCACTCCAACGGCACCACAGGCGCCTTGGCACCAGATGTCTCCGGTGCCGAAGAAAAAGAAGCACTGCCAGCGCGTGGAGCTCTCTCCCTTCCCCACACCGCAAGAGCAGCCGGGGTCATGTCCCGAGGTGCTGGAGCTGTGGGAGCAGCCTCCAGCACTGGCACCGACACAGAGAGAACCTCCCCCAACTCCTGGCAGTGGGGGAGCCCCTCTCCAGGACCTTTCCACGCCGGAGGCGTTCGAGGCATCTTGAACCTTGTTGGCCTTGCCCACACCTCTGGCCCTCCCTCGGCCGAGGGAGACAGGGCCTATGTCCCAGGGAAAACCCAAGATGGGTGTCCCCGAAGGGTGGGCGTGCCCGGCACCGGAACAATGGCTGCCCACCACCCAGCGCTGGAGAGTCGAGCTGGATAGCTCCTCTCCCTCCTCATCTTCCTACAACGACGACTCATCACAGCACCAGACCCGGTCCCCGAGGCAGCACTGCTCCAGATCACCGTCGCCCACCAACCGTCCTCGCCATTCAGACTCTGACTCAGCACCGAGGCATTGCTCCCGGCACCGTTTGCCAGCACCAGGGAAGAGACGACGAAAGTCTTCAGTCCTGTGGCACCGCTCTTCGTCGTCATCCGCTTCGCTGAGGTGCCGGCACCGCTCCAGACGGCACCGCTGCTCTTCGGAATCGTCCAGTAGCGGGTCCCAAAGCGGCTCTTCGAGGCGGCACCGCCGGAACTATTCCCCTAGCTCGGGCTCCCAGAAGGCCCAATGCTGAGATGAGGTACAGCCCCCAGCACCGACGCCGGCACTGGGTTGGCCCCAGCCCCCTTGGCAGTGGTCATATTGGGGGCCGTGCGGAGCGCAGATTGGTCAAGGAACTCTGTCGGCCCATGCCTCCGTCACCCAGCAAGCTCCCCCTCAGGCACCATTGGTGCAGGAAAGGGACCGCTCCTCGGGAGAGGAGTCAGACCCTGGGAGGGCCCATCAACAGGACCCCGCCGCCCGTCCTGTTCTTCGTCACCAGACGAGGCGGCCTTTCAGGATTCAAGGGGCCCCTCTTATCGATTTCAAGACCCACCAGGAGTTCCTGAAAAGGGTGGCTTCCAACCTTGACTTGGAGGTCAAGGTGCTGGAGGAGGAGGTGGACCCCCTCTTCGGGCGTGTGGGGACCCAAGGCCCTTCCAGGGTAGCCCTCCCCGTGCATGAAAGGGTGTTGCGCCTAGCCAAGGCAGTATGGCAAACCCCCTCTTCGGTCGCCCCAACCTCTAAGGGCACCGATAAAAAGTATTACGTGCCAGCCGAAGGGCACGAATACCTCTTCACTCACCCAGCCCTGGGGAGTCTGGTTGTGGACGCTGCCAGCCAGAAGGAGAGACAGGGGGCCAGATTTCCACTCCTAAGAATAAAGAGGGCAGGAGACTAGACCTCTTCAGCAGAAAGGTCTGTCTACTCCACAGGGACACTCCAGTTCAGGGTGGCTAATCACCAAGCCCTCTTGGGGAGGTACAATCTAAACTTATGGGATTCCATGTGAAGGTTTGCAGAGTCCCTGCCCCGGGACCAAGCCGCGAACTTTACCATGGTCTTGGAAGAAGGACTGACTGTTGCCAGCACAGCTCTACAGACTGCCTCAGATGCTGCGGACACAGTCAGCAGGGCGATGGCCTCTGCTATCGCCATGCGTCAAACAGCATGGCTTCACTCTACAGGACTGTCCCAGGAGGTGCAGCACTCCATCCAGGACTTGCCTTTCGATGGAGCTGGTCTGTTTTCAGAAAAAACAGACGAGAAGCTGCATGCCTTCAAAGACTCTAGGGCCACCCTGTGCTCCCTGGGCTTATACACCCCACAGGTGGGGAGGCAACAGACCCGCCAGCAGCTGCAGCGCCCACCACAGCAACAGCAACCTAGGCCACCAGCTAGGCCTCTCCCCCCTGCAAGGGGTAGGGACAGGAGCAGGGGTTTCAGATGATGCGACCGCTCTGGGTCGTCCACAGCTTCCACAGAAGGACCCCCCAGGGCTCCAAAGGGAAGCAGTTTAGATAGTGCGCCCGAGGGTGGCACCGATATCTCTCCCCTGGATTCGCCCCTGGCCTTCAAGGACAGGCTAGGGCCCTTCTTCAGTTCTTGGCGGGACATCACGTCGGACTGCTAGGTCCTGGACATTGTGCACCGGGGTTACGCCCTCCAGCTGGTGGCTTTCCCCCCCAATTTACCCCGTTCCCCGTCCCTCTTAAGGGACCCATCTCATAAGAAACTCCTCCTTCAGGAGGTCCACTCCCTTATGCACAAGGGAGCTATAGAAGCGGTTCCACTGCTAGAGGTGGGAAGGGGGTTCTACTCGAGGTACTTCCTTGTCCCCAAAGCCAAGGAAGGCCTCAGGCCTATACTGGACCTGCGCAGGTTAAACAGGTTCATAAAGAAACTCAAGTTCCGCATGGTGTCCCTAGCGGCCATTATCCCCGCCCTGAATCCAGGAGGTTGGTTTGCCGCCCTTGACCTGAAGGATGTGTATTTTCACATTTCCATCCTTTCCGCCCACGGGCGCTATCTGAGGTTCATGGTAGCTGGTGGCCACTACCAGTATACGGCCTTGCTCTTTGGCCTTTCATCCTTCCCCAGGGTGTTCACCAAGTGTGTAGCAGTGGTGGCGGCCTACCTGAGGCACAGAGGGGTCCAAATATTCCCCTGTCTGGAAGACTGGTTAATAAGGAGCAAGTCCAGGTCTCAGGTGCATGAGGTGGTCTCCCTCGTCCAGGCCACCTGTAACAATCTGAGGCTGCTCATCAATGAGCAGAAATAGACACTGTCCCCAGTAGAGCGCATAGAGTTTATAGGGGCCTCCCTAGACTCAGTGTGGGCCAGACCCTTCCTCCCACACTTGAGATTCGAGGCCATGTCAGCGATAATATCGCAACTACAGAGGTGCCCCACGACGACAGCCAGGCAGTGCCTTCAGCTGTTGGGCCACATGGCCTTGTGTACATATGTGGTGCGGCTAGCCCGCCTCAGGCTCAGGCCTCTCCAAGGTTGGTTGGCCTAAGTGTATGTGCCCAGCAGGCACCGGTTGGACAGAGTGGTGATAGTGCTCCCCACAGTGCTGGTGGGACCCCAGGACAGTGTTGGAAGGTGTTCTGTTCAGGGATTTGACCCTCTCGGTCACTCTGATCTCCGATGCGTCGGACCTGGGTTGGGGAGCCCACATCAGTGGCGGCCTGAGCATGCAGGGCTGCTGGTCGCAGGAGGAGACTGCCCTCCACACCAATGTGAAAGAACTCAGGACAGTCAGACTAGCGTGCAAGGTCTTCCTCCAGTGTTTATTGGGCAAAATGGTACAGGTGCTGACGAACAATACCACAGTGATGTATTATATAAACAAACAAGGGGGGGGTGTGCTCCTCGGCTCTTTGCCAGGAAATGCTTCGACTTTGGGACTTTGCGGTGAAGCACAACTTTTGTTTAATTGCCTCTCACCTCCCAGGGATCAGGAACGACGAGGCGGACCACCTCAGCAGGTCGTTTCTACCCCAACACAACTGGTCGTTGCATCCAGAGGTAGCGGCCAGAGTTTTCCACGTGTGGGGTGTTCCCCGACTGGACCTGTTCGTGTCATCCTGGAACAGGAAGTGCCCTAGGTCCTGCTCGCTCCGGGGTCGCGAGCTGGGCTCCATCTCTGACGCGTTCCTCATCGAATGGACGGGGGCCCTCATGTACGCGTTTCCCCCCATCCCGTTCTTGCCAAGGTCCTCTTGAAAATCAAGAGGGACAGAGCAGACGTGATCCTGATTGCCCCGGCGTGGCTGAGACAGCACTGCTTCAGCATGCTGCAGGACCTCTCTGTCGCTGCGCTGATCGAGCTCCTGAGGAGGCCAGACCTGCTCTTCCAGGACCGCGGTCGCCTACTGCACCCAAACCTGGACTCCCCGCACCTGACGGCCTGGAGACTCTCTGGTTGACGGAGGCGGAGAGAGCCTGCTCAGCGCAGGTCCAACGCATTCTGCTGGGTAACAGGAAACCCTTCATGTAGGTCGTGTACAGGGCCAAGTGGAGGGGGTTCACTTGCTGGGCGGAGTCGTGGGGTATAACCCCCAGTACGTCCCCCATGCAGGCCATTCTGGAGTACCTACTCCAGCTTAGGCTCCAGGGTTTAGCGCTAGCCTCCCTTAAGGTGCACTCAGTGGCCACCTCGGCTTTCCATCAGTTATTGGAGAGGTGGTCCCTGTTTTCCCACCCTATGTTGGTGAGGTTCCTCAAGGGGGTTGAGAGGCTTTACCTGCAGGTCTGTGACCCGGTGCCTCCCTGGGATCTCAACCTGGTCCTCTCTAGACTGACGGGGCCCCCCTTGGAGCCCTTGGCCACCTTCCCCCTGCTGAGCCTGTCCTGGAAGATGGCCTTCCTCATGGCCATTACCTCGGCTAGGAGGGTCTCGGAGCTAAGAGCATTGATCTCGGAGCCCCTCTATACCGTGTTTTTCTGGGATAAGGTACAGCTGAGACCACATCCAGCTTTCCTGCCTCAGGTAGTCTCCCAATTCCATTGTAACCAATATATTTTCCTCCCTGTGTTTTTTCCTAAACCACACGGGTCAGAGGAGGAGAGGAGACTACACACCCTGCAAGTGAGGAGAGCCCTCACCTTCTACATAGAGTGGATGAGGCCTTTCTGGAGGACCACGCAACTCTTCGTCGTAGTGGCGGATAGGATGAAGGGATCCTCGGTCTCCACACAGGGTGCATCTCCAGATAGATCACCGCCTGCATCAGGTTCTGCTATGAGCGTGCAGGCGTCCAGCTTCCCGGGTCGTGATGGCATACTCAACGAGGGCCCAGGCCGCATCGGCAGCCTTCCTAGGAAGGGTCCCCCTGGACAACATCTGCAGAACTGCCACCTGGTCGTCAGTCCACACCTTCACCTCGCACTACGCCATTGTCCAGCAGTCGAGGGACGATGCGCGAGTTGGCAGAGCCGTGCTGTGAGCTGCTCACCGGTGAATCCTACCCACCTCCAGGTATGACTTGTTAATCGCCTAAGTGGAATGCATATGAGCAATCACTCGAAGAAGAAAACATGGTTACTTACCAGTAACTGTTGTTCTTCGAGATGTGTTGCTCAGATCCATTCCACACCCACCCTCCATCCCCACTGTTGGAGTTGGCAGAAAGAAGGGACTGAGGGTCTGCAGGGCCGGCGGCGCCCTTCGTACCGCGGCATGTGCGCGGCACTCCAGGGGGCGCCGGAGCCGGCCCCTACAGAGGCTGCTAGGGGAAAAAGTTGTCTGGGAACCGTGCATGAGGGCGCGCACACACTTAAGTGGAATGGATATGAGCAACACATCTCGAAGAACAACAGTTACTGGTAAGTAACCATGTTTTATCTTTTTACCCCTACTTGAGATTCACCTCTTTATATATCCCAGGATTGCATTCACTCATTTGGTACCAGGTCACACTAGGAGCTCATGTTCAGCTGTTTCTCCACCTGGTTCCCCAAGTCTTTATCAGAGTCCCTGCTTCCCAAATTAGAGTTCCTCATTCTGTAAATATGGCCTACATTCTTTATCCTTAGGTGTATAGTTTTAGATTAGGCCATACTATGCATATTGCTTGCTTGTATCCGGTTTACCAGTGTGTATAAGTGACCTCTTTTCATGATTTACCACTCCCCTAATCTTTTGTGTCATCAGCAAACTTTATCAGTGATGATTTTAGCTTTTCTTCCAAGTCATTAATAAAAATGTTAGCTAGCATAAGGCCAAGAACTGATTCCTGCAGATCCCCACTAGAAACACACCTGTTGGATGGTGATTCCCTATCTATAACTACATTTTGAGATTTACCAATTTGCTAGTTTTAAATCCATTTAATGTGTGGCATATTCATTTTGTAGCTTTCCAGATTTTTAATCAAAATGTCTTGAGGTATGAAGTGCATGGATGGAACATGTGTAGCCTAATTAGTACATAGGAACTGTGTGGAAATGGAGCATGCTCAGTGCATATGGAATTTTTGGAAAATAATGTTCTCAGTCTTTATTATTATAAACTCCTACTGAGCATGTATAAACTAGGATTTTTCAGAAGCCTGTAATGCAGCCAAGCTTTAGGTGGAATTTCACAGGAACAGCATTTCTGACAGCAGGGTAACCCTCCTTCTCAGTCATATTTCATGTCCCTGCTCCAAAACATGGAGGCGCTAGAGCTTCTCAATGAAACAGTTGTACAAATGCAAATTATTTGAACATGGGCAAAACAATGTATTTTCCCCTAACCTTTTTCTAGAAAATGGCTGAATTGTGTTTGTGAAACTTGATAATATAAAGAGCTTGAGGCAGACACCAAGCATGGCAAATTTCAGCCTGAACAGTTAAAATTTGGCGAAGCTATAAATAATTAAAAACAGGGCCTTATCATGAAAAGTGTTAGGCAACCTTAACTAGAAGTATTGCTAGGAGTGCTGCCTATGCTATGAGCCAAATTGAGTTCTTGATCACACACATACAGCTCTCATTGACTTCAGGGTGAACCATGTTTGCAATACATAGATAGAATCTGGCTATGTGTTGTTGAAAGAGAAAAATGAAGACCGGCTATGTAGACATGGGAGTTTGATTTCAGTCAGCCATGCCCATTTTACTCAGTGAGCATTTAGTATTGCTTTCCATGTCCCTATCTCATTGCTTGTGACAGCAGCATCACTGCACAACCTTTTCTTATTCCTATTGAAGTCAGTGGGAGTTTTGACATTTTGCCATTGAAGAAATCAGGAGTAGGTCCCTAGAGCCACTGTCTTTCGAACACACACTGTGAACATGATGGGGAATATACCCCTTACTGTTACCTCCAAAATCATTACTTAACAGTTCTTTAATTATTATTGTTATAACTATTTACTGTCTAGAGATTAAAAAAAAATCCTGAATCACAAGAAAAGAAATTTTAGGTTTATGATGTGTATTAAGGTGTGTTCTTGAAAGAAGCCCAATCCCTGTTTTGCAGGAATGTCTTGGTGTACAAGAAGTAAACAATGAAGAATTTTTAAGGTGACCTCGAGGTGTGTAATTTTTATTTTATTCTAATGGTCACATGGTACTGGTTAATGTGGTTTCCACTTGAGAGAAACTAAACAGATGGAAGGGGGGGCACTGAAATGAAGAGTAAAAGTAGACAATGTGATTGACTTCTCAAAAAGGACAAAACATGTTGTACTAAAGGCAGCTTAAAAACACTTAAATAATATAATACTCTCCTAATATTTTTCCATGCAAACTATTGCTGTGTTTGCCACAGGAACATTATGCAATTATGGATGGGAGGACAGACAGTCTGGCGATGGTTCATGGGAGGGAAGGAGATTTGGGTGAAGGTGAAATGAGAGGGGAGATGGCCATGGGACAATCTTTTGATTAAGATGTGCTTCATCCTATGAAAAATTTGGCTTATGCAAAAACTCGATTCAAAAGAAAAGGTAAACAAGAACACTTTGTAATCTACCATTTTTCCATTTGCTTGGTGAAAAATCAGTGGCGCTGCCTTGTAATTTGCTAAATCTTTGAAATGTTTACCCTAAAAGATTAACTGAATCAGCATCTCCACTGCAAACTGCATAGGCTGAATAGAAGCAGAAGAACTGGTCTGCTTAGCTGGAAAAGCTGCTTTTAAATCCAGGGTGATAGAGGAAGGAGGGTGACATAGCTCAAAAATACCAATTTTCATAGCACTATAAAGCCTGTATGCTTTCAAAAGATTAATTCCCCAAAGAAAAGAACACCACACCCATGCTGCTCCTGGAAAGAAGTGAGGATAATACTATTATAGCATTACTCCCAGGGAAGCTGAATCTATAAAGCCTGCTAGAATTCAGTAATGACTTTATGGAACCAACAGATGAGAAAAGACGCACAAGTCATCTTCCTTCTTTGTTCACAGAAAAATAAAACTACAGACTAGAGGCTTAGTTCATAGACTGCACTTGAAACAATTAGGCCATCTAACTGGCATACTTCTCCACCCAGAAGGAAGAAATGAATAAGTAATTGTGATACTGCTTACTAGGTGATACAGCCCAAAACGAGTCTGACCATCTCTTTTGTGCTTTCACACTTCAGAGCTAAATGCACTACATCTCACAAGGCATACATGCAGAAAAATCTTGGCACAGCACAAATTAGAAGTTTTCTTTTTCTAGTGACCTTCCTTACTGGATATGAAGAAAGCTTTTTACTGCTTTTCCACCACAGAGTGATTACAGGTCATAATTGTCCATTTGTATTATAATCAGACATATTCAAGCAATAAGACATGTAAGTCTTTGCAGTCTTGGGTCGTTACAGTATAAATCAGGTACTTTTATAAGGAAGGTACTGATGGCGTGGATGATTTTAACCATCCCAAGAATGCAAATTCCATCTTGAAATGTACTTCCCAGCGCTCTTGTTGTTGGTTATAAATTAAATTACCACACAGAAATGAGGAGAGGGGTCAGAACTGAATATTTTCTTCTAGATCTTCTAAACATGAGGGTGAAATTATTGGCATCAAGTCAGAAATCTCCAATTTTATTCCATGTTCTAAAGCTATTTTCTATTTTACTGGTCAAGTGCATCTCTGCTCTAAAATGTCAGATGTGCTGCAAAGAGAGAAACCCACAGCTCCTCAAATACTTAATGGAACATAACGCTGTGTGTAGTGGGGAGTTTGGTGTGGATGCCACGTATTCCAGGCCCAGTGCACTGACTCAAGACTCTGGAGCACAGCTGTTCTGTCATGTGTCACAATGTCATGACACCACATCATCATAATGATGCTGTGAGGCAAATGATCCACCTGAGGTTTTTATTGGCTTAGTGCATCCCTGCTGGGAAGTCTGAAAATTAAAACAGGACTCAGGGAACTCCTGGATATGAGAATGTTGTCCACAGCTGCAGATTGGTTTTAAAATGAAGTATTGTATATTATACTGGGCAGTTCATGGACTGGAGGATGCTTCTATGGCTAAAATTCTATTGTTAGGTTTTGATGATGTCATACATACATGTCAGTGTGATGCTTTGGGGTTCACCCAGGCCATTAAAGGTTTCAGTCAACACTTGCCTTGCAACGCTGTGTGCCAAGAAGGGTACACTGCTGTGGCTCACAGCTCTGACACCAACAGCCAGGTACAAACAGACAGGTTACACCCTGGCTTTACCTGCCCAGTTACTCTTTGCAGTGGGGACCGCAACAACCCTTCTTAGCTCCAAGTTCTCCGCAAAAGATGTCTTTCTGCAGTGTACAAACCCTCTCACTGTAGCAGTCACAAAACATTGTTTGTTGCTCCTTTAAAGAGACAGCACACAGCAGCCTGTTAACTTAACTAGGGTTAACAAACCCTTTCCTTCAATCATGGCACTGAGTTGGATTATAGTAAAAATAAAAGAAGTATATTAACAAAAGGACATTAACAAGTGATAACAAGTAGAAGTAATAAGGATAGAAATAGTTACCAACAAACAAAATACAGTAGTAAGACTGAAACTCAACAAACTACAGTCCTTTGTTTAAAGTTTTTTAATTATAGTCATTCTTCCTGCATGGCTGGCTAGTTGTTAGCCAGGATCCAAACACAGAATTCAAAATACTTGGTTTCTTTGTCCCCTCAGGTGAAGGATAACTTATGAATTCTCTCCTTTCTGTATAGTCCAGCAAATCTTTGAAATGTATTCTTCTGAAGTGTATCCCCAGATAAAGTTCCTTTCCCCTCTTGAGTGTAGCACCATAAGGTTTCTCACATGCTTGTGATTTTTACAGAGCAAATGATGATCTTCCTGCAGCTTCCAATACAAATGTCCTTGGCTGCAGCTGGCTTGAAGTGTCCGTCGCTTTCCTTTGTCTGGAAAAACCTATTTATCAGCTTCCCCTCAGATGCCCGGTTTAAACACGTTTTGGTCTCATATGGCCAGCACATCTATATAATTCTTTGTAGGTTAACTAGCTACATAACGCAGCAATATTAATGATCAGTGAGTTATTCGTTTTCCAATGCTCTATTACATGCCATCTTTTGGATAAATGTTAGGGCAACAGGGTGTGCACTGAGCTGGTCAGGCCACCTGAGACTCGCTGCTACATACCAGGGACCTCTATGCCATAGTTTCTCAACCTGTGGTATGCATACCCCTGGGGGTACACGAGACACAGGCAGGGGGTATGTGGCGAAAAACCCAGTGAAGGGAGGCAAGTGACAGCCGCCGACTTCTGGGGAAGGCAGGTGGCAGCTGCCTGCTTACCGCCCAGTCCCAGTTCCCAGCTGGGAAGCATGCAGCCCACACAATGTGATTTGCCCCAGGCCCATACCCCCCTAGGGACGGCCATGGGGAGCGCTGCTATCCACTCTGGTGGGCCACTTGTGCCTGCTCATCCCTCACAAGTTCCCGCCTGTGTGAGGAGAACACCACGTGACCCCGCCATCAGGCCATAGTGAGTAGCTGGCACTGACCTTTGCGCCTATGTGGAGGAAGGAGAGGAGGAAGGAGCGGAGAAACAGCAGGCAGTTTTGTGATTTTTCCATAGCCACACAGCATTGCAGAACACAGGACTCTCCTGCTTTATGAGAAATACAGTTATCCAGCAGTAAAGGGGAAAAAGATTGTATTTCTCAGAGTGGAAAAATGAGTGATGGCGTACTTATTAAAATTTTCAGAAGTTAGGGGGTACTTGCTACTTAAAAGTTTGAGAAACACTGCTCTATGCCATCTGGCACCGTGGTGTTTTTAGGGTCTCAATCAGAGCCATATAATGGATAGACTTAGCTGGGTCCACACTGACGGCGGCGAAGTCGCCACCATCAGATTGATTGCTCTGGATCGACTGAGCAGTCTGCGTAGACTTGCTCAGTCGATCCAGCAATCAACACGGAAAACCACCCTGGTAAGTGGCGTAGCGCTGCGTCGAAGGGAATGCTGTTTCCTTCAGCGCAGTGTGAACAGCGCGCGGAAGAGATGCAGCGAAGTCGGTGAGAGATGTGCAGGTGATTTACGTCACTTGCGTATCTCCCGTCGACTGCCACCGAATCCCGAAGGTAAGTGTAGACCAGGCGTTACAGTACAATCATAGTTGGCCTATTTACATCTTCCTAATTAATCATTCTTGTCTACAAGTGGCCACCACCTCTATAAGTAGAAAATTAATATAAAACCAAATGAATTCTACCATTAACATTATGGCTAAGCATGCAACATAGTCTTGTAATTGAATTCAAAATTAAGCATGAAGTTGTTTGTAACATTGTTTATCAGACAAATTGACTAGGTTTATTTGTAAAATTTCTATGTCAGAAAAGTTTCTTTAAACATACCTATTTTATATGTCATATTTGAGGTCATTGCTGGCTCTACAAATTCAAATGGTCCCAAATTTTCAAAGTTAGGCATGCACAATTATTTGCACATGCTAATTTAGGCATACAAATACTTCATTTTTACACATGCAAACTATTGTTGCATGCACAGATTGTTTGCAAACAACTGCAGTAGCCAAACTTTGCAAATCTAGGCTGTGAATAGCTCATATCATGTTTATAAATAAAGGATGTCAAGTTTGACTAGGAGTTAGCCAATGTTCAGATGGGAGAGCTTCTAACTAGTATTACATGTAATGACATTTTACTTTGATTTTGTAATGTAGAGGCGAATCAGGTTATGTTGGGTTAAATTGTGTCATGAAGGCTGAGGTGTTGCTGTGAAGAAGTCTAAAGCAATCTAACCCTTTAAAGGCTTACATAATAAAATCTTGAATATTGACACCTTGGATTGGATCCAAATTGACTGTGGCAGATGGAATTCAAGGAAATGAGCAATGTAACCCACAAAATAGCGTATCTTCCTGGAGGGCTACATTATTTTCATAGAATACCACAGATTGTAAAAATACATTAGGGTAAAGTCAGCTTCTTGGTGCTGGCTGCAGGCAGCCAAGTTGCAGATGCAACTTCAATGGCTTAAATGGAATAGAATCATGAGATGGTGAGTAAAGGCCTTTCTCTACTCTCTTTAGCAGAGCCTGCAGCCATGATATACCAGCCTTGCTGCACAGCAGGGCTGGGGCTTCTGTGAGTGAAATCCAAGCTGAGTTTTCCAGGCAGCTGAGCGAGGCACTTCCGACCTCCCCAGCCAAACTAGGCTCAGCTGGAAGTACTGGCTAGAAGCCAGGATTGGGATGTTCTAGAATCAGAAGAGCTGCTCTGTTTATTTATATTGGTTTTGTGTTTACAGATAGTTCTGGATTTGGAGTTTAAGGATTTTAGCTGTGCTCAGTATTGCCATCCACATGTGCTCCCCAAAATGATGAGTGATTTTAAATCAAGAGATTTTTGCAATAATATATATGGGGTTCTTTTTACCTTCTGGCATCTGAAATTTCAGGAGTTATATTTTGAAGCGTTTGTTCATAGTAATAAGGGCAACAAACCAAACCAAGCAATGCTCCTGAGATTATGTCATCAAATGGTTGCAGAAACTTGAGCTCTAAGAAAAATTCCAAATAGCTTGAGAGCTGGCAACACTGAAAGAATTTTATTTCACAAAACTCTGTAAAAAATAAACCAGAACCCCCAGAGAGAGTCAGTTTAAGCAAAACACAATCCTGTGAAGTTTCTCTCCAGCTGACCAGACCTTGTGTCTCACCCCAACCCTGTCACAAACTCACTTACACTTGGTTTGGATACAGCCAAAAGTGTTTGAGGACTCCAAAAGACCACAAATAAAAGTTTGGGGTTTTTTAAAGTAGCACTCCAGTGATGGACCAGAATCCCATGGTGCTAGTACAACCACAACAAAAAGATGGTCCCTGCCCCAAAGAGCTTCTTATATAAGTATGTAATCTTTGAATTTATATTCAGTTCTCCTTCCACCATGAACTATTTTAACAAAGGTACGTTGAATAAACTGCCCCAAATTAGATTTTAAGATGATTTTTGTTCTCATTCAATGTGAAAGTAAAGAGGCATATGCAAACAGCAATAAATTGTTGGGTATGCATTACTGAGCTATTGGGTGAAATTCACACCTGTGTGACTGGCCTCTATAAAGCCATTATAATCCCACTATACCTCAGAATAGTCCCTTTGCCTCTCTTTATGGCAGTGACATAGGCTCAGGGATATTTTTTGTTTTGGGTATTCCCTTCTCAGAATATACTTCCCACCATCAACCAGCGAGATCTTCCATCACACTTTTTCTGTTGCTGGTTGTCTGAGGACTGTGGAGATCCTTGTGGAAACTAAGGTGGGAGAGAGAATTCTGACACTCATGGAAATAGGATTTAAAAAAAAAGAAGTCAGATGTTACCAGAATCCTCTAGTACCCAAAATAATCTGTATTTTGCTACTTTGAATGCAAACAGTCAACAGTTTTGGGTATCAGTGTTCCTGAGCCAATTCAAAACAAAAAATAGAAGGCCAGATACCCCTCCTGCAGAGGGCCTGAGAAGAAACACTTTAAGATACACCTCACAGAGTTTTCTGTATGTTGTTCCCTGTAAATTTTGCAAGGTTGTAGATTTTGGAAGGGTCGTTTGCTCCCAGCCTCACAGAGCATGGAGAGTGGGAGCCAAAAGAGCCTTGTGGAAGGCTTGCAGAAGTTATGGTGTCACTGACTGAATTCCCCTGTAGCTACCCTGTAGCACCCATGGAATGGTGCTGGACTACCCAGTTACCTAGGAACAGTGCCTTTGAGTACAGCCTCTCCACCTCTGCCTCTTTGGCACCTCAGCGGAGGGTCTCTTGCTGTGAGCAGGAAGTGAAGGGTAAATATAGTATAGTGGAAGTGGCATGTCCCATACCCCAACCCCCACGGACAGGGGAAGAACTGCCCACAGAGCATGCTTCAGGGCACACTGAAGTGGATATTCTGGACCATGCTGGTTTGGTGACCTTCCTCCTCTTGCCTCATCAGATCCCTAAGGTGTAAAGACTAAAAAAATGCCTTACAGAATCCAAATGCAAAAGCTTAATAAAGCAAGATTATTACTCCCTGAAGAGCAGCACAACAGCAGCTACTGCCCTACAACTTCACAGCCTGAGATCTAATTTCTGTGTGTGGGGAGAGAGAATTTGCCTGGAAGGACACAGATAATCACCTTATTTTCACAGTAAAGCCAAGCTGTGAAGGCTCAGAGAGACCTCCCCCATACATTTTTTCCCAGGGAAGGGGAAACATCAGAAGCTGAATCTGCTCCCCCCTCTCCCAGCCAGACTGAGCTAAGAGTGGGGATGAGGGTTTTATATGAGAGCTTAGGTATAAAGAGAGTTTATGATGTCAATATTTAAACAGGAAAGAAATTAACACATTCGTGACCAGGACAAACTAAACATGTCATGGAAGGGGTTTTGGAAGTTTTGTTTTTGCTGCTGTGAGACTTGATTTCCTTCTCCCTGCTCCACCTGCTTTCTCCACCTGCTCCCTCAAGTTCCCTCCACCACAAACCTCTCTGCTTTTCTTCCTGCTACCCCTTCCTTTACAGTTTATACCACATATCCAGACAGTCTCTGTAGGGGGGTAAGGGTAGGACCCAAGGGAGTGGGAATGGGCCATAATGAAATAGAAGTCGACTAATCACATGGGGAAAATAAAAAATGTAGGGCAGGACTTGTGTTGGATGAACAGTAAAAGGTCACTGGGAGGATACCAGGCAAAAATATCTGGACAGTGCACTATCCGTTTCTCCTAGAGATACACCACCTTCCCCTCTTATCACAGAGTCCTCACACAGCGCCCTTCCTTTCCCTACTCCTGCCACTGCTTCATGTGCCCTTGCCAGAGACATCTTCCTCCTACTTCTCTTGCTTTCTATTTTCTTTCTTCCTCATCAGAGTGCTCCCTTCCCACTGCCTCATTATTACTCAGCCCAACTGGCTGTAAAAGACCCATCCACTCTACTAATTCTCGTTTTTCCTGCTGTCTCCCTTCTTGCCCCCACCCATCCTACTGCCAGGACACCCTCCTCCAACACTGCAAATTTCCACCACACTATCCTGATTTTCTCCTTATTTACTGGTGCTTCTTAGTAGTGGGTTTGGCACAGGTCTCCATCACCTAGAGTCTAAACAACAGAGAGAGCAGCAAGCCTGATGGCTGCCTTCTGAAATCACCAGAGGAAGCAGTGATTAACCTGTGTCAAAAAAAAAAAAAAAACAGCTTCAGGAAGCCTTTTGCGGGTGCGGGACCTTTGTGAAGAGGGGAGAATGAAAGAGAACTCTATAAGTTTGGTGAAGTATCTCAGTTTCTGCATGTTTATCCAAAACTTCCCCCAAACCTCTTGGATTGCATGTCTTTATGGGTATTTGCAATGTTGAAGCTGGGATGTGTGTTCTTGAGTGTAATTTTACAGTGCAGAGGCTGCTTTGGTGTGGCTTTTGTATGCACTTTTCCAGTATGGAGCTAGGTTTTATGTGTTCTCCTACCATAAGTATTTTTGGAGTGTTGAGTCTGTCTTGAGCATTTTCTTATACAAATGTTGACAATGTAGTGACTGGATGATTGGATATTGTTCACTTATGTGTTTTTGCAATCTCAGAGGCTGGTTTCTGTGCATTTTCTTACAGATTCTTGTAAGCTAGAGGTTACACTTCTTGTGCCTTGCCATATTGTGGCGGTTCCGATGCTGATAAACTTCTACATTTAAACCACTTTTGGTTCAATGAAGATTTTTCCACTAAGTGAAAATGACCTGTAGAAAATAATTTGTAATAGCAAAATCATTTTGAGTTGTACCCATTCTGTCCATTGCCAACTAGCTTATTTTTTGTATTGACCATGGTTGGGCTCTATTTCTATAGTTCTTTTTGATGCCCTAATAATTGAGGTTCAAAATAAACTAAAATTCACCAGACCTCCTTCTCCCCTGTTTCCTGGGGGAATTGGCCCTGGAAGGAATTATAAAGCATTAGCCAGAACATCCATTGGGCTAGCCAGGCATCTCTTTTCCTCCTTTTTCTATTCAACCCAAGCAGATGCTGCGCCTCTGAATTTACCAGGACATTCCTGTTTCTAATCCATGCATGCAAAGCTGCTGTGTATTTCCTCCTTTACAGTCTTTAGAGATATGGAAACAGGAGGTATTTCCCACTGATATTCTCCAGTTTGTGTGAGAATAGGGAGCCCAAATTAACAGCCCCTCTGTGCCCACACACCCACTTCTCACCACACCCCTCTCACAACCATCACTTTAGTCACTCCTCCTCCTCCCCCCACTTTATTCTGCTTTCTTCCCTTCCCACCTTATTTCCTCCTGCTCCTCCTCTGTTTTACCCCCCCATACACCATCTGCTCCTCCTTCTGCCCCCCCCTTTCCCCTCCCCATGCTTCCTTATCCTTTGCTGAGTTGCTAGCTCTGCACAGGCCCAGTCTCTCTAATCAGATGAAGCAGCAGGATTATCTCTGTCCCTCCCTCTGAGGCTCCATTTTGTTTCTTCTTTAGTCTGGGGGGGGAGGCAGGAAGGGGCGTCACCTGTAGAGGCAAAGGAAACTGCATCCCTTAATCCCTTCTCCATTTGTTTTGATGGTTTTCACTCCCCACGCCTCTCTCCCTCACACCCACCTTGTTACCAGCAGGAGGAGGAGCAACCTGAGTTTCCAGAGAAAACCTAAACTCTTATGGCTTTGGTTTTCTCATTTAATTACTGAGCATCTTTTGAAATCTCTAGGTATCCTGGACTGGCAGGCTAGATGTGAAACATCTCTGAGTAGGAAGAAGGTAAGGACCAGGGGAGGTACATATTCTCTTATCTTCTTCAATTACAATGAGATCTTTTCATTTTAAAAGCGTGTCTCTGAGAATAACAAAGCAAATCATATGGAAGTGAGAGTAGCTGCAGAGAGACAGACCCAGAGTTTGAGAGTATTGTCCTGGAGACTGATAGCTGGACTCTCAGAGGGGGATCTAAAATCCAGTGATTAAAATCGGAAATAATAATTAATTTGCAGAGTTTTATTTTTGCCTTTTAAGAGAGGACCTCTCAGAGGTGATATTTGTTTTGAGTTGTAAACAGATCTAACCAGCTTGGCAAAAGGTGATTCTCTTTCTATGCCAAATGCCTGAAAGATCTTATTAAAATGTGCATCTGTTTGTCCTTTAATCCTGTGTGTTCTAAAGTATTTTTAGAGATATTAAAAGAAAATAAATATATTAGGTGTTTCTCCCTGCCTCTTCCTCTCACCCTTTTGGGTTGTAGGGATGTTCAGCTGCTGTATCCAAGTGTGTTGTGTGTGTGTTGCTTTTTTGGTACCAAAAATACTTTGCTAAAAGGAAGAGGAGATGAGTCGTATAGTGGTTTTTGCTAACTGTTATTTCTTGTGCTCTTTGCTGTGATATTCCATCAGAGAGCAGCATTCTCAGCACTGTACCATGTGGTCATCACATACATTTTTGAAGCTGTCAGCAAATTAGCACACAACAGCAAATGCAACCTGAAAAAATCACTGTGCTACATGTGGATAATATCTTCTTTCTAAATGATGCGATTGGCTTTATTTTCTCCCTTTCTGCCCTATGTCAAGGATCCATCACAGCTTCAGGAGTACCTTTTGTCTTCAGCCATTGAGAATGACTGACTAAAAATTTGCACTGAGCATTAATGTGGTTTACAGACATCTCAACCTCAGTACAGATTGATTTAACGAAACTGAAATGGGGAGCAATTATTTTGCTGTGTTGAAATCAGAGACTCCAATAGGGAATTTTGTTTTGTGTGCACCATCTAGCTCGTAAATTCCCATGTTAATATTAAAAACTTGCATTCAGTGCAATTTATGGAAAGAGATTAAGAGAAACAGGCAGGTCATTTTTGTTTAGAGGATAGTACACATGAAATATTGACTGGGAAGAGAAAGTCATTGTATAAGAATTTTTTTTTAAAATATGGGGAGATAAACAAGGCAGACCACATGTGTCAAAAATCTATTTGTCAATAACCTATGTATTAAACAAAGTAATCATTTGTTGCAAAACACCAGTTGCTATGTTGTGCCTTCCTGATCATGTGAACACTTATGCATAAATTTAGCTTTAAACACTTGTGTAATCCCAGTGGAAGTTAATCATGCACGTAAACATTTTCAGGATTAGGGCAACAGTTTGCCTAATGGTCAAAGACCTCTTCAGTAAAATAGCAGGATTTAAGAAGTGTCTTTTTTAATTTATATTTTTAAGTTTAGACTTTTGTTGACTTTAATCCATAGTACTTTGTATGTGCTCTTCATCAAGATGTATTTTGTTACTTCTCTAAGGGAACTGTAGCTAAGGTTTAATTTCTTTTCTGATAATTGCATGCAGATGCTTAAACATTAAGAGCAATAGCTTGTAATGTTGTTGAGCTTTTTGTTTTCTGCTTATTAATAAACTTGTTCACTCATTAGATAGCACCAGGTTAAAGCATCAGAACCATATTTACTCTTTTTATAGTAAGCTACGTTTTAGTTTTAAAAAATCAAAATCAATTTGAAAAATAAGAACACGGAGGACAAAGCAGGCAATATAAATAATCTTCTTTATCACTCTGTACAGTTTAAAGTTTTAGTTTTGCCTCTGTCAACAGCTATGATAACATAGCACAAATCAGATGTAGCTTTAAAATGTCCAGATGGGCAGAGGCATTTGGTACTTTAATGAGATGATGACCTGTCTGCATGCTGGGTTAGTTCTGTGCATAACAGCGAAGGGTTTCCTCCTCTTTTGCTTTCTGATAACTCCTTTTTTTTTTCCAACCTAGACAGGTTACGTTCTCAAGTACCGTTCCTTGTAGTTAGAATCTTAAAAACAAAAGCTCTTAGAGACACAACATGAAAAGTATCATTAAATCTGCTACAGCAGGGAAATTCCAGAGATAAAGCTAAAAGTTCAGCCTAAGGCCACTTTCTTTTGCTTGGACGTTACAAAATGTTATATAGTACATGGCATGAGAGATGGCTCAGTACAAGGAGACGTCTTTCAATAATTACAAACAACATGGTGAATTGAAGATTGTATTTTAAGTTTGAATTCTGTTTTGTTTTCCCCTGATTTTTATTGGTTTAAAGGGAAACATTTTGAACTAAAAATTGTATTTTTATTTGTGGTTTGTTTTTGTGTTTTTTTTAATTTATGGTCATAAAACCAGTGTGATTGTAATAAATCAGAGGAAAAATTATTTCTCGTCTTCAGTTTGCTTTGTGCATTTGACCACAATACCTGTGTCGTCAGTTTCACTCTTTTCCTGTACAGTCCATTTCCTAGTTTGTGTGGGTGCTTTGCATAGCAGTAAGGGACACTAAAATAGAAAAAGGGTGATTGTAAAACCACTAAAATTGGCAGGTGGACTTTGCAAGGGTAGAAATGTGGACTTAAATATTATGCTGATGGCCACTCTAGAAAACCACATGGTAATACATAGTGCCAAAATCTGCTTTCAGCGTCACATTTTTAAAATTGATTGTGTTCACGTGGACAGTTTTCCTTTAAGTTAGATATTGAACGTATATGGAGTAATTGCATGTGATCATGGAAGTTGGGGTTTAATATTTAATATTTAAAATGTCACTAATCTCATATAGTAGTCCTAATGTAGATTCACAGTGTATGCTGCTGGTTCTTTTGAAACTACTATCTATAAAGGTGTATGTATAAATCTTGACTCCATTACAGCAAACTTGCACCAGTTTTGTGAATGGGCCTTTTGTTTTTTCCTGGTAGTTCAGCTACTATTTAATTTGCAAATTTTGAAAGGTTTGAATCCCCAATGAACTCTAAATATTAATTTTGCTTTTTACAAGAGTCACTTCAGTGACAAGATATATTTTTAACAGGAAAAATGTCTTAAAACCAACAGCCATTTATGTTACAACTTCTGTGACCACACCTGTTTTGAGAACTGGGAGAGGGATATGTTGAAGGGGGCACTGGAGTGGAAAGATGTTAAACTATTCTCCAGCTGAGACCTTTGATGCCATAATTCTTACGGATGAGTTAAAACCACTAAATTAACCTAATATAGAAATGCTGCAGCTGTAAGTTAAGAATTACATAGGGAGAATGTTTCCAATTTATTTTTAAATGGGTAGATTTTAGAAAAATTCCATTCAGAAAGAACTCGTTCAACAACAAAAACATCTATTAATTAAACAGAAGCCATGTTGTGAACCTGTCTAAATAATCCCTTATTCAATTAGGAAATGGGAATAGGGACAAGCTAAATGTAAATGAGGTTGACACCAGCAGATATCTCAGCCTGAGTAATGCTATGGGCACACTTTTAACTATTAGTGCTTTGGTTGAAAGTGCAGTTCTGCATTAAAAAGGGACTGTAAAAATAGCATCTCCTTACTCAACCAGTGTGTTCCTTTGTGTGTATTTAAAGTCATATCTGCTCAGACAGATGGCTTTACTCCTGTTTGTGCTGTAGCACTAACACAGCATAGAGGAATGAGCTGGATTCTATTTCTCCTTGTGCAAAATATTTACTAATTGAACTCCAGTCAGTGTACACCTGTGTAATCAACAGAATCAGGTTGAATGGATGTAACTAAGGCCTTAATTTGGCAGAATCTTTTACTTTTACTATCAGCAATGCATGGGAGTGAAAGAACCTCATGTGCCCATATTAAATTGATAGGGATCACATCTTTTTATTTATCAGCTAAGCAAATTTTGACCTGGAAATCAGAGATGATAAATGTGCAATCCCACCAAGACATTTTTGTTGCTTTTAAAATTACATTCTGTTCTAAAATGTATCTTTGATCATCACTTTCTGCAAACCATGTTTGTTACCATTTCTAACTAGAATGGTTAATGTAGTTTATCTTTAATGTATTTTTTAAAATTCTGCCAGAGGAAAAGATGCTTCCTATATATGGCCTTCTCCCTGTTCTTTAGTTCTTAAAACAGTTGATTTCAAAGAGAGGTTTTGATATCTTATGCACAATGTAGTGGTATCCTGAAAGTTGTCTTGCTGAATTATTTGGACTATGATCACATTGAAGTCCATAATATAACGGATTATATGGTTTTGGGTGTAACTGACAGTTTGGGAAGAAATGCTTAGACTTTACTGTTTTTGTATGCTCTTAATGTAGGGGGGTATTGCTTTTGTTGATTCACTTCTAGTAGTTGTATTAACACTTTTCAACAAGTGAGGCAGGTTCTACCAAAAAAAGAAAAAATAAATTGGTTAATGATACAAAATGTTAATAACCCATGTATAGATTATCCCGTTTTGGGATTGCGGTAAGAAGCAATGTAAAATCATGAATGGCAAACAAAGACAAAATTAAGGAGACAGGAAAATACTAGTGCAAATATCTTAAAAACCAAAGAATTGTGATAGTGGAATAGACCAGTGGTACTCTGGAACAATATTTTGTCTGCAGCAGTGCTTAATAGCAGATGCTTCAGATGGTCACCTGTAGTTATTTGACATCATAAAGGTGGGCAAGAAATCTTCTTTTACCCAAGCTGATGTTAATTTTGAAATGTTAAATCTTCATGATCTGAAATTAATTTCTTTTAGGGGTCATAACACTTTCTGTCATTATGCTTCATAGTTTGTTTTTCTGATGTTAATAACAGATGGTAATAAAGAAGTGGAGAATTCTGTAACTGACTGAACAGTCAGCTGAGGTAAGCTGTTGTCTTTAGACCAGCCAAGCAGTGGGGAAGCACACCTGTTCCTACAGAATGGGAGATACATTTATTCCTGAAAAAGCAGTAGCTTCTCTTCAGAATTTCTTAGCCATCCCATGAACAATGCTGATATCATGTTTGTAAATTATGGTTTCCAGTTCCTGCCATACCTTCTGGTTCAGGCTTTTTCAGTGCTCTTTAATGATTGCAGACAGTCTTTTGAAGGATTTTTTGAGAATGGACATTTTTCCCTCCCACTGCTTCAGATAAATGCTCCAGTACAGACATTTTTTCATCCCTTCTTTTCTGTTTCTGAAGAACAGATTCATTTTTCTTGTCTCTGAAAATGGTCCACAACAACTGCCTAAATAAGTCAAATTACAACAACTCAAAGTGAGCATAGTAAGGTATAAAATACTTACTGTTTGGATATGTACCCCACCTGATGGGGTCAAATTGTTGTAATTATAGTTGAGTGAAGCCAAAGAGTAAAACCTTTATGTTCTTAGGAGCTCTAATGAGCCTTGAAGCTTGTCTACACTACAAAATTAAGTCAACTTAAATTGACATACAGTGCAAGTATGGTAGGTTTATGTCCACACATGCTCCTTCTGTCAGCAATGTGCATCCTCACCAGGAATGCTTCCACCAACTAAAGTGGCAAGTGGGGCAATTCTGGGACACTGACAGCTGGAATCCAGCCTGGCGCTGACATACTACCTCAGGTTTATTTGCTGAAATAAGATTAATCCAGTACAGCTAAAAGGTTTCTTTTTAAAAAAATAAGTCCCAGCAGTAAGTAAAGCACTTATTCTGAGGCATCTGATGTGAAAGCCATTTGAAGACAAACTTTTTTATATTGGCACTTTCTTATTTGAGAAATTGTCATCTATGATGAAACAACACCACTGTTCAGTTAATCCTTGCTTTACATATTCAAAATCCTTAGGATTAACAAGCCTGACATAACAGTGGGAGTCTGAAGAAGGGGATGGTTAGCACTGATGCTAGCAAGGAGTGAGTAGAATTTAACCATTTATGATTAGATAGCTTTCTGTGAATGTGGCAGAAAGTTCATTATAAGGAAGAAAGTACTGAATTCTTTCAAGCCAGATATATTTTTTTAAAAAGATAAAAATACTTTTCTCTGAACACCTTCATCCACGGATTTCAAAGTGCTTTTCAATCATAAATTAAGCCTTGCAAAATCTCTCTTATGTATTTATCTTATCCCCATGTTACAGATGGGTAAACTAAATCTCACGGAGAGTGGGTTACTTGCCCAAGGTCACGCTGTGAGCCAATGATCCAGACATAGAAACCAGTAGTCCTGACTCCCATTTCCTTTCTCTAATCATTGAACAATCCTCATCCCTTTTTATACTTTTAAAAGCTATTTTCTTTTTGCTCTAAATTGCTGCTTAGAGTAACTTTAAATAACTTTTGGAACCTCACAGTCTAAATGGGTTGCCTCCCTGAATCTTTCTCACTATGCACATTTATTTGTTGCCAGAGGCTTGTTCATGAATGCTGGAAACCTAGCAGATCCTCTTATTCTTTTTTGAAAACTATTAAAGATTGTGGTGTAGGATAAGAGGGAAAATATGAGAGCCAAAGAGAGAGAGAAACTACTGTGATATCTAGTCCTCTGCCACCTATGATATTGATGACACTGGGTTTGTGAAAGAGAGAGAATTCTCTTCATTCATAAGGGGGTAAACAAAGCTTATTCACTGACCTATTCGATGGGGCATCTTTTAAGCATGTGATCACTGGCTTCTCTGGCTGTGTCTGGAGAGCTTCTAGAGTCACCACCTATCCCTTTCCTTTATATTTCTAGTGTCATGGCTGTCACTACCAATTGCAATTTCTAAAAACAACTGCCCTCCTTCTGCCCAGGATGATATCATATGAGCATCTCAAAGGGGTACTGTTATTGGATTGCATGACAAAGAGCTCTACTTGTATAGAATGCCAGGCACACTCTTGTCCCTTAGAGTTTGACACCTTGTCATTGTCATGTTCAAGCTCAACTGGCCAAAGAAATGCTAGTTCTGAAGTTTAATGTTAAACTTGGGACTTCGATAGATCATGACATTAGGCCAGATCAGATTTAATTATTTCCATTTTAACTGTTGCTGTTAAACTTTCAAGCTAGCAGTAAAACAAAACAAACTGCAACAAATCCCTCCCTCTCCCCATAGCAAGGTTATCAGAATATTTTAAGTAAGCATAATATTAATTTACAAGTGCATCTAAATGTTTCAGATATCTAGCCTCTTGGAGTGGAGCTTGTTAGATATGCAAGACATGGAGTGCTTGTATGCAGCTTTCTGCAAACATTTTATTAGTTTGGCTGACTGCTTTTGTCATTAAACCATCAGCAGCAAGTCATGACTTTTATTGAACAAATTTATCAATTAAACAGTAGTAAGTCACCAGGACCAGATGGAATTCAGCCAAGAGTTCTGAAGGAACTCAAATGTGAAATTGCAGAACTACTAAATGTGGTATGTAACCTATCATTTAAATCAGCTTTTGTCCCAGATGACTGGAGGATAGCTAATGTGATGC
Organism: Mesoclemmys tuberculata; assembly: GCA_007922155.1. NCBI lineage: Eukaryota > Metazoa > Chordata > Testudines > Chelidae > Mesoclemmys > Mesoclemmys tuberculata. The sequence continues at coordinate 16,722,266 of ML675609.1, read as the reverse complement.
CAATTTTGAAGAAAGACCCCAGAGGCGATCTTGACAATTACAGGCCAGTAAGCCTAACTTCAGTATCAGCCAAAATGATTGAGACTATAGTAAAGAACAGAATTATCAGATACATAGATGAATATGATTTATTGGGGAAGAGTCAACATGGTTTTTGTAAAGGAAAATCATGCCTCACCAATCCACTAGAATTCTTTCAGGGGGTCAACAAGTATGTGGACAAATGTGATCCAGTGGATCATAGTGTACTTAGATTTTCAGGAAGTCTTTGACAAGGTCTCTCACTAAAGGCTCTTAAGCACAGTTAGCTGTCATGGGAGAAGAGGGAAGATCCTTACCTGGATCAGTAGCTGATTAAAAGATAGGAAACAAAATAAAGGAATAAATGGTCAGTTTTCAGAATTGAGAGAGGTAAATAGTGGTATCCACCATGGGTCTATAGTGGGACCAGTACTGTTCAAAATATTCATAAATGATCTGAAAAAGGGGGTAAACAGTGAGGCAGCAAAATTTGCAGATGATACAAAACTACTCCAGATAGTTAAGTCCAAAGCAGACTGCAAAGAGTTGCAAAGGGATCTCTCAAAACTGGGCAACAAAATGAAAGATGAAATTCAATGTAGATAAATGCAAAGTAATGCACATTGGAAAACATGGGGTCTAAGTTAGCTGTTACCACTCAAGAAAGAGATCTTGGAGCTATTGTGGATAGTTCTCTGAAAACACCCACTCAATGTGCAGCGGCAGTCAAAAAAGCTAACACAATGTTGGGAATTGTTAGGAAAGTGATAGATAATAAGAGAGAAAATATTATATTACCTCTTTAGAAATCCGTGGTCCTCCCACATCTTGTGTGCCACATGCAGATCTGGTTACCACATCTCAAAAAAGATACATTGGAATTGGAATAGGTACAGATAAGACAACTAAAATGAATACCGGTATGGAAAAGCTTCTATATGAGGAGAGATTAATAAGACTGGGACTCTTCGGCTTGGAAAACAGATGACAAAGGGGGATATAATAGAGGTCTATAAAATCATGACTGGAGTGGAGAAAGTAATTAAGGAATTGTTATTTATTCCTTCTCAAAACACAAAAACTAGGGGTCACCAATTGAAATTAATAGGTTTAAAACGAACAAAAGGAAGTTTTTCTTCATGATATACAGTCAATCTGTGGAACTCCTTGCCAGAGAATGTTGTGAAGGCCAAGACTACAACAGGGTTCAAAAAAGAACTAGATAAGTTCATGGAGGATAGGTCTTTCAATGCCTATTAGCCAGGATAGGATTGCTGTTTGCCAGGAATGGCCAACGGGATGGATCACTTGATGATTCCCTGTTCCGTTCATTGCCTCTGAAGCACCTGTCATTGACCACTGTCAGAAGACAGGACACTGGGCTAAATGGACTATTGGTCTGATGCAGCATGGCCATTCTTGTGTTCTTATTATTGTTTATTTCTATATGGTTTTCTGTATGCATGAAGCACTGTTGCAGACAATCTCAAAACATAGGTCTCTGACACAGAATCTGCAAATGAAGTCCCCAATCCTGCAAAGACCAAAATGGGTGGATCTTGGGGTGGGTGCAGAGTTCAGGTGAAGTCAGTGGGTGAAGGGGTTGACCTGTGTCGTTCTCTTTTTGACCTTGGCTTTGCAATGGGGTTTACCCAGGTGGAGCACATCACAGAACCTGAGTCACAGTGTTGAATTCTGGTTTGCACCCAAATTTACATTTCTAGGTCAGCCAGAAATGGGAAAGGAGGGCAGGGAAGGGTTACAGGTTTTGTTGATCCCTTTCACTTCTGATTTGCAAATGTCTGTATGATTTTATTGTGCTAGATTTTTTATGGCTGACTTTGAAGTAGTAGCACCTAGTGTTAAGGAGTTGTAATTTATTTTTTGTTTGAATCATTCTGCAGTTTGGTTGGAAAGGCAGGTATTGGTCAATGTCAATATTTGTACATTAAAGATTTGAAGTCCTTAAGAAACAACAAAATGCTGTACTCACAAGGGCTATTGTGTGCTGACATTTAATTGGATAGCAGTAGCAATATATTCCTACTTAAAAAATGTGGCAATTAGATTGTCTGCTTTGTGTAACTCTAGTCTATTGTTTAGACAGGCTAAGGACTGACTGTATGTTGTTATGTAAATTCTATAGACATTAGGGCTTCCACTGTGATTATAGTACTAGAGCACTCACTCACAATATTTGATGGTTTTCTTAAAGCCTCATCTCCTGAAATGAGTTTATTACATGAGCATCTAGCTTTCATTTAAAAAACAAGTTTTTAGCCTTCATGGTTGTGGAGAAAAGCTTGAGAACATGAACCCTAAATGCTCTAAAGCAGTGGTTCTCCACTAGGGGTCTGCAGCCCTTTGGGGGACCACAGGCTGGTTTCAGGGAGTCTGCGAAGCAGGGCAGGCATTAGACTGGCTGGGGTTCAGTACAGAAAGTTTTGATCCCTGAGCCCTGGTGCCCTGCAGCTGAAGTTTGGCGCTCTGACACCCCGTGAGGCAGAAGCCCTGAGCGCCGGTGCCCCAGGGCTGAAGCCCAGAGTCCCAAGAACACCCACTCAGGGAGTAAAAGCTCCTCCCCCCGGCAGGTGAAACCTGGATCCCCAAGTCCCCCTACTCCCCCAGCTGAAGCCCTGAGCCACACATCCCCCTGCTAGGCACTGGAGTTTTTATAGCATGTTGGAGGGGTCTCAGAAAGAAAAAGGTTGAGAACCTCTGCTCTAAAGTCAGGAGGCAAATAAAAAGAATGCAGCTTTTATTAGATTACAGCATAATCATATTTAAAATATATCATGATTTTTTGAGACCTGACTCATGATTTTTGAACACGTAGGATTGGCTGTGCTGCAGGGTAAGGTGGTGTACCATGTGGGGTGGGTGGGTGCGTGCGCGCGTGCACACAGACACACACACACACTTGGTAGTGAGGCATAAAGGGCAGAATGTAAACCTCCATGTGAGAATTGCAGGCCATCCCTGGAGGAGATGGATTCATGAGCAGAGGTCAGACAAGTTGGTCAAATGTCTGTATGCTAATTTGCCACATGGATATTACCTCCATTTATGTGATTTTGCTTTGGGAACATAAACTATGGACATACTGAACTTGTCTTCCAGACTTGATTGTATGATTTACTTACTCATCTCACTGCCCCCTTCATTCCACCCCCTCAGACAGCTCTGAGAACGACAGCTGGACTTACACACAGCTGTCATAGCTGGCACTGCCCCCCTTATTTTCTCCCCTCTAGGATTTCTTTGTGTTGTGTGCTGTGTTGTGTTTAATAATAAAAGTGAGCTCTCAAAACAAGAAGCACTCTTTATTTATGTGTTGAACATGATACGTGCACCTACCAGCAACACACATGTACAGCTGTATAGTGGTCATAGAATGTCGCAGCGCCATTTCAGAAAACACCTGATAGGTTCTCATTGTCAAAATGGGCCCTCAATGGCTGCCTTATGTGTATGGCCCCCCACAGTGCCCCTGGCATCTGGCTGCTCATATTCAGATGCAAGGCGATCTGCCACTGCAGTCTACCCAGGGGCAAACTTCTCACTCCTAGCTTCACATAAATTATGGAGCACACAGCAGGCGGCTATAACCACAAGAATATTGTCCTCATTTAAGTCCAGCCTGCCATAAAAACATCTCCAGCGCACCTTTAACCTGCCAAACGCACATTCAACAGTCATTTGGCACCTGCTCAGCCTGTTATTGAAGCGCTTCTTGCTGCTGTCCAGGTTGTCTGTGTAAGGCTTCATGAGCCATGGCATTAGTGGGTAGGCTGGGTCTCCCAGGATCACTATGGGCATCTCAACATTCCCTATTGGAATCTTTTCATCTGGAAAAAAAAAGTTCCTGCTTGTAGCTTCCAGTGTTCCGGAAGATACAAGCATCATGCACTTTTCCCAGCCAACCCGCGTTGATGTCAGTGAAATGCCCACAGTGATCTACAAGCACCTGGAGTACCATAAAGAAGTACCCCTTCCTATTGATATACTCCATTGCAAGATGGTCAGGTGCCAAATTGGGATATGTGTGCCATATATTGCCCCACCACAGTTAGGGAATCCCATTGCTGCAAAGCATCCTATTTCACGCACATTTCCCAGAGTCACAGTCCTTTGCAGTGGAATGCAATTAATGACCCTGCACACTTGCGATAACACAGCTGTAACGGTGGACTTGCCAACTGCAAACTGATTAGTGACTGACCAGTAACAGTCTGGAGTTGCCAGCTTCCACACAGCAATTGCCACGCGCTTCTTCACCAAGAGGGCAGTTCTCGTTCTGGCACTGCAGGGCAGGGGCCAGCTCTGCACAGAGTTCCATGAAGGTGGCTTTGCACATTTGAAAGTTCTGTAGCCACTGCTCATCATCCCAGACCTGCAGAACGATGCGATCCCACCACTCAGTGCTTAGTGCATTGCGTTTCCGTGCCATCATTCATTGTGTTGCTGGTGCCATTTTTTCAACGACTTCCTGCTGTTTACTGCACGCCCGCCTCTCTGTCTGAAAAGATGGATCCCACACTACTCTCCACTGTTGCATTCAGTGTTCTGAACACAGCACGGCTGGTCGCGCAGCACATCATGAGCTCCAAATCAGAACAGGAATCTGAGGAGCCTGACCTGCTGAGTGACATGCAGACAAACAGCACTGGATTACTGTTGTCATTCACGGAGCATCTGCACACGGTGAACCGCTGCTTCTGGGCATGTGAGACAAGCACCATTCTCCACAGGCAGGGGCCATAGAATAGATATCTCACCATTTAAGAGTCAGCAAGGATGCTAGGATGCATCTTCTCCATACAAGCAGATTCAAACTGGGTCCCTATGCTGCACGACTGTGCACTGCTTTGGCCCCTGTTCAAGTGATTGTCAATTGGTGTGGGAAAGTGACCTACAACAGGGGCAGAAACACTGTTGCTTTGCGCAGGAATCTGAGGCAGAGAATCGGGTAGTACTTCCAACAAAGTTTCCTAGAGATCACGCTGGAGGATACCTGCAAAATCTCAGCATGCATTAATATGTTTCTCAGCCGTACTGTCTAAATGTGCAAGGGAATGGAAAACACACGCAAACACAGCTACTCCTTTGCATTTCTGTCCCTTCACACACCTGTATGTTTTAACCATGCTAACGACCTACCTCCAGTACACAAGCAGCATCAGCTTCCAAACACTTACTAGAGCTCCCCTCTCCTGTATCCTGAGCACCTGAGCTGAAGGGCTGGGACTGACTGTAGCCTTCTGGGGTTGAGAACAGCTCCTGACTCCCAACCTCAGCAACTGAACTGTTCCCTGGCTCTGGGTCATTCTCCAGCTCCACTTCCTCATCAAGGACCTCTTCATTAGGGTTCAGTCCAGTATCCGGTTGCCCCGGGGCCATGGAGGTGTCTTCAGGAGTCATGGGGGTGGATGTGGGGTCACTGCTGAGGATGGATTCTAGTTCTTTGTAGAAGCGGCAGCTTGTTGGCTCCACACCAGAGTGATGGTTTGCCTCCCTGGCCTTGTGGTATGACTGCCACAGCTCCTTGATTTTAGCTCAGTACTGCAGCTCATCTCGCTCATAGCCCTTCTCCACCATGGCACGAGAAATCTGGCCGTAGGTATCAAAGTTCCTTGAGCTAGAGTGGAGCTGGGACTGCACAGTAGACCCTCCTCTCCCCCCCTCCAAAATGCTGATCAGGTCCAGCAGCTCTGGTGTGCTCCAAGCGGGAGAGCATTTGTTGCATGGAGCTGGCATGGTCAGCTGGGAGATGAGATGCAAGCTCTCCAAGCTGACCAAGCAGGAAGTGGAATAAAAATTTCAAACTTACCGTGACTGCAAAGGGTGAGGCGTGGGTGGCTGCAGAGCAACGGAGTGCAAACGATGTCCGGAGTGGTCAAGATTAGCATTGTGGGACATTTCCAGAGTCTGATTACCACGACAAAACCATAGTAGTGTCTACACCGATGATTTGTCACTAAAAATTCATTGCAAAAACTCTTGTTGAGGTGGTTTTATTTTGTCAACAAAACAGGGCAGTTGTGTCAATAAAAGGGTCATTGCAGTGTGTACACCAGAATTGTTTTGTTGACAAAAGATTATTTTTAGCGCAAAACTCTAGTGTAGACCAGGCCTCAGTGGGTGAGCAAGATGTCTGTCCAACATTCAGCACCTCAGCCAGGCTGATGAGCAGACGGCTAGTGTTGGAAATCACACCAAGCTTGCTTGGAGTTACTGCTTATCAGTTATATAATGGTTAACAGATACAGCTGGCCAGCTTACTTGTATGTATATGGAGTGCATACTATCTAGGCTTTTGTACTGCACTCATTGAGTGCCTTTGTAACATTCTTGCTATGTGCAAAGAACTCTAATGTGGGTCACACATGTTTTTTCTTGCACTCCAAAATGATCACAAAGGAAAAACAGTCAAAATGGATAGGAACATAGTAAATGTTGTACCAGATCATACCAATTGGTCTGTCTAGCTTATTATCTGCCTCAGATGATGGCAAGTTCTTGCTGTGTTGTAGGAAGGTGCAAGAAACCCTGGGATAGGTAGCTATGGAATAATCTGTGCAAGGGGAACATTTCTTCCTAACTGTCGTTAGAGGTTGGCTTATGCCTCAGAGCATAAAGGGTTTTCTGTCCTTCCAAAACTCTTGTTTTATGGGTTACTTTTTTTAGTGCCTTAGCTGTTCAGTGACCATCAGTTGCAGAATTCACCACATGCTCATTCTGCAGAGCTATAGGGCAAAATGATAGTTGAGATAACTGAGAATGATTAACTCTTATTACAAATGATCACATCTGAAAATAATCCTACTTATTCACGTGCATACTCAGTATGTGTTCGTTGCATAGGACAATGTTTGTCCACTCCACCTCAGTTTGAGCTGATAACTTTTTCTCATAATTGGGCATTATTAAGAAGAGCCAAAGTGTTTAAAAGAGAGGGACTACCAGCTGATAGCTGGGGTGAGGAACAGTTAGTGCAAGGTGCTATATAGTATGCAAAAGCCTAAATTATGATTGTTTTTAAAGGTTTTTAAATATTTAAAAATTGGGGTCTTTAGCTCAGTACAGCAGCTTTCTCAGGTACATATATGTCCCAGTTGTTTATTGAATTTGGGAAAAGCTTGTCAAAGAAAATTATAGTTTGAATGATCCAGACACTCCTTAAATTCATCACCATTTTCTCCTCTCTTTAATTTCCCTCACCCAAGAGGTCTTTGTCCCAGACACCTGAGCCTCTAAGCTTTTTACTATAGTTAATCCTGTTTTGTCAATGCCTTTCAGGGGACTTGATCCCCTGGCAGTAATGGATGCTAATCATTACAGCTAATGACCAGTTTCTTTTGAGAGGGGATGTTGCCATCAGGCCTTGTAATATTAGAATGTAAATCCTCAGATAAACGTGAAATGGATCCTCCTTATCTTGTGGAAGGCACCTGTGAATATCAGTATGGTTAAAATTGGGCAATCTTTTATTGTATGATTTCAGGATACGATAAATCAATTCATGTGAATTTATTTTCTTTACCTCCTTATTTTAATGGCATAATCTGCCCAGCTGCAAAATAAGTGAATGCAAGATATCTGGAAAAGGGAATCTCTTTAGCTGTTTAAGTATAGTAGTTTTCTATCATGGGTGACCACAACAGAACTTTGTAATGAAGATGCACACTGCACTTTTAATACTGATGTATGGTATTCATACATCAGCAAGCAGTCTGTAACTGATCACAGCTGCTGCCACTTGGATTGCAATGAAAGTTCTTGAATGTTTGCCATATAATATCATTAATAACAATTGTAGTTTCTCTCAGGCAATTCTTCCTAAGCAGTATGTCAGGGAATTTGCAGGTTATAGTCAGGGTGTCTGTAATAGGCTTAAATAGAGTTAAGAACCTAGATATAGCAGCCTTTTACTGGAATAAATCTTATAAGTAAATTAAAATCACACTCCCCTCTTGGAATAAAACATACATACATCTGTCTCAGTGTTAAAGAAGAGTTCAGTGCCCTGAAGCAGTAGTTCTGTACATGTTCTACTGATAGTCCTTATGAAGCCTTTCATAATATATTTTAATAAATGCTGACCGAAAAAGTCAAGATTTCATATACCTCTCCTCCTTTTCCTTTATGCTGCTTTTCCTGTTGCAGCAGCAGCATAGAGAGTAGGGAGGATCAGACCTCCCTTTCTTCTGCAACAGTTCCAGCTCCTCCTGGGGGATTCCCAAGCCAGTTAGGAGATATAATCCCTCCAGCGTGTCCTGGGTTGGCCTCAGGGCCTCCTCCCAGTGGGATGTGCTTGGTATAGTTCCAAAGGAATCCTACCGGGGTCATTCTTATCAAATGCCCAAACCACTTCAGCTGGCCCCTCTCAATCCGGAGGAGTAGTGGCTCTACTCCAAGGCTCTCCCGAATAGCCGAGCCCCTCACCCTATCTTGGAGAGTAAGCCTAGCCACCCTGTAGAGAAACCTTATTTCTGCCTCTTGCACCTGTGAACTCGTCCTTTTGTCATTACCCAAAGTTCATGACCATAGGTGAGGAGGAGGCCATAGATTGACATGTAAACCAAGAGCTTCATCCAAAAACTTAGCTTCCGCTTCACCACCACGGATTGGTACAGTGTCCACATCACTGCCGCCGACATACTAATCCACCGGTCACTCTCATGCTCCTGCTTACCATCACTCATGAACAAGACCTGTAGATACTTAAACTCTTCCACTAAGGGCAGCTGCTTCCCCTTCACCTGGGAAAGAACCATGACCTCCGATTTAGAGGTGCTGGTTCTTGTCCCAGCTGCTTCACAGTAAGCAGCGAAGTGTTCGAATGCGTGTTGGAGATCACAGACTGAAGAACATCACCCAGAGATGCCAACGCCAAGTCCCCTTACCAGATACATTTCCCAACTCAGCTGTGCCTTGATATCCTATCCAAGAAGCTCACAAACAGGAATGGGGACAGGACCTATCCTTCGTGGAATCCAGCGCTCACCTTGAACAAACTTGACCTACTGCCAAGAATGCAGACACAATTCTAGCTCTGGGAATAGAGGGTTCAGATAGCATGCAGCAGTGGCACCAGCATCTCATACTCCAGCAGCACTTCCCATTTTATAAACTGACTAGTAATTTTTAGATGCCCAACTTGAGACTCCTTTAACAGCACCTGATTTTCAGAAATTCCTGAGCACCCAACCTCTAAAAATCAGGCCCCTTTTAAGTGGTTTCCAATTGGGGACCCAACATTACTCATCCTTTTGAAAATCTTGGCCTAGATCTATTATAGAACTCTTCCTTTTCATTTCACGGGTCTATATTCTCCATTTGCTGCTAGGCTGGTTCTAATTTTAACAGATTTACTCTAATCAGATTCTGTAATTTTGATTCTGAAGGCATGGAGCAAAATTTTACAAGAATCCTTTGCTGTAAGGTCTTCATAAATACCATTTTCCTGCCTGCTTGTAAGAACAGATGGAAGAGAGGAACGTGCATTACAAGCATATGCCCACAACCAATACTGTCTGGATTTGTTATAGTAGGATTGCTGCTCTGCCCTCATTATTCTTTTTCTAATTATGTACATGATAGCGAGTTTGTGTGTTGAGCATTAAACATACGCAGAAAAAATAATCCATAGAACATTATTGATATAGAATATGGAAAATAATCACTAGGGCTCCTGGAAATGTGCAGGAATTCTTACGAGATTGTGTTGAATATCTAATGCACTCTATCCTTGCCCCCTGCCAAATTCTGCAGAGAATTCATAATGTATCTGTGTAATGAATTTTTAAGAACTTAATGTTAGCGCCACACTTTTCCAATTTACAGAACAACAATGAGTTTAAAAATGAGCACAGCTAACTATCAGTCACTAGCAGCACGACATAACTTGCTAAATAAAGCTGCTCCAGATTTCTACATGATAGTGTTGTAAAATAACCAATTGATTCTGCCCTAAGATTGAAACACAATCAGCTATATACATTTTATGGCACTTTCATTTGTTTTGCAAGTGGAGGAAATGCAAGCATCCACATATCCCTAGTCAGCATACTCTTTCCATATATACTAGTATCAAACCTTAATATCGCACCATGTGTTCTGTGTAAGTCACAATGTACAAAAAAAGATTTTTTCCATTTATCATATCCCTCCAACCATAAAGTGAGGCTCTCTTAGTATCAGATATCCAACTGTATGGTATCTTGGAATAACAATGGGAGGGAATTTCAAAAGTGCTCAGTGTTGACCAACCTCTTGTTTCTGGAAGTTGTGGTAAAAATCTCCACTTCAGTGGTAGCAGAGTTAGACCAAAACTGAGCTCTTTTAAAACTCCCATCCCAAAATGCAATAAATACATCTTAGAAAATATCTCAAATAGTTTTTCTATGTATGTTGTGTCTAAAAACTCCAGTATCTTATGTGTGTTTCTTTCCAGGACCCCAAACAAATCTCTTTCTGTTAGAATAGAAAGATACTTGGCTTTCTGTTGGTAGAAAGTTCCTGTTTCTAGCACTGCCCCCCTACATAGCATCGGTATTATTAGCACCATAATAAAAGTGCTGAAGTCAAGTTAAATGTTTAGTAACACTGATACAGCCCTACTGAATTCAGTAAGGTTTCATAAGTGTAACTGATTATACCTTAGTAAACAATACTGTTGATCTTTTAAATGCAAAAAAATCTTTAGTTCTCTTAGCTGTGTTGGCTCTGCAGGGCTGAAAAATAATTGGAGCTCAACACATGAGCTGTATGTTTTTGGAGTCAGATTTAGTTAAGTAAGATCGTGCCATTTATACAGAGTCATTCTTTAGAGTAGAATTGCATTTTAAACCCTTACTCTAGGACTGAATTTGACTTGTTTAGTATCAATGTAATTTGGAGGAATAAATACGTATTTAGGTAGGGGAGGAGACAATGAAAGGAAAAGTTTTAGGGGCAGACTTTAAAAAAAAAATTGTTAGAAGCTTAGAATGCTGTAGATGAAACGTGTGTAGAGAGAGCAATATATATATATATTCAGTCTTAATACAGTTTAGAAACGTAGTCCAAAATGTTTGGATCCCCATAATCAAATGTTTCACTGTGAAATGCAGAAAACATGGATCAGACGTGCTACAATCTCTGGAGAATTCTTCCAAGATGACTGCCATCTGGTGAGAATTGTGTCTCTCACCCATTTTGTAGCAGGAAATGGTAGACAGTGCATTTTCACAGAGAGTAATAGAATTCTGTTTCATGGAAAGTCCTGCAGAATTCAGTGACTCAGGTAATCATTCCCTTTTACTCATTCCTTTTCACAGGTGTAAGAGATTATTTATTTCATTTGTGTCATGTGAGGTTTCACACCAATTGAGGGTGTTGCAATGACACAGTACAGGAATGATGGGATCGTGAAGCCAAATAACTGAAAGTAGTTGTTTTTTGGGTTGAAGATTATTTTTGCAGGATTATGTTCTAAAATCAAATCAAATTCAGACCTGTAATCAGCTATTGTAACAAACCCTGTGTGTATGTACTATACAGAGCAGTAGACGTGTTCTGTACATATTCAGTTAGTTAGAAGGTTGCTGTTTGGTTGACTTAAAGCCCAAAATCTAGAATGTATTTTTAAAAGAATCATTTCCCTTGTTTAAAAATATATTCTGTAAAATTGGTTTTATTTTGACTGGACCAAGATGTTGTTCTGAAGCATTTAGGCATTCAAATAATGTAATCCAGTGGTATTTCATGAGAACCAATGAAAATGAAAAAATAAGTCTCTTTAATTGTACAAATTAAGTAAAATGTGAAAATAAACAGCATCAGTGGTTTTAGATTTAAAAAAAAACAAAACCTTTCACTTTTAATGATCTCAAGTTACACACTCAAATCTATTATAAGTTCAGCTTTTAACCAGACAATGTCACTTTCTTGAAAGTGCCATGGCAATAAGTGGATGAAACATTCTATAGGGTAATTCAGATTTTGGGTGGGTTTTCTAAATCATGAACTTAACTTTAAGGAAAGTAAATTTTATTTTAGGTCCCAATCTTGTAGATTGATAAATATTGTATGTCTTGGGCTGGGTCTACACTGACGGCAGCAAATTCACCGCCGTCACATCGATTGCTCTGGATCGACTGAGCGGTCTGTATAGACCCTTCGACGCACTGCAGTATGGACGCTGCGCGGAGAAGACGCTGCAAAGTCGACAGGAGATACACAAGTGATTTACGTCACTTGCGTATCTCCTGCCGACTGCCACTGAATCGCCAAGATAAGTGTAGACTGGGCCATATATTTTCTCTTTATTGACTTTGAAGTTGGGCATGTGCAAGGAATGCAGAGTTGGGACCCACTGATGTGTTATCTTCCCAGATTTGCTGATAAACAGCACCACTGCTGCTGCTCATAGCTTTCCAAAATAGGAAAGTGAAAACTGCTCTTACCAATTTTCACTCCTACTACTAGAACCCCCTGTGGGAGGCAGAAAAACTGAGAAGAATCAGATCAGTGTCATGTTATTACTGCTTGTGAAAACTCTTGAGTTGCTGCTGAAAGAAGCACTGGGTAAGAAAACTGGGAAAGAATGGTAACATGGTTGGAATCTCATCCTCATCCCCATCAGCTTGAGGGCACTTGTTGGTTTCTCAAGTGGGTATTGACCCTGAACAGTGGACCTATAAGAGAGGGAGAAGGAAAAGATACATTTATATCTGTTATGAAAAAGAAAATGTGTAGTGAAGCCAGGAAAGGAGTGGAGGTATAACAAAAGCAATTGAGGAGTGGTAGTAAGTAGGACTGGTTGAATACTATTGAGAGAATTGATGTGGAAACTAGCAAAATGAGGATTGATAAACGCATGGAATTAAGTGCCAGCCCACAACTTTTATTAAACTTTTAGCATAAGGTAAGGGCTTAGCATATAACTGGTACCAGGTTACAGGACTCCTTACCATATAACCCATAATGTGAGGCAGGCTCATCAGCCTACCCCCCAGGACTCACCCTATCTTATGAGCCCAAGGTCCATCAACAACATCCCAGTTCTTTTACCTTTGGGATCCATTAATTTTATTCTCTTAACCACACTGGAAACCGACTACAAGTTGTGAAGAGTAAGCCACACCACCCCAATATGTATGTTCCTACTTAACCTCCTGTGGCTTGCAGGTGCTATGAGGAAAGCAAAAATCTCCTTGGTCCTCTGCCAGCTGGCCCATGGGTGCCAGAGACTCTCACGGGAGCAACTACATGTTGTCCCTTGGCAAGTGCCTCCCTTCCTTGCTACTGGCCCTGTCCCCCCTTCACCTCCAGCCTCCTCAATTTCCCCCCCTGTTGATGTGGGCAAGTGGCATTCTTTAATGGATTTCACTGGTATTCATCCAGCTTTGTAATTGTTCAAATAATTCTTGGTGAATATACTATTTGACACATGCATGTAAAAACTCATTGACAAATATATTTTACGGTTATTTGATCAGCCCTAGTGATAAATTATGTTTTAAAAAATTAAACTGACAGTTGATTAGCAGGGTTACAGTTAAACACAACAGAAAATATTACACAAATTTTTGATTGATTTAACTTACAGATGCACATGACTTTGAGGTGCATGGGAAGGCAGGCATTTTGTACTCTGACTAGTAGGATTAATCCTGTTGCTAGTAGATGTCAGGTAAATGATTCAAACCATGGAAGAAAAACAAAGTTTTGTCTTCATCAAAATTATCATTTGCAAGATGAATAGTACCAAAAAGTCTATGTAAAAAGATTACTGCTGCTATTGTGCATATGTAATGCCACTTGTTTTGAAAACTTGTTCCAGATGCCAGCATGGTTTTATGGATTGTTTTGCATTTTATCCATTAACTTTCTGTTTTCAAAATTGTAATTGAAAGCATATGCATGAAATATTATATATATATATATATATATATATATATAAAATTAGGCTTTCATTTAGACATAGGAATTTGTCAGTAAATATCAACTAGTAAATGCACAAAATTTAATATTCTCATGCCAAATTTACTAATACATTAAATAGGGCACAACGTTAATCATAAGTCATAGCAAAACACACAAATTTGTTGCATTCAAGTAAAGTAGTTCAGTGGAATTAGTGAAAGCATCCTAGATCCCCTCATGCAGCCTTCTGAAGCTAAGCCCAAAATAGTGGATGTTAATTCCATTTCTATCCTAATCCTTTCTGTGCTTGTCTAACAATTTTGTATATACTCAGAACATATCTACCTCAAATGGCGTGATTTCTTGTTCATGTATCCAAGTACAGATATCTTCAGATTCCCAACCTAAAATCTTTCACATAAAGTCAATGTAAGCAAAAGGTATCTTTAAATAAACTTAACCTCACTGGTATGTTTTGTTGAATTACAAAGAAAAGAAAAGAAAGCGGTCCCCTCACCCCACACACTCAAAGCAACTATCTTCAGATCTTCAGGTTCCACAGCTTTAACTCTACCTTTATCCCTATCCATGCTCTACATATATATCTGCATTTCTGATCTGCTACTTCACAAAATGTAAATATGTCCCATTGACTATGTAAATTACATTAGCAGTCATCCACATTTTTATACACACCATTCCCACGACCTCAGAATGGCTTTTGTGAAGATACACATTTTGTGTAATTCCTGGGATGTTTGCCCACTCCTTTCCCCTCTTTAGAAGGAGAATGTGTAGATGCACTGCACGTAACTCAGTATGTGGAAGAGAATCTCTCTGGTGTATATTGGAATGGTGAATGGTATATTGTAGGGACACAGTGTTTGGGGAGATGATGGGTTTTTGTGGACTTTGGAGGATCAAGTCTGCAACATTTTGTAGGCTAGTAGCTAGAATGTAGCTTTTTGGAGGGAGGGTGAGTGTGTGTGATCTGTATTACATACCTCCCAACACCTTGTGATGCAGAGCTGCTTCATTTTAAATTAGCATAAAGTACTGCCTGATGGCATGGCAAACCCACGCCCATGAGCGCCACTTATTTAGTTTTGTACCCACCACCTCTGCCCCATCCATGCACTTCAGGGGGCTCTGAGATGAAGGGGATGTGGTTCTCCCAGCTTTTTGTGTATGGGAAGGAGGAGGCAGCTCCTCAGCATATGCAGTAGCATTGACTGGCTCCTTATCCTGCCCACTGAGAGTGCAGCCAATCAACATGTGATTTCTCTGTAGAGTGCTTGGAATTACCCCACACATCCACAGGAGGGTCAGAAACCCCAAAGTGTTGACAGGTCTGATTGTTAGACGGAAAGATGGAGAGTGAAGAAGTGGGAGTGACTGATTGGAATGGCTGATGGGATGGATCACTTGGTGATTACCTGTTCTGTTCATTCCCTCTGAAGCACCTGGCATTGGCCACTGTCAGAAAACAGGATTTTGGGCTAGATGGACCATTGGTCTGACCCAGTATGGCCAGTCTTATGAGTGAGGATCCCTTGCCCCCGTCTAGGCATAAAGCTATATCACAGTGTAAGAAACACAACAATGTACTGTTGACCTGCCATGTGACAATGGGAAAGTCTCTTCACATCACGGGTCCTCAGTTCCTCATTTTAAAAAATGGAAATAATGTTGTTCCTTCTCTTTTGTAAGGTGCTTTGAGATCTGTGGATGAAAGTGCCTTATAAGACCTAAGTATTAATTATCAACTCCTACATGTATAATCTTAATTCTGGCTCAGATAGAGTGTATGGACTGAAAGAGAATCAGGGCTATGGCCAGTATTTGGTGAATGTTGAGGGTTCCTGGGTTATTACATAGGACCGAGGAGAATAGGATCTAGAGGTAGAAAGAGGGCATGGAACTGGGGGAAAAGATGAGGCTGTTTATGGAAACTTTACTTTGAATTTCCTGATATTGGTGCAGGGGAAACATGTTTGTAAAGTATATTATTCTAGTAGAGATTTGATTGTTCATCTTATTGGAATGTATATCTTAAAGTTATCCTTAGGGAATTTCCCACTGTATATAATCATTTTTTAATTTTTTTTATTTAAGAAACAGTGTTTGTTTCCATTATTCTAAGGTCCTGGGTGCCAAGGGCAATAGTTATCCTATATCAGAATTGAATATACATGTATCTGAACAATCAATAACCAAATTTAGAATGCTAAATCAGTATAATTGACTTGCTATCCGTAGCGTGAAATAACCACAGATGTGAGGTTGGCTTCCTTGTCCATTGGCGTTCAGTTTTAATCAGTGTTACTGTGATTAAAATTATCTGTGGGTGTGGATAACACCAAGGTAGACAAACACAATTTTATAGAGCAGTTGTTCCTTTTCAGAATTCTATTGAAAACTTAATATTTGATGTTTTCAGCTGATGTTGTTATGGCAATGTATCTTAAGTGTCTTGTCAATTCATGCCATATTAGTGATTCTGCACCTGAATTTGACATTCAGATCTACTGCTTTTTGAATGGGATTTTTCTAAACCCTTTCAGTTATGGGCTAGCAGTAGAGTTGTACAGTCCCGTTACAACGCCAGATTCTCCAGTGTGCATTTGCTTAAAAATTCTTAAAAACCTTGGGACTTACAAAGTCATGAAGGTTATGGCCAGAAGGGACTGTCAAATCATCTAGTCCGACCTGCTGCACATCACAGACCATTAATTCCCACCCAGTTACCCTATATTGAGCCCAAAAACCTGGATGAGACTAAGCGTTACAGCCCTCAGGAGACTAAAATATTGGTGCTATAGTAGAAAATAGGAGAAACCAAGATGCACAAATGCCCAAGAGGCCCCTGCAATGACAAGCAATTGATTTAATGAGCTACACCTTGATGAACCTAGTAAGCAATCCATGCTGCAGAGAAAGACTAAACCTCCTCCAGGTTCTTGCCAATCTGACCTGTGAGAAAATTCCTCCCTGACCCAAAAATGGTGATCAGTACAACTCTCAACACATAAGAAAGACCCATCATCCAAACACCTGAGAGAGAAAATTCTCAGTACCAACTCAGAGCGCCAGTCTGCCCTTTTTGTTGTCCATCTTCAGCCAGGGCCATCTCTGATGCTTCAGAGAATGGGAGAGGAAACTAATCCGAAATACATTGGAAGGGGGAAAAATTTCCTTGGATCTCTATGGACAATCCGGGAAAGGAAACCCTGAGGCATGAGATTTAGGAAAACTTTCATCTATACAAAAATTTACCTGGTATTATTTGAGCTGGCCACTTAATTTCATGCTAATCAGTTAAATGCTGCAGCTCGATTTAACTGTGTATTGGGCAGAAGATTAAAAAAAAAGAAAAATGGAGTGTGTTCTTTTGAATACATTTTATTTATTGCAGAAAGCTGTTCAAATAATTTCACTTCAATTATACATCAGAGTGTCTGGTGAGAAGACGGAAGGTGAATAGGCCAACTAGTCAATGCAAGATTTTGTAACAGCAGGAGAATAGAATCAATGACATTAAAAAGAAAACCATTGGAAGAAGCCATTTAGGAACCTGTTATATCTCGTTTAAAAACAAAACTGTTACTATTACAGTTTCTCTTAAATGTGGAAATATTAACATAAATATAAACAATTGCAAGGATAATAAAGATAAAGAATGCCATATCAGCCAGTAGACGCAAGTATGTTGGCTCGTTCTCTTGTGAAAGACAGAAGAGTTGTAATATTTCGTTTGAAAATGTGTTTTTCACCTTGCTGCTGGATGTTAGCCTCAACAATTAATATGAACCTGTGGGTTCTTAAAGGCAGCTTGCAAAGGGAAACAAATTGTCTGGTGTCCAGGACCCAGTTCTTAAATGCAGAGTTCTTCTGCTAACTCACTTTGATAACCAGACCTGGTGGATCCTATAACTGCAACCCTGAAGTATAAATAGCCTTCACTGCCTCTCTGAGGTAGGATAGATAGCCGAGGAAACCCAGGAACAGTCTGAATTGTTGTGGGTGGGTGGGTATGGGTGTGTTAAGGTAATCGCCAGGAAAGGGGTAAATTTAGACTACATGCAATATGTTTGCATGTATTGCTAGCAGTAGGGCAGGAAAGCCACCTGACTAGTGTCTTTTTTTTTTTTTTTAACAACAATATATAAATAAGGCTTGAAAGGATTTTCTGCTTGTTTGGAGGAAGAAAGTTGGTTTTTTTTTCAATTAAAATTAACTTAAATTCTGTTTATGCTTGAAGACTCTGATGGTGACAATTTGTGAAAATTTGTGAAAATTATGACATCAGAAGAAATGAAAAGTTGAACAGCTCAGAGAGGAAAGGATTTTTAGTCAGACTGTTGAAAACACTTTTGTTTTTTGTTTTTAATAACATCCGTTTAACTTAGGTTCCTAATGAACACTCTGGAGAAAAGATATCTTTGTTTAAAAATGTGCCTTCCCTTCAATTAAGTTGTGAGCAGTCACAGTGCAAATCTCTGGAAACCGTATGAAGAGTCTCAGTAAATCCAGGGCAGACTTGACATTGCTGATGCTTATAATGTGTAAAAACCAAACAGGAAAAAAATCATTAAGTATCATGAAGAAGCACAAACCCAATTTGGGAAAAAATCCTTTGTATAACAATCTTAATAGTATATACAAGCTGATCTACTTGAGGATAAAGAAAGATGTTGTACTTTGATCTCTGGAGGCACATGCTCTTGATTATAAAAAGCACAGGAAGCCTAAGCAGTGGATCCATGGAGATGATGAATATTGCCTGACCTTGAGTATCTCTAATTACATATTCCTTCTTGAATTGTTTTTTAAAATCTCTCTTTCCTTTCTGCAGGTCTCTTATTTGCCATGGCAGCCAACAGCCATCAGGTCCACACCCATTCCCATCAGGAAACACTAAATCCTGTGTGCCATCATCCCTTGAGTCTAACCAGCCCCCCTCTGTCTAAGAGTTCCTCAAGTTTGGCATGCATTGGGCAAGTAAATTCTGATGAAAGACAGAGCCACAAACAAGATCTTAAGAAAAGCCTCAGTAGCACTGTCTGCCAAACACTGGTGAGCGGGAATGATGTTGGAAGTACACCTCGTTCTGAATGGTCTTCCACACAGTCTGGAATGGTGGAAAGTGCACCAGCTGTCAGAAGCACAGGTGGTCAGTCACCAGGTGATAATGTGCAGAACAGAGCCAAGACTACGAACTGCTTCCTGACTGTTAACCAGACTCCAATATCCCTGGAAGGAACGGACATTAAGATGCATGTCAAGAGTAGCACTGTTGAGAACATTTCTTCAGTCTGTGATGCATACCAGCAGAGTGGGAATAGAATGGAAGGACTGGGAGCTGCAGTTCAAAGAAGCTATTCTGACTTAATGTGCAGCTGCAAGCTGCAGAATTCTGTCACCTGCATGGAAACCAGTGCCACACATTCCATTTTAAGTTCCATTAGCCGTAGTTATGATACATCAGTGCATGACACGTCTTTCCAAACACAGAGGGATGGCTCAGGAACATCTGAAAATACTCTTAATTCTCAAAACCGTGTCACTGAGATTCCCACTTCACCTAGAGACCAAAAGGTTCCCACAAACAGCTTTGACAGTGGTGGTATAACACATAACACTACAATTTATACAGATCCTGGAACATTTCACACTGCTGTTCTAGGCCCACATATGCCTGGAAGTGGTTCCTCAAACAGGACAATGTGCAGTCAATCAACTGGGCTTAGTCAAGGTGGCATGATGTACAATAATGTATCAAGCACTATATACTCTCCCACAGTGATGACAATTCACAACAGCACTGCCCTTCCCTATAGCACAAGGCAGGAGTGTGCTATGAAGATAGATGGCACTGTTCCTGCCTATTGCCATTCTTTGCCAATATCATCTATTCAACTTATTCCAAGGTTGGTATGCTCAGCTAGTGAATCAGGAAGAGAACAGGTAACTCCTGGATATTGTCAGTCCTTGCCTACTTCAGATATGTTGACCTTTCCTAAACTGGTGTCATCTGTTAGTGAATCAGGTTTGGACGCCAAACAAATCCTGAAATGCTGCAGTGTTCCAGGGGAGCATCTGTCACATGCTCAGAACTGTGTTCAACAGAGCAGAACACAACAGGAATCGAAGGCTGCTTACATCGTGTTCCATAACCACCAACGTGCAGACATGATAATGAAGACTAAAGACACATGGACTATGACTTCTATGAATGACTTAACCAAAGGACTGAAATCTCCTCTTGAGTGTAAGGATGCAGAGGTACAAACCATTCCAACAATGGAATGCAAGTCTGTGGCCACAAGCCCACCTGTTGTAGCTGAAGATCACCCTCATGTGTTCCCAGAGGTTAATTTAGAACATGACGAAGAGGGCCCAAAGTCTCCAGTTCGTGAAGTGAGATGGGATGATGAAGGGATGACATGGGAAGTATATGGGGCAGCCGTGGACCCAGAAGTTCTTGGATTAGCCATTCAAAAACATCTTGAAATTCAAATAGAACAATTCCAGACAGAACCTATAGAGCTATCTAGGAAAAGTACTGAGGAGTCACCTCCAGTTAAAGAAGCAAAGAAAAGGCCATTTAGAACTATGATGCACTCTCTGAGACACCCAAGCTGCTGTGCCCATTCTAGTACTGCAGTGGAGTGAACATAGCTATGTGACTGCAACATTTAAACTGATTTGTAAATAAACCTTGCATCTTAAGAATTTAACACAGCTAGTGCAGTCAAATCCAGTCAGAATAAGGTGGGAAATTTTGAGTTGACATATAATAGAAATCAACAAGAAACTCCAGGGAGATCTATTACCTGAGAAAGTAGGAGGATTGTATGTTTGTAATTCCTTGGCTTTTTTGTTTAATGTACTGTACACCTTTGTCTTTGTGTATTAGGTGTGAATCACATTACAAGCAATGATAGACTTTTTTCTAAAAGAGATCTTTTAAGGTCATGTTATTGTACTTTGTACTTTAATAGCTTATAGTTAGGAAAAATTTTAAAAAATATAACAACTTACATTCTTTAATGAAAATCCTTAAACTTAAATCCTATTACATTGAAACTGTTTTGGGAAGTAGTATGTTGATTTTAAAAACTATAACTTAATTGTATTTTAGACCTTACAGAGCCATAAATACCATTTTAGTAATATATGAAGGGCATAACATTAATTACACTGTAATCGCTATATAGTTAATGAGTAAGAGTGATCTGTAACATAAATGTGCAGAGTAACTTCAGTTCTGCTAGTCTGACTTGATTCTATACACCACATATGTCACGGACAATGTATAGATAGAAGACACTACTATAAGTACCCAAAGGAATTAATGTTTTCAGTGTAACTAAGACATAAATAAATGTACAATATTACCAAAGATACCTAATGAATCATTAATGACTTGGATAATGTGAATTTTATCCTGGATAACTTTCTTACATTTTTTGTTTCATGTGTTTGTATCTCAGGTTATTCTGTCCTACTGTGTCTACATCTCAAATTATAAGTGGTCAGTTTGGTTTCCTGACATTAAATGTAATTTTTAGTGATTTCTGAATGTGCATCTATATTGAATTATGATAAATATATAGTCACAGGGAGGGATGCCCATTTAGATGTGTACAGTATGCTAGGGGTAGGGATTATCCTGAGCAACTTGCCTTCTACCAACCTTGTGTCCTCATTTGGTTGGAGTGAAACATAGTCCTAAAGTTAGGTTGCTGTTGATTTGCGTTTAATGTAAAGTTAACAGTTCAAGCTGACTGATTTGCCCATGTGAACTGTAGGATCCCCTCCTCTGAGAGAGAGAGAGAGAGAGAGAGAGTGTTTGTAAAGCAGTATATTTTGAGTCATTTGAAAATAATGGGATAATTCTGATCATAGTAATTTTTTTCAAAATAATTGTAATAAATCCTAAAATAGTATAGATATTTATTAGAAGGAAATTGTAATCAAAAGAAGGAGATACATTAGGCACAGTGTCTCTTAAACAATGGTAGGCTGCTATACCAGTATAGAAGCTAGTACAACTACTAGGTTATATAAAGCCCTACAGTACTGTGCTGGCACAGATTTGCTACTACAACACTAATATCTGATTATCACTGCAAAACAGCAAATGAAGAGGAAGAACAGCAAAGCAATTGGGTCACTGTCTTGCTAATCAAAAAAACCAGATGCTCCCTTATTTTGGGCATTTCAGGTCTTTAGGCTTCTAATTGAGTCACTGTGGCTTTCTAACAAATATAGTGTGTGCATTTGTGGATTTCCTTTGCTTTTGGAAAGGATTAAAATATAAAGGATTTTTAATGGGGATTTAGAATAAGCAGAATATTCATCTGAATATTAACTATGTAGATGAAATATGTAAACTGCTTTTTTATTTTTATTTTTTTAAGGGAATCATAGCAGAGAATTTTGGGTTCGCTTTGGATGTGGTCTTCAGAAAGTTACTTTTGGCATTTTGTCTCAGTGCCTGTCAGGCTACATGTTAATTGAATCTTTTCAGTTTTAGAACACTGTTCAAAATTATTGTTGTGAATGTGCATAGAATTGGGGTTAGATTTATCAGAGACAGAACTGTGGTTCTTGACTTTTGAGTTCTAATGACTTGGAATGCCACAGATTCAGCCTTGTCTGCGTTTAAATTTTAATGGCACCAGATTTGTGTTCCAAAAATTAGAACAAGCTACTCTGGATACCAATTGGTGTTGGTCCCAACTAGATGCTGGGGAAAAGGACATGTTGAAACTTTCAAGATAGCACTAGTCACAAAGTAATAATTGCTAATTAATAAGTTCTAGAGGATGGTAATTTAGCACAAGAAGGGCAAACTAGCATCTGGAAACATGTATTCTGGATAGCTCAGCGCTTGCTTAAAGTGTTAAATTACAAATCTCTTCCCTTCTAGATCACTGGTTCAGATCTAGCACAAATCGGTGTTGACTGAAAGTAGATAATACCTGATGTGAGTGTTTATTAGGTATCTTGTGTGAAGTGAGTTATCTTAGTCCAGTTACCAACCAATAAACAAGTGTCAATATCATAAAATCTGCTGTTCCCAATCTTGGAGAACAGGCCAAGAACTGAATTAGCCCTTCTGTCACCTATTGAAAGTAGCCCCTTGAGATTATATTAGAGATGCATTGGGCTGGGCAGTGAAGAAGAAACTTGCAAAATAACCGTCTGTGCTATACCTCTTCTTGGTCGGAGTTCTTTGATCTCCAAGACTTTCACTCACCAGGTGCTGTTTTTTTGAGAGACGATAAATAGCACCAAAACTTATTAAAAAAATGAAAATAAAAAATATATCTGTTTCCCTTTTTTAATGTGGCCTTTTGATTATAAACCATATACTCTGAGCATGATGCACCAGGATCTGCATGTGTAACTTCCAGGATCCCCAGAGGCTCCACTTGCCTTCACGTGAAAGAATGCAACTGGCCTCGTAACCTGTATAATCAACTACTACACTTGTGTGCCTGTGGTGGAATTATACTCTATTCTGCATTAATGTAGGATTGCGTCATAAGGTAGGATTTAATGGGAGTTGGACACCTAACTCCCCTAGGTGTGTGGTATTAATTTTCGATGGAATAAATTGGCCCAAAAATCAAATGCGTTAACATGATCCTGTCACTGATTAAACAGTGTTAAATAAGGTGCAGGGTTTGGTATACAGTGACCACAGCCTGCTTATTACCATGGCAAACACACCCATTGTTTTTTTAAACCTTTTATTAAAGATATAGAAAAGTAGGAAAAACAGTTAAAGCATCTGAAAAGTAAAGCATTAAGGAAGGCTTTAATTGTAACAGCTTTCCCTGTTCTCTTTCCCATTAGCTGGGCAAGATTTTAGAAAGAACTCATCTGGCAGTTTGTAGATGGTATTAAAGATAACTGTCCTTTGGGGGCAAAAGAGAACTTAGTCTAGTTGAAATGTGCTGGAGCTGTTGTTATTGGTAAAGTCTGATCCTATTTCCTAAAAGACCAAAAGAAGACAAACATATGAAGAGAGGAGAGAAAAATGCAACAAAGGGAAAATACAGCTTCTGTCTTTGGTGTTGACTCTCACTTGCAACCTCACTGCTGGAGAAACACAAGCCTGGCACATGGTCTTATTTGCCACTCCAAGACCTGGTAAATTGGTATCAGCATCAGGCTGTTTTTGATTTTATCTTCTCTGATTACAGAGTTGCAGCAGTGTTGCAAAATATAGTGTTGGCTGACTAAGCCGGACTCTTATTAGATGGAAGGAAAAAGGAGAGAGATAGGGAAGCTAAGAAATAATAGGGGGGTGGAAGTGTCTCTCAATCTCATATCCAAGGAGAGTGGTTGGGTGATCATCCCCTCATTATTATGTTCATCAGTTAGCTTCGACTTCTGGCACGTTGATTTTGGTTCATTCATTTCCAGTTCCACACACTTTGTGCTTACCAGGAATGATCTTAACACAGTCCTTGAGTTATAGTAGTAGGCTTTTTTGTTCAGACTAATTCAATCTTTCTGTTTTTCTTTTGCAGCTGTGCCCACCAGCATTTATTGTTGTTGTTTTTGTGAACTTGTGCCCAACTTTTCATAGTTGAGCTCGCACAGAAAATCTGTAGCCCCAGGTATTTCAACAGATGCTTCTGACAATCCCAAGGGTGAATAGGAAGGGAGGGATACAGTGTTCATGCACACCTACCAAGACTTTCCTCTTACTAGTTGCACATTACAAATAGTAGAAAAACCCTCCTGGCAATGAATTCAATTTTAAAAGAGAGACTCAAAGCCTCAAAGATTAAAAAGAAGTAACAATGGATCAAACTCTGCCCCGAAAGAGACACATCTATAACTCAAGACAGAACATAGTCCCATGACAGATCTTAAATACCGTAGAACCTGCTTAATTACAATGCAGATAATAAAAACTTTCGGTTAATGGAAACATTTTGCCTGGCACCAATACCATCCAGTTGATCACAATGTTAATTGGTCTGGATACTGGCACCAGGCTTGCCGGCTCTTGACAAGCTTTTTGCTGCTGCCCCACAAGCCCCTAGTTCCCCCACTACATGAGGAAAGCCAAAAGCAGGTTTTTCAGGACTGCAGCCAGGGAATGAAGCACTGGGATGTTTGAAGCTTGGCCCTCAGAGTAGGCTGTGGGTAGGGTAGCAGTGGGGAAGGGGGACTGCTGCCTGGATGCTGGGGCTTTCCACAGGAAGCAGAGGTGCTGGTGGCCCATGGGGCTGCATGGTCCCTCTCCCTGTGCTGGCCAGTCTGCATCCTGTCCTGACGTCCGGCTCGGGCCCGGGCTCAGCATGTCCAAGTGTCTCCTAGGGGAAGTGCTGGATGTCCCATCTCTTCAGACATTTAACTCTTTACTATATCAGATCACAAAACATACTCACAGGCTTTGTTGCTCTTGTTCAAATGTACAGTTTCTGCTTTCCTACCCTCTGGAAATGCTGAGTCTCAAGCTTACAGTCATCACCTACAGAAGGGACAGTGCATTCAGATAGCAGAGTACTAAGCTGCAGTCTGCAAGTCTTTAGAAGCATTAATTCCAGCTAATATGTGACTTAAACAGATGCCATCTATCTTATTATCAGCCTTCCATATATGACGGAATACATTGCTCAAACAACCGTTCAAGGAAATTTTAAAAAGGAAGTAAATAAACGCAAAGGAGGAAATGATGCCAACACATCTTAACCCTCTTTCAACCATATACTGTTTACTTACTGGCAAAAAAGCCACCCCCAGCAACAATTAACCACATGGTGTTGCAAGCAGTTTAGCCACATAAGAAGAGATTTTGTCCCCCATGTGATTAAAGGTAACATAATTTAATGAATCTGGGTCAAGCGCTTCCAATAAATTAAAGTGCATTTATGCTACTTCATAGAAAATAGGCTTCCTAACCCCATCTCGTGCTCAGTGGGTGGATCCACCCCATCATTTTTATCATGTCATAAAAATTCAATGGCTTCCTTCATTTGAGCTTATAAATCACTAATCATAAAGTGGCTGTGGGGCCAGAAGTCCCTAAACACACAACAGCACCTTGCATAAATGCCCATTTTGTTTGTGCCATCCAGTGTAAAACTGCTGATGAGAACCACGCTCCCACAGCCAGTCATAACAAGAATGCTAAGCACAGGCAGAACCATCCAGGCCTGGGTGTTTGGATCTGCTCTGCATTGTTCTACTCTATTTATCGTAAAGCTAAAAACAAGCAGTGGTGTTTATGCCGCCCCACCCCCATGTTATGTTCAGTAATGTCACCTGTGCTACAGTACAAAAATTCAATCTCTCTTCCCTTCTCATCTGATCAAGCTCTTGGCTATGGTTGTAGACAGTATGCTTATGCTGCTGTTAGTGCTTTCTTTAGTACAAGCTTCTTCACCCCAGAATGCACGTCACCCCAAATTCCTGAATATAGGTAAGCTGACGCTACATGATCTCCGTTTTTTGAAAACTCTATTAAACAGGCTAATGCCATTAGCCAGTGGATTTTAATTCAGCAGATCCTGTGCACACATTTAAACTTGTTTGATAAGGACATTCCTTCCCTGCTTAATAGTGCTCTCTTTTGCTGAATGTTCCCCCTTCTCTGCATCTTCAAGATGTCTCCTATAAATATGACTCGATCAGTGCTATAACACTGCTGGCTGTTATGATACCAAGTCCTAATGGCTGCTTTCTAGAAACTGGCAAAAAACCAGATGATGATGATGATGATGATGATGATAATGCTGTGAAGTGGAAAAGGGGCACCTTGGGCCACCTTAGAAGCAGCTATTTGGATTCCACTGGGATTTCTTTCTTTAGTCAAATGCTCAGCAACCTGACCTTATAGCCCAAATAAGTCATTTTCTTCTGCTCCTAGATCAGAAGTTCCCATTACTGTTAATATTTTGAAAGCCCCATTTTAAAGGGGAAGTCTTGGAGACTCCAGTGGCTGCACTGACACCTGGCAAGATGGTCTGAGAGCTGCACTTGATTTACCCAACTTGCAGCATAAATGCACAGAGGGTAAAATTTGGGATTTTAGCAATTTTAAGCGCTTTTGAAAATGTTTTCTAGAATCACATCATTTGCTTCCACACGTATTTTCACGGTTTATTTATTAAAAAGTACATTTTTAAACTATGCTTTTAGTGCGAATTTAGAGCTTGTAAAAAGCACCGGTTGACAGATTTGGAGATTGTCACCTTCTAGTTATCCACACAATTAGAATAGCGTTGGAAGCAGACGTCTTAAATTGCGACTTGCGAATATGGATAGCTTGTGTTTGTTTCTTTAACTGATCTCTTAATTGCAGAGGAATTTCAGATCTTACATAGAAACATTTTTCTGCTAAGAAGTTTCCCAAATGTTCAACTATGCCAACAAAGAGAAGCCCAGGCCCTCAATAACACCATTACTATGAGATCAATATAAACAAGACAGGAAACTGAGCAAATAGCTCATCCTAGCTTTGCATTAAACACCACCTTCAGATATAACGAACTTCTGCAAGTCAAAAAAGCTCAGTTACTTCTACCAAGCTATACTCCTCCATCAACTTTTGCAGTCTGATGTCAGTAGGACTTGTGCCCGCAAGTCGTGTATGTGCTTTTCAAAATCCCACCCCTAAGTGCCTAAATATAGGCTTGGGAGCTCAACTTTAGGCTCCTATTTTTAAAAATGTTGGCCTGCCTATATGAAAATGTTTTCAATAACTTTAATTTACTGAAAGTCTAATAACTTTTCATTCTTCTTTGAGGCATGTCCCAGTGGGTGCTCCACTTCAGGTGATGGTGTGACCCTACACTTTTGATTGGAGAATATCAGCAGCAGTGGGCATCTGGGTCACGCATGAGCTTTCCCCGTCTTGTGGTGGTGTTAACGCCTATCTAGCACCCTGCAACTAAACCAGCCTCAGTTCCTTCTCAACCGTCCTCAGCCTGAGACAGAGCTCCCTGCAGTGTTAAGACTGATAGCTATACTTGGTGTTTCAACTAGTTTAGAGAAGCCTTTAGGTAACCTAGTAACGTGGTTAGGTTTACTTATCCCTTTCTCCCTGTTTATTTAAAGAACCGCAAAAATTCTTTTTCCCCTTTTTATTCCGAATTTGAATACCCCTTGGCATTGTTAATGTTCACCATTAGGGTTGAACCACTATATCTGAGCCAGGCCCAGTTCACCAGGCTTCAAGCGCTGCCTTTCCTGCCGGGAAACAATCCCGGACATGAAGGGACACTCTCCGTACATCCGGCGCCTAGGAAGAAAACACATCGCACAGAAGTGCTATCACTGCACCAACTTAAAGCCTCGCACCATGAAGGACGGAGACCCACATCTCAAACTTTTATTAATGGAGAAGTCTCTGCACCTTGCATCTGATCCTGGTCCACAGGTCCCCTCTGGACAACAGTCACCGACGACTTCACTCACCTCACAGTGGAAGGCTCACTCATCCAACAAGTTAGCGAGGAAAGAGCATCAACTTCCCCTCTCCAGGAGCTGCCAAAAAAGAAGCAGTCTCCCGCCCGCTCTATATCCTTGGTACCAACCACACCACGCGGCTGAGTACTTCCAAGGTGCTTGGATCCTCCAGTACCTCATGTTTCATGAAAGCCAGTGACACGAAGTGGGAGGCTTGGAGTCAAGGGACAAACAGAAACCTACCTCCTCTATTACGGCACTGACAGAGCTGCTTAAAGATATGGCACTGAGATGCTCCACACAGGCTATAACACCACGTCCTGTCCCAATTGTGCAGAGCACTCAGAGGTTGGCACCAACAGCCGCGATTACAACAACATCTTTAGCATCAACCACGTCGGTACCGAAACCATTGGCACCGCACCTTTTCCTACACCAGACAGACCTGCTTGTTTCATTGACACCAGGATCACCTCTCTTCGGCACCTATGTTTCTCTGGCATTCATGGCATTGTGCCAGCCCACTTCACCTTTGGCCTCTTCATTCTTTAGCAAATAGGAAGATACAGAGGAGGAGGCTGTCTTTTCATCACACCACTCCTCTCCCATCCAATCTACCACAGCATTCGCCCTAAAACTCATCATAGGGCTGACCCCCAGACCTGGTATGGCCCTCCATAGATGCCACCACCTTTGCTATTCCCCACTCAGTAACTCTACTGGAACTGGGGGTCATACCGGAGACAGTACCCCAGATCTCCAAGCCTCATGTCTCCCAGGATGTCAGAACATCATAGCAGATACGTTCAGCAGAGAATTCTTTCAGGACCATGAGTGGGAGCTAAACAGCATGGTCCTGTAGAGCATATTCAGACAGTGGGGTCACCAATCGATAGACCTCTTTGCAACATCCCAGAATTACAAATGCCCTCAATTCTGCTCAAGAGCAGGGTTGGGCTTCTGACCCCTGGGCGATGCCTTTCTCCTCAAATGGGACATGCCTCTGCTATACACATTTCCCCCTGTATCCCTGCTATTGAAGGTAATACACAAAATAAGAGACAACCAGGCCAAAATCATCCTGAAAGCCCCCACATGGCCCAGACAAACTTAATACTCGTACCTGTTGAGGATCGCAATATGTGCACCACGCATTCTTCCACCTTTGCTGAATATTCTATTACAGGATGCCAGCCAGGTTTTCCACCCAAACCTGGAAAGGGCTTCACCTGAGGACATGGCTCCCACATGGCTCCATCACAATGCACTGACCTGCTTGGAACAGGTGAAAGACATATTATTGAACAGTAGAAGAATAACCACAACTAATACTTTCCTGCATAAATGGAAGAGATTCTCCATCAGGTACTAAAACAAACTAGCTTGGCCTGTTACCGCCCCCTTACCAATGATTTTAGAATACATGCTACAACTAAATAACTCCGGCCTATCCCTTAGCTCACTTAGAGTACACCCCACCCCTATTCACAACAAGGTGGATGGGATATTGATATTTGCCCATCACCAAACATTTTAAGGTTATTGGAAATGTCTGAAATACGAGTACCTACACCACCATGGGACTTGAACTTGGTACTATGTGACCGTACTAAGGCCCCAGTCAAACCATTAGCAACATGCTCTCTAAAACATCTGTTGATGAATTCTTAGTCGCTATCATGTCTGCCTGATGAGTGGGAGAGTTAGGGGCCCTCATGGTGCACCCACCATATACCATCTTTTTCAAGGACAAGGTCACCCTACAACCTCATCCTAAATTTTTACCCAAAATACCCTCCTCTTTCCACCTGAACCAACCAATCCATCTTCCCTTGTTCTTTTCTAAACCCCATAAGAGCAAACAGGACTCAATATTACACACTCTGGGTGTCAGACATGCACTAGCATTCTACCTTGAGAGAACCAAGACCTTCAGAAAGTCACAGTAACTTTATTTCAACTTCGGAACAATCTAATGATTCTGTCATTTCCAAGCAGAGACTGTCTACATGGATTTTTAGGATGCATCCAACTTTGCTACCAACAGCAGAATATACAACCCTCACTGAAGATCCGAACCCATTCTACCAGGTCCTTATCAACCTTGGCTGCTTTTCTCAATAAGTTACTGATTATGGACATATGTAAAGCGGCCACCTGGGCACCTGTACACATGTTTACAAAACACTATGCGATAGATAAGAGCTCTCGATCAGACACATTGGTAGGACTTACTGTATTATCATCAATTACCCATGCAACTCTGGAGCCCTTTCCGTGCACTGAGGGGCACTGCTCAACAGTCACCTGAAGTGGCGCACCCACAGGGACACTCCCAAGAAGAAGAAAGGTTACTCACCCTGTTCAGTAACGGAGGTTCTTTAAGTGATGTCCTTGTGGGTGATCCACTACCCACCCTTTTCCCCTCTACTCTGGAGTTCTGTCTATGGACTCTGTGGTAGAGAAGGAACTGAGAGGGGTCTGGTTACCTGGCACTAGATAGGTGACAATAACAGTGCAAGACAGGGAGAGTGTCCCTCTGGTCCCAGATGACCATTGTTGCTGAAACTCTCTGATCCACAATGCAGAGACACACCATCACATGAGGTGGAGAACCCACAGGGACATCATCTCGAAGAACCTCATTTACTGCAACAAGGTGAGTAATCGTCTCTTAATTTTATTTCTATGTGACACTTTGTGCTGCTTAGATACGTTTTTAATAAGAATACAGTTTTAGCCTGATATGCTGCATACGCACAAGTTTATCTTAATAGTTTCATTGAAGTCTATTCATAGAAGTAAAGTTATGTACCTGCTAAAGTATTTGGCCCATAACTTCCAGTATTTTGTTTTTTTGCCTATAAAAGTTCTGTAATATACAAATAAGGGACCCTATCAATAGTGGCATTTAAAAGAGGTTTTTTAAAAAGCTGCATTTATAATTTAGTTCATCATAAATTTTAATCTACATTTGCAATAGCACAATTTTTCAAATCAGTTTTACAAAATCATAGCCTGTTCTAATCAATTTTTAAAAATCAGGTGATTTAAATTACATTGATTTAAGTCACTCCATCCTGGTGCAAGCAGTCTCAACCAGCTTCCGTCTCACTGTGCTTAAACATAGACCCAGAGTTATTGTCTCTACTAGGAGAATCCACAAGTGCCAGTGGTGTTAGCAATAGAAGTTGTAGTGCAGTCAGGGAACAGATGTCTACGTCTCTGATAGTTATCCCTGTTCATGCTGAAGATGAACATGTTTCATTCACCCCAACTCTTTGCCTGAACGTAAGTGAGTGTGCAAGTGATGAAAATATCTGTGAATGTGCCTGAAAAATGTAAAATGGTGCATGAATCGAGAGACATGTAAATGACAATATATTTGTGTAGAAGTCAGCCCATCAATGTGCAGACAAAAGTCTCAAGAATTGCATATAATTGTGTGATATGATGAAAGAAACACTCATGGACTCATCCCTAGTTCAGACAGCCTGCTCCCAGTCTGTTGTACAACTTCCACTGTCACAACAACAAGTGGAGCTGCACTTGTGCAGGAAAAAATTAATTAACAAATTCTCCTAGTGTAATCACACGTCGTCAACATCTGGGCATGAAAACATAAACCATTTTCTATGCTTAGTCAATGTTTGGGTTCTTAAAAATGATTAGGCCCTCTACTGAAAGATATAAAACAAGGATAGTCTGTTCTAATAGCTACAATGCACAGTTGTGAGGATGG
Source organism: Mesoclemmys tuberculata (assembly GCA_007922155.1). Lineage (NCBI taxonomy): Eukaryota > Metazoa > Chordata > Testudines > Chelidae > Mesoclemmys > Mesoclemmys tuberculata. Next base: position 16,690,150 of record ML675609.1, on the reverse strand, counting down.
TGGAGGCAACAAAATACTTATACCAGTGGTTGTACTTCCATGACTCAACATTCAGAGCAAGTGTTGCTGGTATGTCTTTAAAGCAGCAGTGCCTTTTATCTTTGCTGCGCTGTCCCTGGCACCTAATGTGTGATACTCTTGGTAAGAGTAGTGGGATAGCTAGGCACATCCCCTAATGGGGGAGGAATGTATAAATATACCTTTTTGGTAATCTGTTTTTTTTTTAAATGTTTTCTGAATCAGGAAAGCAGCTATGTGTTAAATTGTAGAGACTAATGATGGCTGAAGGGGTATCATATTCAAACCCATTAGAAACAGGTACAGCTCCGCTGGCTTTAGAATCATAGGTTAAGTTCCTGACAGTCAACTCAGCCCTTCATTCTTCTATGGTAGATAAATTAAGCTCAGTGAAGATTATTAGGTTGCAACCTTAAAAATTGGTGTCTCTGTGGCTATTAAAGAGCCCACTGCACTTACTGTCAGAGAGGGAGTATGCCTCACTGTTCTTAATCAAAGCTTTCCTGCCCCAGCTGTTCACATGGTGGGTGCTGCTGCTTGCTCCAGGGATGGCTGACCTTCACTGGTGAAGGTTTTGTATGTATGTATGTATAAATATGTAATACAGCTTGTATTACAGACTGTAGTGGGTTTTTAGATCTCTATGCCTAATCACTCAAGCTGTTCTTCCTTGAGGAGACATGAATACAGACTTATGGCACATGGATGAAACCAAGGTCAACAGTAGTCTGGACCTGTTGGCAAAATGAAATCTGTAGTGGTGTTGTAATTTAAAGCAAGAGTTTGCCTGCCACTTGGAATAGCAACATAAAGAAGTGGCAGAATAGTTGAAAGGAAAGGAAAATCAAGCACTGGGTAAGTGTTCTTTTTTTAATTTCCCCACCCCTCTCCTTTTTTATCTGCACTGCTGCAGATTTGTGTATGTGTAGAAGTGCTTGCAACCCCCTTAAAGTGAATTGGCTGAGATGGCTCATAGCTCCTCTTGGACAGGTGGGTGAGCGTCTAGTAACCAAGACTCTTTTTTTTTTTTTTTAAATTGAAACCATATTTTTTAAATTTTTACAGGCAAAATGTCAGGAAATTCCAACTTGTTCTGTTAGGGTCTTATCCCATGGGTCATGGGTCATGCCCATCACTGTGATATCTGAGCACTTTCCAGAGTGAAAGGTAAACAAGCATGGTCCCCAGTATAGCTCTAACTCAGTCCTCTGGTTGCATGTACATCACTTACATGCAAACTCTGTTAATTGTAATGCCTTGATATGGTCAGTGTGTGCAATGTGACTGAGTTATTATGGTTACTGTACGAGCCATCATGTTGAATCTCCAGGCTTTTTTGCACTTTCTTTTAAACAAAACACTGCACTAGTGTAGCTTTCTGCATTCAGTTTTGTGGTGTTTCTCTGTACTTGAGTGCAGTATCCCTTAATTTGAAATAATTTGCTGCTTTTATTGCAGTCTTTTTATATCACGAGCATTATAACCTGTTGCTCTTACAGCAAATAATTTGGCCTTCAACTGATATAAACTTCTTGTTGCTAAAGTTTCCTAATAATTATCCTCTGTAGTTCATTAACTTTATTCTCACAAGAATAGGGTGGTGAGTAGAAACAATTGTGTGACTAGAGATTGCAGGATCAGACTTCTGATATAGGCTCGGCTGTTTTTAAACACTCAGCTTTCTACCTTTTCTGCCTTGAAGTCACGTTTCTTCAGACCTGTCATGGGCATTTGTCTCTATCACTGGGTGCATCCATGGTAAATATGAAGTTTCAAAAAGATGCCATTTGAGGAATCTGAGTGTAAATTCAAAAGAACGTGTCCAGTTACTGGAACGTAATATAAAACTAGTAAAACACCTGAAAATCTTCACAATCAGATATCTCCAAAGTAGCCAAAAAGAAAGTGATCACGCATTCCAGAGAAACAATCATCTGTAAATTGAGAAGCAAAAGAAATTTTGGCCCAAAGGCAAACTAATCATAGACACTTGAAAATAGCAGGTGTGAATGTATAAAATATGCTCACACAATAAACTCTTCCATGTATTTATTGATCTATTTGAAATTTAAAAATCCACTAACCCTTTTAATATCTCTACACATGCATGCATAATTGTACAAAAAAGAGTCATATGAATAAAAGGCTGGTGAATACAGTACATTAGTCATGATTGGCCTTTACCCCATTTTTCCAAATTCTCTGCCTGTTTGGGTTGCATGCTCCGTCATAGTAGAATCACCCTGCCACAGTTAAAACACGATCTAGGGGACTTTATTTATTTATCTGTTTATTTTAGATTGGCCAGCAAACTGCGGGGTTCCATATTTTCAACCAAATACAATGGGGAGGATTATATCGGGCGACGAAGTAAGGCCACATTCGTGGCCTTGGCAAGTCTCATTACAGGTAACAATGACTGTTGGATAGAGGAACAAATCTTGTCGTCTTTCATCAGTATCACATTTTTATTGACATTGTTAATACACTTATTAAGAGTGTGTGTGGGCAGCCAAGCAAGTTAATGTGAGTTGTTTCTCTGTTATTGGGCCAAATGCTTCTCCTACTGAAGTCAATGGTAAAATGTATGTACAGATTAAGAATGCTTTTCACAAAGCTTTAAATAAAGGATTGCAGTCTAAGAACTAGTTATATAATTATATAATAGAAATAATTTCTTATGGTTGTAAAGTGTTTGTGAGCTACAGTATGTAGCCCTCTAACCTGAATTAAAGCATACTTTCCAAAAAGTTGGTGGAAACACATTTAATTTAGGCTTTAGCTACCTACCCTCCTCAAACCAACTAGCAAAATTTCCTTTTCTTTCTTTAAGTGCTCTGTATATTTTATAATAGGACAAAAATAATAAATAAATTTTTAAACCAAGACTTATATAGCAGTTTCATGGGAAAGTAACTCCCTAAAGAATAATGTAGACTTGATTACAGAGTCAGGCAAAAAGAATGCAATAGAAAGAAGAGGGAGGGTGTCTCTTAGGGTGACCAGATGTCCCAATTTTATAGGGACAGTCCCAATATTTGGGGCTTTTTCTTATATATGCACCTATTACCCTCCATTCCCTATCCCGATTTTTCACATTTGCTATCTGGTTACCCTAGGGTCTCTGTATGACATGGGTGAAAATACAGAACTTCAAGACAGCAACACATTTTCACCGTTAGTAATATCATCTGTTTTTTGTATCCAAGCAAAGTAGATTGGTATGTGACTGAATTACTCTACCAAGTTAAAAAAACAGAGCCCATGTTCTCATTCATCCAGTAGGAGTTTTATATAAACTGGTTTCTCCAGAACCTCTAGCTCAGATAGTTGTCTACTCATAGAGTTGTTGATGCTTTCCAGCACTGACACATTTTCTTGGCCCTCAAAAAAGACTATATTTCTGCAGGAGAAAGATGGGTCAGGGAAGAGAATGGGATGTGTATATATAAAGAATCAATAACTGAAGTGTGGCAGAGATCTGAGAATTTGGAAGTGAAAATGGATAACATGGAAGGACAAATGAAGTTAAAAAAAACCATTTATAGTATCCTGTGGTTTAGATAAAATGAGAGATAATGGGATGTGTTAGGATTCACAAACAAAACACAAAGGATTCTTCCATCCAAGATTCTTTCATCCCTCCCTTCCATATTAATGTTGTTATCCTCCAGGTGGGACAGTGGAGCTAAATTTCAGAGTTTTAATCAGGGCTGTGTCTAAGGGGCATAGATTGCTAGTTGGGCATGCCGAGGACTGCTGTTGATGTGCAATTCAGTATACACAGCCATGGAAAGGATCAAATTAATTCCTGTTCTGTGCTCACCCACAACCAGAATGTAGGGTGTTATACCCTGAAAGCAATCTAATGAATGCCTCAAAGTGAAGGCGGCATATTGTTGTTTGTTTAGACTCCTCTATCTGGGTTAGGGAATGTAATAGGGCCATGCAAGGTGGCCAGGTACACTTCAGAAAGGACACACTTTCCACATAGGATCTCTTACACTGCTATGAGTAATCTACAGACATGAGCATAAAGAGCACCAAATCTAATTTTAACCCTCTTTTCTCGTATTTTGTGTGACAGTTCCAGGTGTAGCCAGCAGGATCCATGATCAAAAATCAGGACAGTTCTGCCCTGTGACTCAATCCCACAGAGATTATTCAAAATCATAATAATGCAGGTGAAAGATTTTCTTGTCACAGCTGAAGAAAGCACCACATATGTGCAAGGATGGGGTGGTTAGAGGAAAATCTTGACAGGAAAAAAATGTTGCTTTCAATAAAGTCAAAGGGTCACAAAACTTCAAATAAAAGGGAAATCATGAAAATTAACACTCACTTTTATAGCTTAAACTCTGGATATGTTTCATCCAGTGTATTGTGCTGCTGATAATTTAGTGTCACTTGCTATGGGAATCCATACTGGAGAAGCTTAACAACAGCATTGCATGATTAGAAATGCCAGTTGCTGGAAGGGGGTTGTCCCACACAAAAATGATTAAATTTCCCAGTACTGTATGTACTGAGTACATTGAAATTAGCTAAGGAGTGACTATTTTCCTTAGATCTGTGTGATTTAATCAGCTAAAAAAAAAGGTAAATGATTTCCAACTATTATTATTAATTTGTATTATGGTAGTGTCTAGGGCAGTGGTTCTGAACCAGGAGTATGTGTATCACTGGAGGTACGCAGATGTCTTCCCAGGGGTACATCAACTCATCTAGATATTTGCCTAGTTATAACAGGCTACATAAGCACTAGCAAAGTCAGTACAAACCAACATTTCTTACATCATTTCTTACTCTATATATTATACACTGAAACGTACAATATTTATATTTCAATTGGTTTATTTTATAATTATATGGCAAAAATGAGAAAATATGCAATTTTTCAGTAGAAGTGTGCCATGCCACTTTTGTATTTTTATGTCTGATTTTGTTAGCAAGTAGTTTTTAAATGAGGTGAAACTTGTGGTGCGCAAAACAAATCAGACGCCTGAAAGGGTCACAGTAGTCTGGAAAGGTTGAGATCCACTGGTTTAGGAAACACTAACCAAGAATTGAGGCCCTATTATGTTTGGCACAATAATTAAGATGACCTTCCCTGTCCCATAGAAAGGTCAAACTATATGGCAGACAGGATACAACAGGTGGACAAATCAGACATACAAGGTGGAGAAGAGTAGGAGGAAGATATTATAAAACAGAGTTTAGTAAAAAAAGCAGAGGTCACAGCTTGCCTTTTGCTTAATCAATGCCAGAAAAGAATTAAATCTGGGCATCACAGCAGAGGTAGATGTTAAGGAGGTATTTAAGGCTGGGTCTACACTGACGGTGGCAAATTTGCCGCAGTCATAACGATTGCTCTGGATCGACTGAGTGGTCTGTATAGACACGCTCAGTCGATCCAGGAAGCGACACAGGAAAACCACCCTGGTAAGTGGAGTAGCGTTGCATCGAAGGGAGTGCTGTTCCCTTCGACGCAGCGCAGTATGGACGCCGCGTAGAGGAGACGCTGCAAAGTCAACGAGAGATACACAAGTGATTTACATCACTTGCGTATCTCCCGTCAAATGCCACCGACTCGCAAAGGTAAGTGTAGACCAGGCTTAAAAGAGGATATGGTTGTGTCTTGATTAATTTTGACCGAATTTTTTTGTCCAAGCATGGGGCAATATGGAGAAAGCAGAGTGAAGGCAGACTCAACGGCTTGCAAAATGAGTGGATCTGATCGAGTGGGGATAAATAGTGAAGTTCCTTAAAGCCAAAGACAAGAAACTTACATTTGCCCTAATGTTGGAAGAGGAACCAATAGGGAGATACAAAGAGGGAGATGATGTGACCAGAAAAACAAACAAGAAAAAAGATCCTTGCAATAATGTTTTGAATGGACTTGAGAGGGCAGTATGACTAGCCTCAATGCTAGAGACCAGATTACAGTATTAAACATCATAATGGGGGCTTGAACAAGAGCCTTGGAAGTCTGGACAGACAAATATCTCCATAATTATTGCTTATTAGTTAACAGTGATTTTTCACTACCCCATTTTCCATTCCACAATGACATTAGCTCACTGGTCTTTCTTAACAATTCTACCTTGGCATCATTGTACACATGCAAAAAAGAATGCTGGGGTAAATGGTTTCCTTCCACAACTGCTAGTCATACATATTGCTCAATGGAGGGCACTGTTACACAATCATTAGTTCATCCATACCTTAAATGTGCCCAAGAACGAAATCTCTTCTGACATAAATTTCTATTAGTTTCTAACTTTATTTTTCTTTCTAGGTTCGGACTAGAACAAATAGCAAATTCATTCATGTCTGTGGAGGGACTCTCATTCACAAAAGCTGGGTTCTGACTGCTGCTCACTGCTTCCAGAAGTAGGTTTTGCATTTGCAGTTTTTGCTTGAGTTCTTGGAGGTTATAGAACATATTTTGTAAACTTATTACCACTAAAAGGAGAAATAAGTGCAGAATTAGGTATGTTCTGTACTTCAGCCATTGTGACTCAGAGAGACCATGAAAAGAGATACTCAGAAAGAGTGATAGAAATTGATAAAGGAAAATTGTGCATGCCTCTGGGGAGGGGTTCTTAACCTGTGGAATATAACCTAGCAATTATGGTGTTAATAGCAAAAAAAAATCCATCAAAAATATATTGAAAGAGAGCATTTAAATGAGGTAAAAGAACTTCTAGTTTTCTTACTTGGATTGAGAAATATGATACTATCACAGAAAGGAATAAAACAAAGCAAATATGGGTTTACTCAGTTGTTAAAATGTCTTGCTTGTCCTCACTGGTTTTTGAATAAACAAAAAACCACTATTCATCTTTCATGATGATACAGCAAGCAGTTATTTTCTGTACCTGATAAACTTTCTTTGTATTCAGTATTCCTTTTCCTGTACCAGGCATGATGATGATATCTGCATGTCATATATTTTGTAACTCTTCTTTTAAAATGTGGGTGATTGTAGTTTTAGTTTGTACAGTAAGGAGAAATGCAGGTGAAGTACAGTGTAAAAGATTATATTACAAACAGGTAACAATAGAAATATTGCAACTGATCTTGGTCAACAAGAAGTCATTCTAGCTAGTCAATAAATTACAGTCTAACTAGGAAAACTTTAAGCTTTCTGGAAAATATCTGGACAACCTCCATACCAGTGTGTAATGTGGTGTAAGATTGAAATTCACCCCACTGCAAAGACCCTGCCTAACGTCCATCATGCCACACTTTGCACAGGGGCCAAGAGTGACAGATTCAGTAGCTAGAAACCCCATGTACAGCTGCAAGTCCTATGTCCTGCCCACAGTTAGAGCAGTGAAGGGATGAATTTCATTCCCCTAATCCTCATTTAGGCCTCAACTCAGCAAGGTACTGAAGTATGTGCCTATCTTTAAGCACAGAAGTAGACCCAATAAATATTTTGCTGAATCAGAGCTGAAGTTCCTGGTATAAAGCACACTTACTCAGAGGAATGCATTTTACCCTAAAGGAATGTATAAAATTCATTCCTTTTTCCCAGTCAGCTAGACATGGTACTGAATCTTTCATGGAGAACCTCATTATACATTCATGTGCAATGTCCAAAAGTGAAAGACAAGTGCATAGGCCTCTAAACCTGCTTTTTAATGTTATATTTTATAGATACCCCCTAAGCATCTATAATATGTAGCTATTCTCACTGTATATGGAGGCCTGCTGTAAATAATAATGATGCATTGTTTCCTCCTGCAGTGAAGAATCAAGCTGTATTTTTGCTGCTGTTAAATATTAGGCAAGCTGCTTTTTGAGTTTATGGTGTCAGCAGAACCCCTAACTAATTTCTAATCTACTTTTGTGGCAGGATCTCACTGTTCATCAAAAATACGCCTTCACTTATTTCAGCAACCTACCATTTTGCACTTATAAACAATGTCATTTAAACTCACAACGTTTGATATAACTGTCATGCAAGTTTGGGGTAAACAGCCTTCTGCAAACTATGTGGATGTAGGGAGTAGCACCTATTGCACATAAAAATCAGGTGGAAAGTACCCATTAAAAAGAGGGCATTAGGTTCAATATAATGAGACCCTATGTTGTTTTACTTTTTTAGGGGAAAGGCAGAAGATGCAGCAAACTGGCGAATTCTCCTGGGCAAGCATAACCTTAACCATAGTGAATCCACAGAGCGAGTCTACCATGTGAAGCGAATTTATCGGCATGAGTATTTTCACTACCCTCACCTAAATGAGCTGGATTATGACATTGCCTTGGTGAAGCCTGTAGAAGACATTATGACAAACCATTTTATTCACTATGCCTGCCTGCCTAAGAGAGACAGCATTCTTCGTCCAGGACAATTCTGTTGGGTGACTGGATGGGGGAACACAAGAGGTACCTCTGAGTGCTTCTGGTAGCATGGGTTTAGAGGTTAGACTTCACCTGTCTGTGGAAGGCGCATGTCTCTCAGAGACCCACTTTAGCCAGTTAGTCTTTGAAATTTCAGTGACATAGAGGAGGATTCTTTTTATAGCACATAGCAATATAGGCAGGATGCCTTCCTGTGTGCTGAGGTACAAGAAAGCCAAATAGCTTCCATTGCTTCCATTTGCACCTGCAAACTGTGATGATGGATTGTGGGGAAATGTAGTTTCATAATTGACTGTGCTTGTGGAATAGACACATACACACACATTACTATTTAAAACAAACAAAAAATCAGAATTAACAAATAGAAACAAAAGATGAATGGTGGGAATCTTCTACTCTGAAACAAAGACGACTAAATTCTTGTAACATTTGTACATGAATACTGCATTCCATGTCACCTGGAATGTTCATAGTTAGAATGGAAATGTTCTTCATGTCCCTTTTCTCATATGTTTTATCTATTTAAGGTGGGAAAGAAAACCTGGCTTTGTCTGAGGTTTTGAACCAGGCTAAGTTACCAGTCATAGATTTCAGTACATGTCGCCTAAAAAAGTACTGGGGAGACAGAGTTCGACAGTCAATGCTCTGTGCTGGATTCATGGACAATGTGGAGCCTTCTGCTGCCTGTCAGGTACAAAAATCAGCTGTTAATTCAGACTATGAATAAAAACATCAGGCTGTTCAGCACAAGGGTAGCTAACATGTAGTTTGTGGATTTCTAAAAAATGCTTTGTGGCTGCTTCTATCTTTAAAGGGAAGTGCGTGTGTGGCCCATGAAGATTACACATTTCAATATGCAGTGGTCCATGCTGCATGCTGGGATATGCAGTTTTCAAGGGTCCTACTCCCATGTTCAGGATAAAGACTGCTGCAAACTTCTGTTAAAAGCAAATAAGATAATTAAATGTGGTACTTGGTAGGACAAAGTTTGGACATCCTTGATCCAATTGGAGGGAAACCGTTTTTGGCATTAGTTATCGGCATTACTTTTGTATCCTGATCTCAATAATAGAAAGGAATTTGGGGACGGGGGTGGGAAGCATGGGTGAGAATCAGGAAGAAATTATTTTAAAGCCATTGCAGTTCGACAGTATATGGAACAAAGTTCAGCGCTTGTATATGTCCTTAGAGAAAAGGTTGCTAAAAACGTCCATAACTATTGCAGAGGAATCTCTTGTCAAAAGCTTGGGTGTTATCACTTATTTACTAGTCTAATTAAAGGTATTTCACTTTTCAATCTTTTTGTATTATAATGAGGGAAAGATGTGTACCAATACCAAGGCAATTTCTAGGTGTATTATTTTTATGATATTTTTGACCAGGCATCATTTGGAGGAATTAATCAATTATTTTATATTTGGTTGTGGGAAGAAGATGAGAGGAGTGTTAATTTTTATACTTGTGAGAAGTGACTGATTGGCAAATCTGGATACTGAAGTTCTTTGTACTTTCCATAGATCAGCTACATTACAAGCAGCTGTAGTTCAAACTTCCCTACACAATCCTGTCAACGTGCCCTTTTACCCGCTCTGGATGCACCCCCGAACAAGAATTATGAAAGTAATTGGTTCATTAGCCTATTCAGTTGTTGACCCCTCTATTATGACTGCCCAACCACATTGCATGTTAGTGCTGGCTGAAGTGGTTTTTGTGAGCTGTACCATTTGTTTAGTAGAAATTGGATCAAGATGACTTATTCAATTCGTGAGCCACTGAACACACGAGATGGTAGTAATGACCAACCTAGCCTTGATTCAGACCTCTGATTTAAAAGATGAAACACTCAGTATACTATTATTATGTCTTTGAACCATCCACATTCTTAAACCAATATATGATTAGGGAGCTTTAAAGAACAAGGAGCTGACTTAGTTTGTATCTAATATCCTTATGTGTTTGGCAGAAAATGATGTTCATGCGGCCCACTTGTTTTTGAATCCTAAACATGCGGCCCACTTAATGTTTTTGAATCCGAAAGAGGAGACCCACTTGACAGCTCTCATCAGGATTATCCTGCTAAAACATGGTGTTTTCCTCACTTGCAAGTGACAGGCCTTGCCTCAAGATGTCCCGGAGCTAAGAACTCCAGTGTAGCTCTACAGCTGCTTCTATACGCTAATGATACCGATTAAAAGAAGATCTGGTAGTGTTTTGTGCCTAATGTTGCATGCAAAAAGTCTGATTTGTTCTGTAGAGCGAGCTATTAAAGAGCACCAAGTCATTGGGATAGATAGCAATCTATTGCAATTCCCAGTCCCATCTAAGGTTGTTTCTTTCAGGGAGATTCAGGTGGACCACTGGTTTGCCAGATAAGAAGAGAAAAGTGGGAAGTGCATGGCATAGTTAGCTTTGGACCTGTTGGATGCAATGTGGAGAACAAACCCAGCGTCTTTACCAGAACTTCTGCTTACATTTCCTGGATTGAAGCAACCAGAATCCAGGACTTTTTTTTGTAAAAACATGAAATGCAGCTTAAGTGGAAAAAAATTAAAATCTTTAAATCATTTTTTTGTTTTTGTTTATTTCCAACTTTGGAGTTAATTGGGCCCTGTGTAGAGGGCAAGCTAAATGAACCTGCTGTAGCCTCCTCTTGTTTCCCCTTTCCTGAGTACCAGATCACAAGGTTAAATTTTCAGTGATGGGTACAGTTCAGTTAGAGTTAACTTTCACAAACCCTTTCCTTACTCATCTTGTTATTTCTTTTCTTTCTCAGTCCCTTGTGTGCTTTCTGCCATTTTTTCTTCTTAGATCCCAAACTCTCCCTTCTCCCTGCACTGTGGAAGGAGAACTCTTTTCCATGCATCTGCTTTTGTCTGGAAGTGAACTGCTGATCAAAAGGAATAGGTTGTACACCAGACAATACTCAAGGTGGCACTAGGCATGAAGGAACAACCAATTATGGGACATGCTTAAAAAAGAAATTTAGGAGACATAAAAGTTCAGCATGTGTTGCCAGGTGATTTGTTTAGTGATTAAGTGAAGGAACCCTGTGTCTATTATGGGGATTTGATGAGCTACCATATTGCAATTTTCTTAATTAAGAAACTTGAAAAGCATTTTTTTTTCTGTAATAGACGGGGCATAGGCTTGAAGTTGCTTTGGAGAGAGAGAGAGAGAGAGAGAGAGAGAGAGATAGCTGCTTCTAAAATAATTAAAGGGTGAGGAGAAGCAGTGGGGGATTTTGGAGGTTTGGGAGAAAGCAGAAAGAAAATGGAGTAGTTTCTATGAAGTGCTTGATCTTTGACTTTTTGTTTTAAAACATTAACCTTTGTAGATGTAAATTAACATCACACTGCAGTGAAAAGGGAGCGATGAGGTATTGTTCACCCCTTTGTTTCTACTATTGTTTTTGGAGAGATGGGTTTTCCTTTGGAACTGCTGTCACCACCCCACCTCTGCATCCATTCTTTAAATCAGTAGTAGTTCTCTCAAACTGTGGGACACAGAATGTTGGCAAGCTAAAGGGACTTCTATAGGCATCCAGGCTTATCCTTGGTTCCTTGCCTGAAGATGTGAAAAATTAGTTTGAAACAAGTATGAGGAAACAGCTAGTCTTCCTCACTAGTGGACAGAGAGGACTGGGGAGTTTCCCTCAGAAACTGGAGCTACCTATGTGCTAGTAAAAATTTTCTGAATAAGGGACTTTTCTATCTAGGCCTCGTCTACACTAGAAAGTTTTGTCGACTGCTGTAATTAAATCGCTGTTGTGTGTCTTCACTGTCTCCTTCTATAGAGGGTAGGAAGGGGGAGGAGGGTGCATTCACACTATCAACTCTTTCCTTGACATGGAACAATGCACTGTGGGTAGCTATCCCACTGTGTAACTGCACGCACAGTGCTGTGGGAAGGGTTTGCAGTACCTCAGCATCACGTGATGGAAGTTTCCGAATCCCATCATTCATGGGCATCTTACTGGTTTGACAGCCAAATTGACTCTGCTGAACACAAAGAGAAGCAGCCCACAGAAGCAGGGGGAGGAGGGGAAAGCGTGTGTGTGAGACAGGGAGAGAGTGAGTGTATGTATAAGAGAGACACACACACACATACCTGGAGACATTTGCTGCTGCTGTGGAGTGAGCTCTCTCCACCATGACTTAACTTGAAAACTTCCAGGGCCTTTGAAAGGGGAGGGGCGGAGGGCTGCAGCGTTCAAACTGCTCACTGGAGCAGCACTCAGGAGGGCAGTCTGGGGTAATCGGGAGGCTGTTTGCAGCGATACCACCTCAGGGCAGTATCTGCGCCCTGCTTTTTCCCTGAAGAGCCCTATGCCTCTCATGGCGCGGTTTTATCCTGTGGACAAAGCAGGGCCCTTCTCTCGGCAGACGGGCCACGGCCGTGCGCGCACCAGGCCTGTTTTGCCCACACAACGTCAGTGAGGAGGGGCTCTGGGCTTTATCCTGACCACGGCTGCCCCTAGTTGGCGCACCAGGGGCCCGGGGCTCGCCAAGCTCGGGGCTGAGGCGCTGCCCTCCCCAGGCACCGGGGCTCCAGCCCGTCATACCCGAGCCGGGCCCCGGCCCCCGCCCCGTGAAGCGGCCGGGTCAGGCAGACAGACACTGGCGCCGCGCGGCACGAATCGGGGGCCGTGGTTTTGAGCATGCGCAGTCCCAGGCCCGCACGGCCCCGCCCGCCAGCCAGCGAGCGAGCGAAGGGGGGGGTAGCGGCACCTCAGTGACGCCAGGGGGCAGCACACGACCACGGCCCCGCGGTGCGAAGTCTCACGAGAGGCTGAGTTCTCGCGAGAACAGCCGCTCACCTCACCTTCCTTTGCGCTAAGCTGCCGCCGGCCGCGAGGTCAAACAACCGCTGAGGCGCTGAGAGCCCCCGCCCGGTAAGTGCGGGGCCGGGGCCCGAGCCCGCCGGGACACGGCTGCTCCTGCTCGCCCGGGACCCGCCGCCGCCCCGGCCCGGCCCGCGAGGCTCTCCGCCGCCCTTCGTGCCGGTAACTGACGGGCGGGAGCGGGCCGCTAGGCCCCGCTGCCTCCTGGCCGGCGCCTCAAGGCCTGCGGGGTAGCGCGCGGGGGGAGACGAACAGACGCTGCTGCCTGCCCGGCCCGTCAGCCGGGCGGGGACGGGCAGTGCCTGCGGGGCAGGGGATGGGCCGGGCCGGCGCCAGGGTGGGGAGCGTAGGCAGAGGGCGCGGGACTTGGCGGGGGTCTTAGGGCAGCGCCCTGAGACTGTCTGTGTTTGAACGGCGGGGGGGGGGGGGGGCCGCCGCGATCTGCAGAGCTGTGCCCCCGCCACTGCAGACGTGGCTCCTCTTTTAAAGGGCAGCGTTTGTATTGCAAGAGCGAAACTCTCCTCTACGAAGTGACGGGTGCGTGGGGGTGTTTCCTCTGAGCTACCCAGTACGTTATTTTACAAACAGACTCAGCAGCCCTGTTGGTTTCGTAATTAATTTATCTCGCATTTTAAGTGCATTAAACAATTTTGAAAGTTCTGTTTTCATTGTATTCAAATGGTGAAATATTTCCTGCACCCTAACCGAGGCAATCAGACATAAACATAGGGCCATTCTTTACCAAGTGCTCTTGATAAATATGTTGGCATGATAAAAAAAATCTTTTTTGTCTTATTTTTGGTAATTAGATCTAGGGCAAAATTTTCAAAAGTACCTGAGGCTGTGTCTACACCACAGCATAGCTGTGTCAGTGTAAGTATGCTATCGCAATCTTGTGGTATAGTATAGATGCATGCTATGCTGACCGAAGGGGTTTTCTGTTGGTGTAGCCTCCTCAAAAGATGGTCCATGGACTTGTGTTGACATAGCTTTCTACACTGGGGTTAGGACAGCATAGCTATGTGGTTAGGGATGTGGTTTTTTCAGATTCCTGACAGCTATTTTTACCCAACTTTTAGGTGTAGGCCAAGCCTGAGTCACTAGGACTTAAGCATTTTTGAAAATTTTATCTGTAGTGATTATAAATTTGCTTTTAATACAGTGCCATAGGTGGGCATAGTGTTCTACAAAGAGTTTAAATCTAAGTTAGGTAAGAGAAAATATGGAAGAATTTTTTTAAAATTGCAGGTAGGTTACAGAAATGCTAAGTTTTGAAGGGAGGGTCAAAATAAGTAGCTGTCTCAGGTGGTTTTTGAAAGGGATAGCATGGGAGAAGGCAGAGAGGTGCTTACAGAAGAATAGTACCAAGAGAAGTATAATTGGCAGAGCAGGGCTGGAGTAGGTGGAAAAGAAGATGTATATGGAAGCAGCGTCAAAGAGATGTACATTTGGATTTCCTTGTAAGGTCATTTACATTGGTAATATGTTAAATTCCAATACTTATAATTATATCTTGAATTCCTCTCCCTGTAACCATGCTGAGGGTTATGTACTACCTATCACCTAAAACATTAGTTTTATTTCAAGTCCTGTTGTGTCCATCCTTGTCACATCATCTTCTGCATTGTGACAACCCACTGTGCACCATGTTGTGGAACTCCCTTAAGTTATTTCTTTTGACATACCAGACATTTTTTTTACTCTGAAAGCCTCTCTGTTATATTCTAAAAGTAAAAAAAGGTAGACAACTGTAATACACTGCATGACTTTTTTCAAGGGAATGTCCCTCACATCCTGCTCACTGATTCCTGTGTTCATTGGGGTTTGCAGAATAGCCTTGAAGTAATAAAATGGCTTGTGTTGGAAGAAGAACTGCTGTAACAGGGATGGACATAGGGGGACTCCATAAAGAGCTTTCATGTAACATGCCATTTTTTCATTTAACTTGGTTATTGAGCAGCAATCATACTGCTCCAGGAGATAGAATTAAAAAACATTTGCAAATCACACTAAAGGGAAACTGGTCTCCATTTAGGTCTCTATGAACAAACAGTTCAAATGAAGCTACAGAATCAGTCAAATGGATAGGCTTTAGCTATGTCGGTGGGGGATGCTGTCCTGCTGACAGTGCTGTCTGTATGGGGGGCTAGGTCGGTATAACTATGTTGCTCAGGTGTGTGGGTATTTCATACCACTGAGTGACATAGTTATACCAGTATACGTCGGTAATGTAGACCAGACTTGAGTAAATTTCCCAGACCTGAGGAAGAGCCCTGTGTAAGTTTGTCTTTCACCAACATAAGTTGGTCCAGTAAACAATATTAACTCACCCACCTTGTCCCTATAATATACTGGGGCAGACAGAGCTACAATATCTCTGCATACTAATAATGGGGTCAGCAACAGGTCCACCTACACTGGTACTGAAAAAAGTTTACTTTTAATGCAGATGCAATAAAACCACAATCAGGCTTTCAGAAGGGTGCTGACCATTTGTGTCCAAACTACATTAAAGACTTTTAACACTTAACAGAACCATTTAAAACATCTGGAACATGTTTCCACACTAGTGTTTGTAATGTTTCACAAGTGTATATTGATATTACTGCATTAACTCTGAACAAATCTTATAACTCATTCAGTCTGACCCATTCCCATGTTAGTGTGGATGGAATTGGAGCTACATAAGTTCACTTGATACAATTCCAAAATGGCATGGGTAGATAAAGAGGACATACAGTCTCCAGTTTTGCAAAGTGCATTATGTGAAGTGGTGTTGTTCATTAAGGTGATTTCAAATTCCTCTCTTGTTTTGAGCCTACTGCAGCTTCTGTAACTCTGTGTGGCTTCTGTTTTATAGGATATAGCATACAACAAAGACTTTTAGACCTCTGTTTTGGAGAGGGAGAATGCTGACACTCATGTTTTATAAAATGCATGCTATTGTAGATTGAAAAAATGCTAATAATAGGGATTACACTTTACATTTTGCTACAGCACTTCATCTATTAAATGGGTTTGTAGGAGCTACATTCTGGGAAGGTACTTCAGGAGAACCACAATTCATTGGTATTACAATGGGAGACAGCTCAGTCTTAATATAGACAAGCATTAGCAACCTAAACAGTTTTCAACACTGTCTTACTTGGGATCATCGTGGAGACCAGTTACTGACAACCATAGTCAACAAGTCATTTTACTAGTATAGATAGACTCTGTGAAGAATAAGTTGTTCTGTCCAAAAGTTCTCTTATCTTGGTAGTTAATATTGAGAAATTACCAATGTCATGGGTGTTTCTGACCTACTCTGCATTGAAATGTATGAAACCAATCTATATAAGTAATAATTCAAATGATGGTGCGGTAGATTAAAAGCTGGTACAACCAGTTTTCTTTGTTCAGTTTGCAGGATTCTGTGCAGCAAGGGAAAGCCCCCCAACTATGTGATATTTTCTTTAAACCAAAAGTATTCCTAGGTCCCTGATCGTTGGATCAAAAAATAAAAATGCAAAAACTGAGGCATGTGGAAAATAATCTTTTAAGGTGCTGGGGAAAAGGTCTGTTTGAGCACTGAAAGGTCTGACTTCCATCACCTCAAGGCCATGCATAATGGTCTTCATTTTGTAGCTGAGGAGCTTTCATTTCACTCTGCTGGTTAGTCATGAAGAGGAGTAAAACACTCCTTTTATGAAGCCTTTAGCAAAGTGTTTTGAAACTGGGAGACAAAAGGATTACAGTACAATACCTGTGACTCTTTCTGTAAATTGATGTTAACACAAAGTGTCTGCCCCCAAGCCTCTCTTGCCAATTTTTGTGGCATATTTTCGTGTTAAATTTTTTTCTCTTCCCACTTGCTGTGTGAAAGACCCCGAGATTCCATAATGAAAACCGACAGTAGTGAAAAGTTTGTAAGTGACTATTGCATCTGGTTCACAGCCTTTATTCCTTGCCACCTAACAAGTAAAACAGGCTGACCACATATTCACTGAGTATATTGTTTGTATCATTTTAGTATGTAACATGCATTATTACTGCATCCAGTGACTGAATGTGCGGGAAAACAGTGAGTTTCTGGTTTTGTGGTTTAAACTGACACATGGATGGATACTAGAATGCATTTGCTAGGAAAGAATATTATTAAGCCTGGAATGAGCTAATTGATCACCTTAATTGCTGGATAGAGCCCCAATATAAGCATTTAAGATACTTTCCTAGCTAATATGGACGGCTTTTTAAATGGTCCATGGTAGTTTTTGAGCACTCCCTATAACAACAGGAAATTTTAATCAGTTGAATAAGAATGAATTCCTGTCAAAACATGCAGTAGAATTGTAATAACGTTACCATTTTCTTTATTTGGTCCTTCTTGGGGAAAATAATTTATTATACTTCTCTGCTTCACGGTGGTGTTGTGAGCATAAGTACATTAGACTGTGAAGCACTTTCAGATTTGCTGATGAAAAGCACTATACAGGACTTAGGTATTATTTGTATTTAAGCAGGAGCAATTACAGTGGTGCAGTGTTGTTAAGTGGGTATTACTCTGAGGCAGTCAGTACCAGTACATTCCTAACTGTACTTCCTGGTCAGAGAACTTTTCTTTTTTAATCACAAAAGGTCTGGTCCTGGAGCAATATTTGGAGAACTTCAGATGTCTTTAATACCAGAAGAGAATAGTTTATTTTGAGATTTGTTCACTGTTTGGAAAAATCTTTATTTAGCACAGCTCAACTCTGTCTGAGAACTAATGGTAGAAAAATTGATGTTACATTTTGAATTATTCACTTGGAGGGGTGAAGTAGAGATTTTCCCATACATTTAAAATCTTTGATCAAAGGATACATCTCCCTGTGTCTCCTGGATGTATCTGTTAGTCCTATATTGATATCCTGAAAGGGTTAATTATTTGTTTTTTAAATAATTGGTGACATTTACTAAGTTTGTCCAGAGGAATTATTACTGTAAGGAACAATGAGAGAGAGAAAATATTTTCATAGCTTAAGTATGTAGCTGTCTGGCTAATGCTAGTTAGCTGTGTGTATATTAGGTGTTTATAAAATTGTCTCAGGAACTGCACTCAAGAAAGCACTTCAGTACAACTTTTTTACAAAATGGGTTGGAATTATTGCACGTGTCTTTTATATATCACTTAACTGGATTTGCTATAAAGAATTTCCTAATTATGCTTTTTACACCCACTCCCTGAAAAGAGCAAGGATAATACCAAAACATCTTAAAACATTAAGCCCCTTCAGCTATTGTCAGCTATTTCACTTATTTTAAAGGAATCATTGTAAACTAAGCACATATTAAAATAATTGGATCCTGAGTCTTGTGCATCCTGTGCCTATAGGTATCTTAGTATGGTGTGTGCAGTATTAACTAGTTCATAGCACCCTACAAGTAAAATTGTCCTTGGAAGAACTTACTTCATGGGTTTGTTATTGAGAGTGGAGGAGGGGTTGTCATTGGAATTGTACAAGAATGGTATGAGAATAATGCCTTTCTGTTTTAGAAGGGGCATACGGTCCCCCATCTCAATCCAATTATTTTTGACCTTGCTGAATAAAATACTAAGACTTTGATGTGGACAGATTGTCTTTATTACATGTACTGTGGAGGATTTGGTTGAATGGCTAAATTACAGATCTTTCTGAGAAAATGGATCCACATTTGTTAGCCACATATATTGCATGCTCAGTCTGGAGTAACTGATAGCAAACAGGTTTGGCAAACAAAATTCCATCTTTTAATTTCTGAAAGGACATTGCTTGGAGAACGACATGTGCAATACTTGCAGTTTTTGAAGGTCTCTAATGTGGCCTTTCCCGTTTGTATTGTCCTATTGGACAGAGGTTAGAAGTGCATATATGTGTAAGGTGTGTCTTTAAGGCAGGGGACATTTTCCTGTGCTGTGTTCTTTCTGTATAGCAAGCCCTCCCCCGTTGTCTCTGTATTAGTAATCCAGCCCCTTCTCCTGGCTTTGTGCTGCAGCGATTCAGTTGATTCTGTTCCTCCCTCAGCTTTATGTGCATGAGGTGTTCCGGGCTGTCGTTTCATAGCTCTGCAACCGTGGTTGTTTTCGGGCATTTCTCTGTTCACCCGTAAACTCCTCCTCTCTGTGCATACGTGCAAGACTGAGTATCAGCTGTGGCTGCCCTGGACACGTGTGTCTTGAGAGGTGGGTTTAGGAAGTAAGCTGCGCTGGCAGATTGCAAGCCTGCTTACAGCTGATAAACTTGCAGGGGTTACAGAAGGGCTGCTAGGCCTGGCTGTGCCGCAAGAACTTGTCTTGGGCTCATCGCACAGGAAGAAAGACAAACAGTGAACAGGTAGGGTAAGCAGGGCGACTTGGCCTTTCGCTGCAGGGATATGACATAAAGTCAACTGGATGAGTGTATGGTTTAAAGATCTGTATAAAATATTTACCATAAGGACTTGTGATAGCATGAATTTTCTGTTAGTATGTTGTGTGTTATATTCAGAATAGAGCAATAATGAGAAAAGGTTAAACATCTTTGGGACCAGTCACATAGATAACAAGGATCACAAAAGTTTTATAAATTGAACATGTAAATTAATTGTGTTACTATTAGAATTAAATATCTATTATACAAGCAAAAGCAAAAGGTAGCTTGGCCCTCTGCAGCCTGAATAATTTGGGCAGATGTACATAAATTTAAAAAAGGAATTGAAGTACTCTTACAGTTTTTGCTTGAATATGATCGTATGTTTCTCAAGAGGAGGAGATATTGGATGAAATAACTACTTCACAACACCTGGTGTGATCTTTGATATTCCATACAAAATGTTACTTCTGTCTCTTTCCATGGAACAAGTACCCACCCGCATTAGGGAAAAAATAGTGATACAGTATCTATAAATGTGGTATATATCTTCATGCATTGCAGAATTCTAACCACATTAACCTTTTGCCTTGCTTACAAAATGCTTATGTACAGAACTTTCTGCAGAAATATTGTATCTCAGCTCCTTTCACTTCAGGATATGTTGAAACTGAGCAGCTTGTACACACAAAGTTGGTGGGTGATTTCTAAAACTGTTGGGTCAAATTCAGTTATGAGTCTGTGGTTGTGTAACCTGACTTATTCAGACCTTTTGGTGGTGAGACTTCATTATATTTATATCATCTTATCAAAGAGAATTTGATGCTGTGGCTTACACGTTAAGAAGTCTGAAAGGAAATGTATTGCTAGATTATATTACTGTTTATGTATTACAAGAAAATTTTCATTGGTGTAAAGGTCTTAGGTTTGCTTATTCACATCTTTGTAAGATCCTTTATGTATTTGGGAATAGGATGAGGTAATTAGTCTTTGTTTCCAATACACATTTTTTTTAAAAATGTAGTTCAATCTTTCAACAAAACTCTCACTCTGTAACTGTTGAATAAAAAAAAATCACACCTTTAAGAAGAGCTCTTGTGCTTCATTTAGGGTTTCTCCTGACTAAGAAAAGGGTGGGATGTACGTTGGGCTTAGGTAACCTTTGCTACCTAAACTCAATCTAAACTTGACCACTTTCCGTAGTCAAGAGAAGGCCATAGATACTGCACTTTCCTGATAGTTTTTTTAAGTGAATTTCATGTTTTATAGCACAGCTCTGAAGAATCTGTTAGCTCTTGTTCTTAATTAGGCCTCCCAGAATACTGGGTCAGCATTTTCTAAAAATTTCGTAATGCTGCAAACAGAGGTGCAGCTCCACCAGGGACAGAAATGTTGTGTACCTTTGTGTAAACCCCCAGTAGTTCTAAACTGGTGTTACAACCAGGGGAAATTTCCTAAAACATTCTTGGCATGGAAGGAGCTGATATTATAAAATCAGAGGTGTTTAGGCAGGTCTCAAATTGATGACTATAGAAAGGAAATTTGAACTAACAATTGATTGTGTATGACTGAAATGACTAGGTAACTTGGCGAGTGGTGATTTGCATATTGGTGGCTGGTATTAGCAAAGATAGAATAATAGAAGTGTAGGGCTAGAAGGGACCTTGAGAGGTTGTCTAGTCTAACCCCTTATGCTGAGGTAGGACCTAAGGATAAGTAGCCTACACCATCTCTGACAGGTGTTTGTCTAACCTTTTCTTAAAAATATCCCATGATGGAGGATTGGAACCACCTCTTTTGGAAGGGTAGTCCAGCTTTTAACAATCCTTATAGTCAAAGTTTTTCCTAATATCTAACCTAAAACTCTTTTGCTGCAGATTAATGATTAATTCTTGTCCTACTGTCAGCAGATGTGTAGAACCATCAATCACTGTTCTCTTAATAATAGCTTGTATAATAGTTAAAGACTGTTATCAGATCCCCTCAGTCTTGTTTTCTCAAGACCAAACTTGCCCAGTTATTTAAGCTTTCCTCATAGGTCAGATTTTCTAAAACTTGCATAGTTTTTGTAGCTCTCCTGTGGGTTCTCTCCAGTTTGTCCACACCTTTCCTAAAATGTATTGCCCAGAATTGGACACATTAATCCAGTTGAAGCCTCACATGTACCAAGTAGAGTGGACAGTTACCTGGTGTGTCTTACATACCACAATCCTGTTAATACCCCCCAGAGTTACATTAATCTTTTCACATTGTTGGCTCATATTTAACTTGTGATCCTTTCTATCCCCCAGAACCTTTTCAGCAGTACTAGCTGAATGCTGCCTAGCCAGTCATTCCCCATTCTGTATTTGTGCATTTGATTTTTCCTTCCTAAGTGTAGTACTTTGCATTTATTGAATTTCATCTTGTTGATTTCAGACTAATTCTCCAGTTTGTCAAGGTCCTTTCAAATTCTGATCTTCCAAAATGCTTGCAACCCCTTCCACTTTGGTGTCATCTGTACATTTTAAAAGCATACTCTCCATTCCATTATCCAAATTGTTAATGAAAATATTGATTAGTATCAGACCGAGGATAGAACCTTCTGGGTCCCTAATGGATATGTTCTCCCAGTTTTACAGTGAACTGTTGATAATTATTCCTTGAGTATGATCTTTCAGTTAGTTATGCACCCATCATATAGTAATTTAATCTAGACCATATTTCTCTAGTTAGTTTACGAGACTGTCATGTGGGACTGTGTCAAAAGCCTTACTTCAGTCAAACTTTATCATATCTACAACTTTCCCCTGTCCGTTGGGCCAGTAACCCTGTCACAGAAGGACATTAGGTTCATTTGGCATAATTTATTCTTGACAATTCCATGCTAGCTATTCCTTATAATACTATCATCCTTTAAGTGATTACAAATTAATTATTTAATAATTTCTTTAGAGTATTTTTCCAGGTATCAAAGTTAGGCTGACAGGTCTGTAATCTCCCCCGGGTCCTTTTTCTTCCCCTTTTTAAAAATAGGTAATCTATTTGCCCTGCTCCAGTCATCTGGGAGCTCATCCATCCTCCATGAGGAATGTCTTCCATAGCTAGAAAAAAGTTTTAAAGCATTGGAAAACAGAAATCTAATTGGGAAGTTTTCAGCATATTAATATTTAGCAGCACAGTACATCTTTTAATATTGTTAGTGTGGATAAATTACTGTGCGGAAAAATTACGCTGCAGAATCTCAAAACCTTGATGTGAACACCTCATGAATATTTTTCGAGACAACTTGGTTAAACACCCAGAGTGTTTTCTGTAGCACATTAGGTACTGCAAATTGCTGCGTACCAAATGTAAACAGAAATGACAACCAAGCCAAAGATTGGTATATTCAGATATGCTGTCTACAGAGTTTTACAAGTTACTGGACATTAGTTTCTTATTTTATTATTAGTTATTTTAGTATTAGGTCTTTTGACCTTAAGAAAAGCTCCATTTCAAATGTGTTTTCAATAACAAATTAATCTGACTGAGATAGTAGATGCAGATGGCTGTTCAGAACTGGCTGTCTCATTCTTATCCTTTCTGGGACTTTTGGAAATATTTACGTTTCACTGCTGTTAAAACAAAATTTTCTTGTGGTTTAGGAATACTGTCAAGAATGAGCCCACCACAGGACCGGAGTGGAAGCTCCTGCAGTAAGGAGCCCCTTGTGAAGTGCCTTCAAGCTAAGAAAGACTTGGAGTCAGCTATTGCTGGAATTGTCAAGGCTGAACAACAAATTAAAGACAACTGGAGAGAGGTATTCAAAATATACTTTTAAAAAGTCTAACATTTTTTCAGTTTATGATCATAGTTTTGATTTGTAGTTCTGCAATGTATGTGGGGTCCTGAGACAGTAAGCTGAAATCTATCATAAAAGCACCGTTATCTCATTGTTAATCAACTATACTCTTTACAAGACATATGCATTTGAGCACTGCTAACCTCACCAGGCAAAATCAAGTGGATGCTGAGAAATTGTATGATCTGACTAGAATATTTTTATCTTGGTCTGTGGGTTTTATTAATAGTTTCTTATTTGTAATGGGATTTCTTTAGTGATTCACTATTTATGCCACTGGAAATAACTCTTTGTTTAAACTATAAGATATAAAGGTGCTACAAACAATATGTAGTGGTACAGCTGCATTAATAAACTGATAATCCTTTGTATTTGGGTACTCCTTCAATGGGAATGCAGTGAGGTAACTGGTAAGTATGTTGGGTAAAAGCCCATGTCTTTGATGAAATAATTTGTAATGACATGGATTTACAAATGGTTTGTATTTGTAGATTAAATGTATTTTATTGGGTGAAATGAAGGTGATGGACGCTAATGTCGGTTGTTTCTCAATACATTCCCCCCCACCCATCTTCCCCACCCTGCTGCCTCTGCTTGCCTGTGATGCATAGTGGTGCCCTGATTCTGATTAGACACTTTGGGTGACTTGGTGTTAATGTGATATAATAAAAATGACAAATATTACTATTTAATATTATTTTACTGTGGAATTGGGTAGCCACATTTGTTCTGATTTGAACTATTCAGCAGATATTCCAGAAATATTAAATGGAGCTGGTATTTATCTTGCAGGTCAAAGCTCAGATTCATAGCTGCATAAGTCGTCATATGGAATGTCTGCGCAGTCGTGAAGTTTGGCTGCTTGAACAGGTAGATCTCATTCAGCAGCTCAAAGAAGAGACCTTGCAACAGCAAGCACACCAACTATACTGGGTAAGATTTGTGAGTTTAACTCAGTTTAGCTATATTGGCCCTTAATTAACTGTGGCCTTGCTTGTATGCACTCATGTTAAAGTACAAATTAATCATGAACAGCTATATCCTGTGTTGTATATGCATTTCACCCTGTGTAAGAGTATGAATTTGAATATGTGATGCCTTTACTGGAGCCAAGGCAATAATATTGTTTTGTTTTTCATATAGTTGCTGGGACAGTTCAATTGTCTTATCCACCAGCTGGAACATCCCCATAGTAATGACCTAGTCAATCAGATTTCAGTGTGCCTGGAGAGGTAAAAATATTACGTTATGAATAAATGAGACTACTATTCATTTTGACTACATTGAATTTAAACTGCTTTTTGGTCATAATGTCTGTAGTCCATCTCTTCTACATAGTTATCTTATAAATGTTTCTATAATACTTTACTATGAGCTATTTTCTGTAATTGTATTTTTAGCAATGGCGAGATTTTCAAACAATCTAGGATAAAAGATATATGCAGCAGACTACCCAGGACTGCTTTTGAAAATCTCAGTGTAAGATTTTTAAATTGATCCTTTACAGAAAAGTTAGGATACCATAAATGGTAATGCAAGCACACCTATTTGTGTAGGTTGCTGCAGAGGTTAGGGTTTGATTCAGTTGATTTGGGAGGAAGGGTAAGTGGGGAGGGGAGGTTTGTGTTCTGCTGGATATTTCATGTTTTTCCTCTTTTTACTGCATAGAGCCTTGGATGGACACATCTTTTTATTTTTGTATAGAAAGCAAAATATTTCGGCTTAGGTTTTAATTGGCTGGGCTGCAATCAGCCAAAAAAGATGAACTTTTATACAAATATTGTCTCTTTTGTAAAGTTAAAACTACTGAAGGATTTAACTAAACTTATGGGTAAACATCGATTTTTATTCAAGATCTTAATTCTTTCAGACTGGGCAGTCTGACCCTCAAACCAGAAGAGTGCTCCAACCTGAACTTTGAGGCTGATGTATCTTTCCTTCGCCAGGCCATCACATCATTTGGCTCAATTAAAACAATGGTGAGCACTAAGGCTTTTCCAGTAGGATCACTTTTGAAAATACTTGTTCCAGATATTTTTAAGGGGAGAGGCTGTCTGCAGAATCCTGAAGTCATTTATTCAAGTGGGTTCATTTTAAAGTTGTAGTTGAAATAAAATTTTTGTGAATTTTCTATTACAGCTTTAGTAATATAATTTATACTTTCAGTGCCTTGATAACCATTGCATATGGCAACTCTTATTTTCAATTTCAAAATAATTTAGAATTCCTTGAACAGATAGGTAGATTATGATCACATGGGTGATTAGTGATAGTTATATAACAAAACTCCAGCTATTGGTGGTTTGTCAAGAAGTCAGTTTCAAAAGTATCTCCTCAGTTATATTTGCAACCAGTCTGTATATGTCAAGTTTTGTGCACCAGCCCCTCCTAAAATATAACAGCATTTAATTAACCTACAAATAGGGTTTTGGTAGAGGTTGATTGGGAGATTAGAATGTCTAGCTCTAAGGGAGGTGAGAGTAGCAGTGGTAGTGGGAATGTTTTGTTGTAGCAGTTGGAATTTAATGTGGGGATTTTCTTTATCGGATGCCAGTTGTAGGCAGTATTGGTGATGGCTTCTAAAAAGGTACATGCCCAAGCCCCTGGGAGCATTTACCTTTATAAATATGGAAATAATTCTGCTTTAATTGCTCTAGACTGAAATTTGCTCTAATATCTTTATTTTGAAGGCTTTTCCCTTTCCCTTTTTTAAAAAAGTATTCGGTAACCTTGACATTACCGGGGTACAAAAGGAGTTTGCCAGTTGTAACTGTGCTTGTAATGCTGCTTTATTGTAGCCTTAATGTTTAAACATTTGTTTTTTGAATTAGATAAAGTCGAGTTTTAAAAGTGAGGAAAATGGTTATCATTCATAAATATGTATATTTTTAATAGCAAACTCCTGAGAGAGAAAATACATCCCCTTGGATGTCAGTGCAGAACTGCATGCTGGCCCAACATGAACAGGTAAAATTAATATTTGTCTTCTGCAAAAATGATTTGACGAAAGATAGTATTAACATAACCTTGCTATCTGTCAGATTTCTAACTAGTAACTTTTATGGCTCTTGTTAAGGAGTTGCAGAATGAGTAGCCAGTAATAACCTGGCAAGGTGTATGTCAAAACAAAAGGCCTGCTGGATGGATGTTCTAGTTTCCTTTTGCCATCTTCCTTTACATCAGCTCCTTAAAAATGAATTTGAGTTAATTTGCACATTGGGGGGCAGCTCCAGCTTGACTCTTGTAATCCAAATGCTAGAGGATAAATGGAGTCCTAAATTTACCAGACTGGGATTTGGAACTATTTCAGTAGTACTGCAACAGTTCAGCTGGGAGGTACCATGCAGGCACCTGCACAGAGATGCAGCAAAGTTCAAGGTATTTGTCATGTAGATGGACTCTACAATTGAAAGGACTGTAGTGATTGTGTCATAAATTTCAGAACTACTGTGGGTCATACAAATTAAGTATACACTCAGAACTGTTTTTCAGTCCAGTTTCTAAATTATTAGAAACAATTGGAAAAACCAACCACGCAGCAGTAAGCTGGCCTTCCACCACATACATGACTGTGAGGATTTTTTTATGATGATGTGAGAAGGGACTTCTATGGTTCTTTTGGCTAATAAATATTGGTATACATTGGACAGTGTATATTCTAAGGTTCTCTCTAGATTGTCTGCCTCTACAGTGAAATTCATTTTTTAGCAGAAACTATTGTCTGGAACATTGGGTTCCCCACTCAGTGACTGGCTGCTTGGAAGCAAATCTGCTAGCATTTGCCAAGCTTCATATGTTCCCAGCACCAACCCTGATGACTGGCTTCTGAAAAAGCATGTGCCAGAGATCAGCCAGGTATGCTCTTCACATACTAAATAATACATATTAAAGGGAACTGTGTGGTATCAGTGCTGCAGCTGAAATTGGAAGAGTGGGAAGTGTATCCATTATAGTTGTATGTCTGCCTTACCTTGTTACATCATGCTTGATTCTCAATATATTGTGAGCTGTTACTGTACAAACAGTAACTGAACACTGTGTCGGAATATTCATTGTTACTAAATGGACCTAAATTTTTTTCCCACCCTCAGGATTTAAACTCATCCAAAGTCTGTTATTTTGAGGAAGCCTGGGGAAATCTGAAAGATTTGGAAAATTGGCTCCTTCAGAATCATCAAAGAGAAGAAGCGTCTGAAAAAACAGATTCCAGTAAGCACAACAGCTCCAGTTCCACTGTCCACTCCTCCTTTTCCATTGAAAGGATTGAAGAATTAGAGTTTCTTGAGCAAGAAGACATGGACATTTCTGACTGGCTGTTTACTCCTTCTACCACAGAAAATGAAAGTAGTGCTTCAGAAGAGAAACAGAAATGTATGTTTAAACCTTTTAGGGAGGAATATAACATAAATGATTGGCTCCCCAAAGCTGATTCCTGCATGAATTGTCGTGGCAGCCAGGTGAAGAGTGTAGAGATAGAAAATCTTGGAAATCTTAAGTGCCTGAATGAGCATCTAGATGTGAAGAAATCACCAGCAGTATCCACCACCAGCATCTGGCTTCTACAGCACCCCCAGACCCCATTTAAAGTGGAAGATGTGTGCAAAGCTAATGAGATGTGCACTAGCTTTTCAGAGTGTGTATGTGGTGAAAGTTGTGAAAAGGAAGCTCTGTGCAAGTGGCTCCTGAAGAAAGAGGGGAAGGATAAAAATGGCATGCCAGTGGACCAGACACCTGTGTTGAACCCGGAGCCTGAGAAGTCTAAATCTGCTGTCAACATCTGGCTTCATCCTTCCAGGCAGCTTCCTGAGGAGCCAGCTACCACAGTGAAATTGGATAGTTCAATGAAGGTTAAAGAACCTCTGAAAGCATTTATTGAGAGTCCTTGGACAACCTGGCTAGCCAAAACAGAGCATAAAGCAGCAAACACAGAAGAAAAGGCAAACAGGGAGAAAGCAGAAGTTAGCTTCAAGAGTCCTTTTCTAGACCTCCTGGCCCCATTTCACCTTCCTCTGAATGTCAACAGTTGGGTGTTGTCTTCCAAGAATATAGAAAATGTCAACCAGGCTTCAATGGAAGATAAATGGCTGCTGCGCAAGAAAGCACAAGTGAGCATAGTCTTAAATGTTTGTTCTAGAGACTGTGTTAAGCCAGTATAATTACCAGTGTTATTTCTTGCCCTGTGCTTACACCAAATTCATGCTTTTTCTAAAAAAATTTGTTTCTTCAGTGCTTAACCACTATTTTAAGAGTGCTGAACTAAAACAGCTCTCAGTATTGATAATCCAGCTAACTTTGTAAAGCTAATGTAGCCAAGATTCATCTCCAAAGAAATATTAACTTTCTTTGATCTGACCCCTTTAAAAGCTTGCAGACACTGAGGAAAACTAATTTTTTAGGACATAAAACATTTTAGGACATAATTAAAGACATTCCCTTTTTCAGGACTATGGCCTTCCTACAGTTTGTGATCTTTTTGCCTGTATGAAACTGAACGGAGATAGAGAAAAGTGGCTATACCAGACTCCTTTAGAGGTAAGATTTATCAATTAAAAATGCATTGCTAATAAACACAGTTGTGCATTGTATAATTCTTGAAGATATCCAAATATAAATGTTAAAAGCAACATATGATTTTCCTTCTCCTTTTAGCAGCTCATCTTATACCCTCTTTTTCCATTCCCTCCCCCTTCTTCCTCTGTCTTCCACTGTTTTTCCCCTCAGGGGATGTTGAGGGAATTATTCCCATTGTTAAGTAAATTGATTATTAAATATTAAATCTTTGTATGGCCTATGGTAAATTACACTTTAATTTGGAATTCATTTCTTAATTTTTATGCATCTCATTTTGGGTGTCATATAGTTTAAGGCAGCGTCCTTATATTTGGGTTTTGGCAGATGAACTCTTATCAGTTAACTTCTGGAAAGAAACTCATCAATTCCAAGAAACTCAGCCCCAGAAGTAATATCTTCATGTGAAGCATTTCCAATGTCTCCTTTGTACACTTCTCTCTCACAGAATATTACTTTTTTTTACCAAAGAACAAAAGAAAATAACTGCATTCTGAATTGTTTTGTTCTAGAAGTGAAGATCCTGAAGTATTAGAACCAAGTCATCTTCCTGCTGATCATCACACATCCATGCTGTGATTACAGTCTGCTGAATCATTGTTTGTGTCCAACTAATGTTTTATTTTTCTTCCAAACTTTGAACTAAAAGACCAACTATATTCATATGTAACTGAGTTAGGGTGCAAAACACTCCTTTGTGTTAAAACTGACTTGAGTGCAGGCCCAGTGAATACAAGCACTCTGAAATAACAGCCATTAGTAAGATTGTATCTTTTGTGGGCCTATGCGAAACTCCTTTTTATAGGTTGTCACTTAAGGCATATTGAAGACCAGGGTAGTTGCAAAATGAAATGTCTTGGTGCTTTCAAACCTACATCTCTGGTGTTTGGACTGTACTCTGGGGTTGCAGTTCCCTTACCCAAAAGGTTGCCCTTAATATTCTAGAACATGAGCTTGAGAAAGGTTCCATCTTTTTTAGATAGCTTATTCCGTAATTGGAAACAATTTTTTGTGAACCTTTGAAGCATAGCAATTATTGTTTGCATTCTATGTACAGCTCAGCCCAAGGCTGTTACATGTAGTCTAGGTTTTGAAAGAAATACACTTTTTCTGGCCCCTGACACATGAAGAGAGAACTGTTAGATGTGTTTTTAAAGAAAGACCTTCATGTCAGCTTTTTCTTGTGAACAAGATCTTCAGCTGCTGAGAAGTGAAACATTTGCCCAATCTTTTTAAAATTGCTTTTGAACTGACAGACTTCAGTGCTTAATCTTTGTGAATCAATAAATTCTGAAGCTAGTATGTGATGATGTAACAATTGGAATTTTACAGAAACAAATTGGTGTACAAAAAAATGTAATAGTGACCTAAAGAGGTCTGTTTTTAGAGAATTAAAAGATTGACTAAACTGCTAGTAGTCGTGTTTCCTGGACATAGACAAATACAATTAAAAAAGGAAACATCTCAGAATACTTAAGCATCCAAACTTCCATTTTTGTTAAAAGCCTCCTAATAGGGTGTAATCCTGTTTAGTATGTTTTCCAGCTGCTGACCTGCATGGATTCCACTTTTTAAATGTGCTTTAGATATTTAAGGTAACTATCATCTTAGTATCAAAGTGTTGGGAAGTGGTCAGATTAATTTTGATCACATTTTATTAAGCCCTTATGAAACCGTGCACAACTTGTCTAAAGCCATTGGTGTACAAGGAGCTAATGGGGAGTGTTTGTTAGCTTGCATGAAAAATTAGCAATTATTTAACCTCTAAATTAATCTCCTGTTCAGTTAACTTTTTTTCTGATTTTTAGAAAATTTATATTCTTAACGCTCATCTGGAGTAAAAAGGGCCTCATCTTTTCAGTGCAGAAACGAAATCTTGTAAAGACTGAAACTTAATACCAGTTGTCTGGTGCTACAGTATGAAAGTGTTCTTTTGTGGTATCACTATGTTCTGATAACCTGTGCATTAATGTTTTAAAAAAATCTTGGCCCTTTGCACACTGAAAATAAGACTCCATAAGGGCTTTAGATTAGTGGACCACTTAAGATGTTTTTTTTAATAGGTTGAGCCTTCTACTGAAAATAGAAAGTGTTTCTGAACTTGTTTTACCTGACCATATCCCCTGTTGCTGCATGGAAAGACTACACTACGACTAACTCCAGTGATAACCTGTTTTCATTAGCAATTGAACTTAATGATGTCTGATCAGCAACCTACCTTTATAATCCTTTTAACCTTAATCAGTGAGTGCTAATTTCATATTTACTTCATTTTAAAATGGTCTGGGCGTGTATTCATTTGCTTTTCACACAATCCCAATTTAATTAATGCTAATAAATATATACAGTGTTTAGTCTTTTCCATTAAAAATCATTGCAGCCAAAAGGGAGTGATGGTTTTTTTCTTCGTGGAAAAAGTGTTTTGGGGGGATTTTTAACACAGTTTCCTCAGTTTTCTGTAACTTTCTGTTCCCTACAACCTCCCCCCTCATCATTTGTGGCTCTAACCACAAACATTTGACACATTTGCATGTTGTCCTTTGGCTGATTATGGGACTGTCCGATAAGCTGCGTGGGTGCTCTTTAGTACAGAAACTACTCAGAGGCACAACCATGGCAATAGCCACAAATGCCTCCTCAGGAATATTATTGCAAGGTTTTTTCTAGTGCTGTAAGGTGTCTGTTCTAGGTCCTTAGTGAGGGGAAGATGGAAAGGGATAGCCGTAATCAGAGCAACTGGCCACTTCAAGAGCCTTTATTTAATGCAGGCATTATAACTTGTAGGCACTGGTCCTCTTGGACAGCAAGCTTGGCACGGGGGAGAGGGCAACACCTCACTATTAAACCTCTTCCCCTGTCTCATAATGAAACCAGAGGAAGCAATTCATGGCTTTAGCTTTTTCTCCTCACTTCCTAAATTCTGGCAGCTGGGGCAGGGCAAAGCTCAAGGCCAGCCTTAGGTAGAAGCTTCCTTCGTATTTGCTCCACCTGTGCAAGCTTATCTCCTTTGTTGCTGGTTTTTTCATCTTTTACCAATGCATTTCAGAGGGTGCTCACCTCCTGCCACTTTATCAGTTGTTTGGAAGACAATGCCACGTGCGCGTGCGTATAAAATCTACTGGCCACCCACTCTAAACAGTCCTATGTAGAGAAGGAAGTGACTGAGGCCTTGCCTACATGGAATTTTAGCCATTAGAATAAATGCAGTGGTGAAAAGCCATAGTATAAACAGGATAAACGCTCTAAGCTGCAACTTTTACTGGTATAGTCAGCCCTTTTAGCCTGAAATTGGCAAATCTTCATTGTAGACAGGACTTTAGAAAACCATTAGTTTAAAAAGGCATAGCTGATTGAGAAACTTCATGTGTATGTATACTATACCCTACTTCTGTAAAGTAGAAAGCTTTTAAATTTCCCCTCAGAATAGAGTGAAGTGAGAATTCCCTTCTCTTGGACTAGAGAAGCTGCAAACCCCCATCCAATCTTTTACTAGGAGCTGGGCTTGGAAAAGGGGTATCATTCTACACCTCATTTTAGCTCAGGAAGAAGCTAGCTGCCAATTACCCGTGCCTCAAGGGTGTGGGTGTTTAATGTCCATGCCCCTATAGTTTAGAAAAGTAATTTCTGCATCATGCAGGAACTAGGGTGCTGGGAATTCCACATATAATCTGATGAAAGGTATTTTGACAAGTGTGGCTGGAAGGGAAGGTCCTGTGAAAAGGAAAAGCAAAGGAAGTTTCTTTAGCTGCTCCTTTAGAATGTATGCAGATGGCCTCACAAATCTTGAAAAGCTTTTCTTCACAACTGAAATATCAGATCATGCCAGGTTGCTTAGAGCAGATGTTTTAAAACTGGTTAGTGATATCCAGAGAGCTGGCTCTTACCGTGGCAGCTCTGCACATTCCCAGTTACAATGAAGAGCAAAAGTAGACAGCATGATTAGCTTCTTCCAAAAAAGGACAAAACTGCTTTGGCAAAGAGAAGATAAACAAGAATTGTCATAACCCCTTTCCACAAAGGTTGTCTCATCTGCCTGCTATCTGATTCTGTGCTTTTTCCTTTCCAATCATAAGCAAACTTTAGCTTTCATCTACCTGCCTTCCCATTACCTTCCTCCTTTAATCCATCCATCTCCCTCCTTTCTTTAATCTTCACACTCATGTGAGCAGTTTAAAACTATTGCCTTGAATTATTCATCTTGATGCTACCTGGTTTCCAGACCCTACACTGAAATCACTCTTTCTCCAGGCCTCTGCTACTCTACTTGGCAAGTCTCAGAGCTTCCTTTTTATTCTAAACTTTCAGCTCTCTGGGGTATTTCATGCTATCATTCGTTCCTCCTTACAAAAGCCAAGGGAGGATTAAAGATTAGTGTCCATCTCCTAGTTGACATATGAAGTTCAGAACAGCTAAAGTTTTCTCTTTAAATGACACTGGAATGTAGTCAGACGTGACTGAGTAGCTGTAACTATGATAAACCAAGGCTTTAAAAGTAAAGTTGACTTCAGTAAAATACACTCATTAAACTCCATTTCTATTGACAAGGCTATTTTGTTTTAATAGGGACACCACTTCAAGGCAGTCAAGACTTTTTCAGGCTAGGTTTCCTATGCTTTTAACTACACTAATATAGCCTTTCGATATGGCCTCAACGTGAATCTGAACATAATATAGGCTAGTTCCTAGTTTTGCATTTAATGAATTAAAAGTGACCTTCACAGGAGAAAAGAGGGTATGTCCTTACATTTTTTTCCCTATTAGAAATTCAAGTCTTACTTTTGGGGGGGGGGGTAGAGAATTTCAATTAAGTGAATAGAGACAGAGTTGACATCACATGATGCAGCTGAAAACTAAACTATTTTAACTTATGTTCAAAACTTTTCTTTTCAGCTACCTAACTTACATGTCTCGGGAGGGAGGGAGGGGAATCAAGCTGTTTGTTAAAGCTTTGCCTCCCCTCTTCTGCTTCAGTTAAGCTCTATGAGCTCTGAGGCTGTATTTCAGCCCTCCCGAAAAAGTCTCCAGCAAAAAACTTGACATGTCAGCCACTCACCCCCCATTTCAGACTTGCTTTATACACCATCATGAAGCAAAAAAGCCCCCACATTAGTGACCTACAAAGGAGGAAAAAAAATGAAGGTGGTGGGAGAGTAGAGGGAGTTGTTAAAGGAAGGTCACATGCATTTCAGATGTGATGTGTATATTATCCTGGGACCATAAAGGATGCAGATATGATGATGACACTGGTCTTCTAACTGCAGATCATGCCATTTCACTGTGATGGTGTGATATATAAGCCCAGATGCTGGAATGGAGGACAAGCAGTGATTAGGAAGCAGCAGCTACTCTTTCTTTTCACGCTACTGTGTACTGATCAAGAGGGAAAGACATAAAATCTAGTTTTGAGTAATTCCAATAACAGCTCAGCTGCTCTCAATTAGGTTGTTATACAGTGGTATTAAACACCTGCTTGGGACTCTGCTCTGACACAGATTTTCAGGTTAATTGACCTTAATTATAAAGCCTTGTTAGTTATATAGATAAAAGCTGGCTCAAGATTTTTTTGCTAGGGGGGGTAAAGTGAGGCTCTCTTTCTAAGAGAAGAAACTCCTGCAAAAAGCTACATCATCTCTTGTGGAAAGAAGATCAGGTAATGGTCAAGCCTACCAAGGCTGTTTACTGCTTTTATTAATCTGCTTGCACTGATACAGGAGAACTGTTTCAACTGAAACTTTTTTTTTTTAAAGTTCTCTCTTTCAGAAAGGTTGTGTAAGTGAAGATCTTGCAAGAGTTGTGAGATTCCCCTACCCTATTTTCCAACACTAAAAGGGGCTGCTTACTAAATCAGACTTAAAAAAAAAAACCAAAACACGCATGAGCTATAATACAAAACTCCAAGTCACCCTTTACTGTACCTTTTCCATCTTGGCTTACTGCATAGCACAGATAGTTTTCTTTTAATCCTGAGGAAACTGACTAGGTCCCAGATGAATATGAACCAGGGAATAGCTACAATTCCAGTGAGGCTACAGTAAAGTTACCTACTAGATGCAGAAGACTCATGGGAAGGAAGAACTAGAAGAGGAGTGCTGTCTGCAGTGCATGTTCTCCAACACTTTCCACTGCCGGCTAACTCTCTGTGTTGTAAGAACTTCTTGGCACCATGCAAGAGCAGCAGTGTGGTAAAGAGGCTTCTTGTAGACAAGCTCTATCAACAGAAAGCGAAGGGCTTACTTTGAAAAGAAGGAACTGATAGAAAATCCAAATTCTCTATTGGGACTTGTAAATGCCCTGGATTCACAAGCAGTTCTGTAGTGTCGCTCACTGAGGCATGTACTCAATTGTAGGCTGCTGCAGTTAAGTGCATGCTGCAGGTGCTCCCATAATTTTTAACCAGTAAATGTATCATACACACTGAAGAGTCCCCTTCCCTAGTTATATTTCTGCCCCCACTAGGGATTATTCTCCTCTCTCCTTTCCACCTATTAACACACATGTTACGCCATTAACTTCAGGGGCGTTACTCTTGATTTACATTAGTACCTGAAAGAATCAGGCCCACTTGTCTCAGAGTGCGAGTACTGAAGATGGTTCTGGGAGAAACTGTCCTTTACTGTGACTGAAGGTTCAGATTTCTCCACAAAGCATAAAAATTAACCTGTCTGACTTCAGAGAAGTTTTCACCAGACTGTAATGCATGGTTTAACAGAAACCGCTTTCTGAACAGAGCCATTCTGTTTGCTTGTTTTCTGATCAAACCAGTTTCCTCAACATAATCTTAATTCTGGAGCCCTCAAATCTGTTTTAATAGCAAGAAACTATTCTGCAACAACCCACAATGCCACAGCCTGCATGAAGAAACAGAACCCTTTTGGTCAACTACTCCCTCTTTAGAATTATCACAATGTCATTGATCTAGCAGCAGGAGCTAGTTGGTGCATGGCTTTTCTATTCCACTGATTCTTACACATTTCCCTTCTGTGACCTAATCACATGGTTCCTTCAAACAAAATTATTAATCAATCAAATGAAAACCCCTGGATTCTGCATATTTCTTTGCCTTATCAGGATAAAAGGTGTCAGCTTAAAAAAAGCAGCATATTAATACCAATTACTGCCTGACATACCTATTTACAGCTTCCACTGTGCCTTTACCATTAACACAAGACACATCTTGTGCTAACTGCTACTGACAGACTCCATCTTGCTCCAGCTTATCTAACACTGGCTTACAAAACCATTTTTATTTGTTAGAATTGCAGTGGTTAGCTCTAGGGCCACAAACTTTACTGGCTATAAAGCAGCGTAATCATAACACACAAATAACCGAATGAACCCGGTAGGATAGCATAGTCAACTACATGAGCCAAGTTAGGGAGGATTGGATATTGGAGCTCATGTTCGGGCTTGTAGAATGTCTCCATAACATCTTGCTATCTTTACCTTTAGAGGAGAAATTAATGGCCACATGGCTTACTTGCGGACCCTCCCCTAGGTATCGCTGCCTCTAACAGTAGTATGCTGGCTAGAAGGGATGTGCCAGTCCTGGTAAATGGTGTCAATTAACAGCCTCACACTACAATAGTTTCCATTCAGTTTTACACTAATTGTAGATAAAATATGAAGGGCCATCACCAGACAGATTTTGCAATCAATTTGATTGGTGAATTACATAAATGTCTTATATTCAGTCCTCCTGACTCTGCTCAGAGGGATTGTCGTTGTACTGAGCCCTTCAAGTGCTCCCAGTTGTTATAGAGAGCATAGAGGCCAGTAAGTATGAAACCTGCAATGCCTCCTCGAGCTATTCCACGTGCTCCACCTGGAAAAGAAAAATAAATAGCATTAAATAATATCTAGGGAAAGTATTTAGTTAGAGCAATTGGCTAGGGATCATTTAATCTAAGAGGATCTCAAATACAACACGCTCTACTTGACTGCATCTTTTCCCCCTTTAAAGTAAAAAATTATTCATAATAGCAAAGCAGTCCCAAATACTATTGTTACCAGACTAGATAATGTAATGGATCTTTCCTGATTCTAACTTTAACTCTGCCTATGCAATTATTAGCTTTTCTTATTTTAAATGAATGCTAAAGAGCTTTAGAAGCAAACAAAGCTCTCCATAAGTCATATCTTCTATGCATTTCTCTTGGCCTTATGGCCATGGATGTTTATATGCTGACAAGACCTTTGCTGCTTTAAAATTAATCTCATGTTTACTATAGGTCACCTGAAATCCTAATCCTGTTTGTTAAATAAGATAACTAATGGGGAAGAGGTAAGAGGACATGCAAACAGCAGCAGAAGCAGATGTGAACTTTTGAAACATAACTTCTGGTCCTTTAATTAGAAATTATGAGAGTTGAACAGAATTACTTCTAGGTGTTTTTAAATTTAGCTAATTCTAGTAATTTGGAATAAATGGGGAGAATAGGATCAGTCATCCAAGATTTATGAGGGGATCACTGAATTGATTTACTTCACTAACTGGTATCAGGCAGTTAATGTCACAGAAAAAGCAATGGAAAAACAATTTATCTAGGTACTACATGGTCACACAGCAATACACAAAAACCATTTTAAATGGCTCCCCTATAGCAAGTTTATTTTAAAAAAATCATTCTATTAATGGTCAAATAAAATGTGAGTTTAGCTACTCAATGGTCATAATGAGATGTAGTTTTTAGTCATTTGGCAGTTGGTATGTCAGTTCTACGCCCTATTTAATGTGCTCCGTTAATCACCGTCAGATGGGTGAAAACTGAATTCTAACAGTAAAATAGAGATTGCTGCAGTTTCCAATATTTAACACCTTAAAGCTTCCTGGGATAGTTCCAGGAACACACTGTACATGCAGTGGTATTGGGGACCATGACCCTAAACAGTAAAGAAAATGTCACTACGTACTGGATGTTTCACTATTTACCAGGACCAAGCCAAGTGAAAGACAAAGTATAAGACATGTAGAAGTAGATCATTTTCAGTTTTAGAGCTAAATATGAACTGTCTGCTAGATGGGGAATTTGCAGAAGTACCAGGGGAATTTCACAAATTCTTCAGCCTTCAACAGAAAAAGGAATGAGTGTCATCGTAATCTGTACCTCTTAATCAGTTCCTCTTAGGTCATTAGTTATCTCCCCCTAAACCACTTAAGGTTTTATAGGCCACGTTTAGTAGACAAATTATTAGTTTAATCTAGACTGAGGCATTAGTTGAGCTTTAAGACTAAGCAGAATTCTCCAGAGCTGCTAAATCTTAAATTTATTTGCATTGCCTAAGCATGTAATAAAACAAAGAATCAGCAGAGGGGATAACAAGTTGGACCTGATGACCCAAATTCACTTCCAGTCCTTACCTAGATAAGATCTCTTGTTCGTAAGTGGATCAAGAACTCAGTTCTAGGGATCTGAGACCCAAAATCTAGCCAACATCTAGGGCCAACATTTTCAAAAGTAGGAGCCTAAAGTTAGGCTCCTAAATAAGTAGGGTGATTCTCAGAAGTACTAAGCATCCAGCAGCTCCCAATGAAGTCTATGGGAGGTGCTGAATGCTCAGCAATGTTGAAAGTTCTCCTTATTTAGGTACCTAAAAACAAGGGTTAGAGGTAGCTCCGATTTTTTTTTTTTAATTTCTCGAGTACATCGCTCAAGAAGAGGTAGAGTTGAAAGGACATTTGTGCAAAAGTATAAGTATCATCTCAGGGAAAGGATAACAAATTCCTCTCTTGCCCCAACTTTGTGCAAGTTTGGACCCTTCCGCACTAATGGCAATGTACTGCTTAGAGCACCAGAGGCAGAGCCACAGTTTTCTCCTGGGTAGGTCAGAGGGATGAGTAATGAAGCCTCACACAAGCTTTTACAACCCACCCAGCACCATATGCTTCAGTGCAGAAACACTGTGTAGTGCAGGCAGCTTAGTGTCCCTTCTCGTACTTTGCTGAAAGATTTAGAGTACGTTTCAGAATGATTTGTTTCATGCGATGAAAAGGATGCATATGATTTGTACAGTGAGCCTTCCTGGTACCTGGAAAGCACATAGGAACTGGGCCCTAACATGTACTTTTTAAGCTCCTACCACAACTACTAAGTTCCACTCAACTTGTTTGATGCAATTTGCAAAGCATTCACACACACAGTAGTGCCATGTTAAAAGGGGAGTATTCTCCCACTCCCCCTCATAGCGGAGAGATTCATATCTGAGTGAGATGTTAAACTCTTCCACTAACTCTGTTCTAGCCAGCAAACAGCAGTTTCACCAAACAAAACTAAG
This sequence comes from Mesoclemmys tuberculata, assembly GCA_007922155.1. Taxonomy (NCBI): domain Eukaryota; kingdom Metazoa; phylum Chordata; order Testudines; family Chelidae; genus Mesoclemmys; species Mesoclemmys tuberculata. The sequence goes on along the minus strand of ML675609.1, from coordinate 16,650,909 downwards.
TTGCTGGGCAGGAAATGCTAAGTGTTCTGACCTGATGACCTTGTTTATGAATCACCCTACCCCCATCCTGGGAGTGTAAAATAAGTGATAGGCTAAATTCCCATTCCTCCCCTACAATCATATTCTGCTGGTCTAGATAGCAAGTTACTTTGGCACATCCCAGCAAACATACATAGTTATGCCATTATCTCACTTTGACATGCACAAGGTGAGGCTAAAATAGTCAAAAAAGGACTTATGCTGCTAGATCCCAAAAAGAAACCAGATTTTTAAGTTAGCATGTAACAAAAGTCATTTAAGGAAATTGCCAAAGTTGCTAAGGGATACATTTCCCATACCTTAAATTAGAGCTGTTTGATGTATATGTTTAGCTGATATCTTATCAAAGAGTCCTGTCTTCTTGCCATATCAGTAAGCACGCATATTCATTTTGTCCCAGCTCTAGTCTTACATTTAATTGTACAGCATACATGCAGCATTCAAAGAGCACAACTCTCATACCATTTAAATTCATTGCCTCTTCACAAAACTGGAGCTGACAGAATAGGGGGAATTATGTGCACAAGCTGAAAGAGCTGGACAGGCACATTTTTAGCCTATAGTTTTCACCGACAAATATATAAAAATATTTTCCAGGCTATATCATGTCCTCATTTCCTGAAAGTTTAAAAAAAAAAAAAAAAAGGGGTGGGGTGGGGTGGACTATGGGTCAGGAGCTGAAGAGAAGAAAATTCCAGCATTGATACCTGCAGCCCGTTATCTTAATAGGTAGACATTAGAAACAAAGCCAGAAAATCTAGATTTACAAAATATGCCAACTAGAACAAGGCAGCTAGTTAAATGTAAACATTTCATGGCTTCCAACATCTGCCTCCCAAGAATTTAGAATAAGAAATTCTCTTCTTTTGCAGCCTGTAGAAGAAATAGCTTCGAAGGGCCTGATTTTCAGAGGTGATGAATACTTTCAATTCCCACTGACTTAAAATGAAGCTGTAGTTAATCAGCATCTCTGAAACAGGATCACAGTTTTAGGGGTTTTTTGTTTTTGACCACACTTGTGTAATGGATTGTAGGTGCATGCTAGGAAAATTTTCTAAAAGTTCACCACTACTGTCCTTTGGAGAGTTTTTGAAATTTTCCACAGTAGGAAAGGCCCACTGAAGTGGAAATTATTGAAGGAAAGCTGAGCTGAAGAAAAGAAATATGTTCTAGAGCAGTGTTTCTCAACCTTTTTGTGCTGGTGACCCATTGGACTTTAAAAAAAAAAAAAAAGTGTGACCCCTCTACTAAGACTTGAAAAAAACTGAAACCCCCTACCTTACATATCATTAAGTAAATAATACAGACCTGGCCTTGGGAGGTGGCAAGCAGGGCCCACTGGGCTGAAACATGTACTTTAGCTTCGCAGGGTTTCCTGTGGCTTGGATGCTGGCCCTGTATTTGCAACCTCCCACCCCACCCCAATCCATCTGATGACCTCCAGCCCTGGGGTTGAGAATACCGTTCTAGAGAAACAGCTCTGGTTTCAGGCTGCTATAGGAAGATGCAAAGGCCTGGTCTATATTTAAAACTTAGGCTGACCTAGTTACATGTCTCAAGGCTGTGAACAACTTCACAGCCTGTGCAATGCAGTTAAGTCATCCTAACCTCTCATCCCTCCCTTCTCACTGTAGCTCAGCGGTCCCCAAATTGTACAACTGCGGCTTTGGCTCGGCCCCAGCTCCTGATTGTGGCTTTTGGGGTGTGTGGACCAGGAAAGGGAGGTGCATAGCCCCAAAGGGACTATTGGGACCACTGCTGTAGCTGCAGATAAATTCACAGAAGAATTCTTCTGTTGATTTAGCTACTGTCTCTCACCTACATCAACAGAAAACACTCTTCTGTCAGTCTAGGAAGCGTCAAGACTTAAGTAGCACAGCTGCAGTGCTCCAAACTAGGAAACTTTCCCTGGTTAGTAGTGGTGATAGGGAGGCTGAGATCAGTTTCTAAAGAAACTAAAATTTCATTATACCTTTGCAGCTCCTTAATGATTAACAGCACCTCCTATATATTAACCAATGCAGTGTTATCTTCCTGCGCTCCTGCTTCTAGTGTTGTCAAGTAGCAGCACAATGGCAGACAAGACAGAACTGTGGTTACTGTCAGTGGCGATACTCAGAACCCTGTAAGCAGCAATGAAACAGAGAAGGTGGTCTGTTTTACATGGCTGCTGTTACTTGAGAAAACTAAGTCCAAGACAAACCCTGAAAGGCAGAGTAAAACCCCCAAATGGGTTATGTGTGATCATTCTCCCTTGTGATTGAAAACCAAGTGTCATTGCCCATCGTTATCTGTAACATACCAATGTGTTTGTTTAAGATAGGATTCTGTTCTTGTACTAGATTTGGAACAAACATGCTCTGATCCAACAGATGATTGTGAATCTGTCCACAACCTAGTTCACTTGAGTTTATTCATTTAGAACAGTGTTTCTCAACCTTTTACACAGAAAGTACCGCCTAACTTCTGAAAATGTTAGGAAGTACCCCAATACTCCATTTTATGTTTACAGACTAATGTGAGCTATATGTTGGAAGAAGGGCTGGGTATGCAAGGCCGTAATATGACAGATGTCAGATGTAATGGGGGTAGGGTTATCAGCTTTACACCAGGGGTGCACAACTTAAGTATGTACCTGGGCTAGAGGTGATGTTGGCCAAACCTAGGAAGCTTTGAGCAGCATGCCAGTGCTGGGGAATATAAAGCACCACGCCAAATTTTTTGCCATAGATTTGAGAGGAGGAAGGAGTGAGAGACGCAGAGAAGGAAGGAGAGAGAGAGAGGAAAAGAGGATAACTGGAAAAATCTGGGGCTGTCATAGTTGTCAATTTCACTGTTCAGCTAGAGCAGTGAAACTGACAAGTTCTCTGGGTACTGGGCTTTGAGCTAAGGAGGGAGGCTGCCACCTGGGCAAGTTGCAGGCAGCTGGGACTGGGGGAAGCTGGCGGCTGCTGCCCAGCTAGAAGCTGGGATTGGGAAGGGGGGGGAGGGAGAGGAGAGGGAAAGGAGGACTGCTACCTGCCTCCCCCAGAAGCTAGTAGTTACTGCCTACCTCCCAGCAGGGAGTTGACAGGGTGGGAAGCGGGTAGCTGGCACCTGGCTCCCAGCTGGAAGCTGTGACTGTGTGGGAAGCAGGGGCTGTCACCCACCTCCCCCAGAAGATAGAAGCTGTCGCCTGCCTCCCCTTCACTCTGTTTTTCCCCGGGTATCCCCTGCTTGTGTCTCATGTATCCCCAGAGGTACGCATACCACAGGTTGAGAAACTATGATTTATAACTTTTGTTCAGGTAGCATCTAAGATGCTGACACTATAAAGAAGGCAGACCACACTGGTCCATTATGTTTCTAAATTATCTGAATGGATTTCAATTTACAAGTAGGAAATAAAATCTTCATCAAATAATTTTTACGTATATTCTAGGGTGACCAGCTAGCAAGTGTGAAAAATTGGGCCGGGGAGTGGGATAATAGGCACCTATATAAGAAAGAGCCACAAATATCAGGACTGTACCTCTAAAGTTGGGACATCTGGTCACCCTAGTAGATTCTGAAGACAAACACGGTATCACAGAGCCTATATCTGCGGCATGCCGCAAAACAACAAGGGTCTGTCTCTGAAGAAACATGAAGAGATTAAACAAGAGAAACTCTACTTCCTAGTAGAGACATTTTTTATTTTAAGACTTGGAAGAAGGAAACAGGAAATTCTGACTAGAACAAATCTGGCCCCAGTTTGCAAGGTTAGCGGTTGTGTGGGTAAGACTGTGTAGCTTCTTTTACAGATTAGTCTATTTTCCAGAACTTCTACCCAAACTGCAGCTACACCATATTAGTCTCTACATCTGGCCTGGTCAGACTTTGTACTGGTATTGGCAATAAAAGTGATTAGTCCTGTTTTAATGAATTGAAAATTTGTTGACTTTTAGGGTTGTGTCCTGTATTTCTAAAATGCCAATTGGTCCATTTCAGCTATTACCACTAGCACGCATGTCACTGCCATGCAGATGGATCTCCTGATTGCAACAAATGGATATCATTATTGTAGTAGACTTCAGAGATCCAGAGACGAATCAGGATCAGGGTCCCATTGTACTAGGTGCTCTACACTTACATGAAAACAATTCCTTCCCCAAATGTTAGTTGCCCCCCTGCTGCCTCCTCAAAAGGAAAAGCTAAATGTGCTAAGCCATAAGGAGGGAAAAGGAAAGCCATCTACAAACTGGACTCATGCTTTATATAAAAGATAAAGATTAAGTTTCCTGCTCACTCAATTCACTGTCCAAAGAGCTTTGATTTTATAGCCAAACGGTTAAGTTGAAAACTGCCAAACTTGTTTTAAGGTTTAAGTTTTCAATGAATCTTGTTTTGAAGCAGACGAAAGGTTGCTGAATGAATGAAGCCACGCAGATATGGGCTCAATGTAAGCTTGAGCAGGGGTAGTCAATTTTTTTTTTTTCAAGGCCCAGATTTCTTGGTCAAATTCTTGACTTCAGAGAAACATTTTTCACATTACAAGTGTCCCTATTCAATAAACACGGGCAATGCTTTGTAATATACCCAGGGCCTATTGCGGGGGTAGTCAATAGGCAGACTGTGAGCCAAATCCAGATTGCCAGAGGCTTTTGACCGGACCACAAAATTCTGGGGGGCTGTGGGCAATTAGTGCAGGGTGAAGGGAGAGGGCTAGTGGAGTAATGGGCCACATGCTGACATACTGGGGGAGTTAGCACCTGGGACTGACGTAATTTAGGGAGGCCAGTGCCCCCCTGGCATCCCTAAGCAGAGCTTCACCAGGGCACCACATCTACTTGGGACATATTTTGAAATCACAGTTTACACTGAATGTTTCAAGAAGCCTCAAGGGTAGCATAGCAGTTAATATTGTACTTAACTAGCTGCAGTTCTCAAAAGTCACTAATCACAGCACTTAAACTTCATGTCACAGCATAAACAGAAAAGTTAAGATAATTTTGTCCAGAGTGATCAAACAGTGTATGGTTCCAAAGTTCGTCAATTTGTTTTGTTGCTTAGTCTTTTCTAAACATTTGCTAATCTTGACCTGGTGGAATAGCTAAATTCTGCGAATGATTTGATTGCAACATAGTTCCCTATTTTAGTCTTGTGACTTCCTTCTATATTTTTAATGGTGTATTTAAAACCCTCACAAGGGCAAAATGGCAGGACAAAGGTTAGTTTGGGGCATTAGTTTTGCACGTAGCAGCATAATGCACTGAACTCCAACAATGGTCTTTCCATGAGCTATTTCTGACCAGCTTTCCCCTCCTTAAAAACTCAGATGCAGTTTTAAAAATCTGGTCACTAAACTAACTTTGTAGTGCTGACAGAGACATTTTCAATCTTGCAAAACTACAACTTCTGAGTCACAGGGCTATGTCCATACATTGCTAGCAAAACTAATGCCAAACATGTTATGTTACTGTATATATTTTTACCCTATAAATTGTGTCCATTAACTCATTTTTAAACAGAGGGCAACAGTATGAGAACTTTGCACACAACAGCATTGTCTCCAACACAAATGTACCCAGCCTTTCTGGATTGAGGAATGAAACTAAAATTGAAATCATTATAATGCTTTTCCAGCTGCCAGCAAAAAGGGTTGGAGAGGATACACAATGAACATGTAAACCTCTCCTGTAGAGGTTATCCATTAACAATGGAATATAGTGCCTGGGCTCTTTACAAGCTAAATCGTGGTCCCCACCCTGAGGAGCTTAAATCTAGGTTAGATATATATGACTGATATGACTCAGTGAAATAATGGCTTATTTCTGCATGGTACACATGTAACCGGTTTTATTTATTACAATTAGATTGCAGTAGGCTGGAGAGAATGTGGGAATGAAAAGTGGATTTGAGATGGTGACTAATGTATTCAGGAAGGACATTACTGGCATAGGGGCAGCAGGGCAGCACGTAAAGAGGCATTCATGCAGAAAAGGTATGTAGAGAGCCTGGAAAGAAATGGGAATAAAAGAGCACAAAACTCAAGGATGGGGGGGGGGTGCGCGCACGCGTGCGTGTGTGCGCGCACACAGAAGAGTCAGAGCTGTGTAGAACCTAGAAAATGAAGACGGAATTCATTCCCTTCAACGAATGTGCATATCATCTCTGATGGTCTCATTTCAGGAATCAAAACTTATCATGAATCTTGTAATGTTTCAATCACATCTATAGTATAATCTTTGTTTCTTTGTGGAGTTTAATATCCCAGTGGTGGTTAGGAGTTTTTGCATGTGGCATTTCATATGTAACAAGGTATTGAAAAATTGCCTCAAGTAATGTATAGGTACATACAGTGTTGTGAACATAGGCAAACCATTATCTATGTTGCCATTGGTTCAGTAGTTTTGGACATAAGAAATTAGAGAAATAAGACCTTTCTTCTTCCTATTTCTGTCTTTCTATTGGTTTTTTGTTTATGGATTTTCTCAAAAAAATGTTACTGAATAATGCACTGGAAATACATGGCAGGAACAATCCTGTATTGGCAGGGGATAGGCTAGGTGACAAGTTGTCCATGGCTGAGTCACCCCAAGATTGGATTAATGCAATGCACTGTCCTTGATATGACTATGGGGGGCTATGGATAAAGGTTTATAAAATCATGAATAGTGTGGAGAAAGTGAATAAAAGTGTTTATTTACTCCTTCACATAACTCAATGAAATTAATAAGCAGCAGGTTTAAAACAAACCAAAGGAAGTACTTCACAAAGTGCACACTCAACCTGTGGAACTCATTGCCAGGGAATGTTGTGAAAGCCCATAGTATAACTGCACTCAAAAAACAACTTTAGTTTTTATTTTTGTGGCATTTCATTTTTCTTTGAAATGGCTCAGTTACTTATAAATATGTACTTAGGATTGTACTGTAATGGTAATGCCAACACATTACCAAGTCTTGTCAAAGTAACAATCCTTGTGGATGGGGGAGGCAGAAGTTGTAGTATATCTTGACTTTAGTCAGGCTTTTGATACTGTCTTGCCGGATCTTCTCATAAACAAAGTGGGGAAATAGTGCCTATATGAAGCTACTATAAAGTGGGTGCGTAACTGATTGGAAAACTGTTCCAAGGGAGTAGTTCACAGTCAAGCTAGAAAGGCATATTGAGTAGGGTCCGGCAGGGATCCATCCTGGGTCTGGTTCTGTTCAGTATCTTCATAAATTATTTAGATAATGGCATGGAGAGTATACTTATAAAGTCTGCAGATAATACCAAGCTGGGAGGTGTTGCAAGTGCTTCAGAAGATAGGTTTAAAATTCAAAGTGATCTGGAGAAATGGTGTGAAGTAAACACGATGCAACTCAATAAGGACAAATGAAAGTACTTCACTTAGGAAGGAACAATCAGTTGCATACATACAAAATGGGAAATGACTGCCTATGAAGAAGTACTGTGGAAATAAATCAGGGGGTGATAGTGGATCACAAGCTAAATATGAGCCAGTGTAACACTGTTGCCCCCTGCCAAAAAAACAAAATAAAAAACCCAACCCCCTCCTCCCCCCAACATCATTCTGGGATGTATTGGCAGAAATGTTGTAAGTAAAACAAATAATTCTTCCACTCTACTCCCTGTTGGTCAGGCCTCAACTGGAGTATTGTGTCCAGTATCGGGTCCCACATTTCAGGAAAGACGTGGACAAATTGGAAAGTCCACAGGAGAGCAACAAAAATGATTATAGGTCTAGATAATATGACCTATAAGGAAAGATTGAAAAAAACCTGATTTTTACTTTGGAGAACCTTGCTGATGGGGGACAGAACCGATTTCAAGTACGTAAAAGGTTGTCACAAAGAAGAGAGTGAAAAATGGTTCTCCTTAACCTCTGACAAGAAGCAATGGGCTTAAATTCCAGCAATGGAGATTTAGGGTAGATGTTAGGAAATTTTTCCTATTAGAGTAGTTAAGCACAGGAACAAACTGCCTAAGGAGGGTGTGGAATTTCTGTCACTAGAGATTTTGAAGAACAAGAGAGGAAAAGAGGTGTCAGGAATTGTCTATTACTTAGTCCTGACTTTAGTGCAGGCACTGAACTAGAGGACCTACTGTGGTCCTACCCAGTCCTGAACTTTCATGATTCTGTGTATGCTGTGCATAGCATACACTTACAATTCAGTCAGTCACATCCTATGTCTTCCCACTCTTTGCTCTTTGAATACAATTGCTGTATGCCATTTCAGAAACACAATGTGTAGATTTAGACTTATTTAGATTTATCATAAGCTAGCTGGTAAGAAGTCTGAGTACTTAGAAGAGATATTGAGGCCTAACTTCAGTACCAGGCAAACTGATTGAAACTATAGTAAAGAACAGAATTATCAGACACAGACTAATACAATTTGTAGGGGAAGAGTCCACACTGTTCTTATAAAGAGAAATAATGCCACACCAATTTACTAGAATTCGTGGGGGGGGGGAAAGGGGTCAACAAGCATGTGGACAAGGAAGATCCAGTGAACAGTGTACTTAGATTGATTGTCAGAAAGCCTTTGACAAGGTCCTCACCAAAGGCTCTTAAGCAAAGTAAGCTGTCATGAGGGAAGAGGGAAGGTCCTCTCCTGGATCAGTAACTGGTTAAAAGATTGGAAATGTAGGATAGGAATAAAAGATCAGTTTTTCAGAATGGAGAGAGGTAAATAGTGCTATCCCCCAGGGTCTGTACTGGCACCAGTACTGTTCAACATATTTATAAATGATCTGAAAAAAGGTGTAAACAGTGAGGTGGCAAAATGTGCAGATGACACAAGACTACTCGAGATAGTTAAGTCCAAAAATAGACTGCAAAGAGTTATAAAGGGATACCACAAAACTGGGTGATTGGGCAATAAAATGGCAGATGAAATTCAATGTAGATAAATGTGAAGTAATGTACATTGGAAAATATAATCCCAACTATACATATAAAATGATGGGGTCTAAATTAGCTGTTATCCCTGAAGAAAGATCTGTGGATACGTTTCTGAAAACACCCTCTCAATGTGCAGGGGGAGACAAAAAAGTTAACAATGTTGCGAATCATTAGGAAAGGGACATAATAAGACAGAATATATGTTGCCTCTGTATAAATCCATGGAACGCCCACATCTTGAGTACTGCATGCAGATCTGGTCACTCCATCACAAAAAATAAATAAATACTGGAATTAGAAAAGGCATAGAAAAGAGCAACACAAAGGATGAGGGGTATGGAACAGTTTCCATAGGAGGAGAGTGAGTAATAAGACTTAGACTTTTCAGCTTGGAAAAGAGACTAAGAGAAGATATTACAAATCTATAAAATCATGACTGGTGTGGAGAAAGTAAATAATGGTGTTATTTACGCCTCCTCAGAACACAGGAACTGGGGGTCACCAAATGAAATTAATACGCAGCAGATTTAAAACAAATAAAAAGAAGCATTTCTTCACACAATGCACTGTCAACCTATGAAACTCTTTGCCAGAGGATGTTGTGAAGGCCAAGATTATAACAGTGTTTAAAAAAAACTAGATAAGTTCATAGATGATAAGCCTATCAGTGTCTATTAGCTAGGATAGACAGAGATATGAAACCATGCTCTGAAGTGTCCCTAGTCTGTTTGCCAGAAGCGGGGAATGGGTGAGAGGGGACGGATCACTTGATGATTATGTGTTCTGTCCATTCCCTCTGAAGCACCTGGCATTGGCCACTGTCAGGATACTGGGCTAGATGGACCATTGGCCTGATCCAGTATGACTGTTCTTATGGAAATTTATTTCAGTTCAGTTTTAAGATGTTAAATTATATCAATATATTTTTCATCTGCCTGGATCCAGAGTAAATGAGAGAGAGCAGTCTACTTCACCTTATGTTTGTCCTATCCATGGTCCCCTCAAGAAGCAAATGAGTACCTGATAATAGCTTGAGTGAAGTGACATTTGATTTTCAGGGAGCTGTCTTTTTTTATCAAGATGGAATCAACAACAAGGCATATAATAGTGCAACTATCAGAACTTATGTCCATCTTACAGGATTTTATAGGTCAGAACCCTCAGACACTTTGTTCTCTTAAACAATCTTTACTTCTCAAGTGGCTGAGGATACAGGCAATCTTTGGCCTCCTTTTGTCTTAACAGGCACCAGGAGTTTCAGAGTTATTACTATAACAGTACATGTAATTAAGTAGTTATTGTCCATCTACTGTATCACAAAGTATATTCTTCAACCACAATCATGCCTATACTTTTTAAATGTTAATCATGACTTATTTCTTAAGTATAGGTCTACTCTGAAAAGTGACTGTAGAAACAGCACCGTGGAGACTCATGTTTAAGTGATTTCCAAGTTAAATTTACCCAGTTTAAATAGGCAATTTTCCAGCCCTACAAACTCCATATGGCTACTTTCATTCTCACACATCAGCATGAAATAGATCCTGCAAGCCAAACTATGATTACACTATCTGTGTAATCCCATTGTCTTCGAAGGCTTTTAACAAATAAATCTGTTGATATATATGAAAGAATAAAACCCAGCTCACATTCTTTGCTGTGTTGTTTGACACTAACTTCCTGCACGTGTTCAAAGTTTGTATATGTGGAAGCAATTCTGCTGAGTAAGAATCTCTCTTTTTATATAGTCACTTTTCAGAGCAGAACTGCACTTAAAATAAAATCAGGTTTTTAATCTTCTCGAAGATTGAGTTAATTCTCAAAGATGTGTAAAGCATGAATATTTTTGCCAGTCTACCTGCGCATTTGTATAGCATTCCTGTCATGGTCCCAGCAGCTACTGTGTTCAGATCATCTTCTGCACCTCGTGTTTTCTCTATAATGACTCCAAATGCGCTGTAAAGCAATGCTGGGAGAGGAATTAACGTTATTGGTAAAATATCAAATCAGTTGCACCAAATTACCTTGCCATCCATGTTCTAGAAGAGGTAAGATTACCCAGGTCTCAGCACAGCTTTCCAAGCTATCCCTCCTGAGCTCATCATTTATATTTTTCATTTTTGGTGGGGTCTTTACTTGCCTTTCCTGCTCCTATTAATGCCTTAAGGCTATATCTTTGGCATTTTCTGTCTTGAATATTACATTTCTTTTCTAGAAGAAGGAAATCTATGTCTATCTTCCTTTTAAATTAGGGTATTGGGTTTCTCACAATTTTCAACTGCATTATACGCTCTTCATTTCTGTCATATAAACATCTTGTCCCCATACCTGAACAGCTGCATCACCTTATCTACTCAGTGAACAGGAAAGCATCAATCTGAGGGACTGCCTCTGTGGCAAAAGGGAATCTATGAACTCCTATATGGGTGCATGAGCCCAAGCCAACAAACAAACTAATCCTTGGTATACTGTAACCGTATCTAGAATCTTCACATAGGACAAAGACTAGTGAAGTGTCACTCAAAATAGCACTCAAAACAGTAGACACAATACTACTTAGCCTTGTTGCTCTAAAAGCCAGCTTGATACCTTTACTCACATTAAAAGTAGTACTTTGCTCCTCCAGAACAACCCCACTAAAAATGCTACTTAATATGAGCAAGGATATTGATCTGGACCTAAGTATGCAGTGTTGTACGAAATAAAATCTTGTTCACTGGAATCTTTCAAAACAGATTACTCCATAAATGGACAAGTACAACATTATAGAACCATCTCTGCTTAGCACACTCTTGAAAACAAACACAATCAGCAAGGGGGGAGAGGAGAGGGTTACTCCTTATTTTTAAGACATATGCAAAGCACTCCAGTCTGAGGAAAAGCATAGAGCTTCTACAATACCTAATGCAGGAGAAGCCAGAACCAACTCTCATGTCATGCCTGGCACTCCTAAGGGCTATAATATTCTGACTAGAAATGTCATGTTTTACATGAAATTTGCACACTACTCAGCTACTGGAATGCAGGCCAATACAACTGACTAAGGCAAACACCGAAGGAAGATTGTTCACAGCTGTGTTTGTGTTCTTGAGTAATCTGTTAATGTATCACTCATCACCCTGGAACCTTGAACTGCAACATGCAGCACCTTTTTCAGAGGTGTTTTATCTATATTATTTTCCAACTTGATAATGAAGAATTCAGGTAATAGGTAAACCTAAAAGAGAGGTGTCCTAATGGATCAGACCCATGGTTCAGCTAGTCAAGTATCTATCTGACAGAAGCCAGTACAAGATACTTCAGAGGAAGGCACACGAATCCTGCAGCAGCAGATGTGGGATAATCTCCTCCTCACATTGTTCCATCCATATCTCCAATAGTTACAGATTGGCTTAAATTCTGAAGCACAAGGTTCAACGTTACACTAATTTTTGGAAGAAAATTAAGTAACTCTGGATATCTTTATCTGCATAATTATCCAGTCCCTTTTAGTATTTTGAGTTCTTGGTATCAACTTCCCGTGGCAATTCCTAGTTTAATTACCCATTCAGTGAAAAGAAATCCCTTATAAATTTTTTGAATTTTCCATCTTTTAATGTCATTGAATACTCCCTTGTTATTGGGCAAAACAGGAATAAGTTCCCAATCTACCCTTTCTAGACCATTCATTTTATCTACTTTTATCATGTCCTAATTAATTAATCTTCTTTCTAGAGTAAACAACACCAATCTTTTCAATCTCTCTTCAGATCATTCTTGTTCCTCTCCTCTGAAGGCCCTTTAGTTCTGCAATATCCTTTTAGGGTACATCTACACTGCAGCAGGGAATAAGCCTCCTAGGCTGGGTAGACAGCTTTGTGATAGATAGCAGGGCTCAAGGTAGCACGCTAAAAATAGTAATGTGGACAATACAGCTTAGGCTTTCAAGTTTAGGGGGTCATGTGGGTGTGAGAGGATGAGCTGCAGCCCAAGCTAGGATGACTGTGAGGATCTATCCATCCAGACTGGGAGGATTGCTCCAAGCTGCAGAGCAGACATACCCTAAGAGACTGGGTGGCCAAACCTGTACTCAGCATTGCAGATGAGGGTGCATCACTGATTTATAGAAAGGCATTATAATAGCCTTTGTATTATTCACCGTCCCATTCCTTATGCAAACTATCATCTTAGCTTTCTTAACTGCAGCTGCCCATGAAGCAGAGGTCTTCATTGCGCTTCCTACAACACTACCAAAATCCCTTCCTTGAGCTGAAAGAGTTAATGGTGCACAACTAATTTACATATATCCCTCCAGTGTACAGTATTTTGCATATAGAAACACTTATTTCGTTTGCTATCTACAATGTTGGGGAGACAGATATAAGCAAGTCATTTTAGGTTGTCAATATTGCCTTTAACTGCTCCCGTTAATCCTTGTTGATCAAGCAGACCCACTGGTTTTTTCAGTGTCTTTTGACTTCTGATATATTGAAAAACCCTTTAGTTATTTTTACTCCTTTTAGCTATTTGGTTTTCCAAATCCATTTTGGACTTCAGATTTGCATACTTAATGCTTGCTGTATGTCTCCAAGACAAAAAAAAATGGTCATTAATGACTAAGCAATTGTCATAATACAAATGAAAGGCTGAGAGTAAGATCATGTTAATTCTACAAACACCTCTCTGATCAGATTACTAGAAATTTTGGGTGCCCAACTTCAGACACCTGAAAGGAGCCCAGTTTTCAGACAGTGCAGCACCACCCTCTGAAAAACTGTACCTCTTTTAGATGTCTTAAAGTTGGGACCCAAAATCACTAGCTGTGATTGAAAATTTAAGCCATAGGTGAATACATCAACTCATTTAGAGTGCCAAGAAATCAAAAGGGTTACTTCAAGGGGGTTTAAAACTAATTAAAACACTTTCTACATTGTATAGTTTGAAATAACAGTGTGACTTACCCAAGGATCCTAGAGTGTTGGCCCATAGAGCTCCTTGCCTTGTCACCATATTTAAAATTCTGAAGATTTAAAAAAAAAAAAAAAAAAGACATTGTTTAATAAAACTTAATACCTTATTTATTAATCGGGTGCCTATAGGTCCCGATAAGGACTGCATGTTATTTAATTCTATATATTTAATATGGTAATAACTATAGCATGAGGTAGAACCTAATAAGCCATTCCAACATCAGAGGAGATCATGTATTCTGAAAACATGTGTATCTCTATGAAAACCATACAACTTTCTACAAACCAGCCTCAAGTTTAAAATGAAACATCCCTGATGCCAGTCCTCATGTCAGAAGACAATTTAAAACAGTTCTTAGGTTTGATCTTGGGTGCTAATGTTTAGTTCAAAACACCGTTTCTGTACTTAAAAATGCTGGTTTCCACTTCTGAGACACACAAAATGACCAAAAGCAAAATTAACATTTACTGCAGTGCCTCCAAATGACACCATAGCAATCATTTTCTAGTCACATAAGATATATTAGACTCCCCTAATGACTTAAGAAGTGGGAATGAGAGGTGGCGATTAGACAAGGAAGCCAATAAATTTTTTTTTTGCTGTGCCATTTCTATCTTGAATGCTACAAGCAAAAAGTTAGCCACTCAACAGTGAGTACTGTCAAGTCCTAAACAAAATGGAAAATATTCTCCTTCCAATTCCCCCATCTGACTTGTACCCCTTCAAGTAATCCAACTTCTCAGTTTTAAAACACCAGTATACTACAGCTGTAAGTAACTTTGTAGCTCCATTATAGTAATATTACTTGCACTGAGTAATTTGTGCTCTTTCCAGTGAAAATCATGGTAGCTGCCAACCAGTCATGGAGAACATATGGAGGCCCTCAATATTGAAAAACAATCATATTGTCAGTATAGTGAGTGACGTTTCTTCACGACAGTTAATATAACAATCTTTCAAAATTAGTGTGTTATGCATTGGGAGGACTGTGGTTATGTAGATAGATACAACAGCTATTATGTAACCTGTAACACCCTTCACAGGCTTAAATGATACAGCCACTGTCACTAACAGGAAAATCTGCGCAGAACATTAGGATTACTTTCTATGTTTAAGAAAAGTCACCTTTTCAGCAAACAAATGGATGACGTTTCAATTTTCTCAGACCCTATCTACTCAATCTGATACAAAACATTAAAATGTTAAGCTGGCTCCAGGTATAACCACCATGTAGAAACTACACCTCTCCACCTGATCAGCAAAGACTGCTCACCAACAAATTGCTCTCTGAACCTTGTTTGTGCTTGATTCTGTTATCCCATTTTTCACATCAGCCTCTGACTAATAAGAATCTGGAAAACTTTGAGCCCTAGAAAACACTATCGTATCCAACTAACATTACAGGAAGGATTTATGACAGGTTGGAAATATAATTCCCCAAATCAGACTCTGGACTGGACACTGGGGTTAACACCTTACTCTTGTGAAAAAGGCCATGAGATCTTTACAATTATCATGTTGTCAGAACCTTTGGTTAGATTTTACATAAGTTCTGAACAATGACACCTGCAGCAGCAAAGTGCCCTCAACTCCATGGTCAGGTATTTTATTCAGTACTGACTCAAAGACCACTACCTACTGAATCACTAGCACCAACTCCTGCAATATACTGGGTATCTCTGATCCAATTACTGACAATGTCCTCACTCATAGCTTATGAGACAATAAACATAGTGAAGCTGACAATAACTGGATGAGACCTTCCAGGAAACCAGAGTGTTCCAACAGCTGAAGCAGGTGAATCCAGCTGATGGCACTCTTCCTGTTGAGATCAATAGTGAACTTTAGGCAAACTTTAGGCAGTATGGTGAAGACTGAAAGAAAAGGTGGCTGGTTTGAATAAAAACTTTTTCACCAAATGGACGCATCTGAAGTGACTAGACACTTATGTTATAGTAACAATTGATAGTGCTGGGAAATATTTGGTTAAAAGAAAATTGCAGTATATTTAAACAAAGATTAAAGTCAATAATTTTATATATTCATTTGCCACTAGAATAACATACACTATAGAAGTTTAAGAAATGTAATATTTCACGTGTGCTTTTGGACTATAATTAAAGAGGGAAGGCAAATGCTTAGCACACTCTCAGGGAAGCACAGAAATGGTGGCAGCTGCCTCTAGAAGGGTGGTGGCAGCCAGATTTAAATGGCCGGTATTTTTATCTCCCAGCTGTGCAGCACTATCACAGGCATAGCACTGTGCTAGACAGCTTATTGCTACTGGAATTCAGTGTCAAAGTATGAAAAC
Source organism: Mesoclemmys tuberculata (assembly GCA_007922155.1). Lineage (NCBI taxonomy): Eukaryota > Metazoa > Chordata > Testudines > Chelidae > Mesoclemmys > Mesoclemmys tuberculata. The sequence goes on along the minus strand of ML675609.1, from coordinate 16,634,734 downwards.
ATTGTCCCGTTATCAGTTTTACATTAAGTTTAAGAATTTGAACTATCAGGAAATTCAACAAGAACAGCAATGTTAACTAGAACACATTGCATATGCTTTGAATAACTGCAATGTTAAATTAAGCCTCTAGCTGCAGTTGCTGTCAATGAGTTAATTTTTTTAATGTTTACATAAACGTAAATTTAAAATTAAAAATGTAGATTGCTGGTTTGTTTTTGTTTTTTTAAGAGATAAGCTGTCTTTATTGATTGTACACACAACTAAATATGACTGGACAGCACTAGTCTGTACTGACCATACCATACACCTTGCTTTCATAAATAAGGTATGGTTTGATTTAAGTCCATGTTGTAACCAGATATCACTATAAAGAGACAGATTAATAAACTACAGGTAAAGAACAGACGTTTTTAAAAAAGCTTTTGTAGTTCATTCAAACATCAGTTAGTGGCAGCAATTAATTTAAATCTGCTAGTGGCAAGATTAAATTAAGCGAAGACCTTTCAGTATTAAGTTATTAGATGCCTCAGCCTCGGTCCTGCTCCTAATGACACCAGTGTCAAAACTCACATCAACTTCAGTGGGAGAGGATTATGCTGCCTGAGGAACAGGCAGAAGCTCCTGGCACGCATTTCTAATAGATATTTCTTTCATCTTTCAAAAGTTGGTTCACATTGTTTGTGATGATTATTTAATAGAATATGTAGGTTGAAAGGGCTGTAACCAAATTAAACTAAGTTTTGACTTATAAAAGAGGCAGGTGACCAGCATCTACCCTTAAACTGAATATGAAAGGGTGGAACTGAGTGCACTATTTCAAGGTGATGACCTTCAATATATTTCCTTGGACTTCCAATAAGTTAGTCCTTTTATGCAAGTTTAATGTGTGTCTACTGCCATCTGCTGGCTCAAATGGGTCAAAGTTTTTCATAAGTTTCAATCAGTAGTAGTAAATACCTCATTTTCTTGCCTCAGTTTGCCTGCTGTGGTGCCTGTCCCCCCAAAATCTATAACATAGGGATTGTTAAGAAAATCACCCATTTAGATAAATTTAGCCTTTTCTAAAACATTACTGAAATGACTTTATATTTATACTGTGATATTTTTTACTTTTTTTTAAAAAAAATTTTATACGCTGGGTGAAGGAGGAAGGAAAAGAATATACAAAAATGCTCAAACATGAACAGTCAATCAAAACAATCACTAGCAAGAGCTAATTTCCCCAACCAGATGACTTATTCCTCCAAGAAGAGGTACTATGGCCAATTTAAAATGATGTTTTTCAATAGTTATGCCAATCCAGTAACGGGTGCCTCCCCAACAAAATCATCTTTAAGAACGGGTGGAGAGGGGGAAGGAAGAGAAGGAGGAGGAAGCAATATATGACACCCATTTGTCATACAATCAGCTCACCCTATTCCTGGAGTTTGACCCATGAATTTGGAAAGAATATAGTATGGGCAAGAGTATAAAGTGAGAAGAGTGCTAGGGATCTCAGAAGTAATTGCACCCTAGAACAAATTTTGTGCCTTGGACTTTCCCAGAGTGGGACTTTCTCCTGCACCCGCACTCCTCCACAGAAAAAGATCCAGGTGGTACCAGCTGTTTGCTTTCTGTGCTGACATGATGAAGACTGATTCTATTCTAAGGGTCGGCCTACACTTAAAACTTATATAAGCAAAGCTATGTCTGTCAGGAGTGTGAGAGGCCTTGTCTACACTAAAAAAATACTGCGGTGTCCACAATCCCTTCCTTGGGTCATGGAGTGCATCCCCATCAAGAGCATTTCTACCGACAGAAGAGGGTCAGTGCAGTCTCTCAGCCTGCCAGGAGCCCCTCAGGCTTCTGGGGGTCTGCTTCCCCTTTTCCCTCATTCCCTGCTGGGAGCCAGCCCAGGGCTTTGCCCCTCCCCGTTCCCTGCCTGGAGCTGGGGAAGGCTGCCCAGGGCTCCTTGCCCCTGGGGAGCAGATCCAGCTGCCCTGGCTTCTTGCTGTCCCCACTGGGAGCCGTGTAGCTGGGAGCGGTATCCAGCCACCTGGACTGAGAAGCAGGGTCCAGCTGCTCAGCTCTCAGGGGGGCATTTGCAGAACAGTGAAATTGACAATGGCAGCCCCACGGCTGATGTAAGGAACGCAGTGTCTACATTAACACTGTGTTGCCCTAGCTAAGCAGACATAATACCTACACCTTTTATTGAGGTGATTTGATGTCGGCATAGCAGGGGAATTACATTACATTTTAGTCTGTACGTCTCCTGTTTTGTTGACAAAAACTGATTTTCATTGACAAAAATTTCTAGGGTAGAACAGCCAAGAAAACACGTCTGACCAATATAACTATGCCAATAAAACTCCCTGTAGATGCAACTACGCTGACTGAAGAGCATTTCCATGAACATAGCTAATGTCACTTGGAGTGGTAGTGTTCCAATGCCAGCAGAAAAACTCCTTCTGTTGGCATAGGCTGTGTTCACAGTACAGTTGCCAGCACAGCTATGCTAACATAGTCACTGCAGTGTGGACATAGCCTATGTCTAGCCCTGTCTAGCCCCTACAAAGGCTGGGAGCACTGAAGAGTTTTTTTCCCTTACCTGAAGCCATGTAAAGTGCCTCAAGACAACTTGTAATCCCTTTGGGAGTACTTCAAACTGTAGAAATATAATCTTGATGCAAGATGTTTCCAACAAGCAGCCAGAGGATTAGTGTTTCATTTATTCTCTCTAGATACACCTTTGAAAAAGGTCAAAACCACCAAAGCTCATTTGAAAAGTTGAGATTCAAATCAACACAATGGATTAAATCGAGACATTTCACAACTCAATTCACCTAATACCATATTTATTATTTATGTAGCTTGTCCTGCAGAAGAGGCAAATGAACTTTATCTTATTGTAATATATCAATGTTAGCTTTAAGCCATTCTAATAATGACAGGGTGAAAGTATACATTTACATACTTACTGTACATTTCTAGGTCTGGACCAGGCCATGCTTTGTGTCTCCTTCAATCCCAGTCGTAGGCCATTCAGTGCACCAACTGCAGCCCCTAGTGAATCATAACACTAGCCGTTACTTTATAAACAATACAGTAAATGGGACAAACACATTCATTCCCAATCTTGTAAGGAGTCATGTAGCCATTCCATGTGTAAATACACACAGTCTGCAGGAAAAAACATAATACAGCATCTCTTCAGTTTTATTCTGAGTTTCTTGTACTTGAGATGTAATACAGTAACATCAAGCTTACATTATGGTATCAGTAAATAGTTTCACATACCTGTCATACAACACCCCCCAATGGTAAAAAAGGCCAGCTCAAACCTCCCCCGAGTTTTGTTAGCTCCTGTAGGTAAGATAAACTCATCTGTATCCTGAAACAGAAAAATTAAGTGTTAAATATTTATACTTTCCAAGTAGGCATGATTTCAGACACATCTCTGATTCTCTTTTTGTTGGCTTAAGCATATTAAGATTAGAAAACATAACAAACACTTCCACATCAATGTTGCAGAACACCACAGATGGCGGGAGGCGGGGGGAAGAAATCAGAAAAACCGTCTATTTCTCACTAGTTATCACAGCAAAATATTCAGATGGAATGGATTAGTTAGAAAGTCTAAAAAAGGGAGATATTTTAAACATGCATGTGGGTGAGAAAAATACTTTTCCTAGGTCTGTATTTCCAGCTTACTCAATATGAAGTGGAAAAAGCCAAGGAACTCAATATGCATTTATTAATCATTTATTCAATGTTTATTATGATTTATGCCTCATAGGAGACAATCCAATGTCTAGCCTCTGAAAGCCCCTATGCATTCTCTGACTAAATGCTGCTGCATACCAACAATGCAGCATTCATTTTCTTTTTCTGCCACTTTTATAGTAACTAAAAAAAATCCCTCAGAGCAGTACAACAGACATATTCTGAGGACACTAAGCGGCAAGGAATTTAAAACTACCGGTGGTTAGCATTAAAAATGTGCAAAGTTAATGTCTTGGAAGAGTGATGCACAAAGAAATCCAAAAGTCTTTAGGTTTGTGTTCTTGATTATCTTTCCAAATGAATCTGCTTTACATCAGTGGCAACCAACTATAATGCCAAAATGTGAGTGGTGGTAGGTCAATTACAGTGTTTGGTTTTATCATGCAGACACTGTACAGGTGAGATGTGAGGGAAGAAGAAAGCCACATGACAACTGCTTCTCAGGTATCATCTTCCACCAGTATTGCAATAATAAAAATAGCAGAAGTAAGATGTCTTTATAATGTTATGCAGTTTACAATGCAGTTTCAATATCACATCTTCCTTGGTAATAATTCTTATTTTCTGTGGTGAGATTTTCTTTAAGGTGGATAGTAAGTTTCCTTCTTTGCTCTTGTCAGATGTAGCATCTGACTTGAATGTTGTACCTGATTGTTCAGATTTTTACTTTGTCATGTTGAACTTGTTGGAATAGTTTCCTGTTTCTAATGTGGTACACATGAATTGTGTGTTCTTAATGGTTAGCTGTTCACCACCAGAGCTTCCACTTTTATTTACCACAAGTCAAATTTGGGGGAGCAAAGCAATCAGTATCTGCATATTTTTTCTAGCAAACTCATCCTTTGCCAAAGACAGACCATAATGTGATCCTGGTTTGGAATTTACAATATTCCCTAACAGTGTGACTGTAGCTTTTGATATTGAATGTACTGCTTGTATAAAATCTATGCAAATTTTATTTTGTCCTTTTCCAACATTGACTTCTCAGAAAGAAAATGTCTTGCTTGGTTCAAAGATATCTGTACTCCAGAAGGTTAGTAATTTTACAGTTTGTTCAGAATGGGTAGACTTAGCAAAAACCACAGATTTTAGGCCTGATCAACACACAAAGTTACATCAGTTCAACTAATGGTGTGACATTAAACTGATTTAATTAAACCAGTGCTATTTTGTGATTGGACACACTTGCACTGATTTAAACTTGTCTTACATCTATTTAGCTTGCACCTGAATTGTCTAAGTGGGAACTAAACAGATAAACCAGATACTATGCATCCACACCAATTGTACTGGTTTAACTAAATTAGTTTAATGTCACAGCTCTAGTTAAACTAGTGCAACTTCTCTGTATAAATGAACCCTGTCTCTGCTAAACTTTGTGTCAGACAGCAACATTAAAAAAAAAAAAGCTGTCAGATTCTTAACTACCATTTCTCCTTCCCCTATCTGTTCTGTTAGGATCCAAACAATTTAGCTCCACTGCTCCCTAAAACTGTTGGGGATAGTGCTAGAATTTCTTTCAGTAATTTTCTGGAGTGCTCTGTGAATTACAAAATAAAAAGGTAGCCCCACACACATACACCAATATGTCTAAATAGCATATAACTGTGTTTACAGAGCCAGCAAATTAATTTTTCCTTACTATTTTTTGAACAGTAGTTATATGGTCTGTATGCTCACTTTTCTTAAGCGATTAGCATGTTAGCATGGCAAGTTAATAATAGCTATTGTAGAATATTTAACTCATGATCTTAGTATATGGGTCCATCCAAATTTTACGTTTTCTGCATACTTCAATTTGTTGCTGATAACATAGGAGAGAGAAAGCAGACCACTTTACTTTAGGAAAAGCAGCTTTCCACAAGGGAGACAGTGACGCATTTAAGATAACTGGCTTAATACAGTCAAAATAGAAACACACTTCCTACCTGTATTAGATATCTGGGATCCACACTTAAATAAGGAGACAGAGGGCTCATTCCAGTTACTGAATGAGGAAGAAAAAACACTGTTACTGAAATCAGTATGAGCAATATGTCTAAAGATTGAGGCAGAATGGGTGATAGAAAGATGGTTAAGGAAAGAGGGTAATCAGAATTCTGATGTCATTTTAACCCATTATACAGCTCATTAACACAGTCAGATAACTAATACTTCTGGTACATACACATTTCTATAGTAATATATTGCAAAACACAGAGACAAACAGCATGATCAGGGGCCTGGCTGTTGGAAAAGTCCTCATTCTAGTCCCTACTCCTCCCCTGACTTGCTGTGACCTTGGAAAGTCACTTAACTTCTACCTCCACCTCTCCCTCTGTGAAATGGGATGATGATACTTGCAAACATCTTTGAAAAACCATTTATCTACAGACCGAGATTTTTACAAGTTCTATGAATTATTATTCTAGATTCCAAAATTACACCTTCCTTTTGTTTCTTGTTAAGTCCACAGCCAGGCTGAGAGGAGCCCAGTGACATTCATTTTATCCAAAACCAACTTGCTGCGTCCCTAAAGCAGCACTCCAGAGCTGGCAAGTGAGTCACTGTTTATCATAGGTCCCATTGCTTCAGTCACGCTGGTCAAGTCAATCCCACTATACACGCAGCCTTGTCGGGGAGCGCAAACTGAGCGTTTTGCCGAACTGCGCAGCGCGCTCCTCGTTTATCCCCCCAAGACGGGACCGTTCTCATGTTGCGGCCACCATCAGCCCGCGTGAATAAAGGCCGGCCCCGCTCCCGGCGGGGAGAGACACGCAGAGACCAAATGCCGCCGCTGGATCTGGAGCCCCGTCGCGCAGGACCTAGCCGGGACGTGCAGGCTCTTTCCCAGGCAGGGGCCCCTCCGCGACCGCCCCGGGGAAGGCTCGCCCCGCCAGCGGCGCACGGCCCGCGCGCTAGCCGCTTTCCCCCTCACGTGAAGCCGGCCGGGGCTCGAGCGAGGGGGGGATGCGGGAGGTTACTCCAGCTCCCGCGTCCCCCCCCCGCCAGCTCCGCCCGCCCCGGGATATAAGAGCAGCCGGGCCCTGCGTGGAGGTGAGGCCCGGCCCAGCCGGCGGATACTCACACGGCACCCCGGCCAGGTCCGCGTGGGAATAGCCCGGGCCCGCTGCCCCTCCAGCGCCGAACAGGCCCGCGAGGCCTGAGCCCTTCGAGTTGCCGCCACTCTCCATGGAGCCGCCTCACGCGCCCCGGCCTGCCCGCGAGCGAACGAACGAACAACCGCCCGCTCGGCCTCGGCCTGGGCTCCGCCGCTTCTGCTGCCGTAAAAGCCAGCCCGGGGAGCGCCGCAGCGTTCACGGCTCCTGTTCCGCTTTACGACGGCTCGGGGTATGTTGCTTTCCGGCCGCAGGAGGCGGGGGGAGGTGTTGCTAGGGGCGGAGGGGGAGACATTTTGAGCCGTGCGGTCACTGCCCCCCCCACCCCCCGTTGGCCTGAGTCCAGCCCCTGGCCTGCCCGGCCCCGTTTCCTAGTCCGGCCCGCTCACTGGCCCCCGGAAGGGTGGGGGTGCGGGAGCGCCGGGCGCGCTGCTCCCGAGCCCCCCTTTTCGGCAGCAGGAGGATGTGGCGGGGGAGGGCCCCTGCCTGCTTCTCTCCCTGGGGGGCTGCCCCGCCTCCCTGCTGAGCCCAGCTCCGCAGCGCGTTTGGGGGAGCGCGGCGCGGGGGGTGTCTCCTAAGCATGAGTGCAGGGGCTGAGTGTGAACCCCCCAGGAAGAGAGTCAGGTTGGGCCCCCCCGCCTCCGCCAGCGGCAGCCGCGGCTCGGAGGAGGAGCAGCCGCCTTCCTTGGACAGAAAAGGGACACGGCAGCCGCCGCCGCCTCCTCCCCCTCGGGAACGCGGGCCCAGAAGCAGCGGTAGCAGCCCGAGTCTGGCAGCCACGGTGGGGAACAAAGGTTTGTGCCGCCCGCCTCCGTTTCAGCTTCCTCGGTGTATCTCTGTCGCTGCTGTGTGTCGCCTGTCGGACTTGGCGGGGGCCTTTCCCTGTACGTGTGTGTAAGTGATTCCCCCTCCCCACCCCCGTGTCCGTCGGAGAAGCCAAGATTGTACGAAGGGCACAGAGACAAGTATATTGTTCAGTCTTCTGGTGCTTTGGTCTGCTTTCGTGTACTTCTAATGAACAGGGCGAATGGTGTCTTCGCTAACTTCTTGTCACCATAGCGCCTGTAGAAACAGTTAAGTACCCCCTTTTTTTGTTAGAGCGGTTAAGATTTGATACCTTTTCTAATCATTAGATAAGAGAGTTTTGCTAGATGTACATTGAGAGCATCACTTAACCCAGCTAGAAAACTGAATACTTACTTTTCAAATCTTTAAAGTGCTGTTTAATTTAATGGAGGGAATTGCTTATGTTAACTTGTAAGGAATTCCCCTATTTCAGTAGCCATTACCTATATTCATTACCTCCTGTCATCCTAATGGATGAACATCAGACTTTTAACATAATGATGAACTAGGTTAGAATGTTACGTCCCAGGTTGTCAGTTTGCCTGGGGGAAAGAGAGGAGTCTCCTGGAAGCTGCAGTGTCCATTTTCTGTCCACACCTGTTGTACCTAGGTATTAAAAGACATGATGTTTCTTTTTCAGAATGTTAGGTGGACTGGGAGATGGTAACACCGTGCATGTTTCGCTGCAGATTAATTGTACTGCTGTAGTCCAGGTGGTCTTTAAAATATATAGCCTGTATTAGGGATAAATAATTTTCTAAATATGTCTGCTCTTGTATGTAGTACTGAGTCCCAACAGGCATAAGTTAACAGTGTCCAAATGTCAAAATTGCCACATCTTCTGGTTTGCCTCATCTAGAGTAGAGTGCTATCATGGTGGTGGTACATATTACAAAGCTGGAAAAAAAATTTGCATGTGCCCTGCCAATGTTACTTCTGTCTGGGGCTAGTGTTCTTAGTCTAAAACTTCCATGAATAAAATAAAGTGTATATTTAAGAAAAGGGGCATAAGGAAAGAAAATCAAATCCTTTAGATATATCATGTACATTAGACTACAGACCTTTGGAGAGGGATGTAGTTCTTTCAGCAACAGGTAATATCAAGAAAGACCACTCTGATTAATTCGGGGGGAGAAATTAGGGGCATGCTTTGAAGGAAAGTTGGTTATTGATGCAAATATCTTTTCAGAATAATAAGAGTCTTCTAATAATCCAACTAGTCTGCTGTGCAGTAGTTACACAGAACTGCATGTTTCTTAAAAGTGAGTGAAGCCTTCAGTGTAAGCTTAGAGCTTTCAGTTTCATTATATTTAAAACTTTTTTCTTATTACTTATGTACATATTCAGTGCTGGTTATCTCCTTTTCACCCCCTTCATCTGCAGTTGGCTTTTATCACTTACAGTAGTAACAGAAAAGTATGGAAGTACATCACGGTGCCTCTGGCTAGAGAGAGCTATCCAAATATTAGTGGCCCTGGTCTGGGGTCTGTATTCTATTATGAGGTAGCCACTGTCTTTCTTCCCTATGTTTTGTCAGTTGAAAACTCTTCCTTTGTTAGCACAAATATTTCTCAAGAGGTGAGCTACTGGCTTTAGAAAAGTGTATCCAACACATGTTGGAACATGTCTGACTTTTTCTATTTTGTTTGACACAGTGAAACTACCTAAGGTTAAAAAAAAAAGTATAACTGCATTAGATTAAATTAAAAAAAAAAAAGGGGGAAATGATTTAAAATAAAGAAAAATGTTATAGATATTTTAGAAATAGCATTTGGACCCTTGTTTATCCTTTTGATTGAGCTTTGACTTAGCAAAAATAATTAGTCTTTGATTCATTGCACTATGTGGAGGTGGAATCAAGCAGTTGTTGAGACTGAGTTCAATAGCTTCTAAACACAGAATTCTTGGTTGTGGTCCATGAAAATCTGGCTGGTCACATGGTGCTAACTCTCCTCCTTGTTTCTGCTTTACATCAGAAGTCCCTAAAATGCATTACTTTTACTTTTCCTGTAAGAAATTGCTATACTTACAACAGGGATGTTATTTGATCATCAGTGGCCGAGGACATGGTGCTGAATGGAAGGGAAGTGTCCGTAAGAGACTCTCTATTAAGTTGTAGTCCACACCATAAAAAAAGTTGGAGAACTTCCAAGTTGGTCTTAAAATATTGATCCTATTGCTACTAGGTATGTGGGTGAAATCCACTTGAGGTGGACAGTGACTGAAAGTTGTGATCGATGCAGCATAAGAACCTAGCTATAGCTCTTGTGGCTGCCTGTTGTCTTGGTTTGGTAGTCCAAACTACCATAAGAGTTGGCAGAGATTAAAAGATTTAACTTTTCCAGTCTCCAATGGCAAGTAGGGAACTTCATAGCATACGGGAGGAAGGGGAACTAAGCCATCAACTTCTACACTGTTTTTATCTGGGTTGTAGCCAGGATTTATTTTTTTGGCAGGGCTTGCAGCCGACTTGGGTGGGCCTGGCAGAAAAACAAGCGCTTCTGGTCATGTGGCCAGAAGTTCAGGAAAGTGTACCAGCTGAGAAATTAAGTTGCCTGAGATTCCAGTTGCCAAGGTAGCAAGTTAAAAGGAACGTTGGCAGCAGAAGCAACCAATTGGTTGGGCCTGCTTTCAGAGTCGGTGGGTCATGGCCCACCTGTAGTGATGCCCCTTATTTAAAAAACAAACAAACAAACAAACAAAAAACCTCTTATGTTAATGATTACCTTCAAAATGTCAACTGGATGTAAGATGATACAGTGTTGTTGCATGAGTCTGAAGATGGCAAGCTTTCAGCAGAAGCCCACAAACTAGTTAAGTTACAGGAACAGCATGGAATTAACAAGACTGTCATCACTTTCATTGCTGCTATTCAGGTCCTTTTTAGGCAGCTTTGAAACTGATAAGAATCATGTCAGTTTCATTTTATTACCACAGCTATTAGGGAAACCAATGAGCAGCAGCAGCCTAGTGAGGCATTATGAGTTGTTCGTGAAGGAGGACGACCCCAAAATTGGAGGCCAGTTTAGTGATGAGATTTTCTTTTCATTCACCTCCACAACAACCAGAAGACAGAGATAGGATAGGAAGAAAGAGTAGAAATGAAACCAGAGGAGGGAGGAGTACTGCACTCCAACAAATTAAGGATACTGTGACTTGAATCTTGCTGAGTTTCTTGGCTGCTCTGCTGATTTTAATTACGTCAGAGCGTCAGCTTGTTTACAGATTATTAAAAGGCTCCAGCTAAATCCTTATGTAGTGAATTGTATGAAAACTGCTTGTATGAAAAGTCTTGGTTTGTTGTTCCATCATATTTGGGGGCTTTTTTGAAGGCAGTTCAAATATGTAAATTGTCTATTACCTGAATGTATTGAACTTTTTGATTTCTAATTCTGAAATAGAATATTTTTACTGGAAGATTTTGGATAATAAGAGTCTTTTCTATCTTTCCTTATGTGTTATGCTTCCCTCATAATTCTAAGGAAATGGTATCATTTAGTTACATACCATTGAATAATACAAATTATAAATTCTGTCCCTCCTAAAACCAGACATACATTTCAAGAAATTTGCCTGGTATGAAAGGATGGGTGGTTTGCACATTCACAAACGGAAAAAGGGAATAGATTAACCCAAATGAGCAAGCTGTATGTTCTTTCTTTGAACTTTGGAACAACTGAGTGCATGAACTGAAGTTGCTCTTGATCAGTTTTAATACTCAGCATTACAAGGCCCATGTGCCATTGTATGCTGAGCACAAATTGGCTTTGCCTGTCAAGCATGCTATGATAGTAATTGTATGAAGAGCAAGGGAAGTTCTGCACAGTGGGGTGATACTGTTCCATCCCTCTTACCACCTCCCTTGCCCCTCACACTCTTAAAATTTCAGTGGCTAGAATGTGTCTGTCAGTGTTCACTGCCTGTGGGTATGTGTATGCTACTTAGACTGTGTCAGCATAGCCTCATGCAGTAGACGCAACCTGCGCTGGGGATTCCTGTTGGTGTAGGAATACTATCTCCCTCAACAAAATTAGCTAGGTTGACAGAAACATTCTTCTGTCAATGTAGCTGCGTCTGCTTTGGGTTATGTTGGCCTAGCTATGTCATTTTCTACACCATAGACGTGGGGTTTTTTAAAACACCGGACCAACATAGCTGTGCCAATATAACTTTCAAGTGTACATTAAACCTAGCCGTTGATCAATACAGTTTTATTTGGAGCAGTGATAGCAGTAGAGAAGTGAGATTGATTGATTGATTAGCTTCATTTTGTCATGTAAAGATCCATGTCTTTTCCCAATATACTAAAGGCATATGTTGTTGGTACCAATAGCTAAAGATACAGAAGTGTCTAATTTTCAAGTATGAAAAGTGACTATGTCAAGAGCAGTAGAATGGGTAAGACAATTCTTCAACCCGTTCCATTGAGTCCAGCTAGTTACTTGGATTCATTTTGAATATTAAGTAGCCAGTGCCCTTATCCTGATTTGCAGATGATCCTAGGAAGGGGGGGAAAGAAACTTGTGACTGTGTCCAAAAAGTGAGCCTGGAGATTACAGGGAATACAAGAGCTAATTATAGAGGTTTAATCTACATGGGATATAATATTACATCATTAGTCTGGATGATACCTGTAGCAGTTATTGTAATGACAACTTAATTTAGATGTTTGTAGCTAATACAAAATGTAAACTTCATAGCTTTTCGTAATATTGCAGTTTGTTTCATAATATATGTATCGTTGTCTTTCAGTTTACAAACAAAGAACAATTACCACTTGGATGGAGAATAAAGGACCCAAGACAACAGAGTTAAAGAGGTAAAAGCTATAATATAAACTACCAGAAAGATTTTTTTTTTTAATGGAATGGTTATTTTAACTATCACCAAAGTGGATTTGGGTCAGAAGGTTTATTATAATTTACTAACATAATAATTTTATTCTGGACTAGAAATAGGGCTATTGTAGATATGGTTCTGCTTCACTTTTGGTTTAATAGAGCATTAATAAGTCAAGGTTCTTGACATCAAAACTGTTTGCTAAGACAGTATGCTGCTCCTATAATTTGTAGGATCATATTCAGTTCTGATTTACGGTGGTGCATCTCCACCCACGGTGATGGAGTTGTATCTGCTCACATCAGGGTTTAGTTTGGAGCATATTTTCCTAGCGGAGTATGAATGCCCAATCTTGCATTCATAATCTTATTCATAGGCTGGCGTGACAGTATCACTATTACAATTGTGTCAAGTAAAGGTAAATTTGATGTACAATCTGCATCATGCTGGTACAAGTTTTTAAGAATACTACCTAAAACATAGCTAAACTGACGAAGGTTTAATTTATGTATTATCTGGTATAAATTAATATCTGGCAATCTTTTCAGCAGACAGTAATAACTGTTCCATTCCCATTATTATCATGTCAACAGAATTATTTTTCACAATAACAAAAAAAGCATTGGAAAATAAAATTTACAGTCATGATGACATAACCAGCAAAAGCAAGGACATTCTATTAAAGTGACTAAGTGATGCCCTTTGTACATGGGTATTACAGGGCCTTAGTTTGCTCTGTAATGTCACACGCATGAATGTATGTGGTGAAATACTTAGGACAAAAAGGTGAGTTAAGGATGGAATGGGAGTCTTTATTCCAAATTTCCTTTCTAGCTGTGGCTCTAATGTGAGGCCTTTAAAGGGACATGTCAACCTCGAACCTAGTCAGTTTGAAAAAGCATGTGGTATTACACCTGTCTTATAGTCATTCTGACAATTTTTATGACTTTATAATCAGATGTTCATTTTTTTTAGTGTTCTGACTTCTGTTGCTATTTTAAAGACTTGAACAGGCAGGGAAAATAGTTTCTGCAAGCTGTTCCACCCAGGTGGGCTTCTGTGCCCACATGGAACAGCTTGCAGGATTGGGTCCTGACATTCTCTGGAGCAAAACTGAGACATTTGCTATATATAAATGTTGTCAAATATACAAAATAAACAAACACACATCTCTTTTGCTCTCTAATCTCTTTCAACTATAGTCAGTATTGTTACAAGTAACATCTGTGGTCTGTTTAAAAAAAAAACCCCAAAAATTTCAGTCTGAATTTTGTGTTAAGTTGGCAGTGTCATTTCAATATTTTAAGTTGCCATTTATTGAGAAGTAGACAGTAGTATAATCAGAAATATCAATGAGCAGAGAAATCAATTTAAGTATACAAATTAATGGAAACAGATATAAATATTGTAAGATGAAAGCTGTCAAACTCTCCTTTAGTTATAACTAGCATTCTTGTAGCTTTTGTGATTTCAATGTCAAGTCAGGAGCAGTGGCTCACTTATCCTGTCTATTTGGATTTCTTTGTTCATAGTACAGAACAAGTAATCTATTTATTTATCCATAGTATCATTGAAGAGGAGCAGAATATTATAATTTATTGAGGGGACTGCTGACTTTCAGTAGCTTATCGAAATGTGTTTAGTTATAGACTTCATAAACTGTAATCAGTAATTGTCCTTATTTATCTTTAGATGATGAAAGATTAGGTAATGACCCATCAATGATTTGCTCTGTTATTTATAGACAATTCTATAATAATACTTCAATAGTACATTCTATTTGAAGATTTAAAAGTGCTTTGTAAACATTAATTTAGTTCCACAATGTCCTTTTGCTGTAGGTGTGTATTTTTATACAGAATTATGTATGAGCGCATGTAGGTATAGACAGCTGAAGTGACTTGTCCAGTGCTGATTGGATGGATGCTGGGAATGTAAACCAGATCTTTTGACTCACAGGCCTGCTACTTAACCTGTAGATCATGTTTACTTTTAGTGTAATTATTAGTCTAGAACTGACTTGAGGTATTTTAGCTGTAAAATAATAATGGATTTTGTAAATATCACCTTCTGTTAAACTGCAGCCTGTTTAGGACCACTGCATCAAAATTATTGTACATAAATATATAAATAGGCAGTGTGTTGAGTAGAAAAGTGTATACAACATTGAGAGACAACTGCTGAATTATTATTATTTTCAGTTCTGGCGTCCACGTTTTTAAAAGTATGTTGAGAAATTGCTGAGTGTTCAAAGAAAAGTCTCAAAAATGATTTGAGATATGGGAAACATAGCTTAAATTAATTTTGTTATATCGTATTGAATTTTATTTATATTATCCAAGACAAGGTTAAGAAGTGAATTGTTTCATCATGTCTTGCATTAACTATACTAAGATAGCGGACAAAGGCGCATAACAAGATTCAATGTCTAGAAAGTGAAGATTGAAAAATTTGAATTGGAAGTAAGGTGTGACTTTTTAACTGTGAGGATAATCAAGCACTGGAACAGATGACTGAGAGAAGTGACTAATTCATCATCTCACTTGGAGCCTTTAAAGGGAGATGTTGTCTTTCTAAAAGATATAGTTCAGCTATAAGTTATTGGTCTTGATATAAGAGATTGGGTTTTACTGCTGGTGTTATTGGATGAAATTCTGTGGTCTATCTTAGGTGGTTGTAGTAGTCTCTCTGGCCTTTAAATCTACAAATAAAAATTTCATTTGAAGAGAAACCATTAAACCCAGCTTTTTAAATCTTTTCTTCCACAGTTTGCAAGGCAAAACTAATAACACAGGAGCAAATCCCAAGATGACTTCTGTTAAAAAGGATAACTTTTGGGAGCATGATGTTAAAAAGCTAGAGAATATTTGTCCGCAAAGCTATTCAAGAACATCTGTGGAATCGAGTACAAAACATGTAAATCTGCCTCAGACTGGCAACCTGTGTAAATGGGAGGCTGAGGGGATATGTAGAGATCAGCCATCAGAAACGGAGCCTGTTAAAGGGACCTGGTCTGGAGATCAATTTAAAAATGCCAACATTGATCAAATGCACAAAACTGGCAAGCAGCTTCACAGAGGTTGTGAAGAAAATAGTGACAATTGGACTCATAGGAAATTATCATCAGCCCTGTCTGTGAAGATGGCAAATACAAAACATGCACCAAAAGACAGCGAAACAGAAGGGAAAGTGACTTCATGTAGTCCACAGCAGCTAAAGAGCTGCAATCCTGTCCATGTAGTCTGTGTAACTAGTGAGCAAGGTGAGGTGGATTTAGTTCCAGAAAGCCCACTTTCAGATGCTTGCAGTGATGCCTGTGTATCTGAACTTGAAGATCCAGGAAAACTGAACCAATATCAAAGTAGTTCAGGGGATTCACATTCTTTTGAGAAAGACAGTGAACCTGAGTCACCAATGGATGTAGATAATTCCAAGAATAGCTGCCAGGGCTCAGAGGCTGATGAAGAAATAAGTCCATTTCCTGAAGAGCAAGAGGATGTTGACATGTCAAAAGCTGCAAGCAAATCTTCCAGGTTTCAGCGGGGGAGTGCTGAACTGGAGTTGAGAAGGTCACCATTTTCTTCCAAGTGTTGTGAAGGTGCTCGATATAACTTCCATTTTGAGGGGAGGGATGACTCTGTCAAAGAGGATGAATTACAGACAAAGTCATCTGTGATCTCTCCTGCTCTGTCATCAGAATGCAAAGGTGCAAAACAGTGTGGGAAGAAGGACTCTAAAATCACTGCCCATTTCATGAGGATACCCAGAACAGAGGAGAAAAGGTAATTTTTGTTTGTCCTCTTCTTCCTCTCTTAAATATATTTCTTTTCAGTAATAGCACAGTGGATGTTTTATTACCCCTAAGCAGTTTTGCACAATTGTACATAAAGTGGAGAAACCTAAGGTTTAAAAACAGCAGATGAATTAATAAAAGTGTATATAACCTTCTTTCAAGGTTACAAAATAACAGCTTGTCTTGTGCCATTTCTAGAACACAGAAGAAATATTAAAGTCAGGGATTAACTGACCTTCTAAAGCCAGAGTAAAGCTAAGTGCTTCTCTGTATGTCTTGTCAAAGAAATTGTTTAGGATAATTGGATTTTAATACATGGAAACAAATGATAGCACAGGACAGCTTTGACGAAGAATAGCTTTTTTAATTCATTTTTTGTAAACTGTAATATCAGGGTCCTTCCAAAATGAAGAGGTAAGTATTTTCTTTTGATATCTCACGGCAACCTAGTACTGTGAATTGTGGAATTACTTCTAAATATTCATATATGAGCTTGAATACAAATGAATTTTTTTCTCAAACATTAGTATGATCATAGGACCAAATTAAATTCCTAGTGTAATTCTATTGAAATCAATAGAGTTTATACCTAGGATGAATCTGGCCTACTGATCTATGATAAAATCTAACACAATTTAGTAGCTTTTATCTGCTTTTAAAGAGATTGAGTGGACTAATCCCTAAATACACTGATTACCTAGAAAGCCTCAAAAATAGTTTATGAATTTAAGCCACTGATCAAGATGATTTTCTTCAAACTTAAATTGCTTTTCCTTTGTCAATGATCAATATTAAATGAACTGTTAGATTTTTGTATGTGCATTCATCTGATGCAAAGAACGCAAAAGCTTTAAAATTGAATCAGAATACATGGGGACAAGAGGCTTTTGAGGTTTTCTCCCCCCCCCAATACTTACATTACTCAGTTAAAAAAAGAAACTTGGTTTAGTTTTGCTCAAACTTGCCAAAATATGCATCTTTGGGCTGAGATCAACATGGAAAAATTCAGCCAGAAAACACAGAGAGAGATTCATAAATAGCGTGATGGAGGTGGTTGCTCTTTTGTTTTTTTGTTTTTATTAGTATCACCATAAAGCATAAAAACCGTAGTCACGGACCAGGACCCCATTGTGTGAAGTGCTATACAAATACAGCAAAAACACAAGCTGCCCCACAGAAATTACAATCTAAGTAGAAACAAAAGATAATGGATGGAGACAGACGGGAGTACAAGGAAACAGTGAAATGGTATTGGTTGGCATGTTACGCAGCGATCTCAGCACATGAGCAGCTTAACCCTTATCAGGTTTTTTGTATGCATCATGGAAGAGGAGGGTTTTGAAAGAATATAGTGAGGTAGTTTTGCAGATATATACAGGCAGCTTTTCCTATGCATGAAGGACAGCATGAGGAAAAGCATGAAGGTGCTTGTTTGAAAATTTATCAGGTAGGGGATGGAGGCTGGCATACTTGACCTATCAGAGGTGGAAGTCAACATCTCAGTGCTGAATGAGAGAGGAAAGATAGGGTGAAGCCAGATAGCGAAGGGCCGTGAAGGCCAGTACCTTACGTTTGATGCGTTAGAGAAGAGGGAGCCAGTGGAGACATGCAAAAAGAAGGTGACCCGGTCAAAGCAGCAGGCTAGAAAAATTATCTTTGCAGCAGCATTCTGTGTGGATGTGAGCAAGGCCGGATTGCATTTGTCAAGGCCAGAAAAAAGGATGATGTTGAAGTCATTGAGATACAAAATGGTGAGAGCCTGGAAGAAAATTTTAGCTGTGTGGATGGATAGGCAGGGCCATATATTCGAGAGATTATGCAGAAAGAACCTGCAAGATTTAGATACAGCTTGTATGTGAGGACCCAGTGAGAGGTCTGAGTTGAAGGTAACACCCAGGTTATGGGCCTGAGTGGCAAATTGTGGTGTTCAACATCAAGGAAAGGAGATGTGGAGGAGAAGATTAAGAGCTTTGTTTTAGCTAGTTAGTTTGAGCTGATGCCTAGACATTCATAAGGAGATGATGTTGGAGAGAGAGAGGCTGAGATTTTAGTTTGGACATAGACAGACAGGTCTGAAGTAGAGAGGTAGAACTGAGAGTTGTCAGCCTAGAAATGAGAGTTTAATTTCTATTTTTGGTTATAGTGGGAGTTGGAATTCTGCCTTAACCATTGTTGTTTATTTTGGAAGTGGAATGTTAGGAATTCTTGTACCTTTTTTGTTTTCTTTTTAAGTAAAGATTGGTTTATTGGCGGTTCAGGTCAAATGCTAAAACTTGAATTCTGCTTTTGTCAGGTACAGTAAAAGTGAGAACTGATTCTCGACTATTTTACTTCAAAATGTCTGTTTGTAACTTGTAGATATATTCAGAGTTACTGATTAGGTTTTGAAACTTGTTTTTGTTTTAGTTTATAGAAGCTTTGTAGTCTAAGTAGCTGCAACTTGATAAATGGCAAACCCATACTGAAGGTGTGAATGAAGACATGATGGGGGAGATCCTCAGCTAACTGATTTCAATTTACATTATTTTAGGAGCTACCCCTAAGAGTTCATCAGTAAACCTAATGCTTGTGGCCACTTAAAAAATCTTCACTTACTTTTGGGATTTTATTTTATTTTTTATTTTTGTTGTTGTTGTTGTGGCAGCATCTCGAAGCCCCAGGAATTGTGCTAGGCACTTTACACTCTTAAACTTTTTCTGTTTTATGAGTCACTTTGAAAAATTAAAATTAATGTCTTACAATATTTCTTACATAAATTAATCAGTGAGATGTATCCTGTTACGAAGGAGTTAGTTAAGACTGACTTTGTAACTTACACTTCCTTTTTGTTTGTTGGTTATTGTTTTAAATTCACTATTTAGATACAGTCCTGAGTTTTTCTTTCTTCTTCTTCTTGGTTTTCAAAGTACCTTTAGAAAGAGGTCTACTCTTCCTATTTGTCACAGTTTCAGGGCAACTGCACCTGTATTCTTCCTCTATGGTCCACCAAAGTTGTTAACTTTTAGGTTCCTGTCCTCCAACTGTCCCCTCTCTTGGGCAAAGACCTGTGTCTCACTCCCTCTTGACCAGAGTTTTAAGGCTGAACAGATCCCTGTATTATACTGGGATTATAACTCACAAATTAGACTAAAAAGGCCAGCACCTGCACTTTGATTTCTCTCCAAAGGCTATGACCTGTGTGTTGGCTGCAGTTATAAAATACCACACAACCATTTCTGAGCAAGCACATTTATTCTTAAAGTAAAACGTTGCAGAGAAAACGTGTCAAAACAACAACAATAATTAAAACACCATACACACATGCTAACAAGGTTACTAGAGGTCACCAATCAGTCTTCTGGCAGTCCTCCAGTATCTTTCTCCTGTCCTCTACAAATTCTCAAAGATAATAGCTAATGGCTCTGAGATCTCTTCAATAAGTTCCTTAAGTATTCTAGAATGTATTACATGAGGCCCAGCCAACTTGAAGAAATCTAACTTGTCTAAGCCCTGGGCTATACTACAGACTTATGTTGGTATAACTGTTGCTAACGGGTGTGGAAAATCCACACCCTTGAGCGACACAATTATACCCACTGAACTCTTGGTGTAGACAGTGGTGTGTCAATGGGAGGGCTTCAGTTGATATAGCTACCACCTTTCAGGGGGGTGGAGTATGGATGCCAACGTGAGATGCTCTGTAGTCTGCATAGGTAGTGACTTCACTAAGTACTATAGTGGGACAGCTGCACCAGTGCAGCGCTGTAAGTTTGGACAAGCCCTAAGTAATTTTTAACTTTGTTTTTTTTTCCTGTTTTAGTCTGACTCTACCCATTTACACTCTTTGTTGTCCAATCACTGCTAAGAATGAAAACTACATTTTAAAATGTTTGAGTTTCAGCTCCAAACTTTCAAAATTGAAATGCAAAGAATGCTGCCTCTTTTTTTTTTTTCTCGTGGTAGTCAGGTCGGTGTTGGAGAATTGGTGGGCATCTGTGCCACCTATTGAAATCATTGAGTTGAGGATATATGTTGTACAGACTCTGGTCCCGGGTGAGCAGTATAGGTTGCACACTCTTCACTTTGTGTAGGAACGTATTCTCTGCTCTTTTAGAAGAATACTTGAAGAATGCAGCACTCTGGTATTATGCTGCAGTTAAAAATACAGGAGAGCTGAAATCTTGAACAATGTTGTCTATTCATCAAAGATCATTTTATTTTTGTGTAGTCAAAAGAGAAACTGCATATGAGAGTCATGGATATTTTGGCCATAAAGCAGTTTCTTCTTCAGAACTTGAAGTTTTATGGTTCATAGAGTAACATTTGGAGAAGTAGCAATAGGTTGTGAAGGCAAATGGATCTCCTGCAGACACAAAGATTGGAGAAGTGGCTATTTGTATAGCTATTTTTCAAACCTTTAGAGTGAACTGCATTAGTAAATTAGAGAGAGAGAGACTTATTGGAGCTTGCTGTTCATCAATTCCGGCTAACTGGAATTGCAGGGTATCCTTAATGTATCTGCTTTCTACTTCAAACAATGAATTGTATTTTTTCATGTTTTCCAAAGCGCTATAGGTTTTTAAAAGACATTTTAATAGTATGTCCATTTATTGCTCATCGCTCTTTAGTGCAGGGCTATAGCAATTGGGTTTTTAGCTATACTTAAGATGTGCAAGTGAATACTAAGAACTTGCAGTACAGAGCTGTTTGTGTATTGCCATAATTATTCCATCATACAGATCTAATTTTTGATTACTTATAGAATTTAAAAAGTAAGAAGGAAATGGAAACAATTGATCTATGAATTTGCATTGTGCAGGGGTTTGTCATAAATTTGTTATTAATTCCTATGTGCAACTTGTAACAGACTTGAAAGGTAGGATGTGATTGAAAATGCTGAACTTCGAAGGGGTCTTTTCCTCCTTAACAAGTCCAGGTAACTCCCATCAGAACTAATGTGAGCTGAGGGAAGAACAATTAGATCCCTTTCAACACAGTGTACAAAATCTTTTGGTTAAATTGGATCATAGAGGACAGTGAGTGAATTTGGGCCAGTTTCCAGTTTGTTTCACCAGTGTAAATTCTGAATAATTCCACTGAAACAGAAAGAGGACAAACTAGCAATTTGTGTTCAGAGAAATGTTTTTTGCATAAGATACTTGATTGTGTGACATTTAATTTTTGAAGGATATTGCATTCTCAAAAGCAAAGAGCAGCAATTGTTAGAAATCACTTGTGCAAATAAAATATAAGTTTTTAATGAAGCTGGTCTTCATTTTTTTAAGCAGCAGCAGCCTTGATTCACTAGAGTATTGCATGTTGTGTGAAAACAGAATAGTTGTCATCTTCTGACTTCGTTACTGACTAATACTATAACTTAAGACTTTTCTTTCTGCATTGACTCTCTTATGTATCTAGAACTGTATGCACACTTTTATTATAGTGTCTCTATTGCATGGTACATATTGTACTTAAGATTGAGTCCCAGTTTCACTTTTATGCTACCTCTGTGTAAACATGCCCTTACTTTTCAGGGCTTTCTCAAACGTCTGACATTTTCTATGCTTAGTCTTTGATCCAAGTTACTAGTTAATAGAAATCTGTCTTTTGGGTGGCATTTGTTTCTTTGGCAAATTCCTTGGCTAAAATCTGATAAATAGAACTAGTTAATTTCTTGAAGATCTAATCTAACAGAAGAAATTACTAATGTAGTTTTGTTGTAATTTTTACCCTTATGATCTTTTATCCTCTGAAGAAAGAGTTCAAATTGGGATTTTTCTTGCAGTCAGTGGCTGATGATGAATGAGAACACCAGATTTTGAGATTCCATATTATTTAGAACATGGACTCAGCTTCCAGACAGTCCATTACAACTGTTAGTTTTAAATGAAATATGTTAGCACAGTGTATATTTATGTATAATCTGTTAGCGTGCTCGCCTTACCCTAACAAATGAGTCTTGTACAGTGGGAATTTCCTCACAAGTTGTATATATGTATTATAGTTATGTTAGTAAATCTAGTTTCAAACAAAGCTTCAGGATACTTAACTCTTTGTCTGTTGGGCACTGAACAGACTTCAGGGCACTGAGTTAATAAATAATTGTATTCACTAAAATCATTCTTGTTTCTGTGGCTTGGAGGTTCTTTGGTTAGGTTAGTCACAGTAGGCTTCAAGAAATTGTGAGTCAAATTACTGGTCTAAGTTACACTAGCATTACCTGAGGCCTACACAGGTAACAGAACAAAATTTGGGCTTGTTTCTATAACTTTTCTTTATGTATTAAGCCCAATTCACCATTGCCCTGCAGCTTGTGTAGTCACTTATGCATGTACAAAGTGCTTGTAAATCATTACCTGTAAATGACTATATAAGGTGAAAGGCAAAGCTGGATTTTGAAATGTGTAAGAGTGTTTGCAGCTCCCATTAGCTTTTATTTCAGCTATGAATATTCAGGCACTTCTGATTGAACACTCAGTCAGGGCCTCAGCCTTTAAAAAAATTTTTTTTTAGGTATTCAGGCAGGATGTCGCTTGTAAGTTCAAAGTGAGATCTATAATCACCCTGAGGTTCTACTTCTGGTGACTTATGCCAGGTCTCTACCATGTCTGCTTGAGTCTTATTTCCCTGTGAAATACACTGGAACTGCTTTGCTGGGGTTGGAGGACAAACATAAGGCTGTTTGAACTAGTGATTAGGAGTCAATATGCTCCATACCCCTATTAATGTCTGGAGAGCTGGTGGTACAGTAAATGTCCTCTTGAGAGAGCTGTTGTGCAATATAGTGTCTTAATGGGTCATACAGTAAAAGCACTTCTTACTTTGTATAAATAGCATATTGTATTGAACATGTAAAGTTAATGATTAAGCTGATATTTGGTGCTTCCTGTTAATGGGGGCCATAAGGGTACCAATGTCTCGCCAAGGATTGTGTTCTATTCTATAAAGTTTACAATACTTTGAGCAGTTTTGAGGATGGCTTTTCTGCTGTTGAGTCTGCAACTAAACACCATGAAAACGGTGCATGTTGCTGATTCAGCTTTTGCTGCTTTTTGGATACAGTTGAAAAGGATTTTAGAAGAGTAACTGCTTAAGTGGCATAAATTTAGTTTGAAACCTAATGTTAATATATACGTTGAGTGGTAGAGTTTTTCAATGTAAATATGATGTGCTTCAATGTATCACTTTTATTTTAACAGCAGGAAAGAACACTGTGAATTCAAACACCAAAGGCTGGGAAGGAAGATTCCTAAATATACCCCACCTTCACTTCCAGCTAATAAGAAATGGTTTGGGACACCTATTGAAGAGATGAGGAGACTGCCTATGTGTGGGGCTCGTCTTCCTCATTTGAGGCCATCAACCAATCATACAGTGACCATCAGAGTATGATGATTCAAAATATTATATGCAAACACAACCTTCTTATTAAATTGTTTGTTAGATGGCATCAGACTGATATCCTGCTTTTTTTTTTTTTTTTTGCTTGGTTTTGCAGCTTTAGCTTGTTGTAGAAACTTTTGACTTTTCATGGGAAGTTAGTTAGAGCATCTAATATGCTTAAAGATGACCTGCCTTCTGTGATACAGAGGCCTTACAGTTTGGTTGAGTAGGGTCCAGACTGTAGAAATGATTGATTTTTAACTATGGCCCTTATGGCACAAACTTTTCATTTAGATAGGTTTGTGCTTCCTATTTGATTTCTGAAATCATGTACAGTAAAATTGTTAAAGTGAAACATTTGATCAATCAACTGGCAGCATGTCACAAAAGCACAGCTAAAGAAAATCACATTCATTCCCAATAAACTGACGTTTATTTGACTTGCATGTTGTTTAAGGAGCATGCGGTACACAAGGTTAGCCTGTTAATGCAATGTTATAAATAGAATTTACTGTCAGAAATGGAATTTTAAAGGTATATTGGGTTCCCATTGTATCCACAACTGGTTATCACCATGTGCAATAAGAATATTATTCATGTACAAAATTATGGCTACTTTTGGAGCCATAGTTGTCTGACTTTTGTGCATGTAAATTTAAGCTATATTTGCTTAGAATAATTTTCAGTATTTGTTATTTTTAGAGGAAAAAACCCTAGCAGGTAATCAGACATTGGAATAGTTGCATATATTGCATTTATTTCGAAGTGCACTAAAAGTTGACATAATTGCACTTTATTTTCATAGAATTTTATGTTAAAGGGGCCATTACAATCATATAGTCTGACCTCCTGCATAACATAGACCACAGAACCTCACCCAGTTATTTCTGCTTTGAGAATTACAAACGTGCTATGTCTGAAGTTTTTAATCTATCTATGTTTGAAAGCAGAACAGCATATAATCCATTTTATAAAAGCATGAATAAATAATTTTCCGTGTTCTAATAGCTCAGGAAAATCCACTTTTGGGCTAGGTATAAAAATTAAGAGCTTCCTGCTTGTAAAAGGTGTGCGCTCCCCCTCTGTGCTCCTTGTGGCTGGGTACATGCAGCAGATACTGCCCTAATGTCCCCAACTCAGGCTTGGTCTACGCTTACCTTGGTGATTCAGCAGCAGTCAGCGGGAGTTACGCAAAGTACGCAAAGAACTTGTGTAACTGCTGTCAACTTCTGTGCTTCTCTTCTGCGTGCCATCTTCACTGCATTTCCATCGGCGCGGCGCTGCGCCGCTTGGCGGTGGTTTTCGTACGTTGACTTCTGGATCGACTGAGTGGGTCTTAGCTGACTGCTCAGTCAATCCGGATAAGTCCATCTGATGGCAACTTTGCTGCCATCAGTGTAGACATAGCCTCAGTCATCAGTAAGTTCACTGTAAAGAATCCGGGCAGGGGGATG
The DNA here is from genome assembly GCA_007922155.1 of Mesoclemmys tuberculata. NCBI lineage: Eukaryota > Metazoa > Chordata > Testudines > Chelidae > Mesoclemmys > Mesoclemmys tuberculata. Next base: position 16,609,577 of record ML675609.1, on the reverse strand, counting down.
CTGAAACGACATAAGTATATCCTCTTTAATAAAGTCTCAGGGAAGGAGCATTTTTAGCAGCTGTTCATAGGCCCTTACCTGAAGACCCTGTTTCAGAATTCCCCAACTACAAGTCCATAAACAAATCCTCTGGCCTGGTTAGGCTAGTCCCCAGGAGCATGAGGGAGAGACTACTGTCCTTTGCAGCCTGGATGACTTCTAGTGCCATTCCTCCTGCTCAGCTTCCTGTTCCAATTTAACTTACCACTCCCTAAGGGGGGGAAGGGGGCTCCTTTATTACATCTAAGCTGGCTTGGTTGTAGATTCTGGGCTATCCCTTAAAAGGGGGAGTATACGCCTTCACATGCCCAAAAAGAAACGTTTTCCGAAAACATTATATAAATACTTACAAATAACACTTTCATTCCAAGTTTATCTTCTCCACCAAAACTATTATTTTGTTACTATAATAATGTAGTATCTTGGACTGAAAAAAATGTAATCCACATGAGCACAGTGTGGCTCTTCTGTCCCTTTCTGGTGGCTAGACTGTATGCATGTTCGAGTCCACAACTGTCGCTGACTTAACTGACAGGGTGCTTTAGCTCAGGCCATAGTGGCACTTGATTTTAGATCTAGAGATCCTAGGTTTAATCTTCACAAACAGCCCACTCAGGAACGTTGTTAGACAAGCATGTATGTGTCTGAGTTATGCTAAAGACTTTATAATATGGGCCAATGTCTGTTCTGAGGTGTTTGGTATAGTTGATATTAAAATTGATGGAATATGTGGAAAAGGATCAGTAGCCAAAATTTGGCCGTGCACTCACTTTTGGGGGGATTTTGATTTCTTATTGTTCATACAGGTTGCACCTTTCTATTTTGCAGGTAGATCTATTGAGGGAAGGAGAGGTGCCCAAACCTTTTCCAACTCATTATAAAGATTTGTGGGACAATAAACATGTTAAAATGCCCTGTTCAGAACAAAACTTATACCCTGTAGAGGATGAGGTAAGAAAAATGTATTTCCTTACAAATGTGAATGAAAGTTTAGGCAATAAAATACAATAAAGCACTTTTATTTTGTGACCCTACCTTTTAGTATAATTTTAGATATTCAGTTTGGGAACACACAGTTTGCCATGCTGTATCAGAACCCTGGTCTGGTAATTAAGCTGTGTCTGGTACCAGATGCTTCAGACTGAAGAAAAGAATTCTTCTGCAAGCCAATAATTCATGTAGCCATCTAATGTGATGAATACATATATAGTAGGGAAAGGCTGAGGGGACAGGTTGGTCATGAAAAGAAAGAACTTTTTTGCCCCCAGATCTTATTGGGGGTGTCCATTATGCCTTGAAGAATTGGAACAGTTCAATTATAGTTTGTCATTCAGTGCTCATACATTCATAGTCTTCAAAGATTTCAAGTGTATCTTATTTTCCTTTATTATGTTACTGACTAAACCAGAAATGGCCTAGTCTTGCTAGTTTAAAAGTTTTATATAGGAGTATCTTATTACCACTTGGGAGACTTGTGATTTGAGAGACCCCTTAGTTATAGATCAACAAATTTTTGGTTGTTTTTGGTTCCAGTTGTGGAGCCTGTATTATATTGCCTTCTGACAGCTGACACACACCTTTTATAGCTTAAAAGCTTTTTGACTCTCAGTTGTGTGATATTTTTGCTGCAGCTACAAAACTAATTTTTAAAAAAAACTGAGTTGGTGCTTCATAGGAAAAGAATTCATGAAAACCCTATGGCACTATTTAGACAAGACCATTAGCATGACTCTGAAGAGGTAAGCTAACTTGTCAAAGCTCCTCAGACCAGCCTCATGAAAAATTTCCTGTGTTTGCACAGAGTAAGCACTAGAGTTTTTCCCAATATCTCTTTAGGCATGTGGCCTTAATTTGAGTATGTGGAAGAATGAGCCAGACTTTATGTACCTTAATCTCCCTATCTAGAGTAAAATAAAATGACTGCTTTTGAAACATGAATTGTTAATTAAGAGTGTGAGAGGAGATTTTTGTGGATTTTAGAGCTCTGGCCATATTATTTCATCATCAAAAATTCACTTTATCCTTCCTGCTAAAATTCTTGGTCATCTTGTTCTTCTTGCTAATTATAACCCTTCCATTTCTCACCTTCCTTTCCAGTTGGTCCAAATCTTCTCTACTAATTTTCTCTCCTACTGCTTTGATCATACCACTTTTCCTTGCCTAGTATAATGAGCACAGAATATCTATTTTTGTGAATTGTATTCTGGACCGTGAGGGCGTTTGTTTATTGTTGATGGGGCAGTATAGGAAAGAGTGTGGTCATCATGAAGGAAAGCTATTTGTATATTGTTTCCCAAATGTCCCAATTTAAAAAAAACCACCTTTTTAAAGCAAAATGCAGTGTGGTTTGAGACATAGTTAACAAATTACACAATCACTCAAAGCATAGTTCTTTCTAAAAGTAGGCAAATAGAAAATCCCTTTTCCTTTTCTCACCTTTACAACTGTACTGTGGTATACAGTTTATGGACAGAATATTTTACTGCTACATGCTTTTTCTCTGGAGGATTGAATACAATTTTATTAGCTGAAGAGTTTTCATCTTTCTTTGTTTTTGTTCATTTATTTCATTTTTATTTTATTTTTTAAAGAATGGTGATAGGACTGCTGGAAGCCGTTGGGAACTAATCCAGACTACATTACTTAATAAGTTCACCAGCTCACATGATTTAAAGGTAAGGCCATCAATTTGAAATCAAACCAATTTTAAATATGAGTTAAAAGTAGTATCAGGTTCTATATCTGTCTAGGTGTGCCCTTGTCAATCTGTCTGGTTTTACAATCCTGGTTTTCTATATTTAAAAAAAAAAACTCTGCTGTGGGATGGACCCACAGAAACAACTGACCATACAGGGGGAAATGTGAAACTCATTCTGCAAAATGTGCTGTCAAATGCACAAAATAAAGATACAGAAAAATAGATTTTTATTTAGTCACTTTTGTTACCTGAGGTGTGTTTGATAACATTAGTATAAAGAAAAATAACTGTCAGAAATGTGGTGGGTTGTTTTTTTTTTTTTTTTTAATGTCCCTTTAACTTATGGAGTGTAGAGGTCAACCCATACTAGTTATCTGCAGAAATGGAAGCTGTTCTCCCATTGGTACTGTCATTGCAGTTTCCTGCCTGGATCTGTGCCTCTTTCAGTCATCCTGGATTATCTGCTGGATCAGAAGAAACTAGCGTTATCAATTAGCTAAATTAAGGTCCATTAGGCTGATACTGCTTCCATTCTTTCAATTATAGAGGGGTTTTCAATATTTGGTCATCCTGTATCATTTAGGTTTATCAAGTAGGGAATCTCTACTTCTAAAGTAGAGACTGCATCCTGACATAGGACTCAACCTGCTCCTCAGTTACCATATGAAACATCCATTCAAAGCTATGGTAACCTGTTTTCTTCACCAGTGGTTTCCGAATGTTTCACTGCCTTGACACACCTTGATACCTTTAATTATTTTGAGGCACACCATCATATAGTCTCCAAATGAACTCATGAATATTCACGACCAATTCAGAACTCTTCAAGTAGTTTTTCAAAAAATTCTGTGGCACACCTACTCAGACCTGATGGCACATCAGTGTGCCATGGCACACTGGTTGGGAAACACTGCTCTACTACATTTATCTATAAAGATGGCCTTTGGTAGCCATCATGTCGAACTGTAGAGTTGGGGAAATCAGTGCCTTGATGGCAAATAATGCAACTGCGCAGATGCATTTCCCCTCACCGCCTGCATCTGCGCAGTTGCTCATGAGCAGATGTCTTTTTCGTCCCCCTGCATGATGGAAATTAGATTGACTTAAGCAGTAGTGGAGACCTGCCATAAAGTTTTTTTTTTTTTTGCGCCCATGTTCTAAATTCTTAAAGTTCTCTGAGTTCTCTCTTAACCAATCTATTCATCAACCGGTGGTGGGTTTTTTTGTTTGTTTTTGCCCCCTGAAGCTTCATCACTCTCTGCAGGAGTCCTGTTTTCATATCTTGCACATGAGAAGGGTTCTGGCCTTCTACTTGGATAGGATGAAGTAATTTGAAAGGTCACCCAGCCTGTTCCTCTCCTTTGCAGACAGATCCAAAGGATCCACAGTTTCTGCTCAGAGACAGTTGTCGGAAATCTGGATGTATTGTCACTTGTTAGGAGACCACAGGAATTCATCCTCCTCAAAGGGTGATAGCACGTTCTGTCAGCTCACAAGCAACATCCACAGCATTGCTTAAGAATGTATTGGTGTGATATGTAGGGCTGCTACATGGGCTTCAGCATGTACGTTTTCAGAGTACTACACTTGGGTCCATGCTGTCTGATCTGATGCAGCTCTGGGTACTGCAGCACTATCTTCAGCTCTGGACGCAGTTGAGAAACTGCTCAGAAGACACCTGAAGGGCTGTGCCTATAGGGATACTACTCAAGAAGAAGAGATTACTCATCTTGGGCGGTAACTGCAGTTCTTCAAGATCTGTCCCCTTATGGTGTTCCACTACCTACCCTTCCTTCTCCTCGGCTTCAGACTGTTTTCTATGGAGATGTTTGGGTGGAGAAGGAACCGAGGGCGGTTCATCAGCGCATCACTATGTAGCCTCGGTGTCGGGCACAAGGATGTATAGGGTGCACTGAAGGGGCACTGATACTTCATATCTGATGAAAGGATTGAGAGGTGCATGTGCACTTCAAGTTGAGCACCCACAGGGGGGTACATCTTGAACTGCAGTTACTGCACAAATTGATTAACCTCTTCTTGTTAAAACTTCAGCGTGATACCAAGTCAGTGCCAAGATATGATTGTTGATCTCTCCATTCCACAATATAACCTGGTGTGGTGGGAAAAAAATGCTAGTACTAGCTAACAACCTGTGCAATGGGCAAGTGAAAAGCCTGTATACTGAGATACCATGTTGCTTAAGTCAAGAAATGAGAGTGAAAATACGTTCGTGCTACAGGTCCTGAGCTTGATGCATATGCTCTTTATGAAATATATAATATTAAATTAACAAGAATTCAGGCTCCTGGGAAGGTGTTTAAACTTTTTTCTTAAAAGGGGGGAAAAAAAAAAAGCTTCTATGCTGACAAGAAAATGCTCTTTTTTGTGATGACACAGCAACTACTGAATTTTTTTTTGTCTACAATTCCTAGCTTGTGTTTTGAGGTTCACCAATTTCTTGAAGCAGTGTAAAATTTATATTTTAAAACTTTTTTCTTTGCAAAAATGTGGGTTAGATTAGACAAAAAGGAAGTTTAGAAAGCCAAATACACACAGAATATTGTAAATTAAGAACTAAGCTAGTTTTCCATACAATTATTTTTAGGTAAGAATGTTTAGGCCTGGTCCTTGTTTCTGTCTTTAATTGTTCTTCTTAACTTTGCAATGATTCTGATTCCCCAGTCCCCTATGGAGGCAAAACTCCCTTCAACTACAAGGGGAGTTTTTGCTTATATAAAGCCTGCAGGTCAGTCATCAAGGTAGCAAATGTTGTGTACTAAGATAGCTTTCTGCCAATAGATGGTGCTGTTTTTTCAAAAAGATGAACTTCAGTGAATTGGCATGCCAACCAAGGATCTGTGTTTATTTCAATGTGTGTTCCTCAGGTGTTTTTTTTTATTTACTGTTTTTCTTCCATAGGAGGCTATATTGAGATACAATGTTGCCTATGCCAAGAAATGGGACTTTACTGCTCTTACTGACTTCTGTGATAAGGTAAAGGAAGTTTACTTAAAAACAGAACATGTAAAAGATAATGTAATGAATTCTGACAATATTTACTATATATTTTGTTATACTTTTTTGTTCATTTTCCCTTCTATCAAGTGTCACCAGCTGCATGTTCCTATAACCAGCCCTAATGTTATACTTCGATTGGTAATGGTAGCTGTAATGGTTAATGCGCACTGGGCATTTGATTCATTCTAGATTTTACATGACTAGCTCAGAAGTTTTAGAGCATCCCTGGACCTTTTACTTCACAGAATAAAGCAGCTTTTTGACTGGATCATCCTGCTAGGCTGCCAGATTTGTTATTAAACTTTATGGTGATTTTAATATGGTTATTCAGAAAAATAAATGTTACTTTTATGTTTCTCTCCAGTTTCATTCATCCATCTTTATTTCCCTGTCATATAGAGTAGTTGTAAGTCTAGCATGGTTGTAGGTCTCTTCCCTTACGGTACGAGAGGTCTTTAGTTCAAATAAACGCAAATGTTTGAAACTGATATGGCACATCTACAAATATGTCTTAGCTTGTCCTAATGCATGCAAGTGATGCTGTGGGAATTAAAAAACTAGATGATCAGGTTGAGCGATCATCAGCCAGAGACAATAAGTAATATCTGACGCTAGTGGAGACGATAGGAACAATTAGAGAAATAAACTACAGTGGGCATCAATCCATCCAAAGGTGTGAAAGCAGTTACTGTCACATAGTAACAGTGATTTTATTTGTGAGATTCCCAGAGGAATTGAGGAAAGCTATTTCAAAGTCAGAGCTAAAGACTTAAGCTTGAATAGTGTGTGTTGGTATATTAAACAAAGAATAATGAAAGTTACAGAAACTCTAGAAGAATGGAATAAAGCCATACCCTGGTTCAAAAATTAAATGTCTAGAGCTGGGGAACAGGGAAATCTCCCTCTCCAAACTTTCCAACTTCCCCATTTCAGTAATAACTATATCACTGCATGGAAATTCATGTATTCATACATGTTAAAAAATTGAATGTCCAAAAATCTATTATAATATCTTTTACTGGACCATTTCTGTTGGTGAAAGAGACAAGCTTTTGAGCATACAAGTCTGAGCCCGGTCTACACTTACCTGGAAATTCATCAGCAGTCGATGGGTGTTATGCAAGCTGTGCAGAATAACTTGCGTAACTCCTGTTGACTGCTGTGCTTCCGTTTTGCATGCTGTCTTTGCTTCCACAATGTGGTTCCCGTCAACGCAGTGCTATGCCACTTGAGGGGGTGGATTTACTGTGTCGACTTCCTGATCGATTGAGTGGGTCTACACTGTCCGCTCAATCAGTCCAGAAAGATGGATAAGTCGCTGCCGTCAGTATAGACCTAATCTGAGAAGAGCTCTGTGTAAGCTTGAAAGAGACATACTTTCAAGCTTAAACAGAACTCTTCTTCAAACTTGTAAGCTCAAAAACTTTCACCATGAGAAGGTGAGCCAGTGTAAAATATATTACCTCATCCACCTTGTCTCTTTTTGGGGACTAACATAGCTACAACTCTGCAGACCAAAAAAAGATATATTTTTAGATAAAGAAATTATTTTAAATCAGTTTTGGAATATGCAACATAAAAACTTTGAAAGGTTCCATAAATTATGAAAACCTCTTCTTTTGCTTACTTGGCAATACCAGAGCCCTTGAGCTATTGAAATGAAAAGCTGAGCTTCTCTGGGCACTCAGTGGAGATGATTGACACAAATATGCCAGCTGGAGTGAAGCACAGAGTTTGAACCTATTGACTTTGGGAGCTAGCACTTACAGTTTTACTGATGACTGATGCTTTCTCCTATTTACGAAGTCCATTTGAGAAGGTGGAATGAAAGCAAAACTGGCTGTAGTAATAAGAGTCCAGAGAATGGCAAGTCATTTGACAAAGAAGAAGTATGCTGAGCAATGGTCCCAAAAAAGTATAAAATTGTGATTTTGTTGTTCGTGCTAGACACTGAGAGAAGAACCTTTTGCTTTCATTCACTTACTTATTTACTTCCTGTGTGTTCTTAACCAAGTCACTTGTAGCCTGATTTGCAGAGGAGCTGAACCCACACAATTCTAACTGCATTCCATTACTGTGCTCAGGATATCCCTGTCTGCTGTAATGGCACATTGGGGCCCATTGCATATGGATGTAACTCTTAAACCATATCTGTATTGAACAAATATTTAAGTATTATTCCAAAGAATGTTTTATTGGAATTGCAGTCTCTTGCTGCATCATCTACGTGCTAGATGCAACTCGCCCACTGGTTTGTTTCATGCTATCATATTAGCAAATTCTCATCTTGTGATTTTCTTAATTGAGTTACACTGTCCAAAATAGAGGCTCGTTCTTTAAATTTTTAAATGTAAAATCTAAATTAATTTTTATTGTAATAGCAATAATTATTAGGACAATTGCTAAACCTTTGCATGAGTGTCTTTTTAAATATTAAAGCCTTTTGGCTTTTGAAACTGGTTGAGAAACAGATTATTTATGTGACTCTGTTTCTCTCATTTTCAAGTGGGGAAGTTTCAAAGTTCTGGTTTGCAAGAAGTGTTGCTAATGCCAAAAGGCTGAGTGACATAAGCAGGGCAAGGTCAAAGCTAAAGGGACTTCCCCTGTTGGCTGTCAGAAAGATAATGTACAGGTGGTCCACTGACATTTTATAATTCTGTATACAGCTACTTAATTTTTAAAGACCGTTTGTTGCAATTAAATAACAGTTAAAGATGGTCATGATGGTTACTTAGTAGAAAAGCACATTGGGATATAATAAGTAGCCTGAAATGTATTTAAGTGATCAGATCTGTGTGTCTCGGTGCCCATATAAAAAATACTGAAGTATTTTTTAATTGATTTATGTTTGGTCTCTTACCTAAATTCCATAGTTGAGTTGTGGTCCTTGGATAGGAGCAAGAGCTTATGACTTAGTGACCCTAAGCAGGTGGACATGATTCTGCCAGATATACTCTCTGAAGGCACATGCATATAAAATACATTTATAAGAATGTCAAGCACTTGACACTTAGGAAATGACAGAACTAAGGTTCCTTGTACAACCTTAAGTTGGCCCCGTTGTATGTATTAATTTTCAAATGCTGAGCCAACATCATATAGGAAGTCTGACAGAAGTAGCAGTGTCCAAGTTCTGCTGTGTCCCCATCCAGTGCCTTAAACACAAGAGAACATCTTTTTCTGTACCTGAAACCTGCCTCATTCATTGTCCATTCTTTTCACTGAATAAATTGGGCCCTGTAAAACAAATTATAATTTGATTTTATAATACATACAGTGGAGGTAGTTTATTTGAACAGACAACTTAATTGTGGCATTTAGGTCATTGACAACTGAGGTAATGAAATGTTGTTTAGCCTGGCATTACTAACCATATTTAGCTGTTACTAAGGTCATTACTAACCATAT
>ML675609.1:16469305-16600404 GCA_007922155.1 Mesoclemmys tuberculata | reverse complement strand
CATTACTAACCATATTTAGCTGTTACTAAGGTCATTACTAACCATATTTAGCTGTTAGTAAGGTTAACAGAGAGAGAAATTTTTTTTAAAAAAATCTTTCAAACTAGAACATGGTTTGGTTGGTTTTTTTTTTTTGTTTTTTTTTGTTTTTTTAATTGAATCCATCTTTGATAGAATAGTCTCTTCTGCGATATTCACCTAGTCTTAATCCCTTTTCCTTTTTGAATTTCGGGTGTTCTTTTGCTAACATCTGTTCGGATAGAAGAATTTTTCTTAACAGGTGTTAAAAATATTACTAAGTATTGCTTTTTTTTTAAAGCAGAAAAGTTGAAATTATATTGTTGTGCATGTAGGAAAACATGCTTACATAGACTAGATATGTATTTAACCCTCATGCTTCCTCAGTTACACTTGTGGGACTTGACTTACAGTATATTTTAAATTCTTCAGGATAGGAAGTGATTTATACTTAATACATTTGTTACACAGCTGTAAAACCAGTAACAAAAAATATCTACATTATTTAAAAATCCTGGCAACCAACAGTATGAGGGACTTGCTTGCTTAAATGCAGAAAAACAAGGAAGTTTGTTAGAAGTAAGCCTCCTATAACTAGAACTAGTGACGTGCAGTTAGGTAGGCCCCAAAGTTACCTCTTTACAGGCATAAATCAGTCTTGTAGAATAAAATAACTATTTTACATACTCATAGACTCATAGACTCATAGGTCTGAAGGGACCAATATGATCATCTAGTCTGACCTCCCGCACAAGGCAGGCCACAAAACCCTACTCATAAGCAGTAGTTTTCTTTGTGGTTCAGTATGGCTTGCATGTCAGCTGAGCTGTTTTGTGTCCCAGTCTGTGGTGTAGGATCAGTGTAGTAGGCTTATTATCTGATTCTTACAACCAGATTAATATCTATAAATATAGATGTCCTTCTAGGGAGGAGTGGGTGAAGTTAAAAAAGTAAACATAGCACCCCCCCAGCCTTCCATGTCCTGTGAAGTGTTGTAAATTGAAATCCCATGTGTCATTAGCAAGTGAAAATGGAGTTGGGGGAGGAAGTATTTATCTAGATAAACAGCGATGACTGTGTTGTAATGGATTTAAGCATATTTCTATCAGAATCAAGTAAAGGTGAACATATTAACTGCAATTTATCACTCTGTTTGTGATTAGAAAATTGAAAATGATGCTGAGCTGAATTGGCAATACTTAGTGTTTTTGCATTTTAAATGCTAATGTTGGTCTTCCTCTCCGCCAGCTGCTGGAAACAGCAGAAACTAATATGCTTTGTTTTATGGCTCTCCTGTGTAGCGTTCCACTAAATTAAATCCAAAACACTTGCCTAATAACTTATATTCTCAATGAATCAATACACTTAATGTGGCAATTTTTCACAGAAATACGTGACAGTACATTACAGAATGAAGGTCGCCTGTGCTAATGCATTCAGGGTGCTTTTGAAAGCTTGTGTTTTAAGACAGATCTTTGAATTTCTACTTATTTCATTCCTAGTACATGTGAGAGTGAAATTTACATTGTTGAAATAATGGTCTGTGAGATGGCTTTTTAAAAAAAGGTTAACTTGAATTAACGTTGTCTGCTTCCAAATAGAGGATTTTCTTCCTCACAGCATTCCTGGATCTACCTTGTTGGTTTAGATTTCTAAGATAAAATGTAATGTGTTTTGGGATGTATCTTGAAAACCTAAAATAAATCGTGAGCATAAAATACTTTTCCTAATCCATGTATTGAATTCTTTTTGTGAGGCTGCAGTTCTAAAATAAATTTTTGTGGTTTGAGGTGTGAGGGGAAGTAGAACGCATGGTTAAATTATATATTTGGTCTGGGGAGAAAGTAGTATGATAGGAATTAGATTTCCTTTATGTCCTGCTGATCCACAAGGGAGGCTAGTGTCTGTCTAGTGGAATTGTTCGCTGTATCTTGTAGCTAAAAGAAGCAATAGAGTGAAGGGCAAATAAAAAGACAGTGCAAGGTAGAAAGCAAGCCATAAATAGTGAAATGTTGAAGGTGAAATGAAAATGGTTTTTTTTACTCATATTTTTTGTAAAAAATCAAAAATGCTTTTGAGAGGCACTGCATTAATTGCACATGTAAGCATAAAAGGCTGAAATACTAACATCAGAAGTTATGTAGATTTGTCTCTTTAATTACATTGGACTGAAGCATAAAACATCTGTCATGTTACGGCTGGTATTATATGACCATCTGGAAAAGTTAGTAGGTAAGACCTTTTTTTCAACACAGCTAAACTAAAGGTGCCTTCCTTTTTCTACTGTATTTTCAGATAATTTTATAAAAGTCCTGGCTAATTAATTTTAAAAGACACACAGATGTTTGTGTGGTATGACTTCCTGATTATTTCTAATTTATTTCTCTTAATGGCAGATGACTTAGAGTAAAAGTTAACATTTAATTACAACTTGTAGCCATAGCTAAAGCTGTGAGAAATACTGATTGGAGAACAGAAACAAAATACATTTTCATATGCATATACTTCTCCATCTGTCTCTTGACAATGAGTAGGAATGGCAAAGAGAACAATGTAATATTGAATTAACCTATATGCACTTGAAGCAGATATGCTGCCTTTCATATGTCGCTGGGGGGATCCAATGTTTATTTTCCCCAGGTAAACCCATTAGGACATCTGTTTTCTTACTATCTATTTTTTGTTTTGTTGGATGTTTTAGGTTAGGTGATTTATTTTGTTTTTAATAAACTGGACATTGTAAAATTTGATTTTTATATGGGTTGTAAGTTTTTTTTTTTTTTTTAATGCAACCATTTAATAGCACGTAGGTACTATTGTTTTATAAGATAATGAATGTGTGATTAAGCTGCTTATAAACCTTATAGTTGACTTTAGAGAAATTAGCACACTTTAATTGTATTTCAGGCATAAAAAGTGCACTATATAATTAACTGATACAATATTTTGACATACGTAATCCGTGTTTCAGTATTTTGCTTAGATAAAAGTGCTTGGTGTGTCTTTTGTGATGACAGTTGAACATTTCACAGATTTCATGCCCAAGTCCCTGTTTGATGCTTCTCTCCTTGTACTATCCTATCACAGTTGAAACTAGAGGTATTCCTTACTTTAGGTGGGAGGGGAATTCTATCTGGGGACTCTTCAGGATGGCCCTTGGAGCTGGCTGTAGCAATCTCCTATTCTTTGAAGCCCTCCCAAATTTATTAACTTTCTGGGCATGCTATAAAGTCCACCTTTTCACCATCAAGTGTTTGAGTGCTTAAGGGTTGGATTTATTTTACCATCCCCAATTTCTGTTGAGATGGGATGAGCAGTCCATTCCTACTATTATTTTATTGGTATTCTGTATATTTATGAAATAGGCACCTGTGGAAGCATTTTATAAATTTAAATAAATTCAGCTAAGACCTGGATTTCATGCCTAAAGGAAATCTGATCTATTTTAACTGTTTGTTTATTTCACTTTCGCAGAAGGACAGATATAAGTAATGTTTGCCCAACACTTCTGGGAATTTTAAGTGCACAGTATAAGAGCTAATTATTGGCATTAAACTTCGTTTAATTTTCTCTTAAAGTTCTTTATTTGATTAATAGTTAAGTGCAAAAAGTGTCTTGTTTTTGTTTTTTCTTTGAAAGACTATTTTCTCAATTATCGGGATGAAATGCATGTCAGAAAGCCTAAAATGAGTACTGCAGACCAGTCAATCAGCACACACCGACATAAAGCCTATGCAACATTCTGAGACCTTAATCCTGCAGAAGGATCTGCAAGTGCCAGTGTGGGAAGAATCCCAGTGACTTTATGGACTGACTGGGACTATAGAATAGCAGGATTGGGGCTACAGAATACTATTTTATGCATTATATATGTGTGGCAGCTAACTGATCTACAGTACAGACTTGCTAATAGAAAAGAATAAATGTTTCCCTGTATGTTTGCAACGCTGTTTGTGAGTAAAGCTGTGGAACCATGTTATCAGATATGAGTCTTGTGTGATTTATAATTCTTTTTAAGGTTTTTTATTATTATTATTATTTTGCATCTCTTGAAACATGGCTTTTCTTCAGGTGAGTTTACTGCAAATTTTGTGGTCTCTTATACTTGTTTTATCCTCAGGGGTGACTGCATACCAGATATTTTGAATGTAGTTATTACTGCAAATATATTGCATGCTTACAAGATTCTACCTGATGTTTGTTATGCCTCCGTGTTTTGGAATCTCAGATTTAAAATTTAATGTAAATTCTCACTTTTTCTGGACTCCTTCCCAGCATGAATCATAGGGCTTTTTAATCAGTCCAGCCTGCATTATTTTACAGCTCAGTGTAATTTAATTAAGGACTGTTTAAACCACGAGGGAGCTAATCAGAGCCATTAGATAAGATGAGCTAGATCTAATGAAGCATGAGAGAGAGAGAGAGATCTTCACTGTTTTTCTTATCACTGTTTGATCGTCACTATTAAACTTACTGGCTTTGTGGAGGAACTAAGCAATGTTGGTTTATTTTATTTGGGGCTTTGGGTTCAACCTGGAAACTCTTCCTGTGGCATCCCTGCTCCAGCCTGAAGGCTAGAATAGCAACGGTTGTCCCTCCATGTTCCTGTGTTAGGAATCTAGGCTCTTACAGCTACTGACTCCTCAAAAGTGAAGTCTAGTGTTCCCTTTCCATGGCCATTTTGTATTAGCCATTTCTTATAGAATCATTCCCCGATTGCTCAATGCCATATTAGTCTGTTTGGAGTCAGCACAGAATTCAGTCTGTGTGGTCATCCCCACCATGCCACCTTGTCTTGGCTATGTACCAAAAGTCCTCTGCTTTATGGAGGTCTGAACATGTATGCACTTTCTGCCCAGTGATGTGTTTCATTTGAACAGTTTAAATACAGAACTTTAGAAGTTTTAGCTTTAAGATGCTGGAGAGTACTCTACTAGCCCAGACCAGCCCTTACCTGTGAACTCTGTCACTGAACCCATGGCATTCAAGTGGAAAATATATCAACTAGACGAAACAAGCATCCTCTTCCTTAATATTAATTAAACACATCCCTATGCACATCAGACAATTTGTATTAGCTGTTTCTCATAGAATCATTCCCTTACATCGTGGCAGGATCGATTTAACTATCCTGATGAATGGGTAGCGTACAGTCTAGTTTTGATTATCCCCAGTGACAGTAATTCCACAGCCTTCCTTGGCAGCTTATTCATTGTCTGTTTTTTATATGCTGCCATCCTTTAATACACACTGAGCATGTTCCATTAGCTTTATATAATATAAACTATTTTGTTTTGTCCACATTGATCACATTATTTACCAACTTGATCCTTACAGTTTACATTTACAGTTTAACCTCCTACAGCAGCTTTGAACTACAGCTAAGACAAAACAGACATGAATATTTTGTATTTTCTAGCTACCAAGAATAACAGACATGCAGTTAATTCAGTTTTGTCATGTACAACTCTTAAATTCAGGAGCATAAGTTGTGGATTTTTTGCCATGTTACTGGCAAAAAAAATTGTTTGAATTCAGAAAAGGTTGTTTGAATCCAATAAATTGCATACTGAGTGTCTGCAGGTGTTCAGAATGATACTGTTTTTTGTTGCTGAGTGTTTTCTAGAGCTGGTCAGAGAATAGCTGTTCCATTTTGTGGCAACTTTCAAGCTTTGAAATTTTATTTTGGTCCACATCAAAATAAAGCTTTTTCAGTGTTTTTTCATAAAAATGGAGTTGTGCTGAACTTTCTTCTTTTGGCTCAAAACCTGAGCTTTTGGGTTTGGAAGTGTGTGAGGAAGAGAGGGTTAGTAATTAAGATACTGGACTGGGATGTGAGAGACTCAAGTTCAAGTTGCTTTTCTGCCTGATTCAGAGCAGAGTTGTTGGGTTTGTTTTGGGTTTTTTTGTCTTTTTTTAAATCCCAGATCACTCTGGGGTTTCCCTCATCTCAAGCCAGTGTCTTACCCACCAGGCTACAAGTGTCAGTCTCTCTCTCTCTCTCTCTTTCTTTCTCAACCTTCCCAACAAAAACTTTGTTGAAACGGATATCTCTCTGTGATTGTTCTAGCCATGCTGGTCCCCAGATATTAGAGAGAGAAGCTGGGTGAGGCAGTATGTCCTGAAGAAGAGCTCTGTGTAATCTCGAAAGATTCTCTTTGTCACCAATAGAAATTGGTCCAATAAAAGAGAGAACCATCACCTCACCCAACTCATGTCTCTGAAACATTTCAGTTTTGACAAAATGATCCAACCAGCTCTAGTGTTTTTTCCAACACAAGAGGGAGCTCATATGCCGTTCTAATATGTGACTGCAAAAATTCACATTAAAAAATAAGAAACATTATGGCATTTAAAAATATTTTGTAAGAATTAAAATTAAAAGCTTACTTTTTAAAATGCAAATAAGCAGTACTGTGCAGAATTCTTGCTAAGTCAAGGTGGCTTGCTTGTCCCTGATGGATGCTACTTGGGATCAATATCTGGTGGGTGGACAATTCTGTTGATGTGTATGAAATTAATACACTGTTTTCTAACAGTAGCTGATAACTATGGTTGTGAATTTTTTTTTTTGCATGCCATTGTTAATGATATCTAGATCATAAAATTCTTGCTGTTTTGAAAATCATGTTGGGTTCTAATCAGATGGCAAAGAATAGAAATGGAAAAGTTCTTAAGTGATAGGAAAGAGTAGGCAATGAAAGTAAGGGTGAAGAGTTGGGGAGTGGAAGGGGGAGAGGATGTTGCTGGTGTGATTACTGTCTCAGTCCCAAGGTGAGATGATGGTAACCTGGCGGTGGTGTGGCTATGACGACAGATCAATAGGTTTTATTAAATGGTCTCCTATAAACAATGCTATGTTTATTATTGTAACTTTTTTCCTTTCCTATTATGTATATTTACCATCCCACTTCAAATTGTCATTCACTTGAGTGAGGAAGGGATTTCCTGAGCCAAATCCCGTGATGTGTGAAAGACTCCACCTCCAACTGCTGCTGCTTTGTCTCAGGAAGTTATTTCCAAGGACAAAAAGGGTTATAGCCTCTAAATTTGTCAACTGTAAGGCATCCTTTGTTACTTCCTATAATTTTTAAAATTTTTGAGCTTGAGCATGCTGCCAATGCTGCTTTGTCAACTGCTCTCTTGTGGCCTGTGGCTGCTTTGTTATTTGAATGGTTGGAGAAGCTTTTGAATTTTTAATAGACATGGCACCATTACACAAACTGTTGGTGTGACCAGTGTTTCAAGAACAAAATCCAGCTTGCAAATTCAGTTCTGGTTATATAGAATGTACCAGAGATTTAAGTAAAAAGGACCAAATTGGAGCTGTTAATTTAATAGATTCGAGGCTTTCTCCAGTTGAAGAACCCAATCTTCAGTGAAATCATCGCAACTCTGCTGGAGTATACCAACAGAGGAGTTGGCACAGAGTTCGTAGTAACATCTTCTTACACTGGTTGAGTGACACTCAGAGACTTCTGGCCTCTGTATAAACTGAGCAACTGTAGTTCTTAGCAGCTATAATAGCTAGAAACCTTAAAATAAAGTTTAGACTCTGAATAACGAGGGTAGCAGCATAGAGATGCTAATGTGGTGTATGGACATGGGTACATACCAGCTGTTTCCAAGCCCTGGGTTTGGCTATGTAGAGTAGGAAGAAAGGATTTGAGTCTGACACCTAGAGTCTCAGGAAATTTGTTTGAGACTAGGTGCCTCACTGCTTGCTCTCAGTTTCCACTTAAACAGTTCCTTTAGAAAGCACTCTATGGCTCTTCTTTTATGGGGTTTCCCTTTTTTTGGGTGGAGGAAGCTGAATACGTTAATGTTCACCATTTACTTGGGTGTTCCTTACGAGGCTGGGGACTGTGACATTGCCCCAGAACTGGGCTAACCATCTGGCCCATCCCTTCCTAGCTGCACAGCCCAATCTTCGGAATCAAGGGAAAAGAGGATCATGTCATAAAGCCCGTGCTCCTTCTTTCCTGGCCCAGTCCAGCTCAGAACCACTATTTTTGGCCATAAGCAGCTAAAACAGGGGTCTCAAACTCGCGGCCCGTGGGCCAACTGCGGCCCGCGGGCTTGTGTTATGTGGCCCGCAGTCCGAATCCGGCCGCAGGCTTGTGCTGTCAGTATTTTCTGAGCGGAGCTCAGGCAAGTTGTGGGACATCTTGCGTGAGCTCTTAAAAAGGAAATGGCCGTCTTAAAAAGGAAATGGCCGCCGAATGTGGCCCCACAGGGAGATTTAACGGCGGAGAGTGGAGTGTGCAAGTCCCTGTGAGAGCCTCTCTCTCCTACTGTGCCGCCGAATTTTACCCTGCGGGGAGATTTTTTCGGCGGAGAGTAGAGCATGAAAGGTAGAGCAGAGAAGTGTGTGTTATGCGTCGCCCCCCTGAACTCAACTGAATGTAAATGTGGCCCGCCATACCAATTGAGTTTGAGACCCCTGAGCTAAAATCTGCTGTTCTTATTCATTTATTTTCTGGATTAGTCAAGGTCTGCACCAATAATTTCTGGTAAAATCTATATATGTGGCAGTATTTTACAGAAAACTTTGTGTCAGCTGTCAGACTAAAACAATATGGCATAATTTTTCAAAGGTTCATGGAAACAGGTAAATCTTTAAGTAGGTACAGCAGCAGAAGCAAATGATCTGTCCTGTTGGTTGTTCAGACTGCAAAAAGAATTAATGCTTTATTCTTTTAATCCTCACCTGCTCATCCTTTATTTCTGGCTACTGATCCCTGTCAAAAGTGTGGATCTGCTTTGGTGTAATGTTTCTTGCTTTTTTTGTCTACAGGAAGAACTGTATTTGTGAATCTTCCCTAGAACCTCATAGGATTTATACAATTTTCAAGAATTCAATAAAACAATTAATTTTCAAATACATATTGTTTTCTGCCTTAACATTTTTTCTTTATACTTTATTATTAGCAGTTATAATTATAGCATCTATTGTATCATACTAGCAAACAATTAGCATTTACAGAGATCTCAATGGCTAAATTTTGGCTTGGCAATACTTACGCAGGTATGTGCAGAAAGTACTTGTTTATAACAAGCTTGTAGAAAGATTTTGTTCAGTGTTGCCTGTAGACTCCATGTAAGTTCAAGTTCATTATAGCAGAACCCACTGCAGTGAGCCTCTGTTGATTCCATTAACTAACATTTTGCACAACAGAATTTTTTACAAGTTAAAATATGGCATTATTTTACTGTTGAAGTAGACCTTAGCTAATACACACTTTCTGGGAAACCTTTTACTGAGTTGGCTAATTTAGTGACCTGTAAAACAATGCGCATTGCAGATAATGCATTACAAAATTTACTTTGTTCATTTATTCGATAAAGGATAGTTTCATTTGATTTATACTGCTACATAATGTACTGGTGTACATGTGACCGTGTATTTTGTAAAAGTGCTGATGTTTAAGTAGCAGTACTTGAACAAGTACATCATCACTCTGATCAGTTCTTCGAGATGTAAGGAACAAATCTTGTGTGCAAATGATGACGGTGTGCAGACTAGCAAAGGTCAAATTAGCATGGCTCTTCTGTAATAGGAATGGTCTGGTCCTAAGTATTAGTGGGCTGCTCACTCCTTTATATGGATGAAATTAATAAGGTCCTGTCAAGGTAATAACAATACTTCTATAGTCTTTCATTAGATGATTACTAAAAGCTTCACAAACCTTAAATAATTAATCCCCATACCCCCAAACTTATCTGTCCTCATGCAAGTGTTAAATTCCTCACTTTACAGATGGTGAAATGGAGACGCAAGTTAAACAACAAGCATCAAGGTCACATGGTTGGTTAGTACCAGAGTCTAGTTAGAATCTAGAACATCTGGCTGTAATCCCATTCTCTAGAGACTATACTCTAGTTTTGAAAGATGTTCATTTTAGGCACCTGACTAATATTGGGTACCTCTATCTTGCAAGAATGATTTAAGTGTCTGTTTACTAGAGTGCATATATAGCTCACGCTATTTCTTTTCTGTATAACTACAGGCCTTCATGTAGGGAAGACTGGAATAGTCTTTGATATATTTATTGTTCAAACCAACTGGTTGAATAAATGATAGCTGTAATCAGTGAAACCAGAATAAAGGAAAATCTGAAGTACCGGCTTGTACTGATGACTGGTTTTTTGATAAGTTATCTTTATAATTGGCTGGACAGTGCTAACAGAAGTAAGCGTTGTTGAGAGAGGTCAGCACTATGAGTGTAGGCTTTTTAAGCAAGAAACAAAATGTCCTAAGGCCTGAAATAACCTATCCATTGCTCCATGCTAGATTTCATTTTAGTCCAGATGTTTTCAAAAAATTTCATTACATCAGATTAAAAAAGAGTAATCTAAACTGAAATGGTCTTGTGAATGTGCGGTGGAGGGTTTTCTGTGTGGAGGGTTTTTTGTTCAGAGTAGCAGAAAGGAATTTTTCCCCACATTGAACAAAATAAACTTCTTTATGCGCAGAACTGAAAAAAGATTCTTCAAATAGTGGAAGTGCATTTATCTGAAAATGTAGACTTTAAATATAGAGGCTTAACCTCTTTAGACAATAGCAATAAGGATTGAATTACAGCATATAGGTGATTTTCAATATATAACCATATCCATTAGTGATTATTGAAAAATGGCATATGCAGGCACCACACTGATGAGCGTGTTATAGAAACAGATTTGCCGGAGGTGGAGTGAGGAGGAAATGAGGCTATTCCCTTGTAACAGATGTGGTATTATAATTATGGTATGTATGTGTGCTTAAAATTTGTATATATGCATTAAGCCATATGGAAAGGTGTTTTAGATTTTAATAATGCAATGAAACTATAAGAGACTGCTTCTGTTAGACATCTAATTAATGTGAAGGTACCAATATGTGCCACTTTCATTTGAAAGCCACCTTTGCTATTCAGCCAGATTTTTGTCAGCCCCTTTGAGTGGTTGCTTTAGGCAGATGTCACTGTAGTCATTAGATTATATGAGAACTATGCCAGTATGCACAACGATTCCTTGTCACAGAAGAGTGAGCCACGTGCTTTTCATCAGAACGTTCCTTACTTTTTCATTGCGTCCCCAGATATTGGGTGTCAGGAATAGTGCCCCCGAAAAACTTTCAAAGGTAAAATCTTTCAAAACTTTGAAGTGCAGTGCTACC
Organism: Mesoclemmys tuberculata; assembly: GCA_007922155.1. Classification (NCBI taxonomy): domain Eukaryota; kingdom Metazoa; phylum Chordata; order Testudines; family Chelidae; genus Mesoclemmys; species Mesoclemmys tuberculata. Next base: position 16,589,225 of record ML675609.1, on the reverse strand, counting down.
TGAAAAGTGGCTGCCGAAAAATGGCACTGCCATTTGCAGATGTTTCCAGCCTGTATCTAAAGTTCTGTGCGCTTATTCTAGTGACTGAAGGTTTTTTACTTCCGCTGTCTCATCCGAAAAAGTAATTTGGATTCTCTTCCTTATAGTGCCTCATCAACAGAACTGCTTACCAAGAACAGTCTACTTACTGGAGGCAGTGAGTTTGCCCCAGCTGTTACCCTAGGTTCTGATTAGGCATAACCTTTTGTGACTGGAGATATTGTTCAAGAAGGGCTTTCTGTCCTTTTAGGTGTGCAGTGCTGGAAATTGGTAACATTGATTTAAAAAATGGAGCACATCAGTAGTGAATGAAATTTGTTAATATAAGTTGCCTTTTTCATGGCATCCACAAATCAAGTTTGTGGTGTCAAGCTTGTTCTTGGTAGACTTTTGAAAAACTACACCATTACAATGCTTTCTAACATCCTTTTGAAAGAAAAAAAAATTATCAGGAATTCCCTCTCTTCCCCTACTCCCCCCCTGCAAAATGAGAGAACAGAGAATAAAGACAAAATAGTGAAAGAAGGGGAAGGGAGGCAAAGAAAAGGGAGGAGGGGAAGTGAAAATAGTGACATTTTTGGCTTCTATTCTATAGGAATTAATAAAAAATTCTAAAAAGTTAGTGTAAATCTTTTCAAATGTATCAGAGGTGTGAGGTAATCATTTGGCTTCAGGCAGTGCTCTGGAGAACCAAGTTTTCTGTAAGATGGAGATTTTCCAAGATGAACGGATATATCACATAATATTGTGCTGGGAAGTAATTTTAAGGAGATATCTACTTTGTTAATCCTCCTAGCTCTTTCTAGCTAAAAGGAGCGATTGTATAATTCTCTGCTGGATAGTAGAGTTTTTAATATTTTGCAAAGCACTTCCCCGTTGGCTAGCATTCAAGGATATAAACAAATCTTTGTTTCTAGCCTAGTGCAGGCAGTTAAATTAGGGAGGGTCTTTTGGTTTTAAAAGTCATAATGGGCTACCACTGGTTGGGTGAACCTATGAAACTGTCGTCACATCGACAATTCTGAATTATCTGGTCCTCCCAGTGCATTAGGATGAAACATGTCCTTCAAGAAATGCTTAAGCTTCAGATAACATCATGGAGCTGGAGCAAGTAGATTTCACTGTTGGAGTTCTTGGAATAGGAGAAACTGATCTCTGAGATCAGTTGATACACCCAGATTATCCCCTGATTGATGATCCCCTTCATTAATGGTTTCTTTTCGATTTTTCAGTAGTGGGTTGAGCCGAAGTACAGCATCAGTGTGTGAGAACAAATAGAATTTAATTATTTCTAGCCAAACTGGCCCATGCGTCTCTGGTAGCCAATATTGTTGGGACGTTCTACAATCAAAGGGGGTAATGGGTTGAACCTAGTATTCCTTCCAGTGGAAGAGGATGTCTCTGAGCTTTTTTGGCAGTTTCAGCAGTACACATCAAAGATTTGAGTAGTCATGGAAGCTGACTCAGAGAGAGCGTTGACTCAGGTGAGGGTTAGAGCACATTGGTTGGTCAGTGTCAGGAGCCTGGGCTTGCTTCTGCCGCCCTTGCTGTAACTATTTTCTGATAATGACTTAAGACTCCATGACTTCAATCCATGTATCTTTCAACGGTAGTACATAATTACTCGGCCTTCATTCAGAGGGCTCTGTTGCTGCTCATAAAATGATTGAGGTCTGCTCACAGTTCATAATGACAGAGGAGCCTCTTGAGTAAATTTAGTATCCACTCATGGGCCATATATTAAAGAAAGAGTCACTAAACTTTTTAAGGATAATGGAACCAATATCAGTGGGGAAAATGTAGACTGAGTATCAGAGTGCTTGATGATATCTGCTAGGCTTTGGACTAGTCTTAAAGTAAGTTGGAAGCCCCATCACTTGGATAAAACATTAAGGAAAGTACTGATGTGAACAATCCTTCATAGCTAGGGAAATGGCCACTCATTTCACATAAGTGGCTTCAGATGTCAATGACTTTCATTCATTACTGGTGTAGACCAGTAACTGAGATGTAAAAAGTATAATATGTCATTCTCCATCCCCAGGCCAGGTTGATGATTTTTCTGTTCATATCCATGAGGAAAATGTTATCTTTCCAATACTGTGCTGAAATATGAACTGGTTTTTAAAAAGTACATTAAAATGAGTCATAAATTTAATATACTTTTTATTATCATTTCTCATAAACCATTTGGACTTTATTTAAAATTTTGAAAAACTGTAAAAATGAAGCTGCAGTTGTCAAGGGTGATACACCTGAGAGATCATTTCAAGGTTCAGTTGGCAGAAGACGTATATGAGTCTTCAAAAAAAATTAAACAAATGAATTAACTCCTCTCTTGTAAGCTGTCTTCCTTTTTCTTTTCAAAGTGTCAGTTTGTGATTTTGATAAATGTCAGAGATGTTTCTCTTTTTCTCATAAGGTTCTTCTCTGCATAATCCTGTATTGTGATTTTTCTCGTCCCTCCGAAGATTACTTTGTTCTTCATATGGTTTCTAATCAGAAAAGTATCTGAGAAATGGGATGGATTTAACAGCTGAGTGTTTCCTGCTGAATTAGTTTCATGTGGTAACTAAAAAGGGAGAGGAGGGAGTTCATTTGTTTGCTGTTTTTTGTTTTGTTTTCCTTTAGTATTGGAAATTGATTAATAACTCTTACAGTAAGAATGAAAATAAAAGCCTAAATACATACTATTTATTGCTGCCAGGCTGTAAACTTTCTTGTTGTGTTTTCTGCAGTGTTTTGGTAAAGGCAATGATTAATAGTTTGTTTTACAAGATACATGAAAATAAATATGCACGCATGCGCGCGCACGGTCTCTCTCTTTCTCTCTCTGCACCCCCATAAATGTGTATCAGTTGCTGGCACAAACCATTGATAAAATCTATAGGTGTGTGCTGGGGCAATGCAGTCAAAGTGGAATCACCGGGTCATGTAGTACTGGCAGCAGTTTGAGTTAAATCACTGTTTAGAAAGTGTGCTGAGGATCACCTCTCAGTCAAAACAGAAACACCTTAGATCAATGGTACCCAAATGTTTTATGTTGCACTCCCCCCTTAGCTCCTATCCATGCTCCCCCCCCCCTTTTCTCCCCAGGAGTTGAGGCTGGCGCTGAGGCTGGGGCCATGGCTGGAAGTGGGGTCGCAGGAGGCATGGTCAGGCTGTGGCTTAGGGCTGCATGTGTGGGCGGGACCATGGCCAGTTTGGGGGCAGAGTGAGGCTGAGTGGTGCTCCTTCCCCAATCCTCCATGGGGTCTGGACCAGGCCTTCTGTGCCCCCCTCACCCCTGAATGTTCCTCTGCAACCTCCTGGAGTGGGGGGGGGGCCTGCCCTACAGTTTGGGGACCTCTGGATTAGATTAGTATGTAATTATTTATAGCTGGTCTAAGAAGCGTTTGTCTGATGGTTTTTTTTTAGTTCTTGCAAATAAACTCATAGGCGCAACTACTTTTAAGAGTCCCCAGTGTTTTGAATCACTTTTCTTTTAACATTTGTCATATGCCTCTTGGGGAGTCATGAATGGCTATAGATGGCTTCTTTCTGGTAAAATATTTATATATGAAAGAAAACAGTTTTGTTTATATTGTGGTAGCACCTATGAGTCTGTCATACCCAACTGTGCAAGGTGCTGTACAAACACAGAACAAAGGGCTTAGTCTAAGTATAAGACAACAGATGAGGGAAGCACAAGGAAACAACAAGATGGTATTGGTCAGTGTGATAGGCAGTTGTTACAGGACACCAACTGCCCAACCATTGTGAAGTGTTTTTTTTTTTTTTTTTTTTGTAGGCATCATTGCAAAGGGTAGTTTGAAGGAGGAGGATTTACAGATGTATACAAGGAGCTCTCCCAAAGCACAAGAAAGCATGAAGGTGCTCTTTTGGAAGCTTAATGGATGCATGTTGAAGGCTGTCATCATTGGCTGGTGGGAGATGAGTTAACATCTCAATAATGTATGAGACATGATGGGTAACTTTTTGGGAATGGGCCTTGAAGATCTTAAAAATGAAGACAAGTAGCTTAGCATGTTTGATTTGATGGAGAAAGGGGAACTCACGAAGGGGGTGAAATTGTCAAAGCAATGAGGTAGGAAAATGAGCATTGTAGAACCATTTTGAATGATTATAAGTAGGACAAAATTGTGACCTTGGTAAAGAAACAAAACAAATTAAAATCTGTAAATCGATATAGTACATCTTACTGTCCCGTCTTCCAAAATGGAAAAGATGTGTATTCCTTTTCATTATTATTGCTCTGCTTTATTTTCTTTTCCATGTCCATATCCTTTTATAATACACAAAAGGGACTGGATTTTATGAATGGGACTTAATATTCAAATGACCTCACTGAGCTTTCTCTTATGTAGGTAAAATTCTTATTAAACTCCTTTTTTAACCCAGAATTTCAGTCTGCTCTTACCTTGTAAATACAAGAATAAAATCTGCTTCATTCATATATTTTGTTCATTCCTGGAACTGCATTATGGATTCAAAATCTCACTGATGCTCGCTTTTGAATGACTGTGCTATTATTTTCTTTTTTTAGAGATGTAAAATCCAGAAATAAACATTTTATTGATCTTACTAGCCAATATAATTCTATGGTAAGGAAGAATGAGGGTATTTTGTGTTGGGGGCAATATTGTAGTCTTCTAAATTTAAAGATAAACTCCTTACATTGAATGCAGTAGACATGATATTAACATGTCACATAAGATTGGCAGTATTTTTTTAGTTGTCAAGTGGCTCCATCTGTATTGCACTTCCATCTGTATTGCTTCTGCTGTTACAATAATTAGTGAAACTGCTTAGCTGGAAAGGCAGGACATGACAGTAACTGGTATTGTGGAGTCTGATTCTGAATTTGAGATGAGATGGTTTAAAAAAGGAAAAATGTTTTCTTGCAAACAATCCCACTGCAATGTGAAGAGCAGAAAGGAATAAAATGGCCAAAATGCAGAACAGTTGGGAAACACAAATTTCATAAGGTCTGAAGGAAGCATTCATTTTGTTACTGCAATGTGGTTCAGTCAGTCAGCATCCTGTCACATCTAGTTAATAAGGGGAAGAGAAAACAAACAAGTAGAAAATGCTAAGCCGTTGCTGTCTCTGCATGCTGTTTTGCTTTTTTGGCTTGATTATTCTACCTTCTTATGTGATAGATAGAGCTGTCCAAGTGAGTGTTTCATATGTTTAGTTTGTTTGGTTTGATGGGCTGTCAGGTTTAGATTTAAACTCCCTACCATCACGTGCTACCTCAGCTTCTTCTCATTTGGTCTGCCAGGCACGTTTGTTCATTATATTTGGAGGACCAGTTTACATTGACAAGCAGCCATTACTTATGGCAGTGTTTAATCAAGCTTCTTTTACTGCAGTGTAAATGTTCATTTTGCTAAATCACAAGTTAAATGTGCTTGGTCAGGGGCTCTTACCTCTGCTACAACTCATCGAGCCATTTGTAGCATTAAGTCATGGTCATTTAGTCAAACACTCAGGTGCAAACCTTGATAAGAACATAAGAATGGACATATTGGGTCAGACAATGGTCCATCCTCCCCAGTATCCTGTCTTCTGACAGTCGCCAATGCCAGGTGCTTTAGAGGGAATGAACAGAGCAGCCAATCATTAAGTGATCCATCCCATTCCCAGCTTCTGATTAAATTACCAAGTGATTTATTAGGCCAGTAGCAGCCTATGTTTTATAAATAATATTCCCGAGAGCTTTCCTGAGAAATAAAACCCTCTTTAAAGATCTTAGTTTTTAAATATTTCTTCAAAATTTTGATGATAGGAAAAAATGCACTGTAGATTTTGTTCAGTTATATAACTTAGTTGCAAATCCAGGTGCCCAAAAGATGCTGCAAAAAGGGCAAGAACATATAAAAACATGAGGACATAACTGGTCAACTGCAGGTTTTTATTGCTAATATACTTTCTTTTCTTCTACCAAGAAAAATGTTGGCAGCAATTTTTATGCTTCTGTACCTTAAGTTAAAAAAAGAGAAATGATGTAAATTTATTGACAAAGGAGCTTGGCTTGATGTTCCAAAGTCTGGGCACCTGCACTCAAGAAGAATAGTTTTTCATACTTTGAGTCTGATCACATAATATTATTATGATTATAAAATATTGTATCCCTTTTTCTCATTGCCACTGTCACAGGTTGAGTGGCTCTGTAAGGAGGTTAGAGTTCATCTACACCTGAATCTGCCCTACCACATATCCCCAGGTGGAAGAAATTAATTAAATCATGTGACTGTTGGTCAGATGAGCAGGAGTTGGGTGCGCTGGGAGATATAAAGGTAGGAGGAGAAGAGAGCCAAGTAGAGAGGACTCCGGGGAGAAGTCTTGGGAGTTTGTGCTCTATAAAGAATAGGAGGGCAGTGAGGAAGGCTGGTAGTATAAAAGAATCATGGGAAGGAGAAGCAAGACAGATGGTGGCTAAAGGGGACAGTCAGTTCAATTATTTAGTGTTCCCAGGGCCAAGTTCTCCCTATACTACCACTCTGTTTGCATTCCCCCACATCCCTCAATGTCCCCTTTCTATAAGTCGGAATACATGGCTGAGCAGAGCCCCAGATGTCTTGTTGCTGAGCCTGGGAAGAAAGGGCTGGAATTGAGGTGAAAAGAAGCTAGACCCTCAGGAAGAAACGGCTGTACCTAGTGACCAGGGTGGAAGGCTCTTGTGTGTGTTTGGACTTTGAATGCCCAGAAGGGGTGCTTGTGACTTTGGTCCAAGGGTTAAGTCACCTCAGCAGTGGAACTGTGCTTATGGCCAAGAGAATTATTGAGAAAACTAGGAGGGAAACTGAGTTGGAGTGGTTGCAGTGCCTCGGCAGACCACAAGGGGATGGGCTCTTGGTCTGTACCAGTCACATTTAGTGTGTATGTTTCCTCCAGAAAAGGTTACGGTTTTAGTTTAATTTAATTTTAGAACTGTTACTAAGAATATCTACCTTGGGCTGGGGAAAAGGTGGAAGTACCCCCTTCTTATTCCCCACCACCACCACCCCCATCCCCACCTTCTCTGCCTTTGCTAGTTGAAGAACACTGTGAAATCATACTGAAAACTATTTAGGGAATTCTGCTTTAAACCCTCTTTTTTACAAGGCAATGATGATCCTTTGAGAGAAAGGTGGGAGATCCTTGACATATTTGTGGATTTAGCATCCAGTCCTGTAGCCCTTTCTCAGGTAAGTAAGTTCCATTAAAATAATCAATTGGATTATTCACCTGTGTCGGTGCTGCAGGACTGTGCTTTTGGACCTTGAGTCTGGTACCACTTATTCAAATGCTTAACTTCATGGACATGAATAGTCCCAGTGGAAGTACTCCTGGTCATAAAGGTCTGAAAGTTTGGGGCCTTACTTTGCCCCATGATTTGTAAAGGGAAGATTCTTAATCAAACTAATAGGTAGGTAAGAGAGACAGAGGAAAATACTGTTGTTGGGACATGGGGGGAGTGGGTGACTTCAGAGTTTAAAATGTGCACTTCAGTTCATTTAATTGTGCATTTGCATCTGACTTGTGAAGTTGCTGGCCTTGGTTCTGTTTTGGGAAGGATGTATGTCATTCTATCGTTACATGTTTTTGCAAAGGAGCATAAACAAAAGGTTGAAGTGTTGACAGCTATGACAAAATTCAGTACCATAGCGTGTCACCGGATAAGTGATACTGTATAGTTTGTGGCAGTCAGCAAAGCATGGTGGCCACTATTCATGTGTCAGTTTTAAAAGACAGGAAGCGTTACCCAAAGGAGAAAAAATATCAGAATTTGACAGCCTGATAGACACGTAAGGTTATATGTCTTCTTTTGAATAGATTTAATTTATATATGTATTTATTTTATTTTATGGCTTGAAGTCTGCAATTCCAGGCTGGCAACATTTTTGTTTATCTCATTATTGGGGGATGTTTGTGCAGTGGGAGAACAAGCCAGCATCTTGAAAATCTCCTGCTAAAATTGATAACATCTAAAATCTAGTAGCCTCTTTGATATCCATGTTTCTTACTGTACAAAAATACAAATGTACATGAAGCCAACAGCCAGCCACTGCAATGAAATAAATGCCTTATCAATTTATATTAAAAAATGTCCCATTTCTGAAAATACACTGTATTGTTAATGGATTATGATGTAGAGCTTGGATTCAGTTGCTCCTTTACATCCAGACTTCCTTCAGATTTCTCAGACTTGCTACTTTCTTTGCAAAGCAAGAGTTTTAATTCAGGGTGTTAAATGAAAAATTAAATAGAGACTATGAACGTGAAGTTTTTTCATTAACATCTTATAATAAGGTTCCGAGATTGTTATTCTGTCTGTCTCACTCTGAAGCCTAAGATGCCTGAGTCAGTGCAAAGCAAAGAAAACTAATACAAGCATAGTTGAGAGCTCTTTTTGTTTATAATAAAACCGGGATCAGTAATCACTGGAATTCATGGGCTTCTATGTCCCATTTTTAAGTTCTCAGCCATTTTTGGCTTTTTTACACTTGACAAAATACATCTGAATGACGGCTTGGGCTTTCACCTACTTATAACTAATAAACTAGAACCAAGCTACATGTGTATTAAGGTTGTAGCCACTTCCTTTCTTTCACATATTCAATTTGTTCCATAAGTTCCTTTAACTTCTCGAGCACTTACATTCATTCCTTTCTTTCTCCTTTGTATGAAGGAGACACTCTAAAATGAGAGTTGTGTCGAAATTATTTGGGGAAAATTGAAGGCAGTAGTTTTAAGGGGTGGCGGGGAAATAGCTACAAGAGTGAAGAACTGAATCAGTGTATGGTGGACCAGTGGAAGTTAGAGGGTCTCCTTTGCAAGAAATCTATAGGCAAAGTTTCAAAGAGACTCCAGTGTGGAGTGAAATCATATAATGGACACTTGAAGCAGGGAAAGCACTGAATATATATGATTAAATAGAAATGTTTTTCTTTGTGACTTTTCATTATTTAATCTCTGAACTGCTATAGATATCTAAGGTAACATTAATCAGTGTTTTTTTTTCATATTAAGGCCACTACTATAAATATTTTTGGTGTGCACAATATATAATATATTTAGAAAGGAATTCTGGATGTTATAAATTGACACTTGGGCTTCAAATCTATAGAATACTAGATCTCCAGATTTTGGGGGGTTCTTGATATTGGTGAAAATTATCTTTCGTTGCCTGTTGGCGTGGACTCAACCATGTTACTTTTCAGATTTCTGCAGCTCCTTGTGCTAAGCTAAATTAAAAATGTACACAGATGGAGTGTCGTCATATAAGAGCAGCGAGAAAATGATTATTAAGGGAGAACATTGGCTGGGCAAAAATAAAGCAGAAAACTACCCTATGTATTCAGACCTGCCTCTTTCCCCTCAAAGATTGTAGGCCACATCTTCAGCTGCTGTAAATTAGTTGACTTCAGCTGAGCTATACCACCTGAGGAATTGGCTCCTCATGTTGAGGAGAAGGTCTCTGGGATTTCCCTGGGCCCCTTTTCTGTGCTTCCACACAGTCTAGCCAATGTTAGTTTTTCTCTACTGCAGCATTTGCCTTCTGGGACAAATCCCTCCCAACACTTCAGGTGGCTAAAGCGGGATGTAGCAGCATTCGGGTCTGGTCCATGCACCCTCCTGTAGGCAGAGACAGAGGGGCAGACTGGCTAGATTTCATCAATATTGCAACACCGTGTGCTAGGTTGCAGCAGCAATTGCATTTGGACCATCCACCCATGGTGACAGAGAAGCAGCCAGGTCAAATACGAGTGATGCTGCCACCCTCTGTGCCAGGTCACACTACAACTGGGTTTGGGGGCCCTCTCAAACACAGGGTCCAGGGCAAACTCCACTTCCAGGGCAGCCCTGAATGGAGGAAATATTCGCTTCAACCAGGACAGAGGGTTTGTTGGGATCAAAGCAGGACAGTCTAGTAAAACCCAGACTCTTGGGAGATCTGGGAACATCCTTCCTGTTTCTCTCTCCATCAGCAGTTCTTAATTTCATTTTAAATTAGTTAGAAACATCCAGTGGCGTATTGTAGGTCTCGAGCGCCTGCGGGCCAATACTTGCATTTGTGCTCCCATCAGCGGCAGCAGTGCCCCACCAGTGGGAGTGTCTGTGGGCCCATTTCCCGCTCTCCCCCACTTCCCTATCTCGCTGCAGGGGTGGCGGGAAGTGGGAGTGACAAGGAGTATGTGTGTGTGTGTGTGGCATGAGAGGCTCTGCCCCTGAGCCTCACCTTTGGCTACCTGGCCCCTGCACAGCTAGGGTCCCTGTGGCTCTTTCCTTGCACCCAGTGAAGGGTTCAGAAGGATATTTGCTTCCCCCCCAACCTCCTCCTGCAGCAGGAACCCTCAGCCATCGGCAGACTTGTGCTGGGGCTCTGTGGCTGCTGGGGTTGTTAAAGCCTGGTGGCCCTTGGCTGCATGTGACAGTGGGGGGTGACTCCTTCTCTGAAGGCCCGACCAGCACCCCCTTCTGCCTCCGGCTGGCATCTGGGGGCATGCCACCCCCTTCCCCCTGCTCAGTATGCCACTGGAAACATCTCTTCTTCCTTGGTTGTATACATCTTGGGTCTCTCTATCCCTCTATTCTTATTTCTTAGTAACTTCACTATTTAACTTTGTAAAGTGTCTTTGGATACTTTGGATAACGATGTCTTGTCTTTTATAAAATGAGAGAGCAATTAGTGGCTATTTTGAATTCTGTGTTCACTCTGTCATTGACTACTTCTTTTGTCATGGACAAGTCATTTAACTTCTCCAATCATCATACACATAACCATTATCAATCTTTCTCCCCACCCCCATTTTACTTATCTACTCTGAGAAACATAATTTGTTTGTAAAGTTAATTGAAAACTTTGGATGAAAGGTGCTATAGGAATGCAGAGATTATTAAATAAAATAATTTTTAAAATTAACTTGTCCAGTATTTATTTTCCAGTGTAAAAATTGGACCTGTTCTGTCTTTGTTGTTAATATCAATCACATTTTTGGTATAAGAGAAATCTTTCTTCTTTTAGGTTCTTGAAGATGCAGAGTCTCAGCATTTGTTTCAGTCCATCTTGCCTGATATGGTGAAGCTAGCACTTTGTCTTCCTAGTATCTGCACCCAGGTAAGTAAACATAGCTAGGTACATCCCCAGTAGCAGATTAATTTCCTATAAACGATAACTAATGGCTGGGGTCAAAATGCCATGGCCATGTTATGTTTCTTATTGAAAGCTATGGTGGTTCTGTCATATTTAGTTGAGGCCTTGGGAACAGGGAGGACAACACACATCCATAATGTTACTAAAGAACGTTAAAAACTCACTGTCCCGGTTCTAAACCTTAATTTAAGTCATCTATCAAAATTGTATGTGCATTGGAATGTCTGGTTCTTTCTTATGAAATAACCATGAAATGTTTAAACTTTGAAATAATTTTCACTGTTCAAAATATTTTAGTGGATTTAAACTCTGGGCTTTGAAACCATTTTTAAAGCTATTTTAATCATGTGACTAATGCTTCTGATAAGGCTTTCTTCTTTTACTTAAAAAAGGTGATTGTTTACGCCTCCAGAGTAACTGAATATACTACTCCCAATAATTATCATAAACTTTTACTTTATTGTAATAGGTCCTAATCCTGCAGGCACTTAATAGCTGGTATAATGCTTATTGCTGGGAATAATCCCATCAAACTCAGTAGGACTGTTCTTCCGAGTAAAGACTATTTGGTTGAGTAATCATTTGTGGGACAGAGCCTCTAATTTGTAAGCACCCGTATCTCAACTTTTTAAATAGTTTTTTTTCAGGAAAAAGGGGTTAGTTTTGGAATAGAAAAGCATTGCTCTGCATAGTTATTCTATAGAGGATGTTTACAAAGGATACAAATCCAGAAAATTGGACTTCTTTTTACTAGTCATTTGGTTGTGGAAGAGCATTTCTGACAGCTGCAAAGCTTTTAAAAGTGGTTACAGCATGCACAGGACTACAGGGTGATTAAATGATGCATATTTTAAAGGAGTTTTACATCCATGCAACATTTCTATTTGAGATATAGTATAAAACAGTCAACATTCTTTGAGTTTAGATGTAACTGAATTTAAGATGTACCAGTGAAATCTATTTTATACACTGAATTGACTTAATCTACAATAGTAGTATAGTTTGGCTAGATAAACTGAGTTTTCTGGAACAGGATTTTTCAACCTTTTTCTTCCATTTTTAATTCTGATCTCATAACCCAGTCTTACAATGCCCTGATCTAGATTGACAGATGAATATATAGCAGGAGTGGCCAAACTCACTGACCATCCGAAACCCTTGTACCCGCTGGGAAAAGTCCTCTAGACCCACCACCCTGCGGCAGGGCAGAAGCTTCAAATTTCCCACCCCAGTTTGGTATGCTGAGAATGGGGGGGGAGGGGCCACGGGGCTCCATGAGTTGCATTTTAATTGTAAAAGAGCTGCGTGCAGCTCACTAGCCACAGTTGGGCTATCCCGGTATACAGAGAGAGAAGAACATACAGCCACAGGAGGTATCAAAATTCAGTGAATATAAATGTAATAACTTCAGACTTTATATCAAAATATTCTTATTGAAGCTTTCATTTATTGCATGTCTTTTAAAGATATATATTCAGTAATTTTAGTTATTGCACCTGTTCACTTAGGAGAGCTCTCTTTACAACTAAAAGTGCTAAAATATAATGATCTAGTTCCACTGAAGCTCTGCTTGTTGCATTTGTGGAGAACCAGAAGCAAAGATGTCAGTTGTTTAATTGGAAGGACTTGAAGAAGGGATGAAGAAATGTATTTTTATTTGATTATTTAAAAAAAAAATTACAACTACTACTCTGTTCCTTAAAAAAAATAATTCTGATTTTGTTTTGTAATATTGTATCAGATAAAAATAGTTCTTAAAATAAAACTCCTTAATTGTTCTGGGAAAAATTCTATGAAGGAAATTTTTCAGATGTCTTTTAATGTACAGTTACATTTTTCATGCTCTCAGCTATGATTAAAGGATAGCAGGGTCTGCTAGTTTAATTTCAGTTTCTAAAATGTAAAAAGCATTAATTTCATCATTAATTTTCAGATATGTAATTTGTTTTGAAAATGTGGCTTTGCAAAATGTGTATCTCCTAAAGTCAAGTTACCAAACCAAAAGGGTAGACAAGGGTCACTTTGGTGTCCTAATCTTATAGCAGATATGCCAGTAGGTTAGTAAAAACACAGAATGGTCAATTTAATAGAGATGAATGGAAATCTGTGCCCCTTTTTCTAGGTCTCCTTCAAAACTAAGAATGATAGCCAAGGACTTAATTCTGAGAGTATTGATCTGCTAATACATTAGTGAAAATGCTGCATACATCTGAACGTTTGCTTTTTCTTGTGTTGTCTAAAGCGTTGTATCAGATACTTTCTAGTCTAACATTTTTATTCTGCCAATACACAGTTTAACAAACCTTTTTAAGGCTTTTTTTTTTTTTTTTTTAAATATAGCTATGCAGCAGTTTTTCCTTGTTAATGCTGGATAGTTACTCTAAATCAGAAGGGTCAAATACACAGCCCCATGGCCAGATTCAGCCTTTGTAATTGGGCGGTATGTGTGACAGACAGATGGTATTTTCACATCCAGCACAATCTTAAGATTTCATTGGGGGAGAGGAAAATTGGTTTCTCATTGTTAGGAAACAGACATTGAACACATGGATTACTTTGTCTGCACAGAACTTGAAACAATAGCTTGAAGAAATCTGAACTCCCCCACCCCGTTCTAATTGGTTGGTTAACTCTAATACAGATGATGATTAATCATGAGTAATGAAGAAGATACTTAATGTAAGTATCTCTGAAAGAGTATGTTGTCCTGCAACTACTGGATGTGCCAGAAGCTCAAGTAGACATACCCAAGCTAACTTTAATCTATCAACTTGGGTCCTGGAATAGTGAAGCCATGGCAGCATGCACTTCATTGCAGGCTAATCCTGTGAGTAATTAACCAAGGTTCTTGGGCTCATACTGAAGCATGTGCTGTCATGGCTTCATTGCTCCAGGACCCAAGATACCTAGATTAAAGCTAGTTTGGATATGTATGCATGCCAGTGTAGACATAAAATAAATCTGTTGGGGAGGGTAGCCTTTCTGTAAAGGGGCAGAAACTTGCTACTTGCTCTTCTCTTCAGATCCTGGAGAGCGCACACAGATGCAACTCATGATGATAATAAAACCAAAATACTTAAGGTTCTTTGTAGCATATGACCCCTCTTAATTTGTTGGTGTAACTTCCAAATGGAGCTGCCACCAAGGAGAGTCTGCTGTGGACTATGACCCCTTTAAGTTTCTTCCCTGGCTTATTGACATCCATCAGGTTCTCTCCCCCTATAGAACACTTTGTGGAGGGGAAAACTTGCAGAATATGCTTAGTGCCTCTGTTAACATTATTCCCCTGAATTTAAAAGCCATATTTCATGTTCAGTTAAGAAGAAGGGACCCTCTTCAGTGGCCACAAATGTTTCATGGCCATTACTAATGAGCAAGTGCCTTTCAGAATAGGGAATGTACTCAAAGTCCTGGTGTATACCAGAAAATTAGGTCAGTTTAACTACATAGGTTGGGATGTGAAAAATCCATACCCCTGAATGGCATGCCCCAGAAGAATTCTTCTGTCAATCTCACTGACACCTTTTAGGGAGGTAGATTACGTATACCAATGGGAGAATCCCTCCTGTTGGCATAGGTAGCATCTATGCTGAAGCATGACAGCAGTGCAGCTTTGCTGTGTTGTTTTACACTCAAAGGCTAGTTTGGTCTGATGTGAGCTTATAGATAGGAAAACAAAAAAATTCTTTGTAAGACACTGTTGTTTAATTAGTCTTTACTTAAGACTTTCTGGTTTTTTCATGGGTATCTTTGAAAGTTTGTGGCTTGTATTCAGTATTCTTCATTTTCTGTTCCCCAAACTTTTTTTTTTTGGTCTCGTTAAGGGTATTTTAATTAAAAAAACAAAATAGTAACTGTTCCAGCCTGGCTAATTATTCTTCGCTTGAAGTTGTAAATCTTTAATTATGGTGTCCTAGTCTTCATAACATTCATTATGAAGACTTGTAAATTCTTTGGTAAGAGGCATTGTCAATCTGAGGATGTTGCATGGAATTGTGAGGTTAAGATGGATAGAATACAAGTGGAGTTCAATCCTGTAGATTTATTACATTCTTGGGCCCATGGACTGCTAGTTGTGCGATTTTTGTGTTGGTGACAGGTGTCCACTAGAATACAGAATGGAATTCTCCAAATTGATTTTCACTTGTGATAAAATAAGATTTTGACATTGATTCCTCACAGGAGAGAGAATAGTGAACTAAATTCTCTCCCAACTCCTCCACTTCACCCAGCATCTTCCTCCTTTGGCATATCTTAAAGGAACAGAATTTCTAGTTTATGCACTGCACATGTTTTATCGGGTGGGAAGAAAGAAATTGATAAGTCATAAAATAAATGTGTAGTAGTGATGATGCTTGCTGTCTTTTGTTCTTGTGTGCTGTCAAAGGGTGGGTGATGTAATCATGCATTTTCTTTAAACTGCCTGACAGCATTGTGGTGATATGCTGGGGTTCCCAGAATTGAGAGTTACTGTGTTACCCCTCTCAGCCTTAGCAGTTTTGCTATTGAGAGCTTTGTTTTTACTAAGAAGTGTGACAACTCCCGACACACCAGCTTGTCTGCTTTGTCACTAACCTCTTCAGGAGTCTGCCAGCCAAACCTCGCCTTACAGGTAACCAGTAGTGAACTCCAACTCCCTAGTTCCCCAGAAACCTCTCTCTGCAGTAAATTTCTTGCTTCTATAACGAGACAAGTTAACAGGCTGCAGTGTGTTAAGTAGGGTTAACACACCCTTCCATTCAAACAATAGACTGAATTGGCTTATAGTAAAAGTAAAGCAAATTTATTTAACAAAAGGACATAGGATCAAATTATACCAAGTATAATGAATAAGGCTAGAGAGAGGTTACAAGCAAACAAAAGTAAAAATACGCATTTAATACTAAAACCTGATTCAATAAAATAGATTCTCTGTTGTTCAAAGAGGTGTTTCTCAAGTCTCTTTTCCAGCATGGCTGACAAGACTCTTGAGCCAGGATACTTCATGGATCTCAAAATGCTCAGTTCCTTTGTCCCTTCAAGTGAAGGATGCCAAAATTGGCTTTTTTCTCCCCGCTTATATCTTCCCAAATGTCACTGACTTTGCTTCAAGTGGTTGGAAGGCTTCTTGGGGTGAAATCTCCATAACAATTATTAAATAGTCATTTCTGCATGTAAATGTGCTTTTCTTTGTCTTTGGTCATACCTTGCCTAATTTACACCAGGGAGACATTCAAGCAAACTAAATCATATTCCTTTGTCTAGAACAGATGTGGCTTAAGCACTGCTTGCGAAATACATTTTAAGAACATAATTCTAGAACATATTTTTAACCCTTTTTATAAACCCCTTACATACACCATGCAGTGATTTTTGGGACCAGTATGTTACCAGTTTGTATGGATACCCAGCTTACATGACACCTTTTAGATACAAATCATATCACTAGTGTGTAAGGTACAGAGAGTATGTCAGGCCTGACAAGAGTTGCTCAAACAATAGTGAACCACCCGCATGCTTCTGTCTCATAGGCATAACTTTAGAATCCAGCTGCAGGTATAAATAAAATGTAATATATCTTACTTGATTTTAAGATTGCCCAGTTATTACCACATTCCGTTTGTTTCCACCTCTGGAGCCTGTTTTTCTCTGATAAGTAATGCTTTGTTGGCCTTATTGTTTCTGATTAGAAATCTGCAATTTATCAAGCAAGCTTGTTCCCAATCATCTTAGTTTAACAGCCCTTGACTTTAATGGTGCTGCTGATTTAAGGACCAACCAATGGCCCTAAATTACTCTTGCTCTAATTTAGTAAATGTAATTTTGTGCTCCTGGTTTTTTTGAATTGCTAAACTAATTATTTCTCTCTCTCTCTGTTTGTTCATTCCCTTCTGGTAGCCAATACCTTTACTGAAACAAAAGATGAATCACTCCATCACAATGTCACAGGAGCAGATCGCTAGTTTTCTAGCCAATGCTTTTTTCTGCACTTTTCCACGACGCAATGCCAAGATGAAGTCTGAGTATTCTAGTTATCCAGACATTAACTTCAACAGGTATGGCATTCTTGAATAAATGGAGCAGATGATCTTTCAAGGAAAATATTGTAGTCACTTAAGGAAGAAGACTGTTTTGTTTGTTTGTTTGTTTGTTTTTCTTCACATCATTAGAAGGCAATTAACACCAATTCAGTAGTTAGGTTTCTTGCCTCTAAAATTATAAAGAAAAAACAGGAAATTATTTAGTCACAGTATCGCTGGGAAACATGGGGTCCTGTGGATGAAAAATAAATGCTTGATAACAAGGTTGATCTATGATAGTCTACTCACAAACTTGCACTGGTTTAATTAAATGAGCACAAACCTCAGTGTGGACACTTATTTCCATTTATGAACGTTTATAAGAGCTAGGTATAGTTATCCTTACTAAAAAGTGTCTCTTCATTTTAGGTTGAACCTATTTGTAGTAGACTTAAGAGAAACTGAAACAAATGTGGCTTAAACTGAGTATATCCACACAGCCTTTTGTGCACTGGTTTAACTTAATCAGTTAAAATTGTATCTTGAACTAAAACCAGTGGAATGCTGAGTGTATACAAGCCTTTATTCTCCCCATCCATGGGCTCAAACTTTCATTGAAATAATTAAATTGATTTTAATTCACGCTTTTCATTGTTAAAGTGAAATAAGCAAAATTGAAATAGGACACGTTTTTATTCCCAAATAAAAGACCACACAAAGACTTGCACTGAAGTAACAAAAGGTAAGAATTCTAACTGATTTGGTCTTGGTAGTGCAAGTTTATTTGTGGAGTAGCCCTTCATTTGCTAGGGCTCCAGGCTCAGCATCAGCACAGAGAGAGGGGGAGAGATACCAGAAAGAAGTTCCTGAAAAAGCTTCATGTTCTTATCCTGATGGTTTCAAGGCTGCAGTGGGCTAGGACACAGGCATGCCATCCAACCAGTCCAGCAGATTTCCAAGTGGAAATTAAGACTGATCCATAAACATTAATACATTTAACAGTAGAGACCCATTCATTCTACAAGATTTATATTACAATTGGCAGCAGTTGGGATTAGTTACTGGAGTTGGAATTAGCAACCAAGTCATTTGAGTTTATTTAGCTGTGCACTTGTGCCTGAAAATTTTATTGTGGAATTCAAACGGGGGGGAGAACTTAAAAGCATAAACTGAACAGTTAAATTAGACTATATCAAGAGCAGAAGACAATGCTGAAGTACAAGTCATATTACCGAAGTGAATTTGTCCATCCTTTTCTCTGAGCATTGCATAAGGACAGCAGTATAATATTAATGGCTAACAGAAGATAGAATATTTTCAATAGTTGAAAATAAAACTTCCTTGACAACCTGTGATAGGTTAAAAAGCCTCCTGCCAAAGCAATAGAGAACCATTTTGACAGATCATGCTTAGATATTATATTGGTCTGTGTAATGGTGTCTTCCTCGAATGCCTGCCTGTCCCTCTTTGCTCTCTTGAAACTCTCTACCTTATCAACTAGTATAAATTCCTACATTGTTACTTTAATTTAAAAAGTAATAATGAATCTCAAACCTCCTGCTCAGAGCATGCACAAAGACAAACACATCCATTTATTTACAAAGGGCAGAATGTTTCCCTTAATTACATGCATACAAGCTGGGGAAAGGAAAAGAAAGTACAGTGTCCCTGGTAAGTGGAACAGTCTTTGTTCTCAGGGCTTATCAGTGTCTGTGTTGATTTTTTACAAACCTTGCAAAATTTGGCCCCTCAGTCTGGTGAAATTGACGTCAGACTGATTGAACAGGTGTCCCCAATCCCACTAATTCTGTTATATGGTGGAACCATGGATATGCAATCTCCAATTAGTCTTTGAACTACATCGCATTAGAGTTCAATCCACTTTTACTCTAGACAGTGCTGTGAGTGGCATGTCTACAGAAAGATTGGCTGTACTGCAGCCATTTGCTTGCAGCAATTATCCTGGGCCACCATGAACTCTTCTCCCTATCTCCCTTGAACCAGTAATGAGCAGATTGGGGAAGGACACATGGTGTGCAGGGACAAAGAATATGATGGGGTGAGTGAATAAATGTTGCAGAGATAAGGAAGGGCTAATAAGGTAAGAGCTGTGGAGGAAAGCCACAAAAAATAGATTGAGGGATGGAGGCATATAACAATAAGTGACCTGGAGGAGTAACACTGTTTTCTACTTCAGCTTTTACAGTAACACAGCCCAGTTTGTATTTTGAAAAGGAAGAGAGGGAAAGGGTTAAGTCTTCACCATTTTCTTCTCACCCTCAATGCCAACGCCATCTTCTCTTCCCATTTCTTGGTTTTCAATTTGAAGATGTGGCCCCCTCGATAAGATGGGAAGGACAATAAAATAAATGTCCTCAGCCATTAGTGGTATTGTATGCTTATAGTGAGGATGGAATTTGTCCCATTATGTTCTATAAGACTTGAAAATACAAACTAACATTCATAAACTAGCAGCATATGTACTATGCAATGTCTGAAACCATAATTTGTCGTAACAATGCACTACACATTTTAAGAAATATCAGGGGCTTTTGGTTAGGAAAGGGTATATTAGAAGTTCTTTTGCAGCAACCCTGCTTCCCCAAAGCAATGTGTTCTGGTATGCAGACTTAAATTATATTGAAACTTTTACTTTTTATCTTCTGTATAACTGAATGAATTACTTAGTTCTGTTGGGTGTAGAAATTCATGAAGTGCACTCCTTTAATGTAGCAAAATACCTGTTTGCATATTAGCTGTTTTTTGTGATAATCATAGGTCATAGAATCATAAAAGATTAGGGTTGAGAGGGACCTCAGGAGATCATCTAGTCCAATCCCAACTAAATCATCCCAGCCAGGACTTTGTCAAACCACACCTTAAAAACCTCTAAGGATGGAGATTCCACCTCATAGAATATTAGAGTTGGAAGGGACCTCAGGAGGTCATCTAGTCCAACCCCCTCCTCAAAGCAGGACTATCCTCAGCTAAATCATCCCAGCGAGGGTTTTGTCAAGCCTCAGCTTAAAAACCTCTAAAGATGGAGATGCCATCACCTCCCTAGGTAACCCATTCCAATGCTTCACCACCCTCCTAGTGAAAAACTTTTTCCTAATGTCCAACCTAGACCTCCCCCACTGCAACTTGAGACCGTTGCTCCTTGTTCTGTCATCTGCTACCACTGAAAACAGCCTCGCTTCATCCTCCCTTGAACCCCTTTTCAGGTAGTTAAAGGCTGCTATCAAATCCCCCCTCCATTCTTTTCTTCTGCAGACAAATGCATTATTCCATAATTAAACTGTCTTTCCACCTTCCCAGCATTTACATAATACACATTTTTCTTACAACCAAATCTTTAAATAATAAAATTTTCTGCTTGTTTAGGTAAACATTACATGTGCATAAGCAATTTGTTAAGCAAGTTTTGTCTTTAGGAGCATAACTGATGTATTAAGTCAATCTTTTATTATTAATTTATGGTTTTATTCTACCAAGGAATGACTAGGTATGTACATGCTCAGTGATTATTTTGGAAAGAACCATAGAATAATGGGCCAAATATAGGTATTTTTCAACCCTTTTAATTTAGGGCCTGATGCTCTTATCTGCTATTCACTCGTTTATCTTATTGGAGTCTTTGGCAAGTGATGATGCTGTGCACCTCATCCATCCTTCATCGTTAAAACTGATGGACTTTTTGTTGCAAAGTGAAAATGATCTATTTACTCATAGTTGTGTAGGTTTGGCTCTTATGTCAAATTGCACAATGAACTCATGCCCCTTTCACCTCTCTTCATTTTTAAACACATTTAAAAATTGGTACTTCATAGACGGTTAAACTGAGAAAGGTCTTAAGACTAATTTAAAACACTTTAAATCTGCTGTCAGAAACTGTTCCCTCTTTCCCACTCTAGGGTTTGGTCATTTCAGGTGATAAAATAAATTGTTACACTTGGTATGCACCTGTTAAATAAAAATTGTCACTGTTTGCCTACTGTGACTAGACAAGGCTATCAATCTGTTTTATCAAACAAGCCATACTTGGTACAAGAGATTGAGAACATACCCTTTATTTTATTTCCCGTAAACCATCTCAAATGTGCCACTGCTTGTTACTGTGCTGATGAAGGCAAGATTCCGGAGTTGTCTTCTGCATACTGACAACTTCGTAGTCATCTGGAAGAGAGAACGCTTATATGTCAGCCTAACATAAGCCATTTAACACTTTGCCCTTTTCCATCCAACTCTTGCTATTGTCACCTTTAAATAAATATTTATTTATTTATCTCACTACATCTTTGACTTTGTAGTGCTTAATTTTATAATACATTGCAAGCTTTCCATGTAAATTTAGGTTGTGGTCCCTCCTACAAACTGAAAGGCCATTAAGTAATAATATAATAAAGTAATAAAATAATACTTGCCAATGTGATTAAATACATCCCTTTTAAACCTGGCAAGGATGTGCCTTTGTGGGTTTTTAATATCATAATATATAAATTAGAAGTATATCTGATAAAATGGAATTAAAGGTTTTAGTCTCAGATTATATCTAAAACTATTTTTTAGGTTTAGGGTGCTAAAGTGTTGACTTAGCATTGTAATTAGGACAATGTCTATGCTTTTCACGAGCATTATATACTGCCAGCAAAATCATGATGAAAACTTCTGCCTTTCAAAACATCTAGCGTGAATAAAAATATGGTAAGCAGTATTTTGAGAGGGAGAAAAGGTATTGACATGGAAAAGATATATTTTAACTTGAGTCTGAGTTAGAGAGAGAATCTGGGAGTTTAGGCATTATGGTTGAAATGCCAATCCAGTTCTTGTGGAATGGGATCTCCATTGCAAAATAAATAAATATTCAATTTGTTATTGTGCGACGCCCTTGTTGATAGACAGAGATGTCAAGTGCCTACTGTGCTTAGAGAATGAACTATGTTTTTTCCATTGTAGAGATGAATCCTCCAGAACATAGTTGAGGCACATTGTTGGGGTAGTTGAAGAAACGTACACTGCTTCTGCTTATGGTGTATCAGTTCTGTGACTAAACAGAGAATCTGAGTTATTTCAGGGATTTGTCAGTTTAGCACCTTTTTGGGAACAAAATATTCCTAATTACATCCCTTGTAGAATAAAGAAATAAAACATTTATGGCTGAATCTTTGTGCTTAATTTCACTACTTCTGTGTGGGGATTGTAGGTGAGAGAGTTCTCTATCACAAGGGTTTGTGCTGATTGTGATACTGTTGGGTCTGCCTGTTGTTCATATTGTGAGTTCTCCGACTTGCCTTTTAAATTCCAATTCTTTGGGAAGTCCCTTAATTTTATTTAAAAACTGTCCAGCTATGATGGAGTTAGCAGGTTCTGAGGGTAAAATATGCTTTCTTCTCAGATTAGTTTTCTATATAACTACGAGAGGTCTAGTGTCTTGTCAAAAGCTCAAACACTTTACTTTTGAGGCTCTGATGTGCTGGCAGCTGTTGACTCTTAACAGTGTATGCTGCTACAGTAGCTTTCTTCCCGTTTTCCTTTCACGAGACTAAGCATGTCAAAAGTACATGGCTCCCATTCTGGAATAGGCTTAGCTCAGATCATAGGGTTCAATTTCATATTTTAAAGTAGTATACACATGAGCATAAATCCAGAGATTTTTTTGACCGACCAGTTAGAGGGCAAAATGAAATTATGTAAAAAAGACATGTGAACTATGGCATGCTTCTTCAACAGTGATTGTATAAAATACTGACACCATCAGTATGTACCTTAAATTTAACTCCAGCCTTGTCAAACAGGATCTTTAAACTAATTATTTTAGTGAATGGAAATAGGAAAAAATTTATACTAGTTAAGATATATGCATCTTTTATGGATTTTTTTTAATATAGGAAAGGAAATGGACAAACTGTACAGGACACTTATACAGGGGAACTGAAATTTGATTTAGCAATAATGCAATTGTCTCTTACCATAAACAACATCAATTTCATAGCATTGCGTATTCTCTGTGGAGTAAATTATCCAGTGTGTTTGAGGTGATCTGGTTAGGAATATGAATATATATTGTTTCTATAAAAAGTGGCTCCAGTTACCTCCTCACCATAAACATTTCATTGCAAAGAACTGAATACTGCCTTTATGTAGTCTCCCCTCCCTCCCCCCCTTAGAATGTGGTGGTGTATACAATTAATCTTCACTGTGGGTGGAAATGTTTAGTTTAAGTGTATAATTATCTGTACTATTTACAAATATACATGTGGATTTGGGTTATAAAATGTGCTTTAAATGGCAAAATGAAAAGGCTTATTCTGAGCATGATCAATAGAGCAAACTCTAACGATAGGAAAGTGGAGGTTTGGATTAATGCTTAAAGCCTAAAAGCAGAATTCTGGGTTCTATTCCTGGTTCTCCTATTAACTCACTGTATGACCATGAGTAAATTGCTGAGGGTATGTCTACACAGCAACTAGACACCTGTGCCAGCTTACTCCGGCTCAGGAAAATTGGGCTGCAGGGGCGTTCCATTGCTGTGCAGACTTCCAGGCTCAGTCTGAAGCCGCGGGCCCTATGACCCTGCAGGGTGGGAGGGTCCCAGAACTTGGGCTCCGGCCTGAGCCCAGAAGTCCAGAAAGCAATGAAGCAGTCCTGAGAGCCTGAGTCGGATGGCATGGGCCAGCTGTGGGTTTTCCTCTGTTGTGTAGACATACCCTTAGCTCAGAATTTTTCAAGTATCTATTAATTTTGAAAGTCTCAATTTTCAGGTCCCTGACTTATGACCTAGGGCCTAATTTTCAGTTACTGAGCTCCCACAGTCCCCTCTGACTTCAGCTTAAGGGCAGGATTTAGTCCTGAGTGTAAATTTGAAATACTTAAGACTAAAAAAGATCACCTGGAATTTAAAAAAAATAAAATAAAGTTGATACTGTTTTCTTTGAGCCAGTTTACTTATCCAGCATGGGCCTTTGTTATGTAGGAGGACAGACTAGATGATCATAATGGTCCTTTCTGGCCTTAAAAATCTATGAATTTGGACCCATTCTTTGTGGCTGTGGTAAAGGAAGGCAGTGTTTGTGATTGGATTGCCCAACAAAAATTACATTGCTAAACGTATGTATGTTGCTACAACCTTAGTGAAAAAAATCTTGTTTTAAAGATAAATTTCTAATTAAGCATCAGGTTGTTCAGTGTTTTGGTTTTTGTCTAAGTTTTGTTGTGTTGACATTATATTACAGCTGTGACAGTTCTTAGTCTTCAGTAAATAAGAGAATAAATTGCCTGTGAGGTTAAATGGTTGAAGTAAAGTGTGTTTCTTTTCTTTGAGGCCAAGGGAATCCCAAACCTCTAAACTACTTTCATGTAAATAGAGAAATAGAAGACAGGTTTTAATGTAGAAAGGTGAGATTTACTTAATTAACTTGAAAAGAGATACAGCAGCACCAGACCTATTTATTTCACAGTGCCTTGTGTGTTTGACTTGTATAAGTTTGCTCTGAAGTTTTCCCCACTACAAACATAATAGCTGGTTAAATAATTGCATTTCATCTTGCGTTACCACAAGATTGATAATATTCAGTTTGCTTTGATACCCATTATGACTGGTTTTCTCAGAATTATCACCTGGATAGTTCAACTTTGGGTCTTGGAGATCCTCCATTAATTGGGTAAAATTTTGATGCTTTAAGAGAACATTGTCATCATTAATCCATTTGAGAGACCTGTGTGTTACCACAAAACCCATGTATTAGTGATTTACTAAAAATCTGTATCAGCTTTTACATACAGTAAAATTTTCTGTAGTGTTAAAGAAACTTAGGAGCCTGATTTTTCAATGAGACTTAGGTTCCCAAGTCACTTGGATGCTTTTTTAAAAATATTTTACTCAGCAACATTATTTTGTAGTTACCATTTTTAAAGTGTTTACTGTGGCACTAGGTCTTATATATATGATAGCAAGTGTGGTTGTGTTTTATCTTTTTTTATTGGAGATTAGAATTTCCAGTTCTAAATTTCTTTAGAAATGTAAAGATCTTTATAGGCTGCCATCTTATGCTCTGTAGTTGACACTGAACTACTACTTCAAGTTGTCCAAGGTACTGTTGTCCACAAAACCACTAGTGGAACATTGTGGAGACCATTTTGCTTGATGATGGGGATATAAATAACAGTAGCAAACACTTATTGTAGCTGTTTGTTCTTCATGATGGTTTTGACCAATAACTGATTCCAGCACAATTTCATTTTACATAATTTGATAAATATCTGTGATGGAATACAAAATGTGTTAAAATGTAAACAGAAAATATTTTTAACCCCCCCCCCAAAAAAAACCCAAACAAACAAAACTATTGTATAAGGGTGACTAGAATAATACTAACCAACTGCTTGTTATATTAGCTGGAAACTTTTCAAAGGTAGTTGTTGCATTTATATAAAGAATCATAGCATCTGTAAATGCCCTGTAGAGAGATTACCCTGACTTTCCCAAACATCTGATGCAAAAACCTTACAACTGTATGTGGTCTTAGGGATGCATATGATTAAAGTTCCTTGGAGTACAATTGAATGAAAAGGTTAGATAATGCTGTTGATGTGACAATACTTATTGAAATATTTCAGGCAAATGTTTATAGCAATGCAAATTGAAGTCTAACAAGTCTTTGATAGTAAAGATGTTACCTCACCCACCTTGTCTCTCTGTGTAGACTTAAATCAGCCTTCAAGAAGTGCATACAAGCATAACAGTTAATCTCCTAGCAGATCCATCCAGTAAAATAGACTATGAAAACTTATAGCTTATTCTTTTGGCTTCAAGTATTTGGTCAGCCCCTGCATTAGAATTAAATTTTCCTTAAAGATGTTTTGTATCCTTTTGCTGTTTTTGAAATGGAAAAGTGAATATTCCTTATTTGCATTGCTGTTATCTTTGTCCCAATAACATATTATTCTCAAAGGATTAAATTGATCTTTGTGCAAATGGCCAGCTCCATTTAAATCCTATATTTTAAATCTCATTTAAAAACTATTTTAAGGACTTAAGCGGGACTTTGGTGGTACATACCCCAAGTGTTGGACATTTGCACAGGAGTGAATGTCATCATTAATGTGAGAACATGTTAATATTCAGGAAACAGCATGAGTAATCTGATTTCACGTTCACTTGCGTCAGCAGAGATCAATTTTTTCTTGATGAATAAGGTTGACTGCAGAATTTACACTGCACTGTCAGGTAACTTTACAGATGGATCTAGTTAGTTCTGGGAACCATCCATAATTATTGTTTGCATACATGTAAATCTCCTTGAAATACAGTTAATGCCATGAATCAGAAATTTATATTATGATTTGAAGTTTGAGCCATACTTGCCAATATGCAAATCTTAAACCCTGAGGGTAATTAACAACTGGGACAATTTACCAAGTGATATGATGGAATCTGCATCTCTTAAATCAATATTGGATGCATTTCTAAAAAATATACTGTAGATTAGCCTCAAGATTTGAGCTTCGTGTGGAGATTACTGGATGAAATTCTATGGCCTTTGTTATGTAAGAGGACAGACCAGATGATCATAGTAGTCCTTTTTGGCCTTAAAAAAAATCTATGAATTTGGATCCATTTTTTTTGAAAAAATGTACAGGAATAATGGAGTCGCCTGAATTCCAAGTTTCAAAAGTAGATGACTTTGTTTCAATTTGATAAAACAGAAGACATTTTCAGAACCATTTACTTCAAAAATTCAACCAAAATCCATGCCGTCAGTTTTTGTACAAAATAATCTTTACAACATGAATATACTTATGACATGATGACCCAGTATATTTGAAATTTTTTTATCTTGTGGTTTTGCCATGAAATGTCTATAAAATATGTCTCAGGAAATTTACTGTGTGAACCTGGTACTGTGATATGCAGTTAATCTAATTCCTATGTGTCCAAGCTATAGATGTATACATTTATCAGAAATGTAAAGAAGCTTACTCCTGTAATATATCAGTGAGTGGGAGAGCTGGTTTTCTTTAACTAATGGGTTATCAAGTTTGTTTCCAGTTACAGAATCTCTCTTGCTGGTGATGGTGAAGGAACCATAAAGAACACAGCCCAAACTAACTGAGTGAGGCCTTCAGAAAAGCCATTTAGCATATTCTTAAGTACTTTTGTTAACTTTTGGGATGTGGGGGAAGTCTACTTGTAAAATTAGTAAATTCTGTATAGACATAATTGAGACAATAAACATAAATATTTTCAGAGTAGAAGCACAATTTTAAGCAAAATGTAAAATTAAAGACAGAATTTTATATTTTCTTTACTAATCATTTAATATTGAAATTTATTTTTTTAAGTACTCCTCACCACTATCATTATCCCTCCACATACTCTGTCATTTTGCATATTTTGTGGCACACGGATATATTGGAACACAACCACTGTATTTTTTTAATGATTTTTCTGTATCAAGTGTAAGATTTATCTTCAGAGCATAAACATTGGAAACAGTTGAAGATTAAATCAGAACATTTTGTTTGGCTGCTAATGTTAACTAAATGTCTTGTTGTATTGCTCCCACAAGTCAGCTTGCTTTTATCATTGACCTTCACTTCTGCCTGTCTCTTGGTTCCTCAGAATACCTAAATATCTATATAAAGGGCTCCAATTTGATTAGCATTGCTGCTGCATTTGCTTAGAAGCTAGAAGGTCAAAGATAAATCGTAGGTTGCCTCACTGGTCAGCTCTGCAGACTTTTTGCATCTGTCTCTCTACTAAATTGAAGTAACTGTGTGGCAGTTTGACAGAACGTCTTGCACAAAGCAAAAGTGGCTTGTGGGATGAAAATATGCAGTTGCAAGTAATTTATCAATTACTTCAATTTAAAAGGGCTTGCAGTGCTTTTGAGTTTGATTTACAGGGCTGTTTAGTTGGATGAATTCTTAAAATTTGTATTAATGGTTTTTTGCCTTGGATTCTTATATTGGTAAATTGATAATCTACATTCCACTCAGGGGATTGCTTTTTTGAGATCTTGTCATACAGAGCTCAAGAAAAATTCCAGTTAATATGCATCATGCCCTCACTCAGCCTGTTCTTTTAAAAACTATAAACCTTTGTACTTGAAATAAACTTTTTTATAACATTGCATAATTGACCAATTCACTTTAAGCTTCATGTTAACAAGCACAGGTGTTAATGAGACCTCACATTATCTTAATGTCTGATCTTTCTGGTTTTATGTAGAGAGAGTTGATACCCAAGGTTGTTTGTATGTATGTCTATTAATGTTTTCCCAGTGTACTAGCAATTTCTAGTAATTATTTGTTTCCATGTTGGAGATTTGAAAGACATTTAATTGTATAGTGCATTTGCATTTGAGATAAGATTTGTTCGTGTGTTGTTCAGGTGTTGTCTTTGTAGAGAACGTTATTTATTTAGATAGACTAAAAAACACACACACTATTTTGTATCTCCCATCCCCTGCCTCCAGAAAATATAGCTCTGCTCTTCTGTTTGGAAACTTGGCTTTAGAATAGATTCAGAGAGAGAATAGAAGTCTAGGGTCTGGTTATTTTTTTCAAAGGTTCTGAGCACCTAAACCTCTGATTGCAATCAGTGGGAAATTATGGACCTTTGCACCTCTGTAACTTGGTTGTCACATGTGGAAGGCAGCTGACCTTACAGCCCTTCTGAGCGAAAAGAAAGACCTTACAGCCTAGTCTGATGCAGAAAGAAAAAGTAGGTCAATTTAAAGTGAGTTTTAGGAAACTAATAAACTGAGACTGTTTAGTGAATGTTAAGATTTGAGTGTATATACTAATATATATGTAATTTGAGTCATAGCTCTCCAACAAGAAGCTGGATAAGAGTCACCCGTGTGCCCTTATTGCCAAGAAGGCTAACAGCATATTGGTCTGCATTAATAGGAGCATTGCCAGCAGATTGAGGGAAGTGATTATTCCCCTCTATCCGGCACTGGTGTGGCCACATTTTGAAGTATTGTGTCCAGTTTTGGACGGTCAGCTGTGCTCCCCCAACTGCAAATAGGATGTGGACAAATTGGAGAGAGTCCAGCAAAGGGCAACAAAAATGATTAGGGGGCTGGGGCACATGACTTATGAGAAGAGGCTGAGGGAATGAGACTTGTTTAGTCTGCAGAAGACAAGAATAAGGGGGGATTTGATAGCAGCTTTCAACTACCTGAAAGGGGGTTCCAGGGAGGATGGAGCTAGGCTGTTCAAGTGGTGGTAGGTGACAGAACTAGGAGCAATGGTCTCAAGTTGCAGTGGGGGAGGTCTAGGTTGGATATTAAGAAAAACTTTTTGTCCAGGAGGGCAGTGAAGCACTGGAATGGGTTACCTATGCAGGTGGTGGAATCTCTGTCCTTAGAGGGTTTTAAGTGTGGCTTGACAAAGTCTTAGCTGGGATGATTTGGTTGGGGTTTGCCCTGCTTTGAGCAGGCGGTTGGACTAGATGACCTCTTGAGGTCCTTCCATCCCTAATCTTCTATGATTCTATGAATAATTTTTTGAATGGGATTTTCAAAAGCATTCATCATTGTCCTAAATCTGCTCCCATTTAAATTCATTGTGAAACACTCACCAAATTTAGTGGGAGCTTGGTTAGGGCAATGGTATGTGCTGTTGAAATCCTTGCCATCTATTACTGTGGTAATAAGCTTATTGCCATAAATATGACCTGCTACTTTATAATTTATAAGAAAGACCTGAAAGTTTGTTTGTACGTTTGTTTGGGGATTCCCAATATTTTATGCTTGCTTTTAATGTTATAACTCAGCTACTTCCGTAGTCATTCAAGGAGTCCTTCAGCAAAAATAAAGACAAGATGTAATTTTATTTTTAAATGTGAAACACTTTAAAACCCCAGTGATCTATCAGGTCTTCATTCATCACAATGTAGCTCCCCAAAAGGTATATAACTCTTTCCTCCCTCCTCTCTTCCTCTGTCTTGCTTGTCACCTTTAATACAGTTTGGAAGTTTTCTAAATTGTTTTAATCTATTTGGACATTGAAAAAAAGATTATATGAACTAAACTCCATACTGAGATTATATTTGAATGCGTTTTCATAAACTGATAAACGGAAGGGTTTACAGCCTGATCCGAAGAGCTCTATAATAAGTGGGAATCTTTCCGTTGACTTCCATTGACCTATGAATCAGGTCCTGAGTGTTGATAGGGAATTTCTGGAAGTGTGTATGAGCCTGAGATGAATAGAAGTTTTCGGTCCTGTCTCAAAATTGTGAAGAACCATAATGTTTCTCTCATTCTATGTTTTGTATTGCTAAGTGATTTAGAAAAAGCGTGGCGACTATACCCTGTTTTAGCTATCCTGACAAACTCACTAATGAATAGCAAACCTAAATAGAGAATATGGAGTCATAGCACATGACTATAAAAGTCATATGTCATAGCATAAATGTAAGTCATAGCATAAATATAGACTTAAATATAAGTGATACCATAGTCACCCAGTACTTTTACTCTTTGCTTTTTCACTTAAACTGACACACCAAGACTTCATTTTGTGAATCTCTTTGATTTGAATGAACATTAATTGTGATGAATTCAGAGTTATTCTGATTAGAGTGGGCATGGATTTGGGACTGGTGTCAGAGTTGCATTTTTTGGGGTTACTGGCTTAGGTAAGATGCATTGATTTACACTCTCATCTAACTAACCTTTGCCTGTGAAATCCTTTTTCTTGCTTATTGCCATGGAAAAAAGCACTAACAGTGGAGGCTTTATTTTAAATATAAACAATTAGATTGGAAACTAATTTTCAAAGAAGAAAATCTTTTTCATATAAGTAAGCTAAGCTCTTGATTATAAATGTCTCCATTGCTTTAAGAATAAAAAAAATTACTGGAACAGGAAGAAGAAAATTAGAAATCAATTAATAGATTCTAAGGCCAAAAGAGACCATCTGATGATTATGTAGTCTGATCTCTAGGCCAAGGGCCAGAGAACTTCCTTAAAATAATTTCTGGAGTATATATTTGAGAAAAACATCTGATGATGATTTTAAAATTATCAACGATGTTGGAAAATCCATCATAACCCTTGGTAAGTTGTTCCACTTGTCAATTACTCTTACGATTAAAAATGTACATGTTGTTATTTCCATTCTGAATTTGTCTAACTTCAACTTCATCTTTGAATTGTGTTACACCTTTCTCTGCTAGATTGAAGAGCCCACTATTGAATATTTGTTCCCCATGTAGGTACTTTCAGACACAAATCAAGTCACCTCTTAACCTTCTCTTTGTCAAACTAAGTAGATTGAGCTCCTTGAGTCTCTTACAGACATATTGTCTAATTCTTCTCTTTGCTTCTTTCTGAATCCTCTCGAATTTGTCAACATCATTCTTCAATTGTGAGCACTAGAACTGGACACAGTATTCCAGCAGTGGTCAAATACAGAAGTAAAGTAACCTCTCTACCTCTACTCAAGATGCCTCCTTTAATGCATCCTAGTATCACATTAGCTCCTTTGGCCAGAGCATCAAACTGGGAGCTCATGTTCACATGATTATCTACCACAACTCCCAAATCTTTTCCAAAGGCCCCTGCTTCATAGGATAGAGTCCACCATCCAGTAAGTATGGCTTGTATTCTTTGAAAATATATATTTATAATCTCGCTCTCTTGAGGTTAAATTAATAGAACTTCATAAATGTATGCTGAAGTTTTCTGTTAACTTAAGTGTAATATAATCTTTTAGAGTCTATTAAAAATCCAGGGTAAGATTCTCTAAGAGGGCACACAGACAATTCACAGCCCAGAGAGGGAGGAACTATGGTGGCCTGTCCCTCATTTTTTTCCCTCCCAGGCTGCTCACTAGCCTGTTTCATAACTTAGACAGCCCTGGGGGCAGGCGCTGCAGCACTGCCCAAAGCCTCTGTAATACTGCTTGCTGCAGCGCCACCTTCAGAATGCCCTTCCCATCCTCAACATTTCCACTGTGGCTCCCTGCCTCAGTTCCTGTGCTTTTCCTCTTACAGTTGGATCCTTAGCTTTAGATCCTCTTGGTGCCATGTCTATCGTTTTTCCTGGCACCAAGAGGCCAAAGCAGGGGTGAATGTCTCACCCACAGTGGTTTTAAAGATAAATTGTGTGTGAGTATGTAATGTTGTATGTACATATTATATAGTATATGGGGCTTTAGTTGTGCTCAGTGTTGGCCTAACTTTCCAGTTGAAGTAAATAGGATTTTTATCATTGATTTCAGTGCAGTGGAGTTGACGCCAATGCAGAGAACCAATTCAAAAGTACTCTTGGTGGCTTTTCTAAGTAGAAGAGACTTGTTACTTTGGGCTAGAACAGTCATAGTATGTAAAAAAGCAGCTCCATATCTGCTTTGCCTTTGTACTTGACTTATTCCATCCTTACGATTCCAGTTCTGGGCCTTTTCTGCACAGAAATTGTCTATTATGCTGAATCATTTGTTGGCTTTGTGATGTGGATGGGCATCCACTGAAGATTTGGTTGAGATTAACATTTATTTGCATTCTAAGCATTTTTTCAATTGAAATTGAAGAGACAAAAGCCTAGAGGGAGAATTATTAGTCCTGAGTATAAACGGACTCAGATAAAGGGCACATTAAAATAAAGAGTCACAAGTAATGTGTTTTCAGAGAGAAACTTAACACCTACCCAATATATTTTTATTTAATTTGCTGATTCAACTTGCCTCCTCAGAACTATGAGCAATGTACTTTGTTATTGCCTGAAATTAACACCATTTTAAAATGGGGGTGTACAAGAATACATTGTTTTCCTGAAGTCCTCGTTTACAGCTTTTCCCCCCTAAGGTTAGTGAAACCAAGACCAGAGTCTAAATTTCCTTTCTCTTCTCCCTGCTCTCCCCACTCCAGTTCATTTCTTTTACTGAATAATAACTTCCTAGCAAAATTAATCTGTTCACACCGAATATTCCTTTTTCACATAGTTCTTATGTAAGTTGTCTTTTCTAAATATGAACAATCTAGTCCATTTCTGTACTAGAAGGTTGACTTCACATAAAGTGTCCTGTTTTTGAAGCAGGTTTGTCTTTGTGCTACATGGAAGCAGATGAATAACATCGTGTCACTTCACATTCCCATTCCTAGCCAACTTTGCTATACTTTAAGAATGGTTTTTAAAAATGAGAGCTTAAGCCCCAAGGGCTTCTACTGTATCAGACATCTTTTCGTGACCTCGTTACTCAAGGCATATTGCTTCTATAAAGCCCCCAATGTTTTTCCCTCTAGACAAATTGCATTATGCGTTGCCAATAACAATGCCATGTCATTTTTGTAGGAAACTAAATTAAGCAATACAAGTGCAGGTTATTGGAAGCTAGATGATGCAGTAAAAATAGTATTTTGGTTAACACTGAAAGAATGTATTCACTTAATGGCTAAAAGTAGGGAAGTTTCTTACTATTACTTAGATTTTCATAAATGGATTTCTATATGTCAGTGGTAGCCCTCTAGGTAATTTAGCGTAGATCTTTTCTTATTTTTGTTTTGTTCTTTAATCTTGAAGAAAAAGTAGCTGGCATTGTCTTCCCTGTGCGATGAAATTTCTGAAGGACTATGTTACATTATTTTCTTTCCTAACATGATCATTGAAGTGTAAGTAGATAAAATGTTTTGTCTGGAGGAGTTGGATGGCTTAGGATATTGGAAATTGGATTTGCAGCTTTTCACCTCTGGTTCCTGGTGTCGTCCAGTCCCACCCAGATCAGTAACAAAACAAAAACAAATCCTCTTTAATATCTGCTAGTTCAGGCAGCCTGTGTGTCTTGAGTTAGTAGTTTCAGCTGCAATTCCCAGAGGACAGATATCCTTTTTTTCCTTCTTTTTTTTACATTACATTACAAAATCCCAGTAAATAGGACTATTTGGTGTTCTTGTTGGCAGTCTCATCAGAGAGACCAAGCGTGAAATAGATATAGCAAGTGAATGAATTTTTCACCCCGGAGGTGATCTCTACGATTCAAAGTTGAAAGGTATTAGTGGTGTAACATAGAGAAGTTTGCATTCCTGCTGCCCATGATGTAGCTGTTCTGTGGATAGATTCTGGCTCTGAGTGCTTGCTCATGTCCATTCCAGGTAGGTGTGCATGTGGCACGTGCACAGTTTGCCGGAAAGTTTTCCCTCAGAAGTACCCTGCAGGGTCGGCCCTGGTGCCCCCCTGGAGTCCCACATCTTTCTTCCAGTCTTATACCCAAAGCCGCATGCCACCACTCGGGAACGGAGGCTACATTCTCTGAACGTTAGACAAGCATTGGACTTCTACATAGAGAGAACCAAGCCGTTCAGGAAGACCACTCAGCTCTTTGTGGTGCTGGCGGAGAGGATGTAGAGTCTTCCATTTTCTTAGAGAATTTCTTCATGGATTACCCTCGTGCATAAGGACCTGCTAGGCGTTGGTGAAAGTGCCAGCCCCTAAGATTACGGCCCATTCGACTAGGGCTCAGGCCTCTTTGACAGCCTCTCTGGCCCAGATTCCAGTTCAGGACATCTGCAGAGCGCCTACATGGTCTACCATCCATACTTTGACCGCTCATTATGCGATCACTCAGCAGGCCAGAGATGATGCTGCATTTGGCAGAGCTGTACTCTAGTCTGTAGGTCACTGAGCTCTGACCCCACCTCCTTGGTTTGGCTAGGGAATCACCTACTTGGAATTGACATGAGCACTCAAAGAAGAAAAAGAGGTTACCTACCTGTAACTGGTATTCTTCGAGATGTTGTTCATGTCCATTCCAAGACCCACCCGCCAACCCCTCTGTTGGAGCCAAAGAAGGAACTGAGGAGGCGGATGGTTGGCAGGCCCCTATATAGAGCGCCATGGAGGTGCGAGTCCAGGGCACACCAGGGCCAACCCTGTGGCTACTTGTGAGGGAAAACCTTCCAGTGAACTGTGCATGCGGTGCGCATACACCTACTTGGCATGGACATGAGCAACACTTGTCGAAGAACACCTGTTATAGGTAGGTAATTTTTTTTCCATGTGTGTCAGTCTGGTACCTTTCATGAGCATAAAGTTCATGAAAGAACTTTGAAATTAACAAGTATAACAAGAACGATGTCAGTGTAAACTTCTCCCACACTTTCCTGCCAGTATGCCTCAACCCTGGACATGGAGGGAAAAAGGTAGACTCCATAGTTCATACTGCTTTTAAATTCTGCATTTTAAGTGCAAGAGACAAAGTATGTGCTAGTATTGGTCCCTGTCCTGCAGTTGGATTTGCATGGATAGACTCTTGTGTTCGTGTGGAATCAGACTGACTGCAGTGGGATTCTGCACAAGTTCCAGGGCCCAACCACATGGTTCCAGTTGTAGAATCAGAATCCAGGCCATATGTTGCAAACTTGAATATTTTTAGTTCTTGGGGGGGGGGGGGGAAGAATTCCCTAAAATTACGGCTTTTAAAAATATTGTGATGCGTTCGTTCATCTCTAATTTCAGATATTGAATTTGTATGCCACTTTCTGAATTAATTTTAAGGTGATGTTTAGTAGTATTTGCAAATGTACATGAGCTCAGATCTGCAAAATAACAAAAAATAGTATTTCATTCATGTGCCATTGGCTGTTTCTTTATTAAGTGGTGTATTTAGTCATGTAGCAAAGAGGTTGTTGCCCAACAAATGCTTTACCAGCTTTTTTTATGGAACAAACTTTGGTCTTAGTGCCAATTTTTAAGATAGTAGTAGGGAAGTGTGGAGATGGTAGATTCTAGTTGCCAGAAGCAAATGAAAAGTTTATTTCAATCCTTTCTTTCATTTTGTGGCCCACTGTACCACCAGGGGATATTTAAGGAATGGGAAGGCAATGGGACAAGTGGTTCTAATTAACCCATTTTAGGGAATGAGTGAGTCATGAACAAGATAGGTAGCCAGTTTGGCTGTTGGGGATAACTTATTTTTTTAATCTATGATCATATAAGCTATTGTTATCCACAACTGTCCCCTTCCAAGCTGTTATAAATTTAACAATGGTTAGCTAAAGCAATTGGGGATATTTTATGTATACTATATTGCTTTTCAAAAGAACTAACTGTAGTTAGGTTAAGGAGCTGTTGGAGATGACCTGTATATTACAAACCAAATAGAATTAAAAAGAAGTAGTGAAAGACAGGCCCTTTATCACATTGATTACTTTGTATTTTGTATGTCTTTCCCTCACCTGTGATCTGCCTTTTGTCCTTTTAGGACCCAATCCTGCAAACAAACATGTAACTTTTCTCACCTGAGTCGTCCTGTTGAAATCTATGGGGATTACTTCTGTGAGACAAATTAAACTGGTGTTTCCAGGATCAGTCCCTTACACTGTAAACTGTTTAGGGTAGGGATTTTGTCTTCCTGTATGTTTTTGCAGCTCCTGGTATATTTTGAGTGCCATTGTTATATAAATAGTAATGTAGTGGAGGATAATGAGGGGAAAACTGGAAAATGCTTATAAGTTTTTAAACAGATTTCTCTGAACTTCTAGTTTTACGGGCACCTATTTATAAGGAAACTGATAACATATCAAAAGTTTTAGTGTCTTGGAGAATTGAAAATTACAAGGAGATCTGAAGTTTTAGTTGTGTACCATTATCTCATTAAGGTATTTTTCCCTTTAAAATACCAATGGGAGTATTCATGCATTTAATTAATCAATCAAAATAATTTGGGATTTTTGAGCCACTTAGTACTAGTGAGATTAAATTAACCCCTATCTGGAGAGCCAGTGCAAGGCTATCTGCATCATTTAAACCCTCATAGAAGTTCCACATGTTGACTGGGTGAGCAGTTTTGCAGGTATGCCTCATGCCCCAAAGTGCTGCTGAAAAGGTCTCATCACTCAACTTGCATAGACCAGCATGTAAATGTACACTGAGGGCAAGCAAGTGGAGGGCTGTATATCTACATTTATGCAGACCACTGGACCACACCCCATACAAATGATGTGGAAGGGCTGTGGTTTCCAGCCTGCAGATTAAAATAGTGGCTGTGGAGGACTGTTTTGCAGCCTTAGAACCTGACACTTGGTTGCCGGGTGGATTTTTTTTTTCCTTCTCAGTCTTTCTACTTCATCTGCTTAAAGCTAAAGTATTTGGGCTTAATGCAGGTGAAGTAGATTTCAGCTAGTGTGTAAGTACTACTAATTGACAAAGAAGGAAAATTATGTAACTAGCCTCTCATTTACAACTCTCTGAACAGAGAAATCACATTTGTTTTCTATGTTCTTTTTCAACTTAAATGTTTGACACTTTTATCTTAAGAGAAGTCTCTTGACGTTTATCCTAATTATACTTTCACAATCCAAACAGATCACATTAAATAGTTTAATTATTTCTCTGTGTGCCATTGAAACTAATTCAGTCACTTTTATATCTTTCTTTTTATTCAGATTATTTGAAGGGCGGTCACCAAGGAAGCCTGAGAAGCTTAAAACCCTTTTCTGCTACTTTAGAAGAGTCACAGAAAAAAGTATATCCTCTTATTAATTCATTAGTTCATTTCTTTTAAATGCTGTGAGAAATGTCGCTTAGTCTGAGCTGCAAAGCAAACACATGATGAATGTATAATAAAAGGAAAAATCCATGGCAATGCAATATTGTGGTGGAGGTTTTGAACAAAAGTCAAGGAACTGAAAATAAAGATTCCCATGGGAACTGTAGCTATCCATACAGAGTATATAAAATGTTGAATTATTATGTACTAACTGCCATGCACTTGCACTCTTTCTTTCTTTTTCTTTCTCTCTCTTTCTCTCACATACAGACACACTTTAACTGTGTGTGTGTGCAGTGCAGTGCAGTGCAGTTGTAGCCATGTCAGTCCCAGGATATTAGAGAAACAAGGTGGGTGAGGTAATATCTTTTATTGGACCAACTTTTGTTCGTAAGAGAGAGAAGCTTGTGAGCCACATGAGCTTTTCTTCAGCTGACCTGACCTGACCTGAAGAAGAGCTCTGTGTGGCTCGCTCAAAAGCTTATCTTTCTCACCAGCAGAAGTCCAATAAAAGATGTTATCGCACCCACCTTGCCATACTCTTGCATATTAGAGAAACAGTGGAATATTCTGTAATTAAAATATATATAATTATTTTAATTATTCCATATGATGCTAACTGCCATTCTCTTTCTTGCCCATAAAAAGAGAGAGAGAGCACTCACACATGTGGCAGCAGTTATCTGCATATAAATACACTCAATGTCAAAATCATGGTTTCCAGAGAGCTATAACTTTGAAATTTACTGGCTTACGTGCATCCAAAATCTCAGCTCTACTATTGCAATAATGCAGCTTTTTTCATTTTTCCCCAACCCCTTCTATCCCCTTTCCCCCCAAAAGCTCATGAGAGCACTTGAACTGTGTTTAAAATAAACCTAATAAATGAGCAAGATGTTGAGCACCCTTAAGTCCCATGGAACGTAACTGGGTTTTATGGCATTCAGCCCCCGGGCTGGATGATGCTCAGAATGCATGTGTGTAATTGGATATTCCAATAAAGTTTTATATAAGGTATCTGAGTTTTAAGTTAATGTACCAAATGTGCTTAATCGAAGCGTCTCACGTTGTCATGGGATTGCACATTCCCATAACATTGTAAAAATACATGTATGGGGCTGAGCACTCATTGTTATATCTGAAGTATCATATCTCAGTGTGGTGGTAAAGTTTTTTTTTTTTTTAATAGCATGCTCCATGTGTACATCATGATGTTTTCTACTCTTAAAACTTTTTTTTAGAAAATCATTTTTTCTAATCTGTAAAAATTGCTAATTTTCCCTCATTACTGATGCCATAGCAAGTCGGGGCATTTGTTTTTTAAAAGACTTTTTTGAGGTATTCAGGTGCAAAATGGCATTTTAAAAACTACTCCCACAATTGGGACAAAAAAACGATTCTCATCTTACCTGGCTCAATCTTTCTTTTGACTTGAGAACTTATACTTCCACCGTACAAACCATATTCTATCCAAGGTTTCATTGATGTCAATAGATGTTCCTAAAAAAGGTCAAGAGTAGAATGTAACCTATGCATGTGACTTCGTATATTGCATCTTGCATTTTTACATGTGAGTGAAAAGATTATTACATGCAAACCAAATTACAGGAACTTCCTAGGAATCATCCCATTTCCCCTCTCAAATGTTATAAGAGATAATGAACTTCCTTCCTGTGGAATCCATCAGTCCTTCATCTTAATCAGCCATGGTCCTTGGTTGAAAACATAGGATGCTGCCCTACCACTGGCATGACATACTTACTGGAGCATGCTCACGATCTGAAATCTGATTTTTTGCATGTGACAACATATTCTGCTCTCAACTAGGCTACCAAGCCAGTCTGATGTTTAAAGCTTAAGTGAAATATTTGAGAAACAACATGCTTTCTTTTCTTGGTCTGATATTGAAAAGAAACACTATCAACTGCTCAAATTGGGAAGGGACATAAATCATACTTCCCACTTCTGGCATATGTCATACCCCCACTTCACTTTTGCTGGCTGATAAAAAGAAAAATAGATGTAAAAGGAAGTGGGGGCAAGGTGGTGAAAGTTTGATCATCACATATTTTTCCTTTAATTTGAATCCTGGAAGCTATGGTGAGGGAATCAGACCTCAGTCCTCCTTTTGAGGAGAAACAAACATTTATTTTAACAAGCATTTTTATTTCAGATTGTTTTTTAATATTCCTGAGTAAGAATCACATTACCACGATAGTCTCTGAATGATTTTAAGTTGTATGCCTGTAAAACTTGAAACATACAGCTGATAATGTTTTTGGTTTTTGGTTTTGTTTTTGTTTTTTAATAGAACCCACTGGATTGGTGACATTTACAAGACAAAGTCTTCAAGAACTACCAGACTGGGAAAGGTGAGTTTATACACATCTCTGTGTGAGAAATCATTTTACTTGTTTGTGATGACTTAGGGCCTTATGCTATTCCCAATAAAGTCATAGACACCCAGTGACTTCATTGAGAGCTGGGGTCAGGCTGTTAATTATTACAAAGGACAATATTTTATATGGAACTTTGTTGTTTTTATTCATCAAGTTTGGGGGGGGGAAATCAGTTGAACTGATACAAAGGCAATTTGGGCGGTTGTTTGTCTTCTATAAAAAATGATGATTTTGTGAAAAGCACTAAAATTTTGTAAAATAAATTTCTAATGAGCTAATTTATGTGCGTCAGTTACATCACTTCATTTTGTTTGTTTCAATATTAATTTAAATCATGAACAGTGACGTTTCCAGGAAAATTTGCAGGTGTGTATGTGGGGATAAAAGAAGCCTGGGTGTGATGATTGATCTTGAGCAGCAGTGACAGGAACTCTAATACAATATGGCTGACAGCATAGACAGCACGTGAGTCTTTGGTTTGCTTACATTTGAGCATCAAAACCTCCCTAGAAATGGGGGGCTACCAGCACCTGGACTGTGACCCTGCCCTCCCTCTGCCTCTTCCCCCGAGGCCCTGCCATCACCTCACCTTTTCCCACCCCTGCTCTGCCCCCTCCTTCGATTTCCCCCACTTCACTCCTCTCTTCCACGAGGCCCACACCCTCCTGCAGCTTGCTTCTCTCCGCCTTTTCTCCCGAGACTCACTTTTTCCCCTGAGGCTCTCCATGTCAGAGAGGGTCAGGGGAATCAAGGGGGAAGAGGCAGAGCAAGGGTCGGGACTTGGGGAAAAAGTTGGAGCAGGGGCGGGATCGCTGGGTGAAGTGCAGGCATGGCCAAAGTCCGGGTGCCGGTGGTGGCCTTCCACTTCTAGGAATCTTGGCTTCTGGCACGCCATAGGCGACAGGCTCGTGCTTCTCCAAAGGGAGGTTATCCACACCACATTTCCAACATTTGCTTTCCAGCATGGCCAGCCTTTTTTGTGCTGGCTTAGCCTCCCCCAGCCTCTTATATGCGCTGCCTATGGCTGACAGCCAGTATGAAAAATTTGATTTGTCACCTTTTTCATTGGCTAGTGTCATATCATTAGCGAACAGTCCAAGTAAGTTGGTGGCTGCTTGTGTGGAAGTGTGGAGGTTTTAAGTTTAAGCCAAGTTTTTAGATGTTGGAGTTTTGAGGCAGAAGGGAGGGAAAGAATTGGATATGTAACCCTAAAATCAGAATCTGTAGTTTTAAGATCATAGATGCAAATACTAGTTAAGATTTAATATTATGGGTTAAATTTGTATCCAAAACTCTAAATAACAAAGTGTAGATTTACTGGCTATTCCATGCTTTCTTTTTTTAAAGACTTATTTTAATAATTGGTGTTTATTAAAAAAGCAAATCTTAACATCACAGCAGTTATAATAGTTATTACCCTTAAAAATGTGCTAAAATAACTCCAGTGTGTACGTTCCCTTTTGACTTACTTGCTATCCATTGCATAGTAACTAATCTAAAAAAACACGTTAGATACGTTGTAGACAGAAAGGTCTGATACTGTATTCTGCAAATAGCATGTAATGATTTTTTGTTTTGTTTTACTAGTTTTCAAATATGCTCTAGTTAGTACATAATAAATGGATACCCAGTCTTTAAAGTGCATGCAACAAAAATTATTTTAGAAGGTAATCCTATTGAAAGTATTTGTTCAGGGTGGGAGCTGACATTGCATTCCCTTGGCACTCACTGCTTGAGTAATTTTGTATTGCCTCTTGCAAAGAGGTTTGATTTCTGGAGGTGATGTTGGCATAGTGAATTGTACGGAAAAAAGCACTCAGCTTGGTATAGTTTCAGGGTAAATATACAATGATTACTGAGAGAGACTTTGAGGAATGGCAGAGAAGAATTAAGCTACCATTTAAAAAAGATTAGTCAATTCAGAATGTCATATCAACCCTTGAATTTGCAGAAGTAAACAGGGGTATATATGTACTGATCAGAAGACATGCTATCATTTTGGGTCCAAAACATATTTCTTTTAAAAATCTATTACTGTAAGTCACATAGTACATAAATTCATGAATGTATAGTAATAGAGTACACCTGCTTCTCCTCATCCTCCAGTAAACTGCACACCCTTTCAATTGTATATATTGAGGGCCAGATCTTCAGCTGCTGTAAATCAGCTTACCTCCATCGACTTCCACGGTGCTTTGCCAATATACTCACTGAGGATC
Source organism: Mesoclemmys tuberculata (assembly GCA_007922155.1). Classification (NCBI taxonomy): domain Eukaryota; kingdom Metazoa; phylum Chordata; order Testudines; family Chelidae; genus Mesoclemmys; species Mesoclemmys tuberculata. The sequence goes on along the minus strand of ML675609.1, from coordinate 16,546,927 downwards.
TGACACCAAATTACTTCTCAAAATCTGACCAAATGTCCTGTAAGATGATTTGTCATGTAAACATAGTGGATTTTTTTCTCTACCTCCGTAGTATGTTCAACTACTATTTAGGGATATGAAATACATAATTGTATGCTATAAATGGTTTTAAAGTTGGAGATTGAGGATATAGAAATGTTTCCCATTAATCTCAATGGGAGCTGAGTGGCTAATTTTTTTTAAAAACTGAAAGGTAAAACAACATTTTCTTGTCTACTGAAGTGAGGAATCTAAATAATCACTAATACGAATGTACTTGAGTCTATTATTAGCTCTTGATACAGAATATTCAGTTTCCCTATTCCTTAATATCCTGCTCAAGTAGAGGGCATCAGTATAGATTTACAGGAGACATAAATCAATGGGTGATTGTAACTAATGCAGCTTAATTTAAACCTCTCCTTTTTTTTTTTTTAATTCCACTGTTATGATTAAGTATACCAATGACATTGTTCTTTACAAAGTGTGGAAGTAACTGTTCTTTCTCGATGAAATATAGGCAGTAAGTCAGGCAAAAGATTTAATACCATTATTAACAAAAGTATATGGTAGATGAGAATATTCTGTCTTACAACACTGATGAACCCATTAAATTAAGTGATTATTTTAATTTTACAATTCTGTATGGAAATTAATGATAAAATACTATCATTCTAATCAAAATAAGGCCAATTTTGTGAAGACCCAAAGAGGAAGGCGAAATAGCTGGGGGCTGGAGGGTTTGGTTCAGCAGAAATAAAATGGCACTGAGCAACAGGATAATTCAGCAGCAGCAAATATTTGTCAGCATAGATCCCGAATAAGTTATCATAAGCAAAAAACAACGTAAAGATACCCCAAGGTGGGGTTCACTTAGGCTATGGCTATGCTACAGCTTGAGTCAACATAAATTATGTCACTCAGGGATATAAATTAGACACTTCTTTGAGCAACATAATTTACGCCGATTTTAAGAGCCAGTGTGGACAGCGCTGTTGGTGGGAGAACTGCTGTCACCGCTCATGGGGGTTGGAGTAATTAAGCCGTTGGGAGAGCTCTCTCATTTGGCTTAGCTCTCTGTGTAGCCACTCTAACAGCAGCCTCTATAAAATCTGTGGGTGGCCATAGCCTCAGTACCTGGATGTGGAGTCCTGCCTTTCGACAGGCATTCCTCTCTTATGTCTTTCCAGCATGCCTGATTATAGCTGTGCAACCAGCTACATCCAGGAATATCAGAATTCTAGGCCCAGTTCTGCTGTTCTCTTGTTCCGTGGCCTTGGCTTTCACCATCTAAAAAAATGGGAAAAATAAAACCTAATTCACCAGTTAGTAGTGAGGATTGACTAATGTGTTCACAGGGAGTGGAGATCATTGGATGGAAGGTAAATGCAAAGTATTCATTTTCTTCACCTCCCACTTCCCTAACTCGTATCTGACTTTTGTCACATTGTGCCAAATCCTGCTCTAAGTTTTTCTGGTCTTAGTTGTATATCTGGAGTATCCCTTTGGAAGGCAAACAAAGATTTCATTAAAGTCAATGGAGTTACTTTGGATTTACACTCATGTATCAGAGAACAGAGTTTTGTTCTTTTTTTTTATATATATATTTTTATAATGGAAACTTTTACGTTTGGTTATAGAGTTAATTGTCTCTCTCTAAAGTGACGCTGTATCTATCTCTATTTTTTAAATTATAGATCTCATAAAAAACTGACCAGGTTGTATGTCACATATGAGGGCACTATAGAAAGCAATGGACGTGGTATGCTACAGGTAAGTACATAACAACAAATATATGGGGTTATGCTGTGCTTTTGGCATACTTTTGATGACTGGGCAGCAAAGTTATTCATGTACCTCCTTGTTTTGGTTTCATTTTTGAAGTAATGAGACATTATATGGTATAAAAGAAACAACTAAACTGATCACTGTGACAGCCTTAGGAGTGTCAATATTCCCCAGTTCACCTTGTTTTTCACATGTGTGCCAATTTCTAAAACCATTTGACAGAAAATCACAAGACCTGGACAGCTTCAGGTCCTCCAGTTCAGACATGGATTGAAGATTGACAGGAGAAGAATTTCCAGGGTATGATCTTGACAGGTTGTCACAGTTTTTGGTTTATTTTTTTAAAAGCTGTGCCCCATCTGGTGACCAGTTCAGTAGTTCAAGAGGCTCTTTCTGCTGCCAGCACAGTTGTTTTGGTCTGAAAGCCAGTCAGCTAAAACGGATTGATAAAGAGAATGTCTTTTTCCGTAAAGGAACATTTTTCGTTTTGTTTGAAGGAGTGACAAGTTTAGCTTTTAAAGTTCAGTATAAATCTTTGGGCTCGGTACCTTTTATCAACTTCCGTTATCCTGTCATTTGAAGTTGCTTATAATTTTTGCAGTCCCATTTGAAAGGGGGAAATACAGTCCTTGCCTGTGGGAGAAGTAGATCTGAAGTCTGTAGCTGGAACTACAAGGGTGCTGGATAATACCTGTGAATGCATATGTTAAGGGAGGAGACCCATGTGGTTTGGAGTCCTCCGCAGAACTTTCCATAGTGACCTTTTATAAACGCCCCAGAATCTCCTGCTTACCTGTACCAGTGGCCAGACAGAGTTTGGAAAGTCTGTCCTGCTCCTGTGGAGTAACACTAGGGAGGTGGTGCCTTTATCTCGTCAGAGGCTCCAGGGATGTCAGCTGTTCTGTTCTGACTCACTTCTGTAGTGATCCATTCCCACAGAGTGTAAAGAACCTGCAAAACCTCAGTCCCCTCCCAGGAGGAAAGGGACTTGCGTCTATAGTGTGAGGGCATCATGAAAACTGCGCGCGCGTACACTGTTTAATCTATAACAAAAAAAAAACTTGTGTGTACACATACACATATCCATATAATATATAATAAAAGTGAACAGGAACCAATAAAAGGGGGAAGATGAAACACAAATATAAAAAGGAATGTGCCCACGGTTACTCCTTCTGTAGGACAGCAAACGTTAAGAGCACTCGGAAGATATGGTTTGGTAGGTTAACATATGCACAACATGATGGTTCCCAAACATTTATTCTCCTACAAATTCCATGTGTAGCCATATGAACTTTAGTGTTACCCTTATCCCTCTTCCCCCCCGTTCGTTGTGTCTTGTTTTGAATTTAAACTGCTAGGCCCCTCAGAGTAGGGAGGAACCGTTTTCTACCATTTTGCTTGTACAGCAGCTAGGACACTGGGTCTCTGATCCTGTCTTTGGGTGCTGCCACAGTATACACATTATTAATTCATAATTTGAATAATAATAATAATAGTATTAATTAACTAGTTATTTCCATGCAGTTCTAAAATATTGCCCAGTATGCATTAGTGCTGCTCAAATATTAGCCACAAGCAGACATAAGATACTGCACTTGAAGGTCCTAGTAATGTGATCCAGCATGGAATATCCTATGCCCTGGTCTATACTTACCTGGAAATTCAGTGGCAATCAACGGGAGTTACGGAAGCTACACAGAGTAGCTTGCGTAACTCCCACTGACCGCTGTGCTTCCCTTCTGTGCGCCGTCTTCACTGCACTGCACGACGGGAACCATATTCCTATAGATGCAGCGCTAAGCCACTTCAGGGGGTGGATTTACTGCGTCAACTTCCTGATTGATTTTGAGCGTGGCTACACGGACCGCTCAGTCGATCCAGAAAGATCGAGCTGACGGCAGCGACTTTGCCGCCAGCAGTTTAGACATACCCATTAGTCTCCAGTGAGAGCATCAGCGCAAGTAGATTGCTGATATTTTAACTAGAGGAAATTTTTTCTCCTTGAAGCAGTTCATAGCTTTATTACATACGAGCAGTCAGAATCTGCATGGAAATGATAAACTTAAAAGCTACACATAAGTATTTATTTTTTCTTCCTTCTCCTTAGCTGCCCATCCTGCAACCTCAGGAAGGGGGAGGAAATTATGCTGATATTTTTATAATGCCTCTTATGTATTGAATAATTTTACATTAAACTCAGCCAAAAACAAATACACCTTGAGGAGTGGTGATATTCTCTTTTTCTAGCTACTTAGCTTTTCAAGTCTGAATAAACAGAACAAATCTCCGTGAATCCCTCTGCTTGGAACAAGAATTCTGACAAAACATCTCAGTTTTATGTACCACAGTTGCTTTTAGCAACACTTCAACTGCTAAGTGAAGTCAACCTTTCCATCATAAGTTTCATTGGAGATTTGTTTGTTATTTTGTCTGGTTGTTTCAGAGCCATGTCATTAAGAGGTTAAAAATCATTTTAGACTTTGACCTTGACACGTCATACCAGTTAATGGTTGAAGAGGGTTTATTTCTTCTGCCACCCTTGCATTTTGGTTGAACTCTTATTTATTATGAATTCAGTTATTTTAAGAGAGATGTGGAAAAACAATAACCTTTGAAAGCTTAGGATGAAATAGCTTCCTTTTTAAAAAAATGTGTACTGGTCACTTAATTTATAATGTAGACTCATAGACTATAAGGCCCAGAGGGACCATCGTGATCATCCAGTATGATCTCCTGTACACTGCAGGCCACAGAACCTCGCCCACCCAAATCTGTAATAGACCCATTACCTCAAGCTGAGTTACTGAAGTCCTCAAATCATGATTTAAAGACTTTGAATTACAGAGAATCCACCATGTACTCCAGTTTAAACGTGCAAGAGAACTGGGCTCCATGCTGCAGAGGAAGGCAAAAAAAAACCCAGGGTCTCTGCCAATCTGACTTGGGGGAAAATTCCTTTCTGACCCCAAGTATGGCAATCATTTGGACCCTAACATGTTGGCAAACACATCAGCCAGACACCTGGGAAAGGATTCTCTGTAGTAACTAAGAGCCCTCCCCATTTACTGTCCCATCTCTGGCCTTTGGGGATATTTTGCTATTAGCAGTTGCAAATGGGCCACATGCCATTGTAGGCAGCCCCATCATACCATCCACACCATAAAATTATCAAGGTCAGTCTTGAAGCCAGTTAGGATTTTTGCCCCCACTGTTCTCCTTGAAAGGCTGTTCCAGAACTTCACTCCTCTGATGATTAGAAACCTCATCTAATTTCAAGCCTAAAATTCTTGATGACCAGTTTATATCTATTTGTTCTTGTGCCAGCATTGTCTCTTAAGTAACTCCTTTCCTTCCCTGGTGTATTTATAGAGACAAATCATATCTCCCTTGAGCCTTCTTTTGGTTAAGCTAACCAAGCCAAGCTTCCTGTATCTCATCTTGTATTGGGAATACCTCCCAAATTTGTGCCATCTCATATTTTATCATCACTCTCCCACTTTTTGTGCCAAGGTCTTGAATGAAAATATTAAATAAAATTGATCCCAAGACTGATCTCTGAGAAACTCAACTAGAAACCTCCCATAAGCCTTTCAGTATGACCCCTTGTAGTCTCTCTCTGCTTTAACAAGTTCCTTATCCACCTTTCAGTTCTAGGTAGATTAGATATATTGCATTTATTTTTTCTAAAAAATCAGTTATCTTCTCAAAGAAAGAGATCAGGTTGGTCTGACATGATCTACCATTTGTAAGCTATTTGTATTTTATCCCAATTATTGTTTACCTCTGTGTCCTTAACTACTTTCTCTTCCAAAATTTGTTTCAAGACCTTCCATACAATTGAGGCCAACTAACAGGCCTCTAGTTTCCCTCATCGTCCTTTTTCCCTTTCTTAAAAAGAGGTACTATATTACCAATTCTCCAGTCATAGGGCATGATCCCCAAGTTCACGGATTTATCAAAAATCCCTGAAAGTGGGCTTGCAATTTGTGCCAGTTCCTTTAAGTTCTTGGATGGAGATTATCTGGGCGCCCCAATTTGGTCCTATTAAGCTGTTTGAATTTGACTTCCACTTTTGGATGAGGTAAATTCTACTTCCAAATCCACATTTCTATTACCCATCCTACCAATACTCCTAAACTCCTCATTACCCTTATTAAAAACTGAGGCCAAGTGTTTGTTAGGTATCTTTAGTCTTCACCACATCCTCAGTGCTTATCAATCCCACTTCTTCCCTTCTTTTCTTTTTATTTATATGGCTATAGAATCTTTTGCTATTGGTTTTAATTTCCTTTGAGAGGTCCAACTCTGAGTGACTTTTGCCAGTTCTCAAACACCCTCCCCCCCTCATTTTCTGACCTCCAGCTTCCATTCCTTTGTAGGCTTTCTGCTTTATCTTAATAACCTGTTTGAGATGCTTGCTCATCCAGTTTGGTCTGCCACCCTTTCCTAAAACCAGTTCTTCTATTAGCTCCTCACTATTCACCAATACTAAATCTAAAATGGCATCACCTATTTGTTTTGTTTGACTTTTAGGTGGAGAAACCAATCAGCTATCACATCCAGGAAAATCTGGGCCCTATCATTATTAGTAGCCCTAGTTCTCCAATCTATATCTTGGAAATTAAAGTATCCCATAATCACATAATTCCCAGTAGTATTTATTTAATTAAAAATAATAAAGAGGTCTGTGTCCATATCCAGATCAGATCCTGGGGGTCTCTGGCATACCCCCAGCACTGTTCCAGAAGAACCTCTAACAACTTTTTCCCCAAAGTGATTTTGACCCAAACAGACTGTTTTATCCATTCCATCACTTCTAATTTCCTTACTGTCTACCTCATCATTAATATACAATGCTACTCTGCCAGTTTTATCTTTATTGCTGTAGACAGAGGCTTTTTTAAAGTGAAATACATGCTACTCTTGTTTAAAAAAAAAAAAAAAAAGAGCTTATAGCTTGTCTATTCAAACAGTGTGTCTGTCTATTTTGAACAAAAAGTCTCATCCCAGTCAGGTGTCCTTAGCCATAGTTCACGGTGAATCTTACTAGGTAAAGAACTGCTGGTACAATTGCATTACTAAGCTAAAAATGGTTTAGGACGTGCAGCTGATGGCCAAGTATTTAAAGTGTAATTTTTCAAACTCCTATAGAATATGGAATGGGAAAATTGTAAAGGGGGGTAAAAATGTAACCAACAACTATTTTCTACTCAAATAAATGTTGCAAATAATGTTACTTCTAAGGATCTTGGGTTGAGAGCATATTATGAAGTAATGAAACATATGCTGCTATGAAATAAATTTCAGTCTTTAACTTCTCAAGTTTACACTCCTCAAAATATGTAGCCAGGTTAACTCAGCTCAGAACTACAGAGGAAAAAAATAAGAAAGTTTTGATTTATCTCAATGGAGATGTTTCCTGGCTGTGCTGGAAGGCAGACAGGAGACACAATTAGGCCACAACTTTATTCTTAAATATCTGGAAATACCCAGCAAATAAAATTGTACAGTGCAAATAATGCTATAATTCTTTCCATATACTGGCCCGGTCCAGGTAATAGAGAATTTCCTGGCCCAGCCCTGGGAATAAATACCTGCCTCTTCCCGCCTCCTTCTTCTCTCCCCATCAGTTCTCTGCATGGGAGGGGGCAAGTCACCCCTCCATATGGTCCACCAACTGCTTCCTGCTTCTTAGATGGAGAAGATAAGGGGGTGGAGAGCAACTCAGCTCCTTTCCGATCAGCCTGCTGGACACGCCACCCTTACAATTAAACGGGGGCAACTCACGTTTTTTGACAAACCAGACAAAGGGCCCCGCCACTGAATACGCAGTGAGGGCAAAGTGGCTCAGTCCTGCTAGTTGCATTTCTAAATGCAAGTGAATAAACAAAACAAACACTGAACAGAAAGATGAATCTCACAGCACTTATTTACCTTATTAAAGAAAGGATGTAAAGATGTTTGCCTATTCTGTAATCATCTAGGACATTTTTTCTACTAGGTTGATTTTGCAAATCGTTTTATTGGAGGTGGTGTCACTGGTGCAGGATTGGTACAAGAAGAAATTCGTTTTTTAATCAATCCAGAACTGATAGTGTCTCGGCTCATCACTGAAGTCTTGGACCACAATGAATGTCTTATAATCACAGGTTAGTCTTTGTTAACTTCATTTAGAATATTTCAAATACTTATCTTCATACTATATGTGGAATCAGTGTGATGCCAAGAGATTTCAACTGACATCTCCATCACAGGGGCTCAAGCCACTGTCAACAGTCATGTACATACATGGGTTCATTCATGCCATTTTTCTTTTAGATCCCCAAACTAAGATGAAAACTATTGCAAATGTCTCTTAGCTCATTTCTTACAGAATCTGTTTTGCTAAACAAATTTTAAGTGTCCTGTGTACCTATCTCCTAGTGTTCACACTCACTGCAGTGCTGTTTGTTGATATTTCTCTTCCTAGGCAGGTCTCAAATAAGTGAATATTGCGATAAGCGTTTAATGATCTAATCATGGTCCACTGTGAGTTGATGCTAAAAATCCCACTGACTTCAAATAGCTCAGGAACAGGCTTTATAGTAAAAGCAAACCTCTTCTGAGTCTAATGGTATGATGGCGAATTCTACTTAAGGTCTGTTGTTACTTGGTTGTAATACCTACATTAACACTCTGTCTACATAATGTCTCGGTTTACTGTGGGTTTCTTGAACTAAAATACTAACATTTTATATTGAAGTTAGTAGTTCTGAAGTTTATTGAAGATGTCTACCCTGAACAGTTACATACAGAATATTCACTATGCTCAGAAAGTTCTGTTTTACTAGTCATGAGCCCAATGTAAAACCTGGAATGGCTTCTTTTGGAGGTAGTCTCTTTTTTTGGCTATATTAGTGTTGCGATCAAGAGTAGAGAATGGCTCTTACAGGGTGGTTCCATTATCAGCATGGCTAGAAGATGCACAGAATTAACTGATATGCAGATCATTAACAACCTGTGTATTTTGCAAATTAAGCCTTTATATTTATAGTGAAATTGTGATTTTCATTCTGAAGGTGTCCAAAGCACTTCACTGTCTTTAAAAGCACTCCATTCTCTTTGAAGTGAATTTGAAGCATTTCTTTGAAGTGCTGCACATCTGCATGGAAAATGACAGCTGTTACAATGTTTGCAGTGGTGTTTTACTAGCACATAATGAATGCAATAATTTAGGGAAAGACTTGGAGTTAAATGTTTTTCTGGATTAAATATATCTGTGAAGTACACAATATGAATACATAAATAGAAACTACACAGGAATATAGTTTCCCAAACTTATATTTGTCACAACATCAGGGATAAAAGTAGAATATTCAAGTTTATTAATTTAGGTTCTCGGCTCTCCCTGAAGTCTATGGAACGGCTTCCATTGACTTCACGGGGACATGAACCAGGCCTTTAGACATGGAATAAATACAGTGGAGCTTTATAATTATTGGTAGAAAAGACCAAACTCTCTACAACCTGGAACATTTTTCACTACTACTATTTCTGTGGCCTAATCTCAGATTCCTTCATCTCTCACGATGAGACAAAGAGCAATGGAAACAAAATGAGCTAATAGTTTTCAATGTTCTTAATTTTTTTTAAGTTTGAATGCGGATTTGAAAATATTTCACTTAAGCTTATATTTCAAGTTGAAATTTAAAAATGGTACCATAGTGAATGTGTTTTTAAAAAAAACAAATTGTCCATTTAACTATGAATCTAGCTTTCCAAAGAAAAAGGCCAGTGTATGTCATAATATATTTTTGTGAATGAGCCGCTACTAAAAAAGTGGCTTACAGCAGCAGACAAGATAAGTAAAGTTCATTTATTACACACGGGTCTCTGGAGACTCCTAAACAGTCTTCACTGCTATTTTTAATGTTAAACTAAAGAGTGCTTCAAAGAATAGTTTGTGGCTTTTACTAACTATCAGTCACAATAGTAGATAGTTCTATTTTGACAAAAAATGGTTTTCCAATTGCTTCCTGGAATCAGCTACATTAACATGATTTAAGTGGGAGATTGAAAACAGTCTAAAGAAACTGGCTTAGGCCTTGACTACACTGGTAAGTTTTTTCTCAACGCAAGTCACAGCGGTGATCCAAAAGCGCTGTAATTACAATGCCTGTGCTTGTCCACACAGCACTCATCGTGTTGTGGAAGCATGTCCACAGTTGGTGCTCTAGCATCAACAGTGAGAGCAGTGCACTGTGGGCAACTATCCCACTGTGCAACTCCCACCTTGTGCTGCTAGGAGTTGTGGGAAGGTGGAGTGGATCACAATGCATTGTGGGTGTGGGCTCAATGTCCCATGATGAAGTGATTTCAGTCCCATAATTCTGTGGGTTTCTGACTGCATTTCATGGCATTTTTCAAGGGCCTCAGTTTCCTGAACACTGTCCATCTCTTTATGAAAGGATGGATCCTGCACTGCTGTTCACTGTTGTCAGTATTCTGAACACATCACAGCTGGTCATGCAGCATATCATAAGCTCCCAGTCAGAACAGGAATCCAAGGCAACTGACTTGCTGTGTACCATGCAAACAAACAACGCCGGATTATTGTTTGTATTCATAAAGCATCTGCCCATGGTGCACCACCACTTTTGGGCATGTGGAACAAGCACTGAGAGGTGGGATTGCATTTTTATGCAAGTTTGGACTAACGAGCAATGGCTGCAGAACTTCCAAATATGCAAAACCACTTTCATGGATCTCTGCGAAGCTTGCCCCTGCCCTGCTACAGAGGGACACCCAAATGAGAGCTGCCTTCTTGATGGAGTAGGGCACGGCAATTGCTATGGGGAAGCTGGCAATTTCAGAATGCTACCAGTCGGTTGCTAATCAGTTTGGAGTTGGGAAATCCCCCTTTGGAACTGTTACCGCAAGTGTACAGGGTCATTTTTCACATCCTGCTATGAAGGACTGAGAGTTTTGGAAATGTGTGTGAAATAGTGGATGACTTTGCAGCAATGGGATTCTCTTGACTGTGGTGGGGCAATAGATGGCATGTGCATCCCAATTTTGGCCCCAGACCATCTTGTGACAGAGTACATCAATAGAAAGGGGGTACTTCTCTATGGTACTGCAGGCACTTGTGGATCACTGTGGGCATTTCACTGATATCAATGCTGGTTGGTTGGGGAAGATGCATGATGTATCAGCCACGGGTGCTCGGCAGCTGTGGAGGTGTTTCCCCTCAAGGCCACATCTGTAGAAGCACAATAAACAATGAACAGAAGCATGCTTTTTAGTGCAATAACAGCACTGATGCATTACTGGGAAGTACACCTCTTTCTCATTGTCCCTGGCAAGCACACAGCTTGACAATCAACCAGGGCATGGTGAGTTCCTCCTGGGAGGGAGGAGACACTCAAGCTGGGGAAAAAGTTCTGGGTGGTTGTTTAGGTTTTCGATGCAGGTAGATAGGGACAAAATTTCAAATTGTACTGCCATTTTCCACAGGCATGAGTAATAGAAGCTGATACCTCACTCCTGAGAGTAAGCAGGGATGCTAGGATGCATTTCCTCTATGCAAGCAGCTTCAAAATGGGTCTCTATGCTGCTTGTCTGTGGGCCGCTTTGGTCCCTGCACAAGTGATTGCTGATTGGCATGAGAAGGTTTCCTATAATGGAAAGAAACAAAGCAGCTCTGCCTTGGTGTCTCCAGCAGAGGCTTGGTGAGTACCTCCAGGAAAGTTTCCTAGAAATCTCTCTGGAGGATTCCTGCAAAATCTCGGTGTGCATTAATACACTTTTCCACCACACTACCTAGCTGAACATGGAATGGGAAGCACATGTGAACATAGCTATTCTTGTGCGATTTTTATCCGTTCAACCAACTGTATAATGCAATGAAGCAAAGGACAGCAGTGCCTCATGAAACTGAGCAGCATCTGCTCAAAAAAATCACTTACCCAAGCTCTCCTCTCCTGCATGCCAGAGCTCAAACTCTTATGAGTAGAGAAGAGGTCCTGATTCCCCATGTCAACAAATGACTTGGTCCCCTGAATTGTCCTCTAACTCGACCTCCTTGTCCATGATTTCTGCGGTGGGGTTGACTCAGGTTTCCACTGCCTCTGAGCCTGAGGAGGTATCCATAGGTCTATTGTCTGTGGAGGTGGGGCTGCCTCAGGAGATGGCTTCCAGCTTCTTTATGGAAGCAGCAGGTCTTTGCCTCTGCACCAGAGCAACTGTTTGACTCCCTTTTGGTACCCCTGCTGCAGCTCCTTGATTTTTGCATGTCCCATTCAGAGCCCTTCTCTGCCATTAAATGACAAATGTGACCATACGTATCCAAGTTCCTTTGGTTGGAGCAGAGCTGGGACTACACAGCCTCCTCTCTCCAAATGCTGGACAGATCCAGAAGCTCTGGTGTGCTCCAAGCAGCAGAGCCTTTGGTGTACGGAGCTGCCATAGTCAGCTGGGAAGATGAGATGTGAGCTCTCCACACCAAGCAAACAGGAAGTAGAATTAAAAAAAATTCCTGGGACTTTAAGGAGGGTGAGGCAGATGGCTGCAGAGTGGCAGAGTTCAAACTGATGGCCAGAGCAGTCAGGATGGGCATGGTGGGACATTTCCTGGAGGCCATTTACAGCGACACAACCAAGCAGTGTGTACACTGATGCTTTGTCACTAAAAGTTTGGCGCAAAAAGATCTATGCTTCTCATCACAGTGATTTTATTTGATTGCAAAATCAGGAGAGTTGGGTCGAGGGAGGAGGGGGTTAACGTGCTGATTTCACTGTTTTGGTGCAGAAAGCTTATTTTAGCCCACAAAATCTCTAGTGTAGACCAGGCCTTACAATCACAAAAAAGAAAAAGAAAAACAAGGCAAAGCAATCCAAGAAGTCCCTCTAAAGACTGTTGATTTTGCAAGTTTAGACAATATGATCAATATCTGCACAGTCCTTGGAATATGTTGTTCTGAGGCTGTTCACAGAAACAGCAATCTGCCGAGTGCTTCACAGAAAGTTTTCCTTTTTCTTTCTTAGAATTTGGAATTTACTGTTAACCATGTTAATACATTTTCTAGCACCATGATTGACTAAATCGGGTTTCTGAGCCCCACACAGTTGAAGGGAGGCCAAGCTGGGGCTTTGAGCTACATAGGGTTACCTACAGTAATGATGTGCTCAGCTGACTGCTTGGGTGAACTGCATCACTGGAAAGGTAGACTAAGAGCTCAAGAGAAGAAGATGACTCTGTCAGGGATCTTGGGATGTGGAAGGAAGTAAGAATCCCTTTTGGGTAGAGAAGAAATTAAAGTGGGTGTGAGGGCTCTGCATTTTGATGGGACCAAGCTTCCCTTTAATTTTAATTCAGACCAGAGGTTAAATGGTGATACAAAATTGTTTTATCAGTTTATGGATACATCGAAACACATATTTGATTAAACTCTCTAAATGACTATTTAATTAAAGAATATATTTGTAGAAATGATAGTTTAGTACAATATCAATTTTTCAGGTTCTGTTGTGCTCTGCAGCTTTGTTTCATTATTCATTTTATATTTGATTATCTTTATAGAGTTGTATCAATCGGTAAATACCTTCAGCAGTATAGTTCATGTGCTATGACACATTTGCTGTAAGGTGAGATGAGTTTGAGATTCTCAGTCAAGTGCCTTGTGTAAGGCACTAATAAGAATAAAGAACTGAATTACTCTCCCACTGGAAAGAATTAGTTCTTCCAGGTTAAGATTACTAAAAGGGTTTGTAAAGAAAGAGTCCTGCAATAGAAGTCTGCATCTGTGGATACAGTAAATAAAGTTTTCAGGGCTGCTAACTTCAAAAATGCAAGCATTTGTTGCTAGGGTCAAACAAGCGTGACTTTTTCACTCAGCCAGTATTCTCCCAGGTTTTTTTCAATCCACTTTACTTTATTATAGTGCCTTCTAATTAATATCTGTGATGTTATGTTCTGCTCCCTTAATGGAAATGACCATTTCATCATCCTCATTTGATCCCTGGCTTTCTTCCATCTTAGTTCTTAGGCAAGTCTCCACTATATGCCACTATCTTCCTGATAGAAATAATGTAATTTATGATGCAGCTTGACGCAGTGGCCTAATGGATGTAACTGTGCTACTCAAATTTGCAGAAGAGTCTGAGAAATTGGAAAGAAATTAAATTTGTTCTGATTGTGCAACATCTGGTTGAGATCATCACTGTAATGAATATGAAACTGGTCATGCAAACAGACTTGCTCTTCAACACACACAGCATTGTCTGCCTACAGAGGTGACCCATTTCCCCATGAATGGAGCTATGACGGCAAGGAGCAGCTGAATCAGGGCATTCAGCCAGAAAGGGCAGCTACCACAGCTTCAGGAATTGGGGTGACAGGAGGATTGGGACAGGAAGTGGGAAGGGGGAAATAGCTGGGAGTCGTGAGGAGAGATTGAGGCTTAAAAAGGAGCCTATAGGGGAAGACTAGTAGTGGCTGGGTTAAGAGACTGGGACTGCATGAGAAGCCTGAAGAATGGGAATTGGGATGGGTAGAATAGGATAGTGGGACTGGGACAAGGATCGAGGGATAGGAAGGAGGCAGGACTAGGATGGCGTAGAAGGGGTCAAGTTTGGGGAAGTCCAGTGCACAGGATGAACTTGCTTTGGGGATGAATAAAAGTTGTGTCGTGAAGGAAGCTGTTGTCTGCAGCATGCATGCCTCATTTGTTGCAAAATTGGAAATGAGGCAGAGGAAGGGAGGGAAAAAAAAGAGGGTCTAATGATTAACATGCTTTAAAGCTACCCTGGAAAACTGGATTCTATCCCTATTTTTGCGGTAGGGCTGGTTACACTTGAAACTCTACAGGAGAGAAGCTACAGTTATGCTGCTCCAGTGCTTCAGTGTAGACACTCGCTACAGTGATGAGAGGGATTCTCCTATCAGTCTAGATAGTCCATGTCCCTGAGTCAGTTGCTAGATCAAGGGAAGACATCTTCTGTCAACCTAGCAGTGTCTACACCAGCAATTACTTTAGTTTAACTAAATTGCTCCAGGGGTGTGGATTTTTCAATGATATAGCTGGCTTGACTTAGTTTTTGAGCATTGACCTGGATTTATTGTTTTTCTGTGATGCCACGTTAATCACTTAAATCAGACTTTTCAGAGGTGGTCACTAATTGTGTGTTCCTCATTTTCTGGGTGCCCATTTTGAGACCCTGGGCCTAATTTCCAGAATTGCTGAGCATTCATAACTGCAGCTTTGGTCAATGGGACATGTGGTTTGAACATATAAAGTGCTGTGTAATACCAAGTGCTCTGAAAAAGTAAATTCTAACCAAATCAAATTGGGCATCCAACAATAGATGCTTTTAACCTTAATATCTCTGTGCCTCACCTCCTCATCTGTAAAATGGGGATAGTTTCACCCCCTCACTTCTCAGGCATGTTGTAAAAATAAAGTAGGTTTCTAAAACACTCAGATACTATACTGATGAGTGCCATACCAAAGCCCAGGAGGAGATGTGTAATTCTCTCTTTGGAGCACGGTTTCAGTAGTGTGCAGTAAATGAGATGGAGGGTCACACATTGAGCAGAAAACAATGAATAGCTGCTCATTAATATGAGCACTGTCCATTCTGTGTGCTGAATGAAAAAGGGGTGCTGTTGGAAAATATAGTGCATGATTGTGACCCTAAGAGCACCCCAATACTAGAGAGTGATGAGCTCCTTGGTATGTAGCAGTTAGCCTCAGCTGGCCAAACGAGCTCAGTGGACCCCAACTCACTGTCATAATTGGTATCTAAAAAGTGGCATGTGAGGCATCAGATGTGAACTGGTGACACACTGGCCGTTAATATTACTGGGTGGTGAATGTACAGGTCATAGATGAAAAATTATAAATTTGTGCTGGAAATATGTTCCTAAAAGGTGTTTGGGTAGGAAGGGCTTGAGTTACCCTGTCCTAGACCCAGGAATGTGGTTCCTACTTCATGAATGGGTCTCCAAAGTAAGTTGAGCAAGGAGAGACGATTACATTACATTTATATGCAAGGTAGACAAAGCCATCAGGCAAACCAGTGTGGGGGACGACCACTTAACACACTCAGTGGGGATGGAAGCTGCAGCTCCAGGAAACCTTCCTGCCTCCTGAAGCAAAGGCATTGAACTTAGGAAGATATAATCAGAGACAGAGAGAGGGCGCCATTTTGGCATCCTTAACCCGAAGAGTCAAAGGAACAAAGCTCTTTGAGCTCTGTGTTGGATCCTGGCTCAACACTGGCAAGCCATGCTTGAAAACCAGCTGTTGTGCGAAACTTACTTTGAACAAAAGCTTTTAGTTTAAGTTAGGTTTTTAGTCTTAGAAGTAGATTTTTACTTTTGTTTGTTTGTCACTGTTTAAATCTCAATTCCTTTTACTTGGTAAAACTTAAATGTGTGTTCTTCGTTATTAAAATAATCTTGTTCTATTACGCAACCATCTCAGTGCAGTGTGTCAGACTGAAGGGTAAGATCCTCAGCCAAACGAATATGCTGGTGCTCTTTAAAGGAGCAGTGAACTTGATAAAGTTTTTTGTGAGTTCTACAGTGAGAAGAGGGACTAAGCACCACAGAGGAGGTGGTTTAGGGGATACTTGATGTTGGAAAGGCTGTTGGTATTGTCCTCTAGGAGTAACTATGCTGATGGAAGCCAGGGTGAGGTCATTGTGCCATAAACAGGCAGCTGGAGTCAGCACTCTAAGCCAGAGCTGCACGGCACAGAACCCCAGGGTTATAGGGAAGGCAATGACACAACTTAATGGTCTGGGTGTACCCCAAAGTGACACAATGAGCATATAATTAAAGACAGAATTTGTGTGTATGCATTATAATAAACAGAAACCACCTCAATTCTGGCATTTCCTAGCTTTTGAAGCTTGACTTAGCATCCTTAGTAATGTTCTTTACCATAGTTTTTTTGGCATGTAATGTGACTTACTAAATTCAAAATGTAAAATGCTGCAGTTCAAAGTGGGTTGGAGAGCAATAGGCTATTTTATGAGAAGTTAAATAACAAGATGAAGGAAAAGATGGTGAGATGAACATTTTAAGGTCTTGTCCACAATGAACTGGTGAGTCAGCCAATTGTATTGTCCCTCAATCAGTCAAAGAATCTATGGTTCATTAGAACAAGCGTATCAGCTGGTGAACCACCAGAGTAGCACAAATGAAGAGAGGCCATTACTGGAGGTGAAGGGGAGCTTGACCTGGGGCAGTCAGAACTTTGAGTGAGGCAGCAGGGACACAGATTATACACTCCATTAGCAATCCACAACTGAACTGACAGTTGATGAACTGTGGAATGCAGGTGGGGGTAGTGGCATAGTGGAAGTGGCAGTGAGGTCTGAGGTCCAAGATGACAATCATCCCATGTAAGACAGCCCTAGACCAGAGGTATTGATTTTTAAGATGTTCAGACTGGATGCCCAGGGCTCCTGTCACAGGTCATTAATAACTGCTGGCCCTTTCACTTTCATGTATTTTCTAGACTTTTTTTCAGAGAAATTTAAATTGCCCAATGAAAATGTACTATTCTCTAAGATCCCATTTCCTTTCTCTTATTGTGTTTCCTTCCTTAGTTATCATTCCAGTCTTTCAGTGAATGGTGGTTAATACAGTGTAATTGCATTGTGAACAGTGGAGTATTTTATTGTTGTAATACGTACTTGTTTCAGTGTCTATGCCCCTGTGAACCTACTGCTCGTGTCGCTCATGGTTTGAATGAATGAATAATTCATGTCATGTTAAGGAATTGAACTATGTGCTAATGGGTTCTAATAATATGTTAAACCTTGTCATTATATTATGATTTTCTTCCCTCCTTTTCTCTTGCTCTGCTGACTCCTGGTATTTCAAAAATGCCCTAACTGAATTGCCTGTTGAAAGAGAAACTCCTACAGTTAATAATTTTACCCTTCTTAAGGAATGTTTGGAGTAGAATTTCTGAACTTGCAACAATCTAGATTAGGAATCATTGTCCGATTATTAAAATTAAAATATTCTTGCTTGTATGAAAGAACCATTGATTGTTCTGTGCCCATCACAGAGAAAAGTGACAGATGATGCAACCTCTTTTTGGTCTTCTCTGTTGATCAAGCATGACAGCTTCCCTCCATTACAACAAGGCGGTCAGTGCATTTACAGTAATGTTAACCAGACATTTTTCTCAGGCTTTTCTCTCTACTAAATTTTACAAACTAATTTTCTTTACTTGGGTCTCGAACCAACAAAAAAAACCCTGTGGCTAAGCCATCTGGTCTTTTCATTAAATAGACATTTCCCAGTAAAAACTTAAAGTTAAAAATGGCAGGTTATTGGAAAAATTATGTGTTTGGGTTAACCCTTGTCCTCCCCCAGTGCCGGCCTAACCACACACCAAAAAATTAACTTGTTACTCCCAAGCTCTGCATTCCCAGCCCTCAGCCTGGTATCTTTCCTGGTGAGTTTCGCTCTGGACTGGGGAGGTTGAGAACTGCATGTAATTAAATGTATGTTAGGACTTGTGAACACCAGTAAAAGAGACCTGCAGTTGTGACTGCCTATTCTGGATACTTACTACCCCATGTGGAAAAGAGACTCAAATTGATCATAGAGGGGTTGGTTTGCCCCTTAATGTTCATAATACAGCTCCCATTAGTGTTAAAGTAAGCTGCACATATATTCAGAGGATTGAAGACTCCTTGGAGGGAAATGACGTCTTAAGAAGAGAAACATCTGTAAATTATGTATGTAATAAAACAAATGATTTATTTCAGGTACTGAGCAATACAGTGAATATACAGGCTATGCAGAAACATACCGATGGGCAAGAAGCCATGAAGATGATACCCCAAGGTAATACATTCACTGTTGTGTAGCTGAGATCATTTTTACTATTAAAGTTTAGCCTTTATTTCTGAAAAAAGAGTAAAGAAACTATCATGAACTTTGAACTCCGCTCTCAGTGGCACTTTTTAGCTTCTCTTTTACAGAACTGACCAATTGAGTTTTTAATAACTGCTGCAAAGCACATAGATGCTTTGGTATAGATAAGGCCCATATATTCTCTGGGAGGGCGATTTGCTACAGGACCCATTCCTTGCAACAGGCTATTTTGAGGTAATTATGCATTAATTTAAAAAATGCTGCTAGCTGTTATGATTCCAAAGAAAACCTTTCTGAGAGGAACCAAGTGTAAACTGTTACACTATTGTCTTCCTGGAACTATACAGCTTGCAACAGTAGTTCAGAGAGGCATAAATTGCCTCTATTCAAAAAGGGTGCTAAATCTGAAATCTAACAGTTTACCAACATGTACTGTTTCACTGCCGATCATTACTTTGCTAGGTGCCAAAAGCCTTAGCTATCTATAACTATGAAAGTTTTACACTTTCATAACTTCTACAATGCAGTTATGAGTCTTCAGTACAAAAATCTGTAACACACTAAAAGGGCTTTCTATTTATGACCCTCATCACCATAATATCAGTGTTTCACAGACCTGAATTTTTCACATCACTGGGAAGTAAGGTGATATCTGTTTTGGAACAGGAACATAATTGTAGCTTAGCCTACTGAAAGAGTTAACCTGTTGAATCAGTTTCAAAATTTTGACTCACACATCAATTCTTGGAATTGTTTCTTTGACACTATATTATTGAATACACAAAAATACGACTTCAGGACAAGACAAAGACAAGTTAGGAGAAGTAAGCTCTTCTTGAAACACACATGATGTGTCTGTAATATTATAAGAATACAGAGAATTAAATTACTTTTTTCTTGCCCTTACACTGCGTCTGTACAGTCAATATAATTAAAATACGTTGTTTATTACTTAACATTTAAGTTCTGATATTCAGATTGTAATGAATGTATTTCTATAGGGAGATCTCATGTCTCTTTCCCTTCCTCTCTCCCCAGTTCTCCAACACCTTTTCCATCACCTTTTCTGACATTATTTCTATACTTTTTTACCATTGGAGAAACACTGGAGAGTAACTCATTTTTTATCTTCTTTATACGAGCAATATAAAACATAATTTTGCTGTCCTCCTTTTCCCAATGTAGGGATGAATGGCAGAGGCGCTGCACTGAAATTGTTGCTATCGATGCATTTCACTTCAGACGTTTCCTTGATCAGTTTGTTCCTGAGAAAATTAGAAGAGAACTCAACAAGGCCAGTAACTTCTAAGGCCCATTATTTACAGCCATTTCATTAATGTTGGAGTTATGCTTTCCCATAGTTCTTGCAGTGTCAACAACTCCTTTGAAGGGGACATCTTGTTTAATTGCCGTGTCGTTCCATAATAGTTGTACTTCATATTTTGCAGTAGTAAGATTAAAATCTAAGCATGCCAGATAGAATGTTTTTTGGTAAATGGTTTCTCTCTTGGCATACATTTTTTAATTTTCTAAGTAGAAACAAATAGTTCTGTCCAAATTGTCCCAATAATGTTTTTCAAAGAATCTAAGTCAAGAACTAAAAAGTTACCACCAATCTTTCCTGCAATTTGTATTTCTGAATGATTTAGCTTTAATGAATCTAGTCTACTCTAGAATTTAAAAAAACAAAAAGTACAAATGCTTCACGTTTCTATAAACTGATAGTTAACAATATTGATGTTTGCTTCTGCATCCCGTCCCTCCTCCTGCCTCCCACATTTTCTAATTCATGACTGAAATCTGGACTAATGAGTATCCAACTTGTGTCTATTTTCAATCAGACACTGGAGAGGGAATTCTCTTGCTTTATTATAGGTCCAATCCCAACCCCATCTAGAAACCAAGTTTACATTGATTGAATTCTGATAATACTGTACATTCTATTCAGCTACTGGTGCCTGTAGCTGCAACTTGTTTTTTAAACCAGAAGCGGGTTTTTCATTACTTTCTGTGCCACATGATTAACCTTTAGCAGGTGTGCATATGAATTGTATAGGTCCAACTATAAAAGGCATGGGAAACATCACTTTCTGTTCTACATAAGTGGAAATTGAAGCATTCAGCACCTTTCAAGATCAGGTCCTACAGTATATATGTAAGTAAATTCAAGCAAGTATAGGCAAGCTTTCCATTAATCTTCCAACTAAAAAGGAAATGCCACTTTTAAGGTAATCTTTTCAAAAAATGATGTACACTGATCAAGACTAATTTAGTTTAAAAACCTATGTTCGCTGTATAAAGTAACATTCATCATATCATTCCATCACTGATGGTAATGGAATAAGCCCTGAAAAAGACATTAATGAATTTAGTAAACTTCAGTGACAGTTTAATTGGAAAACTAAATTGCCCACCCCAATGCATTTGATGTTGGACTAAAGTTATCAATCATATTGATAGATGTAAATCCTTTCATATATTAGAGTAGATTTATGCTTTTTCTTCTGTTTAGAACTCCTGTTAGGCAATAATAGTTCAACACATTGGTTGATCATATTTGAGGAAAAAGCTAACCCAACTGCTGATTGAAATAGATTTTACATCTCATTAAGTAAGGTAAACTTAAATTTAAGGAGGAATTCTGTACTAAATCATACTAGAAATCGCCATACCTTTTAAAGACAATATATTGCTAGTATATACTGGAGTAGTTGTCTGCATTTGTTTTCAATCTCAGTTTATCTAAACCAAGAGAGGTAATTTTGTGTGGGGTGTGGAAACAAACAAAAAGTGTTATAATTTCTTCTAATCTAAAATGTATTATGATGTAATTAATTAGACCATTTATTCATAAACACAATCTGTGTTTAGGCCATCAAATATCTGTTTATACAAGACTGGAACCCCATCAAATGATAGGGGTCAATATCCGTTGTCTTCAGTTGTTCTGTTATATCTCTATTCTCTTATTAAGCATTAGGAAATAATTGAAAGATACATGTAATGGAGTGATTTTGTTTTTTAAAAGGATTCTATTTTATAAGTTGATATTGTATTTCCTTTTTTAAGTTTCACTTATCTCAGTGGGGCCAGATGTTAGTTGTCAATCAGTCAGTTTTCCCAAGAGGTAGTTGATTGGGGCTGACACCTATTCCTGGTGTTGGAATTATTAATAATATTAGAAATTATTGATATGGAAGACCACCAAACACTAATTTAACCATACATTTCTTCATTAAGTACAAAAGCTAAATTGTATTTTATACAATTACTCTAAATATGCTTAACAGCCTAAAGATGAGCAGTCACTACACCCAATACAGTAACAAAGTTTTCATAAGCATGCGATCAGTATATTTACAAATAGGCCAGACCTAAGGGAAAAAATTTCCTGGCAAGCTCCAGAATGATCAGGTAGGGTTTGACAAATCTTTGCTTTTTTCCTTCCTTTCTTGTCTCCTCCCCATCTCCTTGCTTACCAGCAGAACAGTGGGAAGGTTTGAGCTTGTTTCTTTTAAAGAGACCTGGTTTTAAGACAGTTTTTCTTTGTCTTGTTACTGCAGCTTTTTATTTTTGGTTGTTGTTTGACGCCTATGTCCTTCCTACACTACAAGTAATACTACTAATTATTCTGACAGCTTTCTTTTATTTGCTGATTAGAGTCTTTTTCTGCTTACTAGCCACAAACTATAAAGCAAATATATTAAATTTGGTTTAAAAAAATAACTTTAATTCTTTGGTTTCATAACTGTCTGAACACTGTGTTTAACCCATCCCTGAAAAAAGTTGATGAATGTCAGAAATCAACTATTTAGAATTCTAAGGCATCTATTGTGCCTGAGTTCAATATTAAGATTTGCAAATACACAATGTGAGAAATGGAATAGTAAGGTAGTCAGTACACATCGCTCCTGTATTATCCTCATGATTCCCTTTAGAATAGTGCTAGTTAATATTAGTGGTGATTAATAATGCTAGTTAATAATAATGGTGATACTTATTAGCTAAATTATCAAGATGTAACTTGATATTTGTAGTTTCCAGCTGAGCATCACTTATCATTGTTTAGAAATTTGACGTATTTTGTGATCAAGACAGTTCCACCCTACTACTGGCTATCTGGGTCATTGTGGAGCAGTAACACATACTCTATTCAAGCACTCAGCTCGCTACTTCTGGCGCTCTTCTATCTGTTGTTAGATTGAACAAGAGAAAATGTAAAGGCAGTTTCCATGTTCTCCGTGTGTTTTCTCTGTATACATGTTTCACTCTTTCCCACAAATAAACAAACACACGTAGGAACAAAAAGGTTGTCTTGTTCCAATACAGATGCAGTTCTTTCATCTGGGGAAGTTTATTTTCCACACAGCTATATAATGGTTTGCTAGGTGCTATCATTTTTCACCAACTTGCTCCAGTCATTGAGCACACCAATATTTCTGACTTGAGAGAGACTTTAAAAAGCCACATGCATCTGATGGAACAGGTAATTTGTGAACTCTTGTGTAAGCTCTCTGTTGTAAACCTTGAATAATAGTGTACTGTCAAGTTATAACTAATATCTGTCAGAATTTACAGACTATATTGGTGCAAAAAATGGGTTTATTAATCCATATCAGACATGTTCAGTACATTTTTATACATTGTACAAAATTTCATGTAGAGATTTGCCCTTTTTCTACATGGGTCTTTTGTAGAAGCATCTTTCTTTATTCAAGTTTTGTGCATGACTGTCAGATTTATTTTTTCCCCCTTTCCTCACTTCATATCATACGAGACCTGTATTTTAAGGTGACTTGTGTATTTTATTCTCCGTTTCAGGGCTTTAAAGAACATGGGATAGATTTCTCCTGCTGTTACATAGTGGTTTAGCCTACTGTAATGGTCTCAGAATATTCCATGTGTGGATCAGTAATAGACCTTTCAAGTTTTCAGTTCACAAGCAATCACAAAAATGCCTCATTACATTTAATTTAGTGCTGGGAAAATTTTGTCTCCTTTTCTTGTGAGGTCATTTTGCTTACTTGGCTCAGAAGAGTTTCTTTTGTCTTTTTGATTGCTGTGGTAGGTGGTAAATCACAAATTGGTCCTTTCTGGGTCATCCCTCTCTAAATTCTGATTGGCTAACTGGTGAGAAGACATTTTACACCTTTGTGAAACAACTGGGTGGTCAAAAGACGAAAACAAAAAACAAACAAAGAAATAAAAACTTTAAAAAACCATACACATTTTATTAACCTTATAGTTCTGATATATGAAAGAGGCACAGTAATAAAGGATTCCACTATTTTAAACATATTAATAATCTAACCTTTAGTTTTCTGAAAGCCAGAAATGAAATACTTCCTTGTTCTTGAATGGTGACAATTATGCAGGGCCTAAGGCAGCAGGAGGTGCATATGGTAAAGGCAATTATGCAGAAAAAACGTTCAATACCTGTGCTTGGATGGAAGCCCTCTAAGAAACCTGCAGTGGTACTCTTCCCTCTGAGTAGATGGTGAACTGAAGTCTTAGCATGCTGGGTCCTGATACTGTACAGCTAGAAGTGCTTTCAGATGAAACAGAAAAGCTAGGCTCTGACCACTGTGGTAATTTAAAGAGATCATGACACTTTCCATACAAGTAGGGTTAATCCCAGTGCCTCAGCCACATTCTGTTTAAGAAATTACTTCCCATTTACCTAAATGCTTTCTCCAGTTTCAACTGAGTACAGGTATCCTCTTTCTGTGAGAAACTGTAGCATAGTGTAGCTTATGTGTTAACTACCCACATTTCACCAGAAAGGTTTCAGTGGTGGGCCAAATGGCCTATTGCTAAATATAGAGTACACATTAAGTGTATAAATTGTCTTGGGGTCTTATGGAATGAGACATTGTTTTACAGATATTCTTGGGATTCTTCATAGGACATGGGGGAAATAGCTAGGATTTTGTTTTCCTATCTAATTTTCACTTTATTTATTTCCACTGCCTAATCGTTGCTCATTTGCTAACAAGCTAATGTGTTAACTTTCATTTTTAAGCCAGCCTGAAGCTATGTTGAATTTTAGGTTACCAGAAAACAGTAGAATAAAAATGCTGAACACCAAGCTTAGAACTACTGTCAAAATCTCCTCTTCTGATGTGCCTTTTGTCTGCTTGCAGGCATACTGTGGCTTTGCTCGACCTGCTGTTTCCCCTCAGCATCTTTCAGCAGTAGCCACAGGAAACTGGGGATGTGGTGCCTTTGGAGGCGATTCCAGATTGAAAGGTAAATAATAGCAATGTTTGAAGGATTGAAAGACTCAAATGTCAAGTAGAGGTAAGCTTTTATTCCTTCCTCTTTGAGTCCCAAAAATTGAAATGAGTTTTCATAGCAAGCTGCTAGTCAAGGCTTGGAGTAGAACTAAAACCATCTATAATACTAATCCAAAAAGGAATGTGCTTGTTCTTAAATTCATGTATTTTGCATATTATAGTGGGAAGAGGAGTTAATACTATTTTGATAGGCAAGATCAAATGGACTGAGCATGAGAATGGGAGCCAAACATTTGAATTTTAACTTGTTGCCGCCACTTGCACACTGTGGCTTTGGGCCAAACCTCTCTCGGTGAAACTTTCAGCCCAATCTTAAAAGGACCTCTATTTATGGGCTTACAAAGCTGTCTTAAATACCTAGTTGTACTCACAAATCAGGTATCATGCTTAGATACCTAAATGACCTAAAATGCAAATAATTTTTGTTGCCAAATAGTCTCTGCAAGTAGCGTTTGCCTTATCCTGTGTTTTTCCATCTGTTAAAATATTATTCTCATTGTTTTCTTATTTATCCAGTGTATGTTGGTAATGATTTTTACAGAAGTAGCATTAGGGGCTCCTGCCATAATCAGATACTAATTTGAGCAAAATGGGGTTGAAACCTGCTAATCTAACCCACACAAGGGTTAATGAGTTATGTCTGTGTAGCCCTCTGCAGATGTAAAATGTTAAGTATGATATTGGAGATTGTTGATAAGAATGAGTTGCCTTCTATGAGAATTTATGCTCCATTTTCTCCCCTACCACTTTGT
Organism: Mesoclemmys tuberculata; assembly: GCA_007922155.1. Lineage (NCBI taxonomy): Eukaryota > Metazoa > Chordata > Testudines > Chelidae > Mesoclemmys > Mesoclemmys tuberculata. The sequence continues at coordinate 16,521,189 of ML675609.1, read as the reverse complement.
GAGCACCAGTTGTCAGTGCAACATAACTGACATCCTCATAAGGAAAGGGCAGGACATATAGCTTCCTTTGAAGCTTCTATAAATGGCTCCTAATCTCTGCATTCTAAAAGGCAAAGCGTATTCTTGGGACCTCCAGTCTTTCTCCTTCCTTGCAACAAAAGCCCTCTATTTCTCTTGCCCTGTCCTTAAACAATGTCCTGGATTAATTTGGAACTGCTCCCCACTTTGTGGGTACCTGCAAATCAAATATTCATTTGGCTTCTGGATTAGTAAATCCCAGATCTAGTTCTCTATAGTTATCAGTGAACATAATTTAAATCTAAACAGAAATTGACATATAACTATAGCCTACTGAATATTTTAGGTGGTCATGTTAGAAACTAAATGTAAGCATCATGATCTTCAAGCTGCCAACTTCCTTAGTTTTCTTTCCAGATGTGTGTTACTCAGTGACAACCTATTCTTCACTCTGTGCTCATTGATTTTGTGACAGCTGTTTTTGTGTTTTCCATTAAATAAAATAAATTACCAAATTCAAGCCATCAATACAAAGAGCCAAATCTGCTGCAGTCTATGATCATATTTGATGGACAGTTCAAGTTAGGGAGTTTTATTAAATGTTTTAATTTGCATAAGAACTCTTCTTAGTCTGAAATGCAACATCCCAGTGTAACCCCAAAATGTATGGGGTTTTGCTAGAAATAATGATCACTTGACTAAGGCATGATTGGAGCAACAGTGGACATGAATTTTACAACTGATGGTTCTTCATTGAAAATACCTTTCTTCCAATCACCCAGAGGTCTAGTCTAGGGAGACCATGATTGTGTGTCATGCATTAAAGAAAAGCTATTGTATTTAAAATACAGTCTGAATCAAGGTCACAGTGAATTCCCTGTCAATGCAACGCTTAAGTCTAAAGAAACAAAATTATTCCTGATTATAAATAGAGGAATGCTATGTTAAATAAGACTTTTTTAAGTAGATTTCAGCTAGCTTGTGACTTTATTTCAATGATTTTTCCAATGTGAGCATAGATATTTTGAATACTTAAAAGGTGAGTTTATCTGGCTGTCTACACATGTAGATAATGTGTCTGTCTGTCTGTAGAGATACAACTGAGCTAGAAAGTTTGGATCCACATCTAAACTTTCCCAAAGACTGGGGTGTTTGGAGGCAAGGTGTTGATTTGGATTAATTTCTATTTTGTATCAAATGTGATCAGCCTGAGGTGGTGCTATAACTGATTTAAGGTCACCACAGAATTGGCAGCTCATAGCAATGCACTTTTTTTTTGCCTCTTTCAAAAAATTCTGTTTTAATATTATGGAGAGGGCTTTGTTTGTTTACCTTTCTGAACTGCACTGTGTATCACATAATGCTAAGCTCCTTCTTACAGAGGATTTTCATGCTTCTGTTCCCTAATTGTCATGTGCACATTTTATATACTGTATGTACTGGAAAGGGATAATGATATACATATGGTTATCCTGTGGATCTCTGACTCTAACAGCCATTGTTATCAGCATTGTTCCCATGTCCTTGAAATTTCTTTGCATAAGAGCTTTTTTGGCATCTACGCTCTTTCATACAGTTCCAGGAAGTAGCTCTGCAATTAATTCTGTAGATTCCTATTGGATCACTTTATCCAGGCTGATTTAGGTTATCAGATTTTTCTAAAGAAAAAACTATCATCGTCATATATTTCAGTACATTTGAAATTCTTCCGTTAAGGTTCATGGTTCCATTGTGCTAGTTTTGGGCGGAGGAAATCTGAAGTGAGGCTTCTGGTATTGAAAGGAATTCTTTCCTGATAGTTTTAAAATGCTAGCCCAGTTTGTCCAGTATGTTTCAGTTAAATGTGAAGAGCAAGGTCTGAGGTAACTAAATGGTATATGTTCAGTACCTTCATAGTATTATGTCAATGTATTTTAATTTTGTATGTCATTTGTGATTACATGAGGCAAGATACTTCTCAGTTACCCAGATCAGTGTTCGTAAAAACTTCACTAACCTGGAAAAAGTGCTATTCAAATAAGTAAAGTGAGAAACCAAATGGAGGTTATTTTTCCCCATTGGCTTCAAAGGCCATTGGATCAGGTCCTAGTAGAGATAAGAAAAGGGGAAAGGGGTAGATTGGCATAATGGAAAACCTGTGTGATGTCTGACTAAAGCCACTGTCCCTTGTGTCTCGCATTCATGAGTGCCACATTTGCACTTTTTTAACAATTAAAAGCAAAAACGAGCGGAAAGCAATTTTCTGCAGTTGCATTGTGTTTGGCTTAAATGTGAAGATTCGTTAGATTGGGCCCTTTATAAAACTGCACTACTGAAATGTTATCAAATCCATGGGCTGCTGGTTCAGTATTTTAATTAAAATATCATCCCAAATTGAGATTGATTGTGTATGTGATGAGTGTAATTAATAATTTAGTTAGGGGTTTACATGCGCCCTTTGATTAAGGAGCATAGTATGTTAAATCTGTATTAAATAAAATGGGAAAGATTCCCCCTTCAAGCTGAATAATTAATACCTTTCTAGTGTGCTTTGCACCACCAGGTATCAATGCAAAGATAATTCCATAAGTCCTCGTTTGTTTAAAATCAAATTCTTTGTCACCTGATAAGTATAGAGTCGATAAAATCCATGACGGACATTGTGAATGGAAAGATTAGTATTCAGACAAGTATATGTCCAGAAATGAGAAATAATGGTAACTCTCCATAGATTCAATAGTTGATAGAGATTCATTGTTTGGAGCATTATAAGGCTGATTGAGCTAAACATGTGATTAAATAATACATAAGGTGCCTATCACAGTTTCTGAACGTGAATACTTACAAATTTTACTCTATAGAAGGAAATAGTCTCCCTATTTTCCATATGGAAAAAAAACTCAGACAGGGAGGCTAAGTAGTAGAACGTACCGAAGCTCATAGAGAGACCTGGTTTCAAACCTTGGGAGGCAGGGTCGTCCACTGGGTAAAGTATAAAATTGGGACTTTGGCAACCTGGATTACATTCCATGCTCTCCCACTGACTCTCTAGGGATCAGATGCTCCTCCTTTATTCATGCTGAGCAGTAGTTCGCTACGGGCTAGATTGGAAAGCTGCACTGAGTAAAGGACAGTGTGTAGCTGCACTAGTTGAGGAATTCAGAGTTTGGGCCCTGCTTCCTCCATGCTCCTGGGGGAAGGAAGCTATGCTAACCCTTTTCCGGGCATTGTTTATACTCAGACCTTCCAGCTGATACATTGGGAAGGAGTGAAGGCTCCACCCAGTCCCTGCCTACCTGCATAGGAGTGGGTATATTTGCTCAGTGGTGGTTGCTCTGCAGCCCTCTGCCTTTGTGACCCACAATGCCAGCAGCTCACACAGAGGAGTGAGGAGATGCCCTATATTCTCTTAATCCACAGTGCAGGCACAGTAGCCAGTTCATAATTGAGCCCTACTTGAATAGGCTCATTTACTTCAAGAAAATTACTTGTACATCAAGATACAATTGAACGTAAGAGAGCAGAATCTGGCCTAATGTGTCTTTGGCAAAATACTTAACTGCCCTGAGCCTCAGTTTCTTTTTTGGGTTGGTTGGTTGGTTGGTTGGTTTGAAGTGGGATGATACTTGCACTTTTGCAAAAAGCGGGCTTTAAGATCACAAGATGGAGAATGGTAGGCAGTGTAACTATCAGTTATGAAAGCGCCCAGCCTTAAACTTAGGCCACAAATCACTCTACTTTGATAGTAAATTGTCTTATTTTATATTTACCTATGGTCTATGTTCTCTGCCCCCTTCCCACTTTTTTTGGCAGCCTTAATACAAATATTGGCAGCTGCTGAGGCTGGACGAGATGTGGTTTATTTTACCTTTGGAGATGCTGAGCTGATGAGAGATATTTACAACATGCACACCTTTCTCACTGAGAAGGGCCAAACTGTTGGTAAGCATAAAACAGTCCCTTTCCACTGTGAAACATGAAGGATAAATCTATTTCCAGTGTGACTGTTCTATAGTAAGAAACGTAGTCACTAGCATCATAAAGTAAAAGTAAGTAAAAGGAATCTCAACACTATAGGCCTATACAAGAAACTATTATTGCAAAAGTGGTGTGTAATAAACATATGCAGTCATATAAGTTAGTTTGTGGTAATTGAAGGCCTGCCAAAGCTCTAAATAAAATTTGAAATGCTTTTGTCTTTAAAAACAAAAACAATAGGACCCACATTTTGGTTCTTCGTACTATTCTTTTATGGCATTATGCCCCTGATCCTACAAGCCCTAATGCGAGATTTGAAGTCATTAGGTCCCCATGGCAGTACAGGAGGAGCTGCCTTCGTTGCCCTGATAGTAGTGTCTTTAATTTCTTTGTGGGAAACAGAACTCTGAATTTAAATCTTTCTAAATCAGTTGAGTAAATAACCCATATATATATATGTTCCTTTACCATGAAATTCATAACTCCTTGCACAGAGCTCAGGTAATTCTGTGCAAGGAGTTGTGCAAGCAATGGGTTTTGTTCAAGGAACTGAGAAGTTGAGGGGGAACCCAAAGCCTAGTCTTCAACTAGCTAGCAAACCGCAGGGCTATGGCATAGCCCCTCTTGAACTGCAGTTCCAGCCCACACACTGAAATAGGAGCTGCTGCCCCTTCACTTCCTCTAAACACTTTCTCCTGGCCATTGAAATCCATATAAATGCAGATCCTGTGGCTAGTATACAGTTGTTGGTTGTGAATATATACATACTTATAATATGATGCAGTAATTTTAGAAAAATACATTGGTTTTATTTCTTTTCATTTTCAAGGGGATGTTTACAGGCTGTTGCTCAGATATTATAATGAAGAATGCAGAAGCTGTTCTACTCCAGGACCAGATTTGAAGCTTTACCCTTTCATATATAATACCCTTGAATCCTATGCAGATTCCACTGATGAAGATGAGAAAGGATTGTACTTGGATGACTAAACTAAAAATGTACGATAAGGATTTTTTCCCCCTCTCCTTCTAATACATTGTCTGAATTGCTGGGTGTAATATATGGACCAGCTTAACTTAATATCAGTGTATATAGTGCTGCATTTGTAATCCTATAAGGTATCCCAATCTAAAACCAAACTTTCAGAGATGAGATTTTCTGTTTATACAACATAAACCCCATTCAACCACATATACGAAGGGTTTGTTTTGTAAATCTTGTTTGTATTTGCATGTCGTCTTGTTTTTCAGCAGATTTTGGTCTATATGTGAAAATTCTCTTTTTAAGAGATGCTATAAAATATATAGATTTCCAGTATAAAGTGATTACTAGTATATCCACAGCCCTGTAACTCATGGGGTGATGTTAGGAGTGCCTACTAATTATCATTTTATTGGACATTCTAACAGTTCTAGACCATCCCTGGGACAGCCATGGAACTTTTGCCTTTAATTTCCGCCTTTTCATTTCTGCAGCTTTAAAAACTTCACAATTTTAAATATTTTTAAATAAAAAGTAAAAGTTTAAAAACAGCAAGGATTATGGGGAAGCAAAGATGAAAGCAGCACCCAGAACTACTTTTCTGCTGTTGGAACTCTGAGGAGGAGAGCAGGATAACAGGAAGTTAGACTGGGAAAGCGAAAAGGGGGCCTGGGCTATAAGGAAAAAAGAGAAACAACATTAAAACTGTAGGAAGCAGAGAGAACAATTTCACATTTTACTTATATTACTCACATTTTTTAAAATCTGTAGTAGGACCCAAGTATTACATAAAGCAGTGAACAAGTTCTTAAACATGATGATGGATCTTAAAATTACTTAAGGTTTGCTGCCGTGATTTGTGATATTGGTGGAATTCAGCTGTTCATTAGATTTACAGCTATATATCAATTACCATATATTGTTTATGCCCTACCTAGAATATATGCAGATACACATGTAAATGTCTATAAATGTGCGCACAACAGAAATTAAATTAGGACATTATAATTACTTAAGCATGAGTGGACAGGAACTCTGGCATCCTACAAAAAAGAAAACAAATTAAAACAGCAACTGTTGGTGGGAGCTGGTGTGCGTGCATGCATGCGCGCCTTTTGAAGTATGAAAAAGATGACAATGGAGGTATGTCATAGGAAGTAGTGTAGGAATTGTGCTATTACCATCTCCGTGAGTCCAAAATGAATGCTGTTGTACATTAAAGAAATATATGAATGAGTTTCAAGGAACTTCAGGAATGTAACTAGCACAATTTCCCAAGAATATATACTGGCCAAAATCTATTGATTTCAGTGGAAGTTTTGCTTCTGGTAAGCACTCTACAATGTAGTCCGAAGTTGGAAAGTATGTCCTTCTCTACATTAGTCTTTTTTGTCCACTCTTATTGCTGCTGCAACTACCAACGAAGGACTGCTGGCCCCAGCATTTTCAGCATGAGGTCTGGTAGACCTCCTCTGCGCAGGCTTTGACAACATGGTGCTTAAAATACTGGTGCACATTGAGTCCAGCCTACATCAAAACTCCCGCTGTTGCTCATGCTGTTGGAGCTGAACTAGTGGGGAATTGGGGATTTTAGAAAACAGTAGTACAGATGCTCTGTAAAATGTCTTCACAGTTATGCTAATGGTTCAATTAGAAAACATCAGCATTCCTTGTATTTTGATACATTATGGCACACCTGATTTAACCCTACAGTTCCCACCTGCTCTTTCTGTCCACTCAAATCCACTGAAAAGCAAATTGAAAAAGAAATCTTGGTCAAGTGACTTGGAATAGCATTTCAGCTATTTATTTTGTTTATCCATGCGGCTTTAGAACTAAGGGGAATGTTTCTGTTCCAGGAATTGATCAGATTCTGACTATGAGATGTTAATGCTCATAGTGAACTCTTTTATACCAGGCATTTAAATCTAGGGATCATGTTTTAGGATTGGATTTGAATGCAAATGCTTTGCTAATAATAAACACTCCATGATCATACATATGTACATAAAATTGAAACTAAGTGTCAAATCCTTTTCACCTTACTATTTGGGATTATTTATAGCAAAGGTGAACAGGATTTGGACCTAAACAACAGAAGACAAGATATTAGCAAGTCCTATAATTGGGCATAACTTCCCCCTTTTTTTTAAAAATAAATAAGTCGTAATGAAAACAAGCATATGCATCTTTGGGGCATAGGGGGGAATCAGTTTTATAGATCAAACTCTTACCAATGAAATGACATGAAAGCCTTCTTCAGCCATGGAAATGAAGAATATTTGTAACTAGCTGAAGATTCTCTCAGGTTTGTTTTCTGACTGAACCATAGTGTATTCAATTCAGAGATTAAGATGTCTGTAGTGTCAAGAACTTTCAGGATAATCCAAGTGATTGCAGTTATGATGTTTCTTCAATCCCCGAGTTTTAAATAATGGTAGACCAGAGAAAGCAACCTATTCAAGATCAGAATGTATGTTCCTCCATATATATATAATTTTTTTTTTTGAAATGCCGCTGTTAAACTCTTGTCTGCTTTTTTACTGGTCCATACAGAATTTGTTTAACTTATATATAGTCACCTGAAAAATTTGAAGTTTTATCTCCTGTATCCTTCCATCCTTCGTCTTTGAAGGGGGAATACTGTGGGGGGGGGGCAGTTGAGTGTAATGTTGAGTACAGCATAAGATTATATCCAGTTGTAAAGATTTGAAGTAACATAGCACAGGGTTAATAAGAGCTTTGTATTCACAGCATCTTTCTAATATGAGAGAAAACTAAACTGCCCAGGATGCTACATCAAAGACAAAAGGGTGATTTTTGGTCAGTGTAATATTTGCTCTGCATTTTAATTTCTTTCCCACCCAGTCGGCCTCATTCGGTTCTGAACTTTTTTGAGCCCTCTAGCTAGCCAGAGGAGCTTCCAGTGCTGCAGTCAGAATATTGAGAAATGGAGAGTGCTGGTGGACTAATCGTGCAGTCTGGGAAGCTAGAATTTTACTCTTAGAAACCTGTTTGTGGAATGCTGAGCATATTCTCTTAATTCTTATAGGAGTGTTAAAATTAAAAATAAATAAACAAACTTCCTACCACAACAATTGTTTTATACTGTGTTTTAGTTGCAAACTACAATGATTCATATGTACCAGTGGTGGGAAGTCTATTAGATTGGAATACAATTTTATAATCAGGTCGGGGACAGAGTACCTCTGTTCAATTTACCACTCTTGCACCTAAATTCCTCAGTCAGGAGGTGCTTTTACTCAGTTGTGTACCTATAGCTGAATATACCATACCAATTTACATATTGTTGAAGTATTCTTGACCCATTCTTAAACTTGCAATTCATGCATCTTTTTTTTTTTTTTGGATCTGGATGCTAATGTGTACATGATTTTTGTAGGAATAAAATATAAAAACAATTCTGATGATCATAATTTTGTCCTCTTTATTATTTATTATCTTAATGTATCATGTGAGGTAAATTTGAGATGGGTTCAGGTTTCCAGTATGTTTACACTGTATAATATCGGTTTTGTGGAACTATTTACTATTTAGTGTAACAATTAAAATAAATTCTAGCAAAGAGTAGTCCAGCTAAATCTTCTTTGCCTGTTGTGTGCTGTTGCTAAGCAGTGTTGATCATTTGCTGCATTTCTTAAAAAGTTGATTACTCTAAATTTAAAGGATGAGCTAAGTGATTTTTATAAGTATGTGTGACTGAATGGAAGTGTGGTAGTGTGCACATGCACATTCAGTGGTTATAAAATTATTTAATTTCCTTTGGCAAGCAATTCACAGTATTATGATATTCACAATATTGCTTTCTACTGAGTGTAGGAAATACAACAGTAACAATTAAAAAAATCAAAAAGATTTAAATAGCAAATGCTGTGTGTGTCGTCATATATTTACCCAATCAATTTGTAAAAGCACTTTGAGATTCCCACTACATGGAAGCTGTGAGAACTATATGATTATTGTAAAGTCTTTTCTTAAATGCATTTTAAAATCAATTTTCTTCATTACAGAAAGGTACAATAAGGTGTGGTCTCTAATCACTCACTGGGTATAAGATGTATACAAATATGTGTATATAAATACAAATTTTCATCAAGGCATAGTGTTTGATATAAAATGGTTTAGACTCTAGCAATCCCTGCAGATCTTATGTCTGTCCGTCTATCTAGGACTTGTGTTAAAATCTGCATCAATCAAGCCCAAATGTATTAGTATTACATGTAGTTGTTCATCTAACTGCTACTCCAATGAATCAGTCTGGAATGAGGTCCAGAACATATAGGGAGGTTTTTTCCTTGTAGCTATACTATAGCAATGGAATCTTAATTTTTATTGCTTGCTATTAAGAAGTGCTATGGTAGACATGGGAATGTGCTTCCGAATTAAAGCAGGAAATAGCCAGCAAACCACAGCATCTGGAAAATTATTTGCTTATCTTGGGGATGAAGAATCAAAGATTAAGCTTGCTGAAAGTGAATGACAATTTACCTTTTAATTGAATGGTAAAATATTTTGCTGTAGCTTGTCTTCAGCCTGTCATGTATGAACTTAGATTCCTGTTTTGCATATGTAAATATTCATGCACAGCTGATCTTTTAAAACCAGATAACATCAAAGGCATGTTGAAGTGGCTGCCCCTCAGCGCAGCTCCTACATTGGCAGGATGCTATCTGTGGTTGCTTCTCTCTAGAATTGCCCTCTACTTCCTTGCTTTATGATTTTTTAAAAAAAGTAAATGTCATAGTCCGAACCATGTGTATCAAATGTAACTCAGAGAAATTCACTTTCATTAATCATATTTTTATTAAAGGAAGCATATGCTCCCTCTGATGGTAGAACTGTTTGCATGACACAGATAACCTGCAGTGGCAAACATTAACATGAAAAATCCACTGGTAGTTGAAATCTTTTTATTTTTCTTTGGATGCATTGGTTTTTAAAAAGCCTATACATGACCATGCACAGTGCCCAACTGACAGCACTCCATCCTCTCACCCAGTTCTCACTTGTCACTTCCTCCATACTTATGACACAGAAATCATTCCTGGTTTTAATATTTTTCTGCAAATGGCTACTTTTCTGCAAATGGCCATATTCTTGCATGCAAATGTCATTTACTCCAGCTTTTTAACTTCAGCTTGCTGGTGGAAATCACCAGGAGCTGATTGATCTGGCCCAGCCACAAAAAGCAGCATGAATTACTAGATTGATAGTTTCCACAGCCCCATGGGCCCTAGACAGTCCATGACTAGCTGGGAGAAATTTAGAAGGACATGTAGGAATGAGAGAAGGAACTCTTCCACTCTGCTCCTGTGACATCTTAAAACCTAAAATAGCCACCACTCCCTGTCACAAACTGGTGTAATGCTGGGGAACCCTGGGGCAGCAGCCTTGGGAAATAAGGTCAGCAAATTCTTAATGGAAATTAAGATTCCAAGAAAGGAATTTATGTAAATAACACTGGGGACCAACCTGAGTTGCAAAGTCTGCTTTCCCATGGATTAGGTCAGATTATGTCTCGTCCTTAAATTCAAGCATTCCATTTCCCACTCAGTATGTCTGTCCTTATTCATAGGAACTTCAGGCAAACAGGTTTCACAACTGCTAACATTTACATTCCAAGTATTTTTTCACATCACAGATCTTTGCTTGGTCCTTGGAGTGGAGTTAAGGATGGAGTTATGCAGGACTCTGGGATACCAACAAGCTGCGGTAAAAACTTTCATGTTTACCAGCTTAATGTTTTTATCTCCCCAAAACAGCCAATCAATGTCTACTAAAATGTTTTTAAAATGTCTGTAACGGCATTTTCCACCCAGTATTATTTGTCATGTTTTAACAAAATTATAAACATCCATAAAACCTTAGAAGGCTATCAGATGCTGTAGCTGTCTGAAGATTAGTAAACTGAAAATTGTATATTTATGGTCTTGTTTTGTGTTAACTGTATTTCATGCCCATTTATCCTTGGTTAAGAGAGTGTGACCTGGAAGCTATGTAGGAGGTGTCTCACTGATAACTCCATTACAGCAACACCATCAATTTTCTGGTTAACTGAGCTGTCAGCTAGAGATACAAAACTATGTGGCTCTGATAAGTGATATTTTTGTTACATGGTCAAAAGAAGCTAAAACCTAAGCATACTTGATGTGGTATTGTGACAGGTCCTTGGACACACAATGATCACTAACATCCCTGGCTGCACACTGCCTGGTTAGTGGCAGTGGGGATAGAAATTAGATATATTCCAAAAGCTAAAAGAGAATTCCCGCAAGCTGTTAGCAATACAGGGTACATGATCTGCAGTAGATCAGTTGTAATTCCATCTAGTAAAATGGCAGTGGTACCTATATACAAGAACCATTTCACTGCAGTATCTTTTGCTGACCTGAATTTACTGCCTGGCTCTCTTTAAAGTTTATTCTCTAAATCTTACTATGCATTTTAGAAATCCCACCTGTCCTACCTCCCAAACAAACAAGGGACTTCATCTAAAAATGGGTTATGAAAAATAACTATGAAGCTGGTCTAATCTACAAAATCCTTGCCACAGTATGTTTCCTACTGTGGATGGACTAAATGAAAGGAAAAACTGGACTGTAAAACAAGAGAGATTTGTTATCTAGTGATTTGTCTCCTTTCATGCTCACCATTCCAACAGTGGAGTTTTTAGAGCAGTGAAACCACAAAGGAGGGCTCCCATAACTATGTACAATAGTAGGAAATAAGAGCCTCAATGACAGAAATGACTCAAGCACCACAATGCATGGCACCCTTCTGCCACAGCTGGCATCCACTAAAGCTTGTATGTTTCATCAGCAGTGCTTGGAGAACACATGGAGATGTCCACAAAGCCACCTTGTAGATTTATTTGTATTTCAGTGGTGACTTTATCTTCTCAGTTTGCTATAATTGAAGAAGTGCCATCTACTGTTTGAAATTTATTAGCATTATAGCCAGTTACTAAATAGAGAAGGATCACCAAAATGGCATCTTTCATAGAGAGACAAATAACCCATTCAGTGAAATAGAGACAGATAAAGTGGTTGTCAAATGGTCCACATTTACCATGAGTCAGCACACAGGCATCTGACATACTGCCATTTTTCACTATGTTAATAACGGACAAACTGGTAATCATGTAATAGACAAATCTTGACCACTGCAGTTCTAAAGACTTTATAGCTAGGGTGTCACTTTGTTTTAATATTCCCTTAAAGTGTTTACCTTTTTATGTGTTGCCTGAGTGTAGCAGGCAAATATTTTTCTAAGGGTATGTCTACACAACAGCTGAGAGATGTAATTCCTGGCTCGGATAGACATATATGCACTAGCGCTCCTGGAACTAGCACACTAAAAATAGCAGTGTGCTCACAGCAACACCAGTGGCAGCTCTGACTAGGTGCTTACTTAAATACCCGAAGGGTTGGGTGGAATTGTACTCAGGTGCCTAGCAGAGCTGCTACCTGTGTTGCTGTGGCCAGACTGCTAGTTTTAGCACAGTAGCTTGAGCAGAGTTAGTGTGTATATTTGCCCAACCTGGGAATTACATCTCCAAGCTGAGATGTGGACATATCTTAACAGTCTTATTCTTGCTATCCATTAACCATTAAGGCCACCGGGAATTCCGGTTTACACAAGAAGCAATTGCTTTACATCAGAATTAGGGGTGAGAAATTGAAACCACCACTAAATCAAAGTTGTGTCCTTGTATAAGAGAAGCAGCATCTGGCCCTCCAGCCACAGTTGTCCACCTAGCATCACCTCCAAGACAGGGTCTTGCCAAGGAAGCAGAAAAGGGAAAATTTGAATCTTCTCAGTAGGTTCCAAATACATAGGTAACTTTCTTTCCCACTCCTTTCCTAGGCCTAGAAAATTATTTAGATTTCTTGTCTTTTTAAAAAATATTGGTCAAATTATTAATACAATAAAGGTTTTCCTATGTTGCGATAATGAAGTGAGTATAGAGGTATGAATCAGTGACACCATCAATATGTCTAGATTTTAGCATGGGAATTTACTATAGCTGTATTCTCTGTGTATGTATGTTTAGATTTCTCATCAGTCACTACCCTCATTTGGTTTATTTCCAGAGCACCCTCTCCCATATTGTCTAACATTGAGATCTTTATAGAAATCACCTGATCCCTTCCCAGCTGGGTTTTATAACCCCCTCTAGCAGGCCCAAATAGTTGTTCTTAAAGGGGGTCCATGTCTGAACCAGGGGGGGAAGGAGGCAGACTACCCTGTTAGTAGGGAGTCCAGTTAAGTCAAGCTTTTTTCACATTGTTGCCTACTTGCTAAGCTATCCCTTCTTCTCCACAAGGTGGTCTTGATGTCAAGTAGGGTTTTAAAGTTTGTATGAGAACCCTAGAGATTAACAGATTTGTTTCTATTCTAAAAGGGCTTTCCGTTCTTGCATCAAAATGGCTCAGTTTACAGATTAAAAATATGGCCTTTTTCTAATTGTTACTTCTACAAACACAAACTTGGGCTCTGGCCTGGAGATGCTCATTTCAAAATCTGAAGGGATAAAGGTAGTTAGTTGCAAGCCACTTTAATGCCTCCTTACTCCTGAAATTACTGGGGGATGGTTTGGCCCCCATCACAAGTGAGAGGAGTCTCTGAGCCAGCTATGTCAACTTTAAGCCACACTAGGATTCCTCCAAGGTTCCCTATTAGGGCAGCTTTGCCTTACTTGAGTGGCACCGCCTACTAGTGGGAGTTTTTACCTTTTACATCTTCACCAGTAAGAGAGGTTCCTCGGGCTGAATTAGGCCCCCAGTGACGCTTGTCTAACTCTCGCTGGTTTTAATAGCTTTGCAGAGATAAAGGTAAACAATTCTGTTGATGCACTAACTGGATCAGAAACCAGATTATTTCCTCCTACCTGTATTGGCTCTGCAGGGCTAGTAAGAGTAAAAAGCAGCATACACATTTTCCCCCTCTACAGTCAGCTAGCCAGATTCTGATCAGGGAGCAAATCTGGTTGAGTAAAAACTGTTGTTTTCACGTTGTTTCTTTTCAGATTAAAACTGCACTTGAAGCAGAAAGGTGCAGTGCAGTGCTGCAATACATCAATTTATTTGAATCGGGCTATCCTGACACACCAGATACAAATACATATTTACTAAAAAGCCCATATTTGACCAGTTCTAATTCTGCTAATATAGTTCTGGGAAAGATTTTAGACTTACATTTCCAAAATTAAATGGTGAGAAAACTGCTTTGAATGGCTGAATTCTGTAATTAAATGACACAATTTTCCTTATTGTACTAAGAATTGATTGTTTAAACCAAAATGTCATTGAAATAAATTAGTGTAATTGTGTATGTTTCCCATTGTTTTGTAAAAAGGACAAGGGCCTGAACAAATTGTATTTTCAAATCCTGTGCTAACTCTATTTTAGAAATGCCTACATTGTAAATAATTATCCTGTTGAAGTTTTAAGTCATTATTTCTGCAGTTGCCTGGGGAACTTTACAGACGAACGGTATTAATAAGATGCCAGGAGTAAGAATTTCTTAACTTCATCTCTGTCATAAAACAAAATGCATATAAACAAAATGGCATTTTCATTCATAATTACTTGACCTTCTGCAGATCTGGGTGAAGAATGAGGGAATTTTGATTTTATGTTCAATTTAAATGGAAAATTCTAAATCCAGCAAGCACTGAGAATCCAACATGCACTGAGAATCAAGCATCCCAAACTTTGTGATAAAAAAAGGTATCTGCTAATTATCTTCCCACTCAGAAGGTCTCAGCAGAGGAGTCCCCAGAGTCTGCAAAGCTTACACTGGAAATTGCTCATGGAAACATTAGATCTCCACTTATTTTAATGAGGAAGGGAGTGCTGTCCAGAAGTTGGACATGGGGACAGGGAATAAATATTTTGGGTTCTATTCCTGTACATTTCTGCTTCCTATACATAACTTATCTGCCCTCATAAAGGGCTTAGAGCTGAGAGTTTATTCATAAATGTTTAAATATTTTTTGCAGTCCTTTAAATAAAAGCTTATTATTAGAGTGCATCTTCATGAATGGCTGAACACCCAGCCCCACTGTGTTTTGTTTCGTTGGGTATGAACAGTTCTCTAGCCACTCACCTTCCTTCCCCACTGCCCTCTTAGTTGGCATATCCAAAGGAGGGTAACAGGATGTTTTTGCATCTCTTTCTCCCCTTCAATTGTATTGAAAATGGGTTTCTCTAGCAAGGTAATTTGGAAAGACTCTCAACTCTGCTAGTTCAGAAGAACAAACAGGCCAGTCTGGTCTCTTCCACGCTTCTGGCAAGTTGTGAAACAAACTTTAATTGCAAGGAGGTGCTCTGAATCGGGGGGGTTTTCCTCTCTTTTTTGCAATATCCTACTGGGAGTTTGAAAAAAAAATCTTGAGCCAAGGATTCCCTTAGGCATTGACAAACACTATATTTTGTTGTGTTTCTAATGCAGCCATAGTCAACCTGGAAAAAAGTGTGCCTTGTGCTGGTTTTCAACGTAAATCAAAGAGGCAGCATGTCTTTAATGCTTATTCATTTGGATATCTCATATATTTTTCCGATTTTTTTTTTTTTTTTTTTTTAAGTTAGCATTCCCCTATAGAGGTGCCATCTGATGTGTTCATGTCCCATAACAGACACAGACTGGTAAGGAATCAGAGTCCTTTTCTTCTAATCCTGAAGAAGCCCCTTTATTGGATTTAGGGGCATGATACTTGATACTGCTTTTCTTAAACTACTCCTTCCACTTTCTTAAACTACTCCTTTCACTCCCCACTTTGTTTCACTGTATAGCTGCTGCCCAGAAACTTCCCCAGCCCCCATCCTGCCGGGCTTCCTGCTAGAGTTTTAAAGAAATAGTATATAGGCTACTGGCCGTCCCTCTTCCTGTATTATACATCCTTATCTATTAGCTGTCTCAGGGTGTTAATTTTTTGCTGCCAGCAGGATGTGAATTTTATAGTCATATCAATGATATGCCAGGCAGTAGAGGCAGCAAGGGATAAGTGTGGGGGTGGGAGGAGGAGGGCATAACTGGAGGTGCGGGAGTGGGAAAATGTGTATGGATACAGGTCGACCCTGAAAGCAGAACCCAACAGGCAAGCAAGTTGTCAAAGTGATTTTCATTATTAAGTCAATATTTTCAATTCAAAGCACTGATGAATGACTTGTGGTAGCTTTTACAGCTGTTCATTATACAAAACATAATTTGTTTCCCTGCTACTTTGTCCATGTGACATTCTATACCCTCATGTTTATGCTTTTTACAAAATTATGATAAGTCTTGTACAAAGTATGCCTGCTGAGGTACCATTTGAAAACTCATAATTTCCTGATCATTATTGTCCTGGTAAAATTTGTGGCAATATTTTATGTAAAGTTATGAAATTCTACTGTATAAGGCATGTTCCAAGTCTGGAGAAACCGCTTCATACCAGTTTCCCAGAGACAAAACGCTAGCCAACACCTTACTCAGGTGTCAACATAATCAAATGAACTATAACCTGGTTAAGTTTCTTTGGCAGGAAAAAGGGTATGAGCAAAAAATTTACATGTTGGCAAAGCAATAGAGTTGCAGTGCCTGAGCCCCAGCTGGAGATGATTCTCAAAAAAGAGGAAAGATATAAAAATGAGGAACAAGGGCCTCAAATCACCTCTCTCCCTTCATCTCTACTCACAGTAACAACAACGTTTGAAAGACAAAAGAGCATCAGTGAACTGGGGGAGTGGTCCTGGCTGAAGGAATCCAGCTAGACTGCTGTGAACATAAAGTGAGAGAAATTTTGCTTTACGTTCATTTAGCTTGTTAAATTAGGTATTAGTTTGCACTTTATCTTTTGGTTCTTTGTAACTAATTCTGACTTTTATGCCTCATTACTTGTAATCACTTAAAATCTATCTGTAGTTAATAAACTTGTTTTATTGTTTCATCTAAGCCAGCGTATTTGGATTGAAGTGTTCATGAACCTCCATTTGAAATAACAGGATTTGTGCATATCATTTTCAATTCATGAAATGATGGACTTCTATGAGCTTGTATTGTCCAGAAGGAAAGAGCTGGGCACTACAACATGCACATTTTTGGGGACAAGTGTGGAGCTGACACTTTCCTGGTGTCATTCTGCAATATAATTCAGGAGGGGCAGACTAGAATTACTGATATAATTTAGCTGGGAGTGTTTTTTTATGCTATAGCCTGTGTGGGAACAGACCAGGAGTGGTTGCTCTCAGTGAAGCCATGTAAAAGACACTCCAATTGGAGAGTTTAGGGAACAGAATTGTTCAACTATCCAGATTGTACATTGAGGAATGTCACAGTCCACTTCCCTCCTGTTTTGCTCATTGTGTTGTCCCACCACTTGCTAACGTTATAGGATGTTTGAGGTTTTGTGTGTGTGTAGGGTGCCCTACTGCAATCCCAGGAATAATAATTGGTAGTCTCATTTCATTTGCTTCATGGCATCTGTCATTCCTTATTAGTGCCAGCCTCAAAATTATGAGTCAAGACCTAAAATAGCATTAGATTGGATTATAAATAATGAGATCTAAAAATAATACATTTGGGGTTCTTTTTATTTGCCTCCTGGGCTTTGAGCATTTAGGAGTCATATTTTCATGTTTTCTTCAATCATCAGGGCTAAGCCTTGGGTAATCAATGGACTTCAGGACCTGGGGCTTTAAATCCCCCTCCTCCACCCCCCCAAAAAAGCATGAGACTTATGATAAAGTGAAGAGAGGTGATAACACTGAGATGCCCCTCATGTGAACTTTAGAAACAATAGATTATCTAGCACTATAGCTGTCTGTTCTTGGAAGTTTTCCATTATGATTAACAGCAGGACCCTCCAATGGCTGCTAATGGGATGCAGGCTTTTGTTTCCAGCACTTCCCATTCCATAGTACTCAATTTCCTTTCATCAAGAGCCCCCATCTTTGTTTTCCTCAAAGCTGAATAAGCCTGGGGCATTACATATACCTATTTGCTGTAGACAACTTCAAAACATTAAGTAATAAATTGAATCTTAATTGGCCTCTGTGGTACTGTAGCAAAAGCTTTTGACAGGTCAATATAAAATTGTACCAATGAAAAGTCACAGTCTGTGACTACAGCTAAATATTTATGTATCAAGGAATTGATGGCACAGTGCTCTGCTTTCCTGAAAAGGCAGTGGGGTTACTCAACTAAGATTTTTAACATAGTCTTAAACCCGTCTCTGAGTTCCGAGCTCTAATAAAGTTGATCCAATTCTTTCTTGGAAGTTGTGTGAATGATGTGGAACTGCATCTCTAAAGAGACTTGACTTCAAGTACTTTCAAATACCTTAGCATTTCCCTCAGGCTCAGGGACACACTAGTAGACAAGGAATACAATGGTTCTCGTGTTACAAGCATTTACAAATACAATTAATATTCAAAACACCCTGTGAAGTGGCATGATTTGAATTGTACAGAGAGAATTACCCACAGGTTAAGTGACTTGTCTGAGCTCACACAATGAGTCAATGTCTACTGGGACTAGAACCCCGAGCAGCCTGGCTCCCGTAGCCTGACCTGACCATTTAGCCAAGTTCAGTGAAAACCTACAATATGTGCAGTGCCTTTTCCTTCTAAAGGAACTCCTGCAACCACAAAATGGAAACCAGCCTATAAAAAACCTAGCTTTGTGTTTTGTCCTGTGCTCATGAAAGTGTTAGTTTCTCTTTAACAATATCTTTATAAGCTCGCTTTTTATATATCTGCACTCTGGTATAATGGCCTCATCACCGCTCAGGCTCTTCAGCTCTGTCTAGTCAGTGATCTCAGCTCTGTCCTGAAAGGCTCACCCTGTCTGGATGGTAAGTAATAATTCAATCTCCCTATTAGTTTAGGTCTAAGCCTCTAAAGCATGGAGAGTGCCAGTAGTGATAGACTGTACCGGTTATGCTTGGTGGCTTTATAATATTGAATGAACTGTCAGCTTCAAACTCATTTTATTTAGGATGTAGGCTGATCATGAGCCATAGTCCCCAAACGGCATATGGAATGCTTTCTGCTCAGAGCCAAATCTCTTACTACAACAGCCAACATAGAGCAATGGGAATACAGCAGGACCAGGGGAGCCAGAGGGACTGCAAAAGTGGGGGGCACACACTTGCTCACAATGCCACACACTCAAACTGCCTTCCTGTCATGCCATGGGGAAGGAGCTCTGCCATTACTCCACACAGCTCTGGTCAGGAGCCAAGTGGGGGGCTTGGGCTCCTACCCCACCACTGCACCCCTGCCAAGTTCAAGGTCTCAAAAGTGGGGGGCATGGTGTTCTGGGGTGTTTATTCCCACATGGGCATAAAGGGGGATAATAAGCCTTTGGGAGGCTGTGTGAGAAGCAGTCAATAGGGGAGAGACTGCAAGAAGCAGCCAGTCAGGCCCCTCTAGGCTCACATTAAAAGGGTGATGGGGCAAAGTTAATCAGTTGTTTCCTAGAGCTCAAGAGGGGTAGGACTGGGTTCTTAATAGGTGGATGGACGCAAGTGCTTTGGACAAAGCAGATGCTAGCAGGGCCTGGGAGAATAAGAGTGTGTTCCTGGTTGGCTGTGGGACTGAGCAGCTGGGTGCCCTGAGTTGAGGGCAAAGAAGGTGCTGGGGTCACAGGGAAGTGGCCCAGGGGGTTATAGCAGACTAGACAGAAGTTAAAGAGATGCAGTAGGCAGCTGCTATTTACGTGGTCCCTATGTTGGGACCTAGCGTAGTGGATGGGCCTGGATATCCCCTGTTTATCACTGCGGAAATGGCTGGAAAATAAGACTGTGCTACGCACCCCCTGGAAGGGGGACATATGGAGGATGACCTTACCAGAGAGCTGAGTTGCTAAGAGGATGCTGTGATTCCAGAAGTTGAGAGAGGAGCTGTATGTGGGAGCAAAGACAGGGATGGTGTGCAGCATCAGGTGTGTTAACCTTGAGCTACTCCCCAGAGCAACCAGCAGGAGGCACCAGTCTAGTGATGAGCACTGCATCTAGTGACAATGGGCCCCTCTATTTAAAAAGAGTGTATGTGTGTGTGAGGAGGGAAGGAGGCAACTGCCTTTTCCCTCCCATCTGCGGAACCTATGATCAGGATTTGTCAGGAGTAAATTTCACACTTTCCCAAACGTTCTCAGATAGGCTCAGATGGACGTTTTTCAAGTGGCAACAGTGATTGTATGACAAACAGCCTGCAAAACCATAAACACTAAGCTATATACAGAAAATCTATCATTATACCAAGTAGGGTGTGTAACTACCTTAGGAACTGCTCTATGATTGGTGTTAAACTGCCAAAATTCAGGTTCCCCCTGATGGGCTCCACCTTCTTTTCTCATTTGTATAGCTGTATATTAAGAGGATATTTAATTCTACTGTTTATCACTTATAGAGCTCTTCATGCAAGGATCTCACAGCACTTTACAAGGGGACAGGTATGCAGCATTATCCTCATTTTACAGGTGGGGAGACCCAGGACACAGAGTTAACAGTAGGGCCAGAAAAGAACCCAGATCTTCTGATGCATGACATGGATGGTGATGGCAGAGTGAGAACAAGAGCAGACAGCAGTCTCAGATCAATTGTTTACCCTCGTTCCAAATCCCCAAAGTTAATTTCCTTGAAAATTATCTAATGGAATTTTTGGCTACCAATGGATCAATGATTAAGGTGAACAATAAATTGGAAACCTGTCTTGTTCCCCTTGATAATTTAAACTCTCCGAATTAAACCCCTGAACCCTTTCCTATCAACCTGAGGAACTGTAATAGCAAAATCCAGACAATGACTGTTTAGGACAAATACAGAGCCACTTAGACTGTGACCAAGAATCACCTGCCAATAGTCTCATGCACTTCTTCAGCATTGTGGATGCAATGTTTTCAAATGGCCACTACCAAGAAAATAAGAATTGATTGTTACTCAGTTTGTTATTATAAATGACCCCTATAGCCAGTCAATCTGTCATCTTAATGGATTCAATACCTAAGCACCATGTGGTTTTCAAAGCTGTTGTAAGACCTTCGATATTTTACATTAATGCTTTTGCTAAAGGTTTGTTTAGTGGGGGGCTGAGGAGGAGAAAGAAGCGAACGTAGGAGGAACGTGTTAAAAAGAAATTATAAACCTTCTGCTGTACAAGTTTGGAGAATGGCTTCAAAGATTCCATTAAAAAATAGATATGGGGCCAGAACAAAAGTAAACAGAAGAAGCTATTTAGTTATTGCAGAATAACCCAGTAGGAGCAATGCATCTAAGAGAACTTTGGCTTTGAGGCACAACATGGTGTTGATTAGTGCAAATAAACCTCTAAGAGAGGCACCTTTCAGCAATTACAATCAGACATTGCCACTGGGGCTTCAAAAGCTTCATTAGCAAAATCCTCTCCCAAAGCGAGCTAAAAATCTCAAATACCAAAGAAGTTAAACTGCTCAAGAACTTTTTTTGCATGTGATTATTTGCACATGGTTATCTGCTTTAAATAAAAAATTTAGGAATATAATTACACACATTCATGAAGAATAAAAAATCATAATGGCCCATTCCTGAATCCTGAAAATAAATGCAGCATGTGCTATAGAATAAAAGGGCAAAAAAATCTTTCTGAATATGTGGAGCTGCATTGATGTTTTACAGTCATTTAAAAAAAAAGCTGTACAATCTGAAAGATGAAGGTTCTTTTAGACACTGTTTAGGGGCATACTGGAGAAACATTCAGTGACAAATGAGATAATTCCATGTTTTTATTAGGGTTTGCTGATTAATAGCAACTTCGTCTTTCTTAGGTCTCAATCTTAAAACATTTAAGGATGTGTGTGTGCATAACTTTACTCATGAGTAGGCCTACTGAACACTATAGGATTACTCACATGAGTAAAAAATGCACACATACTAAAGTCTTGCATCCCAGAGTTTTGTAAGGAATAAGGAACAGTTGTGAATGGCACCAGGATTAAACACATTTGCCACCCCCCAAAAGAAGAACCTGGTAACTACACCCCGTAAGTAAAATGTTTAAGCCAAAAAACTTTCTCTACTCCTGCTATCATGAAGGTGGTTCAACTACTGGAATTTCTAGTTAAAAAGAAGGCCACATGTATTTCCAGTTTTTTTACTATCAATTGTTCATGACACACTTGCAAATTTTTTAAACATTTATTCCCTACCATTATATTCAAAAAAAATTTTTTGCTATTTTTTATGGAGCAAAAACCAGCAAGATTCTGCCTATTGCATAACTGAAGATGTCTTCAATTACGTCAGCATAGTTCTAGGAAGAGGGTTTGCTAACTTACGTTTCTTCTGTTAGCTGACTTTGAGTAAACTATTTGTTACTCTGTTTGCTTTAACTTCTCAATCATAAACCAGTGAGTTTTAAGAGAAGGAGTTATTTGGGAGGTGGAGGACATTCCCCATCAGACTATAGTTAGTATAGAAGAAGTCAAATTTTGGACCAAGTTACATAATAAGATAAAGGTTACCAGAATCAAAAATGCAAGCGTGTGACAAGCTTTTAATCTTAGTGGCATGCACATCACAAAATGCTGCATTCTACACCCATGCTTTTGGAATTTAATCCTTAATAACAAATAGTGACCAAAATCTGACAGAAGGACCAGCATGAGCATTGCATGAACTTTGGTTTCTTTTTTTTAATGTGTGGCACATCTAGAAAATATTGTTTTCCTTCACGATATTGCCTTCACAGCACCATGCTGTAAGAGTGGCATGCCTGGCCACAGAACTATTTAGAGTAGTAAGACCATCAAGGGAGTGCATGTGTGTACTTTGCCTGTCACAATTCACACACCAAAGGGGTGTGTATGTGTGACCATGTTGTCCTCTGCAACAATCCCTCAGTGCATCTCTAGCCATTAGATAGAATTGCCACCTTGCCTTTTCTGAGTACTTTTGTATTTACATTTTAAAAATAGTTAGATTGCTCTAGTCAGTTGTAGTGCAGCTGATTTTTGCAGTTATTCTGGTTAAAATTAGTATTGTTCTCGCAGAGCTGTTGGGCTAGGCCACTGTGGCAGCCTTGATTAAGTAGGATAGAATGTTCCATTTTAGGGATGTACATGTCTTGGCTTTTCTTCTCTAAATGGATTAATGACCAGAGTCATGATGCCTACAGTGTGGCTCTGCATAGGAAGCACATTTGCAGAACAACACTTGCTGGATAAGTAACCTGATTTTTACAGTAATTCATTAAGGAGGGGATTTTTCAGATTTGTGATCCTCATCTTCCAGTACAAACATACTGTATGTCTTATGATGGTGTTTTCAGTCGGAGTGGTACAGTCTGCAAATTCAGGATAGAGAACAATTAAGCAGCTTTCTTTTTGGTGACTGGAAAAAGATACCTTGAAGAATCAACACATGTAAATCTAGCCATAGATATGAGTCTAGCTAGTGGCTGAAGAATGACCACACATTTGAGAAGTAAGTCCCTCACATTCCACCATCATTGTCAAATTTGCATAAGAGCCACATTGTAAGCAGTAAAGTGTCTGGACTGATTTTTGTTGGGGATCTTCAGACACGCAGGAAACCTGATCTCCTGGAGAAATTAGTCTTTAAAAAAGAAAGTAAATTCTAGGAAGTCAGATATTTTATTACCTGTATGACAGACAAAGTCAGGATGGAAGGAGTCAATGTAATCAAACGTATGGATAATAAAAGTAACCAATTTATGAAACTCATTGTATTTCTTTAATTATCTCAAATAATAGAAATGATTACAGGAATATTGGCTCAGCTCCTTAAAAGTATTTAGGCTCCTTACTTCTATTGAACGTGACAACCTATAAAACCAGCAACCCAGAACAAACAAAAAACATTAGGTGAACTCCTGAGCTCACTAAATCAATGGGAATTTGTCCACTGACTTTTCTGTGGTAAGGATTGAAGTTGGCTGTATATTTCCAAATTGCTTGGATCCTAAAGTGACTCCACCCTGGGAATACTCAAATTTACTAGACATAAGAAGGTGATGTGTTGACTGCACAGTGGAAACACTGAATATATAGGTACGTCTGTTAGAATAAAAATAAGAGCTATAGAGAAAAAATAAAGAATTTAGGATTGGGTGTTTTTCATAGAAATCACTTGCTCTCACTAAGAACCTGTCAGTTGCTGTCCAATGTAATTTGGTTCTTTGCAAGATGATGGTATGAATAACAGGGTGATAAATATGTGTACAGTCAATATCTGCTCATCCTAATGCACATAAATGGCATTAGGCTCCAAGGCTTAGTACAAGGAGACTGTTGTAGCAACACAGTGTAGAATGTGATGACAGCAGAATGTGTGACATTAGAATGGCAAATGAAAAAAGAACGGTTTCTGCAGTGATTTATTTGGGGTTTGAAGAGGGATGGAGGTCAGCTTTCTGTGTGAGCTGGCTGAGAAATGTAGGCGTGTGTGAGGATTTGAGACTGCATCTGGTGTGTGTGTGTGTGTGTGTCTGTGAATGTCTAAACTATCCTGTCCAACCTGCATTAAGGTCTGTGTAGAAAGAGATTTTGGCAGGTGAGGGATTTGTCCTTCAGTTTCTGATTTCATTACGTTCCAACTGGATTGGATGGGAGAGTAGCGGCCAAGGAGGAGAAATATTGGTCAAGACTATTGGTACAAACCCCAGCTCTTAGGAAAATTGCCATGGATTCTTTAAAATTCATACAGATAAGAAAGGTCTTTGGTTCTTATTCTAAAGATCTATCCAGAGCAAACAGCATGGAATTCAAAAGAATTGCCTATTAAGGACTTTGAACCTATTCCTCTTCAACCTGTAGCTTAGATCTCTAAACCAGCCTCCTCTTCATGGCCAGTTGGGATATTTACAAAGTTATTATTAGGCTGTGGTGTGTTTTGCAGTTCCCATTTGGACATGTACTTTGCTTTAAATGAGAGAGAATATTCAGCTTTACATTGTATTCATAATGTAATGACATGTAACAAACAAATTGAGAAATAAAAATTTTTTAAAATTATAAATGGAATTTCTATGCTGGAGTCCAGGAAACCTGGTCAAACTTTGTAGTGGAAAACAATAAAATGCCTCAGAAAATAAATATCCATCATTCAGGAGGGGAAGTTATTAATGAGATTGTCCTTCTCAGAGTAGTCTGTATCCTGACAATCTCTAATGAGACTATCCTTTGAAGATTCAAGCATATTGAGAAATCATGCTGTGTTTTAAAAAAAGAGTTTTGTGAGGCAATTAACTACTTCAACTGCAATGGTGACTGCAAGTAGTTGTCAATTTGGCAGGCAGAACTGATACAAGAAAAGTAAGAATAGTTGTGAGGAATATAGTAGCTTGTATTCTATGAAAGAGATTCAGCAGAAATGTGCATCACATGTTTTGAGCTTGCTTTTATAGTTAAAGGAGGTGCCATCAACAGACCACTGAATTTGCTCTGCGTAATTGTAATAATGCCAGCTACCAGGTGGCACTTCTACCAGTAGTCAATGAATAGTATATATTGAAACAAACTAACAGCTGAATTCAAACTTCCATTACACAACCACAGCCCCTAGTGAAGTTGAGGGGAACTATGGTGCATATCCAAAGATAGAATTTGAGTCTTGTTTGGTTAGCCAATGGGACTGAATTGGGCACATATGGGGAAAATAAATGGATAACTATTCATTAGAAAGCACATCAAGTTACAGCTAGAAACTCCCCTTCCTCTCTCTCCCTCTCCCCCCCGTGAGATTACTGATCTTAAGAAAAATGAAACTTTTGGGCTGAATATCATTCACTTACAGCCTACACAGCAGTCATCTAATGCTGCTTTTTTTTAAGGTCCATGGGCAAAACTCATTCCCAGCGTAACTTCATTTACTTCAGTATGGAGTTGAAAATAGGTGACTTCAAAGGACTTGCACCACCTGTGAATTGCATCTGACACTTGGGATTTTTGTGTGCTATCATCCTGCATGTGGAACCTCCATTCAAGTCAGCTGGAGATATATGAAGATATCAAAGGAAGAAAAATATGACTCCTATTCAGGGGGCAAGTGGGATATATGATGAAGTAGGTCAGTGGTTCCACGGATTTTGAGTCATAAGAAAATAGCCAAGAGGACTTCACAGGAGCTCATTAGAGAGCATGGGATCAGTAACAACATTACCAGCACATAAAGGACCAAATTGGTGGACATGTAATACAAGACAAAAAGATATAGGAAAAGAAATGGCAGCAGGTAATTCTCCAAAACCTCAAGCCAATGTGTGTATGGGGTAGAGGTAGGCAATGAAAGAAACAGGTGTCTACAAGGAGAGCGCTATAAAGAAGAGGAGGGGGAAGCAAATAACTACAATAAGTACAAACAGGTGCCCCAAGACAAAATGAAACAATTAAATGTAGTGGCCTACTGTTATAACATAGGGCCAAATTATCCTTTCCACTTAAAAACACACAAAAGAAAATTTGCTGCAAAAATTGTGCAGAGTTCAGCCAGCAGAATAAGCACTTTGGTCCAGAGCCACGAAGGTATTTAGGCTCCCAATTTCCACTGCAATCAATGGAAGTTAGGAACCTACATACCTTTGTGGATCTGGGCCCTGGATACTAAGATGCTGAGGATGGTATGCTTAGCTAAGCATAAACATCATGCTCATCACTATGGTATCTAAATGTTTATTAGGCATACCTACTTTCATCTGAAGTCAATGGGAGTTCTGCAAGACTTTTATGACACTACAGCTTATAATTGAGTTTGTAATCAGTTAGTGTAGCATGATTGCCTCTAAACAAGGTTTGTGTCTGCTCTCAATAAGATTAAAACTTGGTTAGTAACTATGGCAGCTAACAGTGTTTCATTCATTGCAAGCAGGCTAGACAGTCATGTGGCTGTTTTAATGTAACTGGTTTAGCAAACTTTTTGTTTTGCAAAGATGACAGGTTCCTCTAACCAGTTTGGCTGGTCCTCTTTCCCACCACATCTGTGTGGTAGGAGATCATTGAGTGCATCACTTCATGAGTGTCTCTGTGTGCTCTGGGCACTCTGCCCCAAATCTAATGCTCATTTCACAAGAGCATTTTAACTTAAATTAATAATTCTTCAGAATATGACAATTGCTTGAATAATATTCACATGGTTGGTAGAAAGAACTAGTAAGATGATCATGAAGATTTCTAATTTAGCTGATGATGAGGACCAAGAATTTTTTATCTCAAACAAAAAAGATGTGCCTGTATTCTAATCAGCAAAATTAGAATGAGCTATCAATTGCTGTTATAACCAAGGGGCCTAATCTGATTCTGGGATCATTTAAAATACATTACAGTAGAGACTCATGGAAAACTTGGCAGTACTCCTTCCTGTCTGAGATTTTGCTTATTACTGCAGTTAAATTGACCCTGATTAAATCATTTTTGTAACACTTCCTTTACATGAAATAAATTATGACTCCTTCACCTTCCTCCTTCCCTTCTAGTTCAGGTATGAAGTTTTCCATTATTTCATCGTACCTCAGTTTGCCCCAGAAAATTATGAAGCATGTTGATATTTATGGCATGGTGGCAATTCTAAGCTGAGGTAACACTTTGAGCTGGCTCTATGGATGATTGATGTCGGTTGTATGTTATTCTGTAGTTTTATCAAGGGCAGTTGAAATAACAACAAAAATACAACATTATCCATAATCAAGACAAGTACATAAATATTTGTAGCTTGGCGAAATCCAGGGGAGAAGAAGCCTGGAATATATTGCTAAAAAATAATGAAAGCAGGAGGAAAAATCAAAATCTTGTTGCCATCCTAGCCTGGTACTGTATATTCAGTCACATGAAACAGGGGTAATGGTATAATTATAAGGGCTTAGATGTGTTTCCAATTATTTTATCAAGGTCCAGAACTGTCTCATTTCAGTCTATTTCCCATACAAATATTTCATAGAAAAGAACAAAAGTCCTCAAAACATTTTATCTCTCTTTCATGTAACGTTTGGTAATTCACTCCCACTATTCCAGTAAAGGCCTTGTGTTTTAAATCTTCCTGCTTTCCTCCCATTTTCTAGCCATATTTCTTCATCTAATCATTAGTCGCACATACACTTGTATTCTATCTTTAATGAAATATTGTTGGGTAAGAATCAAAGGACCCTTCTATGCCATCTCTTTGTTTAACAGTGTTTTGTATTTTGAATGAGAACTAGGCCCAAATAATATATTTGGCTCTTGCCATGTGTTTTGAAGCTCACTGTTGTTATTAAGAAGGCATATAATGGCAACTTCATGGTTAGGACAGTCCTTGTGTCCCTAGGATTTCACTGCCTCAAGAAGTACTTTCTGACCTTGTTCTATGCGGATGCACTGGTCCATTTTTAATAATCCCATCATCCTTGCTAACCACCTGAAAATCACCAGGTTGAAACTAAATTCTCCCTAGTTTATATTTTACCATTTACCTAGTAAGTTCTTCTATTTAGAGACCCTTTAATTTGGACTACATGTATTGATTTTGTGTTTTGTTATATCCAATTAAAAAGTTGGGGCTCTTTCCTTAGGGCTCTCCTCCTAGTTTCTCCTTACTTGTTCACATATAATACTACCATGTTGTTTGTCCTTTACACATTTTAGGGGAAGCTGAAGCTGGGGCAAGCGGCTGGGGTGCCAACCTGTTGATGTTGGAACATTCCTATGTCTACCACTGACCCTGTATGTATGTGAATTACAGATGGGTTCATCAGTCTGTCAGGCTCATGTTCTGCTGGATCTTTCAAGTCTGGAGTACAATCTGTGCTGTAGAACTGACTGGCGCATCTGCACTATGCTTTGGACATAGAATACAGACTTTCCCAAGGAACTCTCTGACATCACTGCGGGAAGGAATGCATCCTCCATACCATGTCTGACTAGCCTGGAAGCCTTTGAAATCTACGTTCCAGTGTTGCACGAACAAGGTCACATGAAATTAGTGCAATGGCTGTATCAGACAATGACAGCACAGCATAATACTTAAGTAACACTGACTTAATAAGTTTTCAACTAGACACATTAAATATAGGAACATAGGACTGCTGGTTAGACATTTTATGCTAAGCCCTGAAATTGACATGCTGGATGACCATGGGCCATTAACCTTTCTGGAATAGATGCTGCTCTTGATCATCTCACTGTAAATTTTGATTAGCTCTACTGAAGTATGTGGGCCTTATTCTGATCTTCCTTATACTGTTTATTAAAGTGGCATAATTCCATTAACTCCAAAGGAGATAGTCCTGATTTACAATTGGATGAGATTAGAATCAATCATATTGAGACAAATTCTTTGGCTTGCTCCTGCTTCTTTGTGCTGCTGTAGAGGAGTAAAGGGACCAAAGAAACTGATGGATCTTCATAGCTGAGGCCACTGTAGGGGAATCCCCAGCCAGTGTAGCGCTTGCTCTTATACCCTCCCCCCAATGCAATCCCCAGCATGAGTGCAAGCCAGGAGGGAAGATGGAATGTAACTGAAGCATGCCGTACTCTGGTAATCCTGAATTAGCGGATGGCACTTTGAGGGCTGTCAATAGCTGGCATAGTTCATTACTTCTATAAACTGTGCTATTGCAGAGCTAGCTTGAGAACCAAAGTGCACAACCGGCTCCCTTGTCAGCTCACCTCGCTCTGAATTGCCCAGCAAAAAGTAGATACATCAGAGAATCTGGACCACTGACTTCAGTAGAATTACAATGGTGTGATCAGAACTGCACACTGGCAGAACCAAGCCTTTTGTGCCTCAGGTCAGGTATCTCATTACTAGTAGTAAATACTTATATTATGGTACCCCATTGTGCTGGGTACTATACAAACACAGAAAAGAGACAGACCCTGCCTTGAAGGTCTTACAATCTAAAGCTACAAATGGACAAAGTATAGGGGTATGAAACATACAAGCAAATGGACCTGGTGAAGAATTGGCATGATTGATTATCAGTGATGTGGGTACTTACCTCCCTTCCAGGGGATGTGGTAAAGCTTAAACCTTTGTGGGATCCTTTGATGAGAAGGGCTTAACAATGCACTGTAATATTATTATTAGTTTGATGGAACAAGACCCTAATGTTTGTGAAGTTTCCCCTACCCCACAGGCTGTGGAGCAAAGTTCTGCCATGGCTGTGTGGATGAGGAAGGGAAGGCAAACCCTGAAACTCCTCAGCTGGAGAAAAGTAAGCAAGAGTGAAGGAAAAAACAGGGGCTCCCACATGTGCTGAGACTGCTGTGGGGTTACACACAGGCCAATGGGGTGTTTATAGGGAACTTGTGGAGAATAGGGGGGAGAAAGGGTGAAGACACTGCCCTAGGGTGGAGGGGGAAGACACAGGGCAAGTAGACTGAGAAATACAGTGATATGAGATAGGTGGGGGGGGGATGGAGGGAGCTGGGGGATGAAGGCATCAGAAAGGGAAGAGGAAACAGCTGGAGAAGAGGGCTGATGGAGAGAAGCAGAAGAGGGAAAGAGGTGTCCTCTGGGCCAGAGAGGAAGGTGTGAGGGGGGAGGGGTCCCACAAGGCAGGAGGAGTTGGTAGGGCTGCCACCTCTGAGGTGCACAAAACCCAGACATCCAGGATGGTCATGAGTGCCTGGGGTGTAGCTGTTGTTGACCGGGGTCCCCTGGGGCAGAGGCTGTTAATGGGGAATAGAATCCTGGGGGCGGAGGGGGAGGCGGTTAGTGGGTGTGGGGAGTCCCGCGGGGCGCAGGGCAGGTGGCGGTTGGGGTGGGGGAGGGGGGAGTCCCGCGGGGCGCAGGGCAGGTGGCGGTTGGGGTGGGGGAGGGGGAAGTCCCGCGGGGCGCAGGGCAGGCGACGCTCCCAGCCGCTCTCTCGCCTCACTCCAGCACCGCCCTGCGGACAGCGCCCGGCCAGACGCTCGCTCGCGCCCCACGTGGCCCCTCCCACCCTTCGTATCGTGACCTCACCGCGCCCGTCGAACAACGCTGAGTACAGATTGCAAGCGCGCGGCCGCCGTCCTCCCACGTGACAGGTAATGCTCCTGACCCCCACCCGCCGACGGGAGTCGCTGCTCTTCCATCCCCAACGCCCCCCCGCCGCGTCGGGTCTTCAGGCGCGGGCGGGCCGGGCCGTTGCGGGGGCTGCCCGCGTCACTGCCGGCGCCTGCCCGCCCCGCGCACAGGTGTGTTCCTAACCCTCCCCTGCCCTGCGCCAAAGCGGAGCCCGTGTAGCCTGTGCGCTCAGACGGGGCCGGGGGCCCGGGGCCCGGCGCGGGGGCCAGCGGAGGCGCCGCGCGGTGGAGAAGAGGCGGGTAACTGCCCTTGGCGGGAGGAGGAGGGGGCCCGGTGTCTGTGTAAAGCCATGGGTTTGGTGGGCGAGGCCTGGCTTCCCCGGCAGCGGGTCGCTGGGCGGAGGCGGGGCCTGCCGCTTTGCCCTTGGGGTGGGCAAAGGCTGGCTGAGGACAGCAGTCCTGGGAATTCCTTGGCCAGCACATCTGGCCGCTCAGGGGTACGCGGCCGCTGGCTAGTGTTTCACTAGTGCCATTGCCAGGCCCAGCTGACTCCCTGCCTAGGCTGCTTCTGAGTCATGGGGGCTAAGCTGGGGGTTTATCATGGTCGCTGCGGTGAAGCCAGGCACTGAACCCAAAGTGATAGGGTCACCTCTGCTTTATAGGATACACACCTTTTGGACTAATGTAATGTGGCTGCTACTGTCTATCCAAGTAATCCTTGACTACTCTGCCTTGCGTGACCTCCCTGTGGGTTGCAGCAGCAGCAGCAGCACAAATATGAAATGTAATCGTGTTGACATAGAATCATTTTAGTTTGCAAAGAGATGGAGACTTAGCAAGTCTTTCTCTAAAGTTCAACCAAAAAAAGCATTATTTTGCATTCATGATTGGAATATGTAATTCTACAACACTATCTACTGCATATTTCTATTGGAGATCGTGTTGCCTAGTGGATAGAGCACAGAGTTGGGACTCTGAAGACATGGTTTCTAGTCTAAGCTTGGTTTGTTGGTTGATCTTTGGCAAGTCCTTTCACCTTCCTGTGCTCAGTTTTTCATCTGCAAAATGGAAATAATGATGCTTTGTAAAGTGCTTTGATATCCACTATGAACTATATAAGAGCTAGGCATTTATGATCTTGCACTTGGAATGGGAAATATGTTTTAATTGTGCACTTGTGGTTCACTTAATCCTGAATGTGTAAAGGAAAGTCTTTAATTCATAGTTTCTCCCTTTTCTTATTCATCCAGGAGTTACACAGATAAGCAAAAGAGAATGGTAATGTTGGTCCTAACTTGATTATTAGCTTTCCAAGCTAGGGCCTTTGAGTAAGAGGCTTGCATGACTGAAACAATAATAGAAGTCTGCTTGGCCTTCATTGTTATGCTAAGGTCTGATACATCACTATGAATATTTTGACAATCTGATTAGCTGTAACTGTTCTATCTTGGGCCTTGTGAACAGCAGACTGAAAAGACAATGTTGTGTTCAGTAGTCATTGTAGGGTGATGCACTTAACTTTCACACAGGAGACTAAGAACAAAAGTGACTTTCCTTCTCCTGCCTTTCAACTACTTGTCCTAACTACTCCAGGAGACTGTGAATGTGATGCTACCAACTTTATTGTCCACCAAAGCATACCAGCTGGGTTTTATGTTTGTTTGTAAAAGAGTTGTATGCCCATTTCTGATTGATTTATTTTTCTCACCCTCTTTTGGGTTTTGCTTACATGTAGATGACTTTAAAGATTTATTGTGTGTGAATAAATTGTTTGGCTACCCAAAAGATAAAAAAACAACAACCCACCAAAACAAACAAACCCACTCAAAAGAAAGCCATTAAGGGGAATGTATTTCTACATTTAGTATAATTCCTTTATGTAGGAAAAATCAAAGATTTAATTTGTAGTGATGTCTGAGCATTTTCTATCCTTCCTTGCCACTGTCTGCTTCTGTGACCCAAGGCTACTTATTTCATATCTGTCTTCTTCAGTTCAAATATCCATAAGGCACTAGCTTCTGTAACGTTTTTCTACCTTTATTCATTCTTCAGCACCAACCATATCCTACAGAAAATTGTGATGTTGAGAAAACTCTTAAGAGGGAGTTGCATTTTGAAAATTAGCCATGTTAAGGGACAGATGTTTTTCTGAAGCTTAGGCCAGATTGTTAATGTTCTTCATGGGAAGAGGTATTGCATCTTCACAGAGATCTAAAAGAACTGCCATACACACCTGGCATTCTAGGAAGAGGTTATTGTACTGGTCTATCGGTCAGTCTCCATACCAAACTTAAGTCTAATGAGCAATGAAAAGAGTCAGCTATGTCAGAAGTTTACCATTGATACCAGACCTACTGTGCGACAACCTTTCCCTTCCATCCCCACTTCCCCTAAAAGGAAGATTAGAAGCAGGGCTATGTCAAAAGATACTTTCTTGTGCAAGGATTGAAAACTAGTTTGAGTGTTAAGTATCTCTTAAACTGTATTACAGTACAGGCATGTAGGCTTTCAGATTTAAATCCACTAGGGCTATCTGTTTTTCTCCACGATTGTAGTGTTGGATTGGTTTATTTTGTTTAAAATATCAAGTTTGCTTTTCCTTCCAGTTCAGTACTTCCTCTCACACTTCAACCCCTGGTAGAGATTTAATTAATATTTTCCTTTCAGTTGCTTGTAACTCAGCATGCTCCCTTGTCAATCACTGTTTTCATTTCAGGTTTGATTTAGGAGACATTGTGCAATGGAATAATCCTAACTGCTTCTTGATTCTGTCTGTTGCCCTTTGTGCTGTTTTTCTTAGTGATGGGCTCAGGGCTAAGTAGGCCAGAATGCACTGTGATCACATTGCTGGTCTCTGTTTTGCTAAATGTTGATGTTAACAACTGATGTCTGTGCTGGAGAGCATAAGGGAAGAACCAGGTGGAGGTTAGATTCATTGAGCAAATATTAATCCTTAATGTAA
The DNA here is from genome assembly GCA_007922155.1 of Mesoclemmys tuberculata. NCBI lineage: Eukaryota > Metazoa > Chordata > Testudines > Chelidae > Mesoclemmys > Mesoclemmys tuberculata. The sequence goes on along the minus strand of ML675609.1, from coordinate 16,487,290 downwards.
ATCTGTTGATTTTGGAGTTATATCAGACATGGCTTTGTCCACTTCTGTTTCATATCTGTGTAAAATGAGATCCCTTTTTTGTTAGTTAGGGATAATATGTCTGGTACCAGTTTGCCTCAGCAATAATATTTGTGCCTTCATAGATGACAATTATTCTGTCTTTGACTTTGTGATTTATGTGTTTCATAATTGGATTATCCCTTAAAATGGAGCACTGACTCTCATGAAATTTAAGCAGAACAAGAGGAAGATGGCTGGAATCACTTGTAGACACCTTACTTCATTCCCCCCCCCCAGCTGCAGTTTTTAAGGGAAACGGTCAACTTGAGATCTAGTCTGTTTTTAAAAAGTGTGGTAAAAGTAGTTGCTGGTGTTATATCTGCCCTAAATATCCCTGGCTGAGTTTTGTGCTTTTACCATCACTTCCTTGTTTTTAAAATGTTTCTCTTCTGTAGTTGCTACATGAAAAAACTCACAAATAGGGAAACTGACTGTACCTGGGGGGGGGGCACGGTGGTGACAGCTTTAGTGGCTGGAGTGACAGAGGACTGGCCAGGGGGACCTCAGAGGGGTCCCTATGGGGGGCCTCTCTTCCTCTTTTGGAGGGTCCCTCAGCCTCCCTCATGTGGTATTCACTCACCCCTTCACCTACAGAAACTACATTCTGTGCGTGGTGGGCACCCCCATAGCTCTACCTCTACCTGCAGGTCTTTGCATCAGTCACAGCCCCACGGTTGCCCCTCGTCATGTCCCCCCCAAGCTTCCTGGCTGGGACACCTGGGCAACCCCCACTTCCTCGAGGGCACTCTGGGCTTCCAGGATCTCAAGCCCACCGGGCAAGGCCTGGGGCACTCCCCTTGGGGTCTCATCAGTGTTGCCTTACCCAGACCCATACATTTTCAGGGACTCCCTGTAAAAACTGTTCCAGGATCACCATGTCAATCATCTCCTCTGCTCTCTGGGTGGTGAGTCACAACCACCAACTGGCCCAATCTCAAAGTCTTTGGGCACACACTCGGGACTGCAGACTCCCTATCCACCTCGCTGCCTGAAATTTCTGGCAGTATCACTCCATGGACAGCCTGACTCGATCCAGTACGGCAGACTTTACCACCTCATGATCTCAGGCCTGTCTGTTGTTCAGGGCCATGTAGGCTGCCTGGGCCTCACCCACCAGGTCGGGTGCCAGTCGTTGCACCCGTGTCGCCTTAGCCATAGGGGCAGGATGGGACATTTGCTCAAAACTGCCCAGGAATGCGTCCAGGTTGTCCGCCCGGCCCATCTTACAAAGTTCAAAGCCCAGTGCTCGTGTGCCATCCGCCATCGCGGGACTCACCAGTTTTTGCAGGAGCTGCTGCTGGACGCTGGCTTGCTTCTTTATGAAATCATGCAGAGATTTTTGCTAGTCAGCCTGTCAGGTAAGCAAGGCCTGCCTTTCCAACTGGTGAGACTCATGGAGGCTTTGCAGGGCCTTCCCCATCGCCTCCTGCTGCTCCATCAACCATTGCAGAGTCATCATCTCCTCGAGCAGGCTGGAACTGTATCCTGGACAAGCCCCCATGTATAAGGGGTTTCTCTGCTGCATCCCCTGTGCTTTGATTCCCCTCTGGCCAACAAAGGATACAAAGGGTTTTTGTGTCCTTTGTTGGCCAAAGGGGACTGAAGCAGAGGGGCTGCAGCAGAGGAGCCCCTTACACTGGCTAACAGGAGAAAATGTGAAACTACTTGTACATAAAAAACTGTCTAATGCACAAAATAAACTGAGGGTTTTTTCCCCCTCTCAGCTCTTTGCTATAATAATATTACCAATACTTGTAGCAGTAGTAGGTGAAACATCTTCCAACATAAGTATGGTTTTAAGTTGACCGTGACCCTTTAAGAATGAACTCAGTATTTATGCCTTGCATCCCCATATGTTTTCAGACCTTTTATTTACTTACTTACTTACTTACTTATTTATTTTGCCAGTAAGCAAAATGATGTTTTATAAGCAAAGATTTTTACCCACTTTCCTCTTGGCTTGCCTGTTCCTGTTGTGAAGTCATGCCTCATTGTGACATCTCAGTTCTTTCCTTGATAAAACACTGACATCAGAAATAAAGGACTTTTACATTATGCTGTGGCAGATCATATGATAGGCACATAATTGCTTTTAATGCCATTATATTAAAAAACTATTCACTTAGAGGTCTAAAAATATATTCTGAACTCTGCTAATGTCATTCCAAATGGCTTAAGATTTTTGTATAACTCTATCAGCTGGTTCCAAAATATTTCTTTGTATTACTGTAGCACCTAGGACTCTCTTCATGACCAGGACTCTGTTGTGCTAGGTGCTACAAACACAGAGCAAAAAGGCAGTCCCTTTCCCAAAGAGCTTTATAATCAAAATATATTACAAGATGGAAACAGACTGCTGAGAGAACATGGAAACTATGAGGCAGTATTAGTCAGCTTGATAGCTAATCGTCTCAACACACCAGGGTATAACTTTACGTTTTTTGTAGGCATCAGGGAGAAGGAATTATAAGGAAGGATATAATAGAGGAAAATGTGCTAGTTTTACAGTTTTTGGGGAGCTCCCAAGGGTAGCCTGGGGAAAAAACATGAAGGTGCTTATTTGAAGATGTAACCAGCTGGTGCCGAGGTTGGCATTATGGGCATATCTGTTAACATCTCAATAGTGAATGAATAGGCCATGAAGGGGATGCCTACACTGAAGCTGAAAGGTGTGATTCCTAGTGTGGGTGGACTGACACAGTAGCTCAGCTCAAGTTAGCATGCTAAAATAGCAGTGTGGATGTTGCGGCTCTGACTAGCCACTCGAGCTTGGACCTAGGGTGCCAGGTGGGCATGGACGTGGCTAGATAAAATGAGCTATATTGAGCAGAGCCAGTATGAATCTGTCTACCTGCACTGGGAATCGCATTTCCTAGCTGCAGAGTAGGCATACCCTGAGGGAGTGTCTACATTGCAGAGTGAAGACAATTTACTTTCAATAAACTTTTACCCACCAAATTGTAGAAGTCGCAGGAGTGTGATCACACCACGCTCCTTGCGTCTGGCTCTTGCATCCCACTCGCCATGCTTGGATTGATGATCAAAGCAGTGCACCATGGGTAGCTATCCCACAGTGCAACTAGCTGCAGAGGCTTTTGGGAAGCTTGTCGTCCTCCCATGATGCAGTGTGTTTCCTCCTCCTCCCTTTTTGTCCCAAACAAACTGCAAACACTTTTTCATGCCACTTTTTCTATGCCGTGCGCACTCTGTTGCTGGAGTGGTATGGAGCCTGCTCAGCTCTGCACTATGATTGTGAGCATCACAAATACCTCGAGGCTTATCCTGCAGTATTTTCAAAGGTGAGATAGGAGCTGCAGCATGGAAAATCGTGATATTATAAAGGCCACCCTTTCACAAGCCATAGAGCAAAACAATTCCCTTTTGCTGCAGGCTGTCACTCATCTTCAGTCCACAGAGCACTGGTGCTGGTCCCAGGAAACAAGCACAGACTGCTGAGATCACATTGTTATGAAGGTGTGGGATGATAAGCAGTGGCTGCAGAAGTTTTGTATGTGAAAGGCCACTTTCTTTGAACTTTGCGTGGAGTGGTCCCCAGCTCTGAAGTGCATGAATACTTGCTTGAGACCAGCTGGAGAAGCGAGTGGCCATCGCTCTGTGGAAGCTGGCAGCCCCTGGACTGCTACCGGTCAGTTGGTAATCAATTCGAAGTCGGTAAATCAACCGTTGGAGCTGCTGTGGTGCAAGTGTGTAGGGCCGTTGGTAGGCTTCTGCTACGAAGGGTAGTGACTTTGGGAAATGTGCAGGACATAGTGGATGGGTTTGCCATAACGGGGTTCCCAAACTATGGGTGGGCAATAGGATAGGGTTGTGTGTACTATCTAGCACCTGGCCTCCTTGGCACAGAGTACGTAAACTGGAAGGGATACTTCTCAATGGTGTTGCAGGTCCTTGTGGATCACAAGGGACATTTCACCGATGACAGTGTGGGGTGGTCAGGAAAGGTGCATGACGCGCACATCTTTAGGAACTCTGGTCTGGTCAATAACCTGACCAAAAAATAAATATTGGGGTTGTTGAAAGGCCAATAGTGATCCTGGGGGATCCTGTCTATCTCTTGCTCCCTTGGCTAATGAAGCTGTATACCAGGCACCTGGACAGCGAGAAGGAGCGTTTCAATAACAGGCTCCGCAAGTGCAGACTGGTTGTGGAATGTGCCTTTGGGCATTTAAAGGCCAGATGGAGATGTCTACTCATGAGGCTTGACATCAGTGAAAAGAACATCCCATCAGTTATACCTGCATGCCATGCGCGCCATAATTTTTGTGACACACAGAGTGAAAAATTCCCCCAGGGTTGGGCCATAGAGGCTCATAGGCTGGCTGCAAATTTTGAGCAGCCAAATTCCAGTGCTACGCTGAGAGCCAACTGCAGAGCGCTTTGCCTATGGGAAGCATTGAAAAATCAGTTTTGCAATGAACTGCAGTAATGGATGTCTGCTGTGCCTTCTCCTACCCATCCCCCAACCTCACACAAACAGCCCCATCCTCTTCTTTCCCCACCCAAGCTATGAATGAATAAAGACAGATGTTTTTTAAAGCTGCACATATTTATTTGTGACCTGTTTCGTTGGGGGGGAAAGGGAAAGGAGGATAAGTTAATATTGTAAAGTGTCACCGTGGAAGCAACTGTAGTTGCGTGCAGTCCGTAAAGGAGCCATTGTGTCTTTCTGCTCACCTCCACCAGTGTAGAATGTAGCATGTACTGCACCCTACTCAGCCTCCTCCTAGAGCGCTTGGGGGTGGGGGGCTGATAACAAAGTGGTAAGCGGTGGAGCGTTTTGGAGAGGCTGCAGAAGGAGTCTGTCCTCTTGCTGATCTTCTTGGAGTTTTACCAGACACTTCAGCATGTCAGACTGATCCCTCATAATATGCAACATCTCTTATTGCGTATCATGCTCCTGCTCCTGTGCTGATCTTCTGTGTTCCATATCCATGTCTAGTTTTACAGATAAGGACGTCCTCCAGACTCTGAGCTCTGTCAGCATCTGTGGAGGCATTTATTAGTTCACTAAACATGTTAGCCTGCGTTCTTTTTTTTCTTCTTCCCCTGCTTCCTAATCTGGGAAAGTCTTTCAGCAGGAGTATCCCTTCCGCAACCTGTGCAAGGTATCCCTTCCGGGTTATGTACTCTGTGCCAGGGTGGTCAGGTGCTAGGATAGGGATATGCATTCCACCTATTGCCCTCTTCCCCCCCTTCCTCCCCCCCGGGGCGCTGCCCCTCCAGCCAGGTACAGGCCTGGCCCTTATGCTGCTGTGCTGTGTTCCGCAATGATGCCTGCTCAGTTAATAGAGTAATCCTTCACTAAAATTAGGCAATACCCAGGAAGCGCATTACCTCAAAAACCAAACTCCTTTTAAGAAGCTGGACTCCAGACATTACCGCAAAAATTAGATTTGCCACACACTCGCCAGATGTGCCTTCCCCAGCATCTTGATCAGTCCTGCTGTCCTGTGTGTGTCTGGACTGCTCTGGGATAACAAACAGGTTCTGGCTCCCAACGAAAATTGATACCCCACTCTCCTGCACCCTGCTCTCCTCATCCTCATCGTTCAGAGTCCTCCTCATTTGTTCTGGACTGGGATTCTGCAGCGGTATCGATGCTGCTTAGTGGCACAGTGGCGTGGTCCCCGCCAAGAATCGTATGCAGCTCCTCATAAAAGCGGCATATTTTGGGCGAGGAGCCAGAATGGCTGTTAGCTTCCGTAGCATTCTGATAAGCCTGCCTCAGCCCTTTGATCTTAACATGGCACTGCTGTGTCCCTGTTGTGCCCCTTCTTCAACATGCTGCGAGCTATCTTCTTGTAGATATCTACTTTTCTTTTGCTGGCTCGGAGCTGAGCCAGAACAGACTCTTTGCCCCACAGACCGATGAGATCCAAGACCTCTGGTTGACTCCATGCAGTCACCATGGGCGGTTTGGCTGCAAAACTTTCTCCATGCTGTCCACACCAGAAATGGTAATTCAAAACTTCCCAGGGGCTTGATGGAAGGAGCTATTTCCTGTTTGTGTGGCCCCGTTATAGCAGAGTGCAAATGTCCAGAATGGTCATAATAAAGCATTATGAGAGACTTCTGGAGGCCATTGGCATCGATTTACATTGCGCCACGCTGACACAAATGCGACTCATGGAATTGGACTTCAGCGCTATGCCACGTGCGGCGGAGGTTTTGTTATGTCAACTTTTAGTGCAATTTAGATAGGCGGAACTTATGTGCCGGTGGAGACGCATACTTTAGGGGGTTGACGTAAGCGGCATTACATTGACCCACAATATCACTGTAGGCTAGGCCAGAGACTGGAGACTAGTGGATTATGTTTGATGCAACAGATAGGGGGGAGAGCCAATGGCGGAATGCAGAGAGAGGAGTGATGTGTTCAAAGGGGTGGGCACGGACAGTGATCTTAGCCAGAGCACTCTGGACAGATACGAGCAGGGCAAGATTGTGTTTGTCAAGGCCAGAGAGAACAATGTTGTAGTAACTTAGATGAGTTTCTGGATGAGAGTTTTAGTTGTGTGGATGAATGGGAAAGGCTGCATCTCAGAGAAGTTATGCAGATGGAATTGGCATGATTTACACTGGGAATGTGCAACGCCCACTGACTTCAGTGGATGCTGAGGGCTCTCAGCAGATACCATAAGACATATACGATGTATTGTAGGACTAGTATCTCATAACTAGTTGAGCAGTTTCTTTTAATAGGATCAAATTAGCTTAACTGAAAAGTGCCAAAGTACATTGGGATAAGGATTCTATTTTCAAGATGGCTATAATTTCACGAAGTCAAGTTGCTGTTTTTATATTCATGTTTCATAGTGGGAACCTGGCGTACTCCTGATTTCAGAGTCCTTTCATAGTGGTTCAGCATCCTTCATGGGTGTTTTTTTTCCTGACTTCTGATCCATTGTATTTAGAGTAGTTTTTCTCTCCTTTAGATTTAGACTGGCACGGCATGTTTGTGCCTCATGACAGAAGAGGCAGTACAAAGTAGGCCTTTTAGTGACGATGTTACTCTTTTAGATATACTTGAGTAGTAATAATTTAAAAGTAGGCTTAAATAGGAAACTTGTTGAAGCCTTTATTCTGGAGGGAGTAATGTTCCTCCATAGTAATAAACATTTTTGTATTGACTTACATATGAAAGCACGGTTCAAAGACCAACTGATCATTGCTATAACCTTGTGAAATAATTGCTACTTCTCTGTTTTAAAGATGAGGAAACTGAGACAGTCGGGTTAAGTGATTTGCGCAAGGCCAGCCATGCACCGAAGCAGAACCATGGTTAAGCTCCTGGCTTCCAGGCCCATGCTTAGTCCACTAGACCGCATTGCCAGCTATTTTCAGACTCAGTTATTGGCGTATTGATCTTACTGAGGGGATTCCATTCATTTCATCTTGTACTTCTGTGAATATGTCCTTCTTTTCATCTTACGGATCTTCTGTATGGTTAGATAGGTGAATGCTTTGTATTATGCTCTTCCTAGCTGAAACCAGGAGTACAGGTGAGAGTATTTGGCAACTTCATATCTTGTTATTAAATTGCCAGTATGGTAATGGGGATTTCTTTCTGTGTGATCGTACTGCTTTACATTCAGGCTTATTCTTTAATATGGAGATGGTGAAACTGTGTATCATACACAGTCTCTCTGGATAGACAACTATCCCAGATGATGGCTGCCCTCCATGTGTGAGGTGGCAGTATGTCAGAACAGTGAGATCTGTTACAAGACAAGGAAAAGATGGTGTGGCATTCACACTGAACTAAAATGCCCCATGTCGTGTGTGTGGGTTTTTTTTTTGTTTTTTTTAAATATATTTGCCTGATAATGAGGTTTTGTAGCCTGCCTCCAACAGTGAGGTGGGACTGACTGAGGTACACTGTTACGTCTTTCCTTTCTTTTGGTGTTGCTCTGGTGGTAGTTGTCAAGAGGGAAATGAGTAATAACTGGAAACTTTTTAAGGATATTTTACTAAAGGCTCAAAATTCCAGAACAGAGAGAGATTAGACTGGTTTTAAAAAAATAAACCAACCTGTTTGTGGATGAGGTGACTACAGTGGAAAAAAAGGGAAGTTGAATATAAATTAGAAGATAGGAATTGTAGAAAACCAATAAAAGAAGCAGAAGGACAGTAGGAGAAATCAGTGTCTTGCAGAGTTAAGGTCAACAAGAAGGAATAAATAAAATCCTAATGGATAGCAGAGTTAAGGACCACAAGGAGGAATAAAAGGAATCCTAACCATGGTATTGGCTCAATATTAGATAGACGTGGAATTGTCAGTGGTGTAGAAGGCAAAAACTATTTAATGTATTTCTGCTTTGTATTTGGAGAAAAAGCAGGATGATGTTTTAAATGATTAAAAACTGACTGATAGCTCTCAAAATGTAACTGTGAGTGGGGAATCATCATAATCAGGGCCCTACCAAATTCACAGCTGTGAAAAATTCATCATGGACCGTGAAATCTATTTCCTCAGGTGAAATCTGGTCTCTTTGTGTTTTTATCCTATACTATACAAATTTCATGGGGGAGACCAGCATTTCTCAAACGGGGGGTCCCGACCCAAAAGGAGGTTGCAAACCTGTTGTAAAGGGTTGCAATATTGCCACCCTTACTTCAGCACTGGATGGCTGGAGAGCAGTGGCTGCTGGCCGGCATGCAGTGCTGAAAGCAATGCCACCACCAGCAGCAGCGCAGAAGTAAAGGTGGCATGGAATGGTATTGGGTCAGAATCCCAGTTTGAGAAACACTTACTTAAGGGCTTCACATGTTGATGTTTTGCTGTTTTTAAATATATATTCATGCTTTGTTCCACCACCACGAAATTTTAAGATTTAAGTATCTGAAACCATGAAATTCAAGATTTTAGAAATGCTATGACTCTAAATTTTCAAAAGGGGCCTGGGAACTTGGTAGGGCCCTAATCATCGTCAAAGATGGTGTGCATGGGCGCCTGGTATTTAAGGCTAGGGAAGACTTAGCTCCACTCCACTCCTCTTGCTGCTTCACATGGACTTGGCAGCGGCAGGCACTCTTAGCTGGCCTAGCCCAGGCCTCTCCATGCAGGGTCGGCAGCCACTCCAGCAGTGTCACCCGTGTCACCCCCCTGCCAGCCTGGGGTTGTGGGGCTGTGGCATGTTGTGGGCTTGTGGCGCTCTGGGGGTGGACTGGCCAGCCTGGGGCCGGAGTGGGTCAGTGGGCCAGCTGGCCACAAGCTGGGCTGGGGGTGGCGCTTGAGCTGACAGTGCTCCGGGGGTCTTGAGTGGACTGGCCAGGGCTAGCCTGGAGGAAGGATGGTGCTGTGGCATGATGCAGTGTGAGCTGATGGCACTCCAGGGGCTGGGGCGGACCAGCCGGGCTGTGGCTGGGGTGGGTTGGGGTAGGGCAGTGTGGGGGCACTCACAGCACTGGGGGTTGGGGGTGGGTGGCTGGGGCGCTCCAGCACCGGGTGGGGCACCTGGTCAGTCTGGGTGTTGCTCAAGTGGTGGTGGAAGGGCTAGGGCTTCTGATGGAATGCGCAGGGTTTGTGGGCTAGCCTTCCTGAACAGGTGGTACACGAGCCGCCCATGATGTTTTGTTTCTAATTGTGTTCCTTGGGTCAGTTCTTGGCTAGTGAACATTTTTATTAATGACCTGAAAGAAAACATAAAATCTTTACTGATAGTATGCGGGTGAGACAGATATTGGGGAAGTAGTAAGTAATGAAGAGGGCAGCTCACTGATACAGAGCCATTTGGGTTGCTTGATAAGCTTTGGTGCAAGCAAACAGTATGTTTCAGTATAATAAAAGATCAAGTCATAAATAATTAAAAAAAAAATGCAGGCCGTATGTACGCTGACCTGGTCTTTGTATGGATTAATGTAGCTGATAACTGTGCTTTGATTATCCTATTTGCAATACCTGACAATTGCACAAGTTATCAATGAAATGTCAGGGTTAACTTTTAATATTTTTGCTTTATCTCATCCTTATGTTTTTATAGTTTTTCAGGTGTTTTAAAGTGATGATAAAATTACCATCTTCCCCTAATACTAATCTTCCTCTTTTGGCAATTTTGATTTCTCTAACAGTGTAGTTGGTTACTTGTCTTGGCTTCAAACTGTAGTTTACATTTAGAACTCTAATTGTGAGAGCGGGCTTTAGCTCCCACTGGTATCACTGGAAGTTGCTGATGCCCAGAATTTCTCAAAAGAATATGCAACTCTTTTTGGAGAGGGAGTGGGGTGTGTGTGTACGTGATGTCCCCCCCCAAAATTCTAGGAAATTCACTCAGCCAGTTAAAAAAGCAAAGAAACTAAATGGTCATTGGGCATAGCAGTGCACGTTCTTCACTATTCAGGAGTGCTCATTTACATAAATTATGGACTGCTTAAAAGGAATAACCCAGGTGGGTATAGACAAGCCACCCCTTACAGTAACCTTGTCTTATTTAAAACTAAAGCCAATATGAACACTTATCCAAGCCCCTCTTAATGTTCCATGCCCTCCTCTCCACCACACACACAGCTATGAATTTGGGACCAGTACTCCCTCTTCCTTTCTCAGGCACAAGATGTGGGAGGAAGCCCTCCAGGAAATCTCCCAGGGGGTTTTCTCTTTAAAAATGTCTCTCCTTGAAGGATGATGTGGCATCAGCAACAGCTGCCAATAGCACTATGAGGTGTGAGTGAACTAGTGAGTCTCCTATGCTCTTCATTCATCCAGGACACTGGGGGTACAAAGCCCAAGCACTTTCCTGTTTAGATCCATAGAAATCATCATGGTACCATCAGTTCCAGATTCTGTGGGAAATAGCAATGGGTACCTTCACAGCTGTAGACAGCAGGGATATCCGAGCATAGGCTTCATAGTTGATTAGTGGGTTTGACCTTCATTAAAGAGGAAATCTAGCCTCATGCTGTACTTTTCATGGTAAGTTCTCCATAGTGCATTGGACAATAGTGCTGATTATGTTTATTTTGTCTTTTTAATAGACTTGGATCTTCTACCTAATGAACAAACATGAGTCACTTGAGGTTTCTTGCAGCTACATTGAAACCTCAAGGCATTCAATTTTTGGTAAAGCAAGATGTAGCCAGAAAACTCTTTCCGCAGAGCCAACGATGTGTTTCATCAGGAGGCACAGAACCATTCCTGAGTGGAAGTAATTCAAATTATGTAGAGGAAATGTACTACACATGGCTTGATAACCCTAAAAGTGTGCATAAGGTAAGTCTAAATGTTAACTGAAAATTGTACTATTAAGATAAAAAGTACAAAATTGGCTATTTTGTAGGGTCTCCCAGTAAAACATCTTTTATGAAATTAAAAATATGAATCTAATCTTTTATACATTGACTGTTTCAAGATGTGAAATTGCAGCAGTTTAAAATATAAGGAAGCCCCAAGTATAGTAAACTGGTTTGAGGAATATGGGACATCCGGGGTTATGCAAATATTAACCAAAGCAGGCATCTAATTTTCAGGTTTTTCTGTTGTAATAAAATTATTTAATCAGTTTACTGGAGAAAAATAGTTATGATTTCCAGAAGTTTCAAGCTTCTAATATTATTAATAGGATCACAAAGTGTCCTCTGCTGTACTTAAGTCATAAACATCTAGAGTAGTATTTTATAGCTGCTTAAGGGAGTTGAGTGCTCAGTTCTCTTTGCTGGTTTTGGAAATCCCAGCCTTAAATGTTTTGGAAACTACCTTATTTAAGTTTGTCTATAGTTTGGAAAATATTTCACTCTGTACACATCTCTAAGCTTCAGACATCTGCTAGCTATTTCTTAATTGTTACCCCATTCTTTGTAGTCTTGTTTATGAAATGTTTTTTTCCTACACTATTAAGTTTTCTGTCAATTTTCAAGACATATTTATTTGTATAATGTTAATTCACTTAAATATTTTGCTTTTATGCATTAACTTTTTTCATGGATTGGAATCTTAATGATAACTTATTTAAGTATGGAAAATTACTCTTGTCTTTCTCTGTTAGTAATAGTGCAAACTGTGCTTATGAAGTGTTCAGTGAAATGTTGCTGCTGTGTTTTGTGCACAAGACACATTTTTATAAATGTGATATTTAGAACTTGGTGGTTTAACTCTGATAATTTGTCTAGAAATGAGTAAAATGGGGAATTAAAAGGAAAGCCAAAATTAGCAATTACACAATTGTTCTTTTGATTTCTCTCTGAATTTCATTGTGGTGACACTTTGAGAGCACTGGTGACTGAAGCCACCTGTTTCTTCACAGAATGAGTGTAGCAGAGACATTGCAAGAGTTCCTATTTTATTTATCTTCTGAGCTGAAAGGGCCCATCTTTAGGGGTGAGAAAGGTAATTTAGTTTCCATGCCTTTTCTGGCTTCGGTTCCTATGATGAAACTGCCAGCAAAGTTACCAACAAGTGTTGGGGGGTGTGTGTGTGTATAATCCTGAGACCATCTCCTTTTTCACATATGTAATGCACTTCTGATATGGTGACAATTTTTAGTTACTAATCATATTGACAATTTTTATGGTATTGAAAAATTAAGGTATTAATTTTTTCTCCTTTAGATTGCTGGGGCTTGTGGTGGTTCTTAGCATCTTTTTTTTTTTTTTAAGAAAGAAGGGAAGTATTTACTCTCTTCATGCCTGATTGCACAATGCAGCTATGGAACTTACTCATTTCTTATTCTTGTCTTAATTAGGCTGAAAACAAAACATGATTTGACAAATGGGGTTTTCAGTGTGTTGGTATTCAACTAATCAAAAGGAATATATACCACAGCATTCAACACAGTAAATTGATAGTGTGGCCTTTCATATAGATATATATCTTTTTGCCAGTAGTAATTTGAGAGCCATTTTTTGATATATGTTAGGGAGTGAAGATGACAATGGATGGAGTGTACATTTCTTGGAGTAAATTTTGCAACAACCTGTCTTTGTCTCTTCTATCTGAAGATCTTATCATGTAACCCTTTTCTTACATGAGTCATCCTCACATGGGTAAAGACTATTCTCTTAAAGAGTTTCAGGATCATATCTTTAGACCTTAAGATCATCAGGACAGAATAAATCTTACTCTGTTTGCATTATGTCATGGAGTCATACATCTTTGCATAATGATAATACAATTTTTCAGGCATTGCACAGCATTTTAGCATTGCATGTCCCATTAACTTTGATGGGATTCGCATGGCTGGAAATGCACGTAACGCTGAAAATTTTTGTCGGTCTGGTGTTTAAGTTAATTGACTACGTCCTCAACACAGATTAAGTTCTAAACAATGATGATAAAATCAAAAAGGAAATAAGATTCACCTGTTAAAGTACACTTTTGATTGCTGATTATGGAGTTCAACAGGATTTTAAAGGTCAATGGGGGATCTATTATGCTTGGAGATGTTGACTATTTTTAATTGTGTATATAGCAACATAGTCAGAAGAATGTGACTTCAGCAAAGCTACCAGCTTGGGTATAAGGAAACTACCATGTTCTGTGGGAACTTCGGTGTTGGTTTCTTTATTTATACTAGCACTTAGATGCTCTTGTTAAAATTGGTGCCCCATGTATTATGTCCTGTCAAAATGCATTATTAGAGACAATCCCTGCCATGATGACCTTATTAGGTAAGTGGAAAAGAGAGACAAAAGATGGGAGAGAAAATAGAGGCTTGGAAAGGTGGAGTAACTGCCCGTTTGTAGAGCTAGAAATAGTATACTGGTTTTCTGAGTCTCCATCCAGTGCCCTATCCATTGGACTTTGAGAATCACAAAGTCATAATTGCAACCATTGCGGTTTTTTAAGAGGAAAAACAAAATCAAACAACTTTATTATCTGTTTTTGAACACTTCTATTTTGTGACTTTTTAAACAGTAAGTACACTTACTTGAAATCATTGAGCTATTGAATAAATGTGTAATGTTGAGCAGGATGAGAAGTTTCTATGCTGACCAACAATCTTGGATGGGCATCTTAACCCTAAATACATAATACCTAGTAGTTGGGGCTCAAGCGCAAAAACCATCAAAATAAACAGAGGTGGTTATCCTGGTCATTGACAAAACTGCCTATCTGCCAGCAGATCTCTTGACTTGGCTTCATTTCTGGAATTAGCTGATATCTACTTGATTCTTTAGACGACTGCTTTGCAATTTTAAGAACCCATGGGTATTCAGTATCTTGTGGGTAAAAACAGCCCAGCAGTGCCTCAGATGTTGTAATTTGATCTGTTTTGTGTCATTTATGAAGTTCAAAGGGACAGGATCAAATTAAAATAATTTGAAAAAGGAAACGTGTTCTAATTTAATTACTGTCGACAATTTGGATGATTAAAATTAAGAGATTTAACAAATCTACTTTTCCTTTTCTCTTGTAATGCTGTGTGTTTACTTTCTGCAGTTTCCCCAGTCTGGGCAGTGAAAAATGCACTACTCAGTTTTGCTTTTGTTTAATTAATGTAACTTTTAGTTTCTGGCGCACACACTCATTGCTGCACTGTTTAGACTGTTTAACAGACAAAACGTCTCTTTTGGATTTTTTAAAAATGTCATGTAAATGGTTTTATTGATCTTAAATTTTTCTAAAAATTTTAATCAAATCTAAATTTTGGGCCATTTTTGACTGCAGAGTGGCTTTTGAAGAATTACGTTCCCTAGCCAGTCCCTTAAGTTTAAAAAAAACAGAAATGTCTTCATATTCCTTCTACCCTTTGCATTAATTCTGATTCCTGCTAAGTTAGCTCCTCTCTCGAAGATTGGAAACTATATTCTGTTTCCAGAGTCAGGGCTTTTTTCCCCTCCCAGCTGTTTGGCAATCCCGGAATACTAGACTGATTTGAAAATGTAGACCCATGGGTTATATCTTCACCCTGCTGGCTGTCAGAACTTGCATTTGAAATCAGATAACTGTAAGGTGTTCTAGTAAACATTGGATAAGATTCTTAAAAAAAAAAAAAAAAATCTTATCAGAGCATGGTAAGTCTTTTAATCTATTGCACTACACTTGCTGAGATAAAGTTTTAGCTGGCTTTCTCCCTAGCTTTTATGTGTGTTGGCACATATTTGCACTTGCACTCTTGTCGTGGCACCTGTATGCATGCTATGCAAAGTTGAACACTTTTCGTTTATCTCCAATACCTACACAAGTGTTAGAATTTGCACTTTCAAAACTCATTGCTGTCTTTAGGTTTTGCAGGTGCAAATTCGAACACTTGTGCATGTGTATGAGTACTGGAAATGCTAGTGTTCAGACAGGTATTTACAGCTGCAAAGTACAGGCGCAAATACGTGGTCCATATAATCCTGCACATGATAAAGGGAAAGTCGGCCTTTGTAAGCGTAGGCTGCTGTATTCCTGCGGTTGTGGGAGGCTTTTAATGTGCTCCCTCTTTAACTCAATCCTGGGTGTGAGTGAACTTTAAAAGATTATTATTGGGCATAGTTTAGGTGTTACAAGTAGCACTAGTGAGAGTTCTGTAAAGGAAAGATACTAGTTGAAAAATATTTTTCAAAGTGTTTTCTTTCTGCACTTGACATCAACTTGCTTATAGCCAATTTCACTCCCCTCCTGTAGTCAATATCACCTATTGTTTGTGTGGCTTTTTCACACAACAGCAAGGGGAAGAAAAACTTCTGTGTGTCTTTAATTTGTGGGAGAGATGCAGGGGAGGGGAAAGGGAGAGAAACAACAGAAAGTTGTAAGGCAGCTCTGGAACAAGTATATCTAAGATTATATTTAGCATGCTCTTAAAAATGGACTAAATTTCAATCATCTCTTTAAAGAGACAAGCGCATTAAGTTTTATTTTGTTTTGTTTTTACAGATTAATCAGGCTGTTAATAGGGGTCAAAGAACTCCTCCTAAATCAAGAAAGACTTGCTACTAGTAGGTTTAAGACGTTATTGATAGAAAGTACTGTGTTACACCAGTTAGGAGGACCTTGAATGTCTCCTCAACACATTGAATGATGCAGCACTATATACTGATATGTCCAGCATAATTTACAAAGGCCTGGTTTTGCATCAGGCTTATGGCTGTTATAAAAGCAAGTGAATCACTAACCACTTGGTACAGTACCCAAAATATTCGTTTTCCTTAGTTTTGGACTCCCTCTGCTGTGGTGTAGTTTTTTCTTTTTGAATCTGGGAGGTGGAAAGATTTTAAGATTCCACTCATTTCTTCCTGGAAACTCCTATTAATCACAGCTCCCTACGTTATTTTTCTCAGACGGGCAATAGAAGGCGTGGCTAATCGTGTGGGTTTTGTTTGTTTTTGTTTTTGTTTTGTTTTGTTTTGTTTTGTTTTTTAAACCTTCTGTTTGTAATGTCAGTTTGTTCCACACTCTCTTGTAATCAGTATTGGCACTTATAAATTTCACTTTTGAACATGCAGATTGTTAGGAACTTTTTGCAAGATCAAAGAGAGAATAAAGATCTTTCCAGGGGAGTGCGAAGGGGAAGATGGGATGAAATTTCTCTTGGAAACTATTTCACACCCCACCTCCTTCCCCGCCAGTTGATCCTTTACTGAGTTGCTTTTGTATTCTTCTGCATTCATCTTTCTCTTCCTGAAAGTAGTATCTAAAACAACTATGGTCATAAAATGACATGAGCTATGAACAAGGTGTCATTATTTCTGCTCATAGAATGGTGTCAGGGCCGTATATCATAAGGAGGGGGCTTGTCAAGGCTCAGTTATTACTATTACAAGATTAATTACAGAACTGCATGGTTTGATATTGAGTGCATAATGGTTACCATGTTTTCCTGTATGCAGTCAGTCTACCGTGAGTATGTAATTGCTTCCTTATATTGTATGTTTGGAAATCAGTCTTTAGAAAAGAGATGCTGTACTGTATAAATATGATACCCTGAACTTGTCTTATAGCATGTTCTAAAGCTTTATTGTGCCTACTGTCCATGATAGGACAAAGTACCTTTTAGCAGACCATGGAAATAGACTTTTAGAATAAAACTGCTTTAAATTTTCTGGAGTAATTTTAGAATATAAAATAGCAAGTAACCTCTCTATGTATGTAGATATATATGGCTTTACAGTATGTGGTAACAAAACACAGTCATTGACTCATTTGAGTTGTGCTTATATTTGCTTGAGAGTAAAAGCACAAAAATTTATTTAATAGATTTGCTGCTTTTGAAAAAGTATAGTGGAGCTCACTGCAAACGTAGGGCATCACAAAGCTTAATAAAAGGTTTAATTCCTTTTTTTAGTAACTAAATTTAATATGACCATTCCATTGATACTTTTAAGTTATAGTAATAGAAAGAAAAGACGGTCACCGCAGATCTGATTATTTATCTTAAAGAATTTTACTCTTTCAATTGGGAAAGGCTATGGAACTAGGCAGGTCTCAGTCCATTCAGTTGCATAATAGGCTTTACTGGTAGAGACAGACACTGATACACAAGAGCTCCAGAAGACTGCATTCTGATGTTTTTCAAGATTGATACCATAGAAGTTTATTATGAATGTCTTGATGGATGTGTGTCTAGGGAAAAACTAATTTTCTTTAGCTAAATGTTATGTTTTCCCTCCTCTCTGATGAAATGTCAAACCTGCTCAGCAAATTGCTACAGTCAAGAACATCAATAGCAAAAGTGAACTACCTCCCCCCCCACACACACCTCTTCCTCTTGTCCCTCATTTAGCAGCATCTTCAGATGAAACCATTCTGCAGCTATATCTGAAGTCTTTTGTCTTATTGAATTTGCATAGCAGGAACGAGGCCTGGGGTTATAATCCTTAAAAACAGTTAACTTATTGATAATATCTGAATAGACTTGCTCACCAACAGCCTCAAAGGCCATTTTTTCTAGAGGCATGTTATTCCATTGCTTATAGGTCTGCCCTATGATATACTCTTTTTATTTATTTATTTATTTATTTATTTATTTATTTATTTATTTATTT
>ML675609.1:16276137-16469295 GCA_007922155.1 Mesoclemmys tuberculata | reverse complement strand
TATTTATTTATTTATTTATTTATTTATTTATTTATTTATTTATTTATAATTTCTAAATGTAAAACTTCTGGGAGACATGCCAGAAAATGTTGCATTTGTCCCCTCCATGACTGTAACTTTGAATTTATGAATATCAAATGTCAGCTATGTTGTGAAAATTAGTAACATGAACTAATAAGCTTTTTGAAACTTCTTAATTGTAATGACCATTCTGAAAGGACCCTAATGCTGTATTTAGCTACCTTATTCTCACTACCTGAAACTTGAAGAGTAACTTTCAATGAATGTGTGAATCTTTAATGATCCTTTTTGTGTAACTATATGGAAGTACTCTTCCAGGAAACCTTTCTTATTACAAGTGTGATTACTGCACACAGTCTGACAGTACTTTGGATGAGCAGTCAGTCTGGAGCGTTGTGGGAGCTGAGAGCAGTGCATTGTGGGATAGGGGAAACAAAAAACCCAGCAGCGAAGTGAGATGGAGTGATCCACACCTGGAACTCAAGGAAGGGTGGGGAGTTGGTGTGTGCTGTGCAGGGCACACCTGATCCTTTAGCTACTGCTTAACCAGCTCCGCCCTGTGAGGTGTTGGGCTAATCCCAGGGTTTTGTAATTTATTTTTTAAAAAAAAAAAGCTCCACTCCAATCATCTAGACTCTAACAACTATGTAACCTGAAGATTTAATGTCAGTACCTGCTAAAACTTTTAGTGATTGTCATCACAAACTCAAGTTGGTTGTCTTGTCTGATTTAAAGCAACGAATGATGTGATAAGAAAAGCATTATGTTGCTAACTTTGTTTTTAAAAAAGTTTAAAAAACCAAATAGTTACCAGTCTGGATTTTGTTTTTTAAATAGTTTGGGTAGATTTTAGTTAGGAGGGGATTAATGAAATGGGGTTGGTTCCTAACTAATCAATGGGACTTAGTGAAGTTAAGCATGTACATAAGTGTCTGCAGGATCAGGTCTTAAAGGCTGTTGACATGAAATCATTTAGTAGGAAGTTTAGATTTCAAATTGTTAGCAACCCATGGATTATAGAAATAACCTTCTACTCTGATATATGTGGTATAATTCTAGAGACATGCACTGCTGAGATTCAAGGTGGTCAGCCTTCTCAGATTTCCTATGCTAGAGTCAGAACAACTTGACTGGAGTAGTCATACCATTTTGGTCTGCCTAATACTTATCCTAGGACAGATAGTGGAGGCCCAGTGTTCAAGGGTTGAATGCAGACCTTCAGCCTGCCTCTTTGTGCCTGTGACTAACTGATGGGGAGGCACAGGACCTTTTTCAGTAACTTCAGAATAGTTTTTGAGAATTGAAAGGATTTCCATTGCTTGGATTCAGATATTGTATTATGCAGGAAAAATGTGTGCTGGGGAGGGGGAAAGGGGAGATGACTGGAAACTGAATTCCCACTAGAGTGTTTCTTCCCCTCTGACCCCTTCCAAATGAGGTGGATCGAGTAGTCGGGGGCATTGCATGGGAGGCTGTGTCATAGAGGAGGATCTTCTACATAACCTGCAGCATCAACGAGCAACAGATGGAAAAACTCATAATGGACTAAATGTAAATCTTGGATAAAAAGTGGTGATGGTCTTTGCCTGGCACCATTTTTAAAGGGACAGATGCTTAACAGGTGGTGGGTGTGGTGATGGTTCCCTCGATACAAGTAGCCTGCTGGGCAGAACTCCAATGGTCAGTTACATCTGGTTGAAAGATGAGCTCATTTTCTCTGGTTTCTCTAAATCCTATGCATTTTGGGAAGGAAATTTTAATAATTAACTCCCCCAAACTACTGAGTGAGTTGACAAAATATGAATTTATAAAAAGACTGAATTCCCCTAGAGAAATGGGATGACTAAAGGGGAGAGCAGAGTAAAAAGGAGTGAAAGAAAACTGCAACTCATTAACAGTGCAACTGTGTACTCAAGAAAGGTTAATGTTGAGTCTACAAACGGAATTTCTCTTGTGAATGAATAAACTTCTAAAAGCAGTGGGCTGTTGCTGCTACCTTATAAATTGCGTGAATGCCAAATAGGAGCGTCAAGAAAAAATCATATTTTGGAAAAACGTATCCATCCTGTTTTATGCCTAGCCAAAATGGTGCATTTAAAACATGTTGGATGGCTGGAGATGAAACAAAGCATTCTAAGGAATTAGAGAAGTGTTGTTTTGCTTTATCAGGTTTAATGGGTGTGGATGAGGGAGTGGGGGGGAGAAGAACAGTTTGTTGCGTGAACAAGTTGCTTTGATTTACAAAGAACATTAGAGGCTGTAGAGCCCAGAGACTCTTAAAACACCCAATCTAAACAGCAAGTAACACTTTATCAGCTCCAGCCACTGAATTGATAACACCTGGCCCTAAGATTTCAGTGTTTCACAAATACTGAATATTACTAAACCCCAGTGACATGGAGGGCAGCATCCCCATTTTACAGACGGGAATGCTCAGGCACAGAGGAATTGTCTGGGTTACCAAAGTCTGTGTCAGACCCAGGAAAGGAACCCTTTTGACACATGGGCTTGCCTGGGCTGCTATACATAGGGACGGAACTTAGTTACTGTCGTGCGTATGCTTGCTCTCCAGGGGCCCTGGGAGAAGAGAGTAGCTGTAACTTGCATTTGGAGCCTCTTGGAGCGTTGTGGGCTGAGGCTAGCTTGGGATATGCTTAGTCAGTGAATCCTGAGTCCTCTCTCCTCTCGGCATGGCCCGCTTTTGGGACTGGCTGAGCCCCACTGCGTAGACTTTCTAACTCTGGTTATGGCACTCTTGGTTACATGGACAATCAAATCTGTTAGCTGTAAAACAGTTTAGAGAACTCTGCCTCCCACTTGGTCAATATTGTTCTGACTTTCTGTAGCTGATCTGTTTGGGCTCCGGTTCCACTAGGGAAAAATGAAGCCTTTCTAACTTTTCAAGGTTTTTCTTTAAATAGAGATTAATAGTCGGCCTTGTGAGACTGCATTGCAATTAAATTCCACATCATGGCATTTACCTTCTTAAAAAATACCCTCTATTTGAAAATAATCACAATTGTCTATTTTGGTTTTCAGTAATGTAGTTACATCATCCTCCTATTTCAACAATGAGGACAAGTTGTGTGGTAGTTCTGTATCTGGCAAAGGGTTTAAATGTGATGGCTGATGTGATGCTTTGCTGTAGGGCTTCAGTGCAGCAGGGTGGTTTTTCTGAAGATGGTGGTTGTTTTTTAAACAGTCAGGCTCTAATATCTAGATCAGGCATTGGTTTAATTAAATTCATTTTTGTTTTAAGCCCTTAAAACAAAAATCTTGCCATAGAATTTCCTCAGTTTGGCTAACTCAGGAGAGAGAGAGGGGAAGTGATAACACTTTTTTTTCAGGCTGGTGATGGAAATCAGAGGTTAAACAGACTTACTAGGCAGACCCCTCATGATGCAGGATTGGTCTTTTGATGCAAGATTGGTTTTTTTTTTTGTTTTTTTTAAGGATAATATTCAAATTTTGTCCTGTTGTTCTGCTGTCCACTTCTGTCGTCATCAAAGCATTTAATGATGTGTGCCAATGTACGTGCTTAAACTAGAAGAGCAATTCTCTTCCCTCTGAAAAGATACAGCTCAGGAACCTGGGTGGTAATGGAAAGAGAAGAAGGGGATTGTTATCTTTTTGTTTCTTCTTAAATGTAATAATGCAGTGAAGTCAACATTTGTGTTTGTACCTTAAGGAGTGTGTATGTCTTGCCTGAGGAAATAAGATTATATCAGAGAAGGGATTGGCTCCAGGCTCATTAATTATAGAGGGACTTAAATTCAAATGGTTATGATTAATTTGGAGGAGACTGGACTGGAAGACCTCTCGAGGTCCCTTCCAGTCCTATAATTCTATTATTTGAATAGGACTAATTGATGCATATAGGTGGATCTTTTGTTTGTGACATTTTGACTTTTGAAATGAGTATCCCCCTAAATTATGTCCCACGGCCATTTAGATTACCTGGAAATCACAGCTCTGAAGTTCAGTTGCCTGTGTAATATCTTGAGATGCTGAGAGAAGAGCCCAATTCTGTTCCCATTCAGACAAAACTCTAATGGTAGTTGATAAGACCTGCTTGAGTGAATAGCTGAGGGATTGGGCCTGAAGAGAAGACTACTGGAGTATACAGTAATATAATTAAAGAAATCTACCTATTTTATTAATCAAGGCTTTCAGATATTGAGTGTATATATGCCATAATAGAACTCTCCTGGTTATATATCTGTGAATGTTTGCCTGCATTAACATCATAGGTAAATGGACTGAATGGATAATGTTATGATCTTAGCAATGTTATACTTTTTAGATTTTGCTAAAATAGCCAACCAACCCAATTCCCTCCCCCCCCCCCCCAAAATTATTTTGTCTTTTGAAATGTCCATCTGATTAAGGAAGGCCATGACAGGTCATCTTTATTTTTAAGGTTAGCACTATGATATTTGTATTTCATTCTTCAGAAAGTAATGGAAAGGTCTATAGCATGGCAGAAATCAAAGTATTAAAAATCAAAGAGCAACAATAGTTTACATTTAGCCAGCTCCATGGAGTTGCCACAGAACTTGAGTGGGGAGGGAAGAAGTAATACACAGCAATGTATATGTTATCTTATCTGAAATTGTGGTAGAAAATGCATGTGGCAGCTAAAGATGTCACAGAAGGATCTCTCAAAACTGGGTGACTAGGCAACTAAATGGCAGATGAAATTCAGTGTTTGATAAAAGCAAAGTAATGCATATTGGAAACCATAATCTCAGCTATCCATACAAAATATGGAGTCTAAATTATCAGTTATCACTCAAGAAAGAGATTTTGGAATCATTGTGGCTAGTTCTCTGGAAAATCATCCTTTCAATGTTCAGCAGCAATCAAAAAAGCAAATAATGTTCGGAACCATTAGGAGAAGAGAGATAAGACGATAAATATGATGTCACTATATAAATTCATGGTATACCCATGCCGGGAATACTGTGTGCTGTTCCTGTCATCCCATCTAAAAAAAAAGAATTAAAAATAGAAAAAGTACAGAGAAGAGCAGCAAAAATGATTAAGGGTATGGAACAACTTCCCTATGAGGAGGGATTAAGACTTGGACTGTTTATCTTAGAAAAGAGACGACTCAGAGGGAATGTGGTATAAGTCTATAAAATCATGAATGGTGTGGAGAAAGTTATTTATCTCTTCGCATAATGCAAGAATTAGTGGGTCAATCAATGAAATTAATAGGCAACAGGTTAAAACAAAAGGAAGTACTTCACTCAACAAACCTGTGGGATTTATTTCCAGGGGATATTGAGGAAGCCAAAGTTATGATTGGGTTAAAAAAAGAATGAAATAAACTCATGGAGGATAGAGTCAATCAATGGCTATTAGCCAAGATGGTAAAAAATGCACCCCATGTTCTGGGTGTCCCTAAGCTATTGACTGCCAGATGCTGGGACTGGATGACATGGGATGGATCGCTTCATAATTACCCCTGTTCTCTTCATTCCCTCTGAAGCATCTGGCATTGGTCACTGTCGAAAGACGAGATACTAGGTTAGATGGATCATTGGTCTAACCCAATATTGCCATTCTTATGTTGCTGTATTCACTGTCATATGCACAGTTACTGCTTTTTGAACCATGGGTTTTATTTGGTCTAATAAAGTCATTTTCTTTCTTCCTTCTTTTTTTCTCTTCATTCCTCTTCTCTGCAACCTTGTCCAGTCTTGGGATTTATTTTTCCAAAATGCCAACGCTGGGAGTCCTCCTGGTCAAGTTTGCCAGAAACATTTACCAGACCTTTCAAAAAGCAGAGCACTGTTGTTTCAGAGCCATGGATTGTCAAAGACACCAGGTAAAGCTGAAAAACTGGTTGAGGACCACCTGGCTGTGCAGTCATTGATCAGAGCATATCAAGTAAGTGTACTATTGCTACTTAAAATTATATAGGGGAGGGCATTTCCTTTTAAAAGTACTTTGCACATGTTAACTGATAGTTTTCTTGTACTTCCCTGGACTTTCTGATTCCATCTGTTTTATGTCTTGATCATAAGCTCTTTGGTGCAGGCATTCTTTTTGCACTGTACAATGTGTGGCTCAGTTGAGGTTCAGGTCTATAATGGCGTCCCTAAGTATATGATTGATCCTCATAACACGTTTAAGAGACAGACAGATAACTTGATCCAAGCTGTCCAGACTGGGACACATAGAGGTTAAGTGACAGTACCGCAATGGGTGTCAATATCAGAGCAGGAACAATTTAATTCACCTTGGTTTTTTTATTTGACTCATCACTGTGGAAATGTAACACTTTAGTGTTTTGCCTTTTCATCAAGGAAACTATGCTACATAAAACAGCTGATCTTTAGTTATACCTGCTCCTCTGATTGGAGACATGGAGTTCCAATCATGTGGCATTTATGTCAGGTTAGGAAGCCAGATGTGGAGCAGTTAGCTTATTTGACTGTGTTAAGGGCAGAAGGGTATTTGGGCCCTGATAAATTAAGCAAACCAATTGACCACCAGTTGATCCAGATGGAGAACTGAGTAAGAATAAAGCAGTGTTCTGAAACCCAGATGTTTCACTGGAGCTGATTTTTCCTGGGTAACACGTGATAATACAATCCAGTGCAAAACAGTTGTGTGTTGTGCAGTAGCGTCATCTGCAGTTGACTGTCTTATTTTTTCATGAAGGTATTTGCAGTGAAACGAAATTCCTCCTTGTCCTCCACAATCTTTCCTTTGTTGAAATCTGTTTTCAGACAAGGGAAAGCCACTGTGATCTGTCAGTTTTACTTTCTAGAAGCTCTGAATTCCTTCATTGGAAATGACATTGAATGAACAAGCAAATTGTGTATCCTGATCACTGTGAACAAAAAGCTGGAGAAAATAGTTTTGTTACTTCTTTAGGTTATTTCCTTTTCAGTTCATGCTATGGTGTCATTTGGTTGTGTAGTAGCATCCTTGTCCCAATGCTAAATACGATCCAGTCCAAGTCTTTTTAAATTAACACATACTGCAATATGATAAATTGGTGAAAAGACCTATGTAAATAGTCACGTGATGGAAGTCACTTAAAAATAAATAATCTATGCAGAAAACATGGTCATTTCCCCACCAGCCTGTTGTTCCTTCACTTGTTGTGTGAAATCTGTAAGATAATTTTGTTGAAGTAGCAGCAAGAATTACAGAATATTTGGCTGCTTTGATGCTTTGCTTAAAAAAAAGGGGGGGGGTGGGGGTGGAAGGCAAGCCATTGAAAGCAAAATACCCAGAGAACACAACTTCCCTTTATTTGGTATTATTTATTCCCCGATTTAATTGATGTTTTTGTGTGTTGTAGTCATCTCTCTCTCTCCATGCCTTAAATAATCCCTTTTTCATTATTTTTTCATCTTGGTGATTTTTAAATGTATCCAATCCTTTTTATAAATTGTGATGCTATCAATTTGTAAACAGCTCTTTGTCAGATAATGAAATATAATGGAGAACAATATAAAACTTTGATTTCTTGGACTTGCCAGTTTTGTGCTTTTGGCAATAGACTGCTTTGTGGCCCTTCAATTGGTAAATCCAATCAATGCACTGCATTTTCTAATATTGAGCTCTGGATTCTGTGAAGGAGGACTTAATACAAAATCAGAGAGTAATTTACGTTAAGAAGAAAAAGAATCCTTCTCCTACCAACCCTCCCCCCACACACTCACACCAAAAAACCCACTAAAATGTTTCCAAGTAAACTTCATGATTTCTCTCATAATATAAATTATCAAATATAAGTTTCCTTATATTTCCATAAGGCATAAATCTAAGGCATGTGCTTCTGAGTAGTCTATACTTGAATTTATGCAAACTACTATCATACCTGGATGTTGAGTGGGATGATTTCTGTATTGATATGTTCTTATTTTGTTGCTGCCACACTCTGAAACCGATGTGGGGAGGGGAGAAAGTTTTGGATCTTTTGTTGTGATCACATTAAACTTCATCCTCTTTCTTGCCGCTGCTGCCACACCCCCCAACCCCCCTTCTTCCCTCCCCTGCAAGTGCTCTGTGGTGAGCATTTATGCCTACATTTCAGTGAGAGGCTGAGAGGGGGAACTGTTTTAAGATCTTGATTGGGATTATGTTTAGGTGTGAAGATAAATCAAAGCTAGTGTTTATGTTCTGTTTCAATTACTCCCAAATCTTATTCATTGTTTGCCTGAAATTTTGAGGAAAAAATAGTAGACATCTCTCAAGAACAGTTAAGTAGGAGATTTTTACCATCTTTGGCTGAAATCTTGAAAGACATATTATTGCAAAAATTTCACCCATACGTGAACTGAAAAATATCAGACTGTTCAAATTTTAGAATCCAGTGCAAAATTATAAAGAGGTGGGTTTTGATCCTGAGCTTTGAATTGGAGCATTCCTGCTGCAGGCAATTTGAAGGGTCTCATGTTTGAGGCTTTTGTGTTTTGCCCTTCTGTATTAGTGCAGGGTATTAGTTCCTTAAGGGTGACAAACAATTCCATTAAAATGATTGATTAAAATGCCTTATATTGTGATTAATTATAGACCCTTACTTAATATTTACTAAATTACAATGCTATATTAACCATTAATTTTAATGTAGTTCATGGAAATGCCTCATCACTTTTTCTTTCTTTCCCTGTAATTTTGAATGGATCGCTAAAATATGCTTTTGCACAGACTGTTCCTAGCATGATTTAAGACTGAGTTAATTCAGCAGCTCCTATTTCAATGCATGGTAAAAAAAGAATTTTAAAAACTGAAGTATGATGCATTCTGTTTCTTTAAATGTGTAGTTGAATTTAAGCAAGGTTAAAACCTAGTTATTAAAAATGGATAAACCAATTTTGAAAAATATTAAACTTGTTCTACAGAACTTGAAAGGTTTGATTTAATCTGTGCTCCAAATGCAAGTTGCACTTTCTGAGTCAAATGCTGAATCTTCAGATGCTCATTTTAAGGATGATATCTTCCTGGTTGGTTGTTAGTTATTCCTAACAATGAGACAACTTTTAAAAATTGATTTTACTCTTCCCGTGCCATTTCTTTTGAACCCAGGGTGAGGTAGTTTAATAAATATAACTGTTCACAGTGATAGTTTTGCACAATTATTTCTGCTTGTAAACTGATTCTTTGAATCTTTGACTTTAAGGATCTTGGAATACAGTGAATATTACAAAGCTCTTTGCTGGGAAGAGCAAGCTTAAAGATTGAACCTGATTGCACGTTCTTAAGTAGGGCCAAATCTAGCAGTGGCCCTATGTAATGTGCATCGATAAGAAAATGACTGTAAATTGTAAAGTAATGCAACTTGCACCAGTTTATTCACACGATTTGCTATATTTTGGACAGTCCCATCAGTTGCTTTCTGCTGCACCTCTTTACCCCCTTTCGTCTCATCACCTCTGAGATATAAATTAGTCATTTTGCCAAATTGTGGTAGGTAATACCACTGTATCACTTACATCTGATATGTAGCTTGTATTACCACTTACTTCACTGCACAATTTACCCCAGAGACTACCATTGGAAACGGCATCTGGTTACCCTGGGTTTGAGTTTTGCCCTCACTGACACAGCAGTGAGTAAGTAAGAGCTGACTCTAAACACAGGCTGAACTTCGGTGTGATCTCAAGAAATCATTTGGGTTCTTTACTTTAAAAAAAAAATGTATGCAGAGAATAATAAAATAAGAGAAACAAACTGCTTCCATGTCATCTTCTGTTGTATCTTACTATTTCAAACAGCGGTTTTCAAACTATGTTGGGTGGAATGGCTGAAGCAGCCCTTCTTAGTGGTCTATAGAATGAAATGGTCTTATGAAACAGTCTGCAGAACAGAAAAATTGGGGGAGCCCCCTGATTTTGAAGGCGTACGGGCAATTGGAATTGTTGGAATTTTCCTTTAATGGGGTGAGGAGGAAACCTATATTTGATAACATTAAGATACCTTTGAAAAGAATTGTCTTCTGTGCATTCCCCTTCGGACTGGTATGTAAAGTATTAACTGATTTCTGAACACATTGTGAATTTATATGCATTATTGCTCTTCACACATCACTCTAACCATTTTTTGTCCATATCAATATTTTTTCTTATTTTTAATATTAATCTTGCAAACCAGGATGACCATCAGATTTGTGATTTATGTGTGTCCTTAAAAATAACATGTCTTGAAACTGTTTTGCCAAGAGTGGCAAATACTATTCAAATGATGATCTAAGTGTGGTGCAGAAGTACTTTAAATCTCTTTTGACCTCTACTGTCACTGCATGTAACAATTAAATATTTTTGGCCAGATGGCTTTTTGTGATAGTTTTACTGTTACTCCTAATGTGATTTATGTTACGTTGTCTTGGAATAGTTATCTGTTACAAAGATTAATTAACAAGATAATTAAAGTGTTACTATCTGTAAAGATTTTGTGGTTTCCCTTTGCCTTTATTACTTCCCTCTTCCTTGAGTTTTATGCAGTTGATCCGGATAAAACCTTTAAATGGTAGAAAATAAAAGTAATATCCAGTGGAAATACATTCAGAGGCTCAATTTTTGCAAGCTGTACCTACAGAGCCTATTGCTTACTACCCTGAGTTCAGATGGGATTGTTTGCAGTAGTAAGCACTAGGTTTGGTCAGAAGTGTTTACTGGATTGGGTTCTGAAGATGAAATCCTAGTCTTAATCAGTGAATTTTGCCACTTCAGTTAGATCAGGATTTGGCCCATAGAATATTACTTTTCAGGATCTGGGAATGGCTTAAAAATGTTATCCTACCATGTGAGAGACCAGCATGACTTTTTGGAAAGGTAATCATAGCCCCGTGGAGGATGGATGTACTCCGTGGTGAAGGAGGGGAGGAAGCACTGTTGAGCTAGGAAGTTGCTGTATCCCTCTAACGCAGTGGTTCTCAACCTTTCTAATGCCGTGACCCCGCAATACAGTTCCTCATATTGCGGTGACCCCAAACCAAAAAATAATTTTGGTGGCTACTTCAAAACTGTAATTTTGCTACAGTTATGATTCGGAATGTAAATACCTGATATGCATTATGTATTCTCATTGCTACAAATAAAACATAATTTAAACATAGTGATTAATCACAAAAACAATATTTAATTATATGTTGAGAAATATTTATTACTAATTCCAATAAATAACATTTCACCATGGCATAGCATAGGTTTAAATATAACAACAATTCCAAATAAATAACATTTCACCATGGCATAGCATGGGTTTAAATATAATAACAGTAATATAACAGTAAACAACAGTGCAATATTTTGCAACAGTATGCTGCCAAATTTAGTGAGATGGTTGTGGTTGCTTCTTGCTTACCAATTCAGAAATTCTTGGGGAGGTCTTTGCAAGAGCACAGCGAATATCATTTTCCACAACAAGTCTACTTTGGTATTTAGACTTGATTACCAGCAAGCTGGAAAACCCTGTTTCGCAAAGATATGTTGTTGGAAAAGGAAGAAGAAGGCGCAGCATAGTCTCAGACAGAATAGGATATAACTGTAAACACTTAATCCAGAATTTTTTCAGTGGCATCGTAGAGAAATCTGTTCTCACTGCATCATTGTTAATTAGGTCAATGAACTCTTCTTGCGCTGTCTCCGGAACATCTTCAACTTTCACTGTGAATGGACTTCTGGCAAGTGCAAATGGGGTGTCAGGTAGATTAGGAAAGTATGATGAAATTTCGTCTGCAAGCATGTGCAAGTGTTCTTTCACAGAAGTTATCATCATAATTTTTTTTGTCTGGCTCAATGTCATGTTCCTCAAAGAAGACAGATAATATAGGAAACATGTAAATTTTATTTTTCCAAAGCTGAAGTTTCATTTGGAATGATCTAATTTTTTCGGACAAATCGAGGCACATTGCATTTGGTCCTTGCAGTGATAAATTTAAGTCATTCAAGATGACAAAGATGTCCACCAAGTAAGCTATTTTCTGCAGCTCAGTTTTATCGCTAAAAAGTGCTTCGAATTGCGGTCTTGCTTTCTGTTTAAAAAATGTTTTCAGTTCATCACGAAGCTCAAAGACACGTTTTAAAACTTTTCCTCTTGATAACCATCTGACTTCAGTGTGAAATAACAGAGCATTGTTTGGCGCATCTAGCTCGTTGCACAGTTGCCAAAACAGCCAACTGTTTAAGGCGCTCGACTTAACAAAATTGACACATGTTATGACGCTTTTCATTACTTCTTGTAAATCTTGCGGCAGCGTCTTATTCGCTAATATTTGGCGATGTATCATACAGTGTGTTCCGATTGCTTTTGGCGATTCATTTTGTACCAAACGTTGAAATCCTGAGCGACATCCTAGCATAGCAGGAGCACCATCTGTGCAAATACCGCAAACCTTTTCCCAGGAGATGTTATGCGCTTTTAGAAAAGAACCAACTGCGTCAAAAACATCATGTGCAGTTGTTGTTGTTGTTTCAAGCAGTTTGCAAAAAAGAAACTCATCTTTAAAGTCGCCATCATTAATATACCTCGCGTAAACCAATAACTGTGCACAGTTTGCCACGTCTGTAGATTCATCAAGCTGGATACTGAATATTGGTAGTGATGCAGATTTAATTTCCTGGATCACCTGATCAAGAATATCGGCAGACATGTCCTCTATTCTTCTGCGGACAGTGTCGTTAGATAAGGAAATTGCATTCAATTTCTGAACATATTCATTTCCAATTATCACTCGAACTATGTCTTTTGCAGCTGGCAACAGTAAATCCTCAGCAATGGTGTGAGGTTTCATAGCTCTGGCGATTCTGAGTGCCACCAAATATGACGCTTCAACAGCTGCTACATTGTGTTTGTGGTACTGGCCACCAGTGTCAAATCTAGATTTCTTGAGTCCATCAGCTTTGCTTCTAAAATAGTCGATATCCTTGCCAGCAAAGCTTGGGTGCTTGCTATCAAAATGGCGTTTTAGTTTGTTCGGCTTCATAGATTCAGCTGAGAGAACTTCACAACAAATAACACATTGTGGTTTCTCAATTCCTGCTGTAATTATTGAGGTAAAACCATACTGCAAGAAATCCTCAGTATATTTTCTTTTCCTAATATTCTTGTCTTGTCTTGTCATTCTTGTCTTGTATGGTGCTTTGTGTAAGTGTAAGCTGCTTTGTGTACTGTATAATGATTACACACAAAGCACCTTACACTTACACAGTATTGTGTGTATGGTGTGTGTACTGTTTTTACATTATTAACCTTTTTTACACCAGCAGGCTGTCTCGCAGGCTCTCTTGGCTCTCCGCCTCCTAGGCTTCTGTCCTCCGGCGCTTGCTGCGTCCGCCCACTGATGACGTCAGCAAGCGCCGGACACACGTAATGCGCTGCTATGGACTGTGGAGCGTTCCCCCCGCTTCCCCCGCCCCTTAGGCCCCGGACGGATGATGCAATCAAGTCTGCGCATGTGCGCAGGCATTCAGTTTGGAACGCGCATCCATAACGGTGTGCGTTCCAGCTGAATAGCGCTGCTACAGATGGTAGCGCGACTTCTCAGCGGCTAAAGCCATCGGAAATATGTATTTTCCGATGGCTTTAGGCGACCCCTGTGTTTTGGTCGTTCGACCCCCGCCGGGGTCGCGACCCACAGGTTGAGAACCGCTGCTCAAACGGATCCTGCTGAAAGCACTCGCCTCTCCTCGCTTTAGGACGTCAGACTCAAAGGGCAGGAAGAGGGATAGCAGAAGCTGAAATTTTCAGTTTGTGTCCAGACACTTTCTCATGAAAACTGAGCACAAAAGGGCGCACTTGCTTTTTTGCATCGTTTTGGCTGATGTACCGGAGGATTTCTCTTAATTTACTTTTAAATGGTTCTGGGGAGAATTTAAAAGACACAGCAAAAAAATCTTCTAGTACAGTCTAAAAATATATATCTTTCCTGTTTTTATTAGCAGGAGTCCTAGCCAGCAGTGTCTCTGTTTAGAAACGGTACAATAGACTTTTACCTTCTTGTTCAGTTTTCTACTTTAAAGGCTGCGGCCCTGCTGCATGTCATGCGTTCTCTGCCTTGAAAGCCTTTTTTTCACCATAACTTAATGTAACATATTACCGGAATAATAGGCAAGTTAGTGTCTCATGGCATCCTGGCTGGGTCATCAGTAGCAGAGATTGAACCTGGGACCTCTGTTCATAAAAGCATGAACCTCTACTGCTTGAGCTAAAAGGCTCTGTGAGCTCAAAGACAGTAGCAAATTCATGAACTTCCCATGTGGTCCAATGAGTACAGGGAGACTGTGTAAGCATAAGTTACATTAGCTTTTAATACATTAAATGACTCCTGCATCACTTTCCTAGTGACAGCATCCTAGCACCACTACCTCGTCTCCAAAAATCAGGGAGGGGGAATGAGAGTGGTTAGTCAGTTGCCAGCTGTCAATGGCTCTAGTTTCAGACTCTTTCAGCTGAAATTCCACACCATTCTTTTGTGTAACTCCCCTCCCCCCAACTCCTATTGCATGCTATTTCCATGAATTTGTATGCAGAGAGTAGTGTTTAGGAACCTTAAAATCCCACTTATTTTGCAGCGAGGACGTGTGTATGTTAAAGATAGATAAAAATAGTTACAATAAATAGTATTAATATAAATGTAGATGCATGGGAACTGTGATGTTCCATTGAACTGGCCCTGGAAAGTGGGACCTTCTTTTTCAGGACAAGGGGAAATTTTTACAGCTCTAGGTCTGAGTCTCGTAAATAAGATGGTCTCTAAACCTGGCACTTCGGTACCAAGTTTATCTTCTCTATAGTATGCCTGACTTTTGCTGAACCGATGACTAAGAATCCCAGGTTTGCTTGCAAATGCTGGATCTTTCACATGGCAGTTTCCAGACTTTCATGACTTGTCAAATTTTAATTTTAAAAATTAAACATAGTCTTGAAGCTTTCAGCCATGAATGGTCCAACCTGTAATATAGGGTCAGTTTGTCTCCCTTTTGGCTTCATTCATCCTGGGAAATAATTAACATTCTGGATGCAAAACATGTTTTTTCTATTATCTGGCTCTTTCTTAAGGAAGATGGTTGAGCTGGAAAGAAGACCTTTTTTTTTTTTTTAAATCCTACGCTGCTACAGCATTGAACCTGATTAACCCCCATTTGTATCTTGTAAACTAAATCAAAACTGAAGAAAGAAATGTGTATGCTATATCTAGTATTTTATATTGTAATGGCCACTGTTACCGTTTGTGCTGTGTATGAGCCATGTGATCATCAAATAGACTTATGAATACTAGGCACTTTATGTGTATGCATATAAGTGCTGCAGAAATTAAATGCTGAATTTTCCTTTCTGGAATGTGGAGTTATTTTTGAAACTAGTTTTGTGCTAAAAAGCTGTATATAAAATAGCACCATTTTACAGACCATTTGACAGATCCCCTTTTTTCTCCAGAATTATAGCTGTTGATGCTAGTGCCCCAAATGAGTTACTTTTACTACTTCCGTTAATACTCCAGAGCAAACTCAAGTAAGACAAGGTCATTGCAGAGAAGCAAAATGAATTATTTGCATCGGTCTTCACCTCAGAGGAGATGGGGAAGATCCCCACACCGAGCCATTCTTTTTAGGTGACAAATCAGAGGAACTGCCCTAGATTGAGGTATCAATAGACAGTATTTTTGAACAAATTGATAAAATAAACAGTAGTAAGTCACCAGGACCATGTGGTATTCACCCAAGAGTTCTGAAGGAACTCAAATATGAAATTGCAGAACTAACAATTGTTGTATGTAACCCATCGCTTAAATCAGCCTGTGTAGCAGATGACTGAAAGGTAGCTAATATAATGCCTATTTTTAAAAACCGTTCCAGAAGCAATCCTGGCATTTTAGGTTAGTACACCTAACGTCAGTACCAGGCAGATTGATTGAAACTATAGTACAGAACAAATGTATGAGACCTGTAGGTGAACACAACGCATTTGGGAAGAGTCAACACAGCGTTGGTAAACAGAAATCATGCCTCACCAATCTATTAGAATTCTTTGAGGGTGTCGTAAAGCATGTGCGCAAGAGTAATCCAGTTGATCTAGTATATTTGGACTTTTAGAAAGCCTTCACCAAGTCCCTCACCAAAGGCTCTTAAGCAGAGAAAGCAGTCAGGTGATAAGAGGGAAGGTCCTCTTTTGGATCAGTAGTAACTGGGTAAAAGATAAGAAATAAAGGGTAGAAATAATTGATCAGTTTTCACGTGGAGAGGTAAACAGTGGTGTCCCCCACTGTGTCCTGTGCTGTTCAACATTATTCATAAATGATCTGCAAAAAGGGGTGAACAGTGAAGTGGCAAAATTTGCAGACCAAAACAAAGTTTCTCAAGACTGTTATGTCAAAAGCTGACTGCAATAAGTTACAAAGGGGTCTTAATAAACAGAGTGAATGGGTGACAAAATAGCAGATGAATTCATTAAGTGCATACTAATGAAAAAATAATCTCAACTATACATAGAAAATGATGGGGTCTAAATTATCTGTTAATTCCATGATCTTTCTTGAGTGGTATCATCGATAGTGCCATGAAAAGATTTGCTCAATGTGCAGCAGCAATCAAAAAAGCTAACAATGTTAGGAACCATTAGGGAAGGGATAGGTAATAAGACAGAAAATATCATAAGGCTGCTATATAAATCCATGGTATGCCCACACCTTGCATATTGTATGCAATTCTGGTCACCTTATCTCAAAAAAGATTTTTTAAAATTGGAAAAGGTGCAGAGCAGGGCAACAAAAATGCCTAGGGTATGGAACAGCTTCCATACAAAGAAAGAGAGAGAGGCAAATTCTGGGATTGTTCATTTTGGAAAAAAGATAACTAAGGAGGCTATATGAGAGTTCTATAAAATCATGAATGGTATGGAGAAAGTTAATAGATAAGTGTTATTTATCACCTTCACATAACACACACAGTAGGAGTCCCCTGATGATATTAATAGGCAGCAGAGTTTAAAACAAACACAAGGAAGTACTTCACATAGTCATCTTCTGGAACTCATAGCCATGGAATGTTGTGAAGTCCAAAAATATAACTGGGTTAAAAAAAGAATTAGATAAATTCATGAAGGATAGATCCATCAAGGGTTATTAGCCAAGATGATCAGGTACGCAACCCCATTTTCTGGCCCCAATTGTCAGAAACATCTGGTCCTGGCCATTGACAATAGGAAAGGACGAAAGAACATATGGAAGCCTGACTCAGATCTGCCTCCTCTATTGGGAAATATCTGCCCAAACTGTGACAAGATCTACGGATCCCAGATTGGTTTTATTAGTCATATGCAGATCCACCTGCAATAACTGGCTATCATTTTATGGAAAACAGTCATCCTTGAACTCCAAATGGCTGCTGTCTACTACTGGGTTGGACCATTGGTCTGGCCCAGTGTGACTGTTCACATGTTTGTTTATGATGATTCCATGAGTGATTTGTGTGTTCTCCCTTTTGACTGACTTAGTTTATCATGATTTTTTTTTCTTGGCATTTCCTTCCTCTTCCCCTTCCTATCTAATTGCACCCATTCAGATCCGTGGACACCATGTGGCTCAGCTGGATCCTCTAGGAATCTTGGATGCAGACTTGGATTCATTCGTTCCGTCTGATTTGATCACTACAATTGATAAACTGGGTGAGAACTTCAAACTACTTTATGTAAATCAGTGTTTGGCCAGAGGCTTATCTTGTGGTACACTGTGTCCTTTAGTGAGAATCAATAGGCAAGGTAACTACAACTGAGTGTTTTGTTTTTCTTAAGTAGGACAACTCTTAATTAATGAAATGTTATTCTAACCCTGTGTATTTTATGATAAACCACAGTGGCTTTGCTTAGGTTGTGGAACTTTTTATGTGAATTGAACCAGTGACCACTTCTCAGGGAAATCTGAAAATAGAACATTCCCTCATTCTTGCACTACCTACTTTTACGTGAGTTGATTATATTTGTAGAAGCAGCCAGAGCTCATTAGTACGCTTGTTCCAAAGTTGGAGAGATCTAGTACACTTTTTAGAACATTAGGGAATCAAGTGCAGATTGGCTGATGAGATGGTGATGTAAAATGTGGATTTGGTAATTTGCGCAGTTATAAGAGGATGTCTAAATGATTCCAGTGAAGCTTCTCCCTTCTTCGCTGGTTGCCAGTGCATGATGTGTTGTTGGAACTTTTATTCTGGGAGGGCATGACAGCAAGCTTAGGACAATAGAATTAAGAACAAGTGCATAATAAATGAATTGTTACTGTAATAAGGCACCATGGACATTGTGTATTAAAAGCCGGGGTCCCCAAACTACGGCCCACAGGCTGCATCCAGCCCACTGACATTTTGAGTCCTGTTGAGTCTGCTGCCCCCTCCTGGCCCTGGCCCTGGCCCTGTCCCTTCTCCCCACCCCTCTCCCACGTGATGTGGGCCCAGCGCCCTAGCCAGGAGGAGCTGCATTGGCACACCATAAGAGCAAGACTGAGTGATAGGAGGCGATCATACATGGTACATGGTTCTGAACCACGTCTAAGGTGACTAATAGATATAGACATTTCTATAACTGCACATCACTATGGTTTGAG
Source organism: Mesoclemmys tuberculata (assembly GCA_007922155.1). Lineage (NCBI taxonomy): Eukaryota > Metazoa > Chordata > Testudines > Chelidae > Mesoclemmys > Mesoclemmys tuberculata. Next base: position 16,450,715 of record ML675609.1, on the reverse strand, counting down.
TGCTATGTAGCAGAAATATTAATTGTCAACTGAATCAAATTCAGAATGCATCCGATACATTGTTACAGAAGGCCTAGCTTCTAATAACTATCATAGTCCGTCATATGGCCTTATTATGACTTAAATATATACTCCAGAAAACATACTGGCCTATAGTTTTTAGAGAGTGATATTATAAACATGGTAAAAAATCTTAATACAATAGTTCAGTGGTTTATAGTCATTCCTTAATGAGTTCTGTGGAATAGCAGACAGTATAGATTGCTATGAATGAATCTTTTTGTGAATGATGCAGGAGCTACATATGTCTTTTTTTTAAAATACTTTTAATGTAAGTTTCCTGATTAAATGATGAGATGCCCAAACTAGTGTCTTAGTCTTCTCAATATACATCCGATCTGCTTTGATTAATTTGAAGTATGTCTGCGCTGTATCTTATGAGGAGGAAAAAAAGGAGATTGCAGAATTTTGAACACTGAATGTAAATCTCTGTCTTGAAGTTCTCTCTTAACACTGTCTTACAGGAATAATGCAGTGTGTCCTGGTTCTCCAGGAATTGCTTTAGCTTCCTTAGATGGCATTTGTTTCAGAGATGAAGCAACATGATTAATGTGATTCCCAATGTTTTGAAAATGTAAAGAAAAGTTAGAATAAAGAGCACCTGCAAAAAAGATCAACTTTCATTGGAACCTAAATGTTATCACCTTAGCTGTTTTAAAGGCATGTAGGTAAATTGGATTTAATTTCTTATCTATCTTTGATGTATGGGAAAATTTGGACAGGAGATTAAAAATATGGTGCAGAGTGGGTAGCAGTATTCTAACAGATATTTACTTATTTTACATCTGTAATCCTCTTGGCCCTACTGCCTTTCTGGTGATCCAAAGAGCTGAGACTCTGGACTTCCTTCTGTGATATAAAATCGATGCTGCTCTCAAGCCTATAAACTAAGGAGATGTTTACACAGAGCATTGATTCTCTCCGGCTCCCCCCGTTTGGAATAAGGCCCTCCTTAATTTGGATGAAATGTCAACAAGAAAACCCAATGGAGACTTACTGATTTTTAACATGCTTTCAGTAATTTTATTTTCAAATACTGACATCCTGCAAATAGGTTTAATGAATTAAATCTTTGGGAGTTAAACAAGATTGAAAGACTATGTAAATCAGCCTGATGATACAGATGAAACGTGACATTGCATGTTATATAATCCCCGTTGCCTCCTACCCTTCAGTACTTCGGTGGTTAGTTCTTTCTCTAGTGTCACAAGCACTGTCTGTAGTAAAAGTCCTTACTAGCTTCTTGTATTGTCTCAGACAAACGAACCAGCTTAACTCAAGGCTTCTGTCTGTTTTAAGGAGAATATTCAGTGCCTCGGCATTGTTCTTTCCCCGAACGGGGAGCTTCTGTTTTGGAAAAAGGGACTCTCCCTCAAATAGGGTCATGTGTGGTGTGTTGGGAGCTGCCCTCAATTTTGGAAAAGGGAGCTGATCTTTGAGGGGGTGGGTAGGCTGATAGCAGAGTTTCTTCCTCTAGCCCACCATCTCTTGGGAGCAGAGCAGGGCTGCACAATTCTGCTGTCTTTGAGTGTGAGGAGAGCTGGCCACCATTGGCCTGGCCACAGAACTTCTGAAAAAGAGCTATGCAGTGCACATCCCCATTCCACGTATCCTCTTTTTACACTATACATTCGCAGATGGCGTTAACTTGGTTGGAGTGGTGTGCCGAAGGAATGCTTCTAGCTAGTGATATTCCTTAGCTCTGCATTCCAAAGGCCAGTTAGATAAAACTCTAGGATTCCAGGCGAAAGAGGGCAAACATAGTGTACCTCTAATAAGAAATATCTGAAGAATAAACCCAGCTCTAGCTTTCTTAGTCATGCATGAAACAGTGTAATTAATGATTCATTCTGGGGTGGCCGAACCTTTGTCATGTGCTAAGTCATTAGCATGAAGCTAGGAGTCTAAACTGTCCAAGGATTTCTATTCTCTCTAGCTGATGCATTATTTGACCTGTCTTTACCTTTGCTTTCCTCTTTGAAGTTGTGTGTTTGTTATTGAGACAGGAAGCTGTCCTTGTTTTCTCTTCTGTAGTCCTTTCTGAACCCCAAGATGGTAGCAAAAGGCTTGATAACACTTTTTATAAAGGCCTGCATCTGCTCCGCATAGAGCTTGGCTGTGCACTGACATGAAAGCTCTGTATGGAAGCAGAACTGGGTTGAGTTTAAAAACCAGGAAGTTGTGTTATGTAAAGCTAACTGAGATGACTTCCCAGAACAGAGAGACTCCTAGGTTTCTGGATGATGTGATCATCGTGTAGGTGAGAGCCTTTCCTTCCTCAACCCCCTTTCAGGACAGGGAAAGAGGCAGGTGCTGATCTATTTCACCTTTTAATAGTGAAAAATTAAAAATGTGAGTGGGAGGGCCAGAAATCATGTCTTGCTGAAATCCAGGAAGAAACGTGGTGCAATGGATCCATCGTGTTGGAGTTAGTGTTGCAGAAAACTCACGTTCTCTTCCTCCCACCAAAGCTACCCTAGCAGTGTAAATGATCATCTGGAGAAAGCATAGGACATGACCTTAACCCTAATGGAAAAAATAATGCAGTATGTTTTCTTTATTCATTCTTGTGACACTATAAATGAAAAATAAATCCTACAGTTAAAGTGTCTGGGTGGAAGCTACATAGCATAGAATCCCCTTTTCCTGTTTCTTTCAATCTAGCTATCTTTATCCCTCCTGGGTCATGAGATTATTGGACTTTAAGACAATTATTGGTCCAGAGTTGGATCTTGTCCATCCTGGGCTTTAGGCCAGTTGTAATCTATGGGTATAAATTCCATATACTGGATCAGAGCAGGAAACATTTCACTACACTTTTTAAAAAATGGCAGTTGTTTGATTTTGCTTTGAGATTTGGAGTGTTAGAACAAGTCCTAAAGGGATGGATTAATGGGCAGAGTGCAGATGAGGGAGTCAAAGCTGCATGTTAAATGCAGTTTATTGCATGACTGACTGCCTCATATGGCGAGTGTGTGTATAATCTCTCATTCCTGGCATAGCTCAATAACTTCACTGAATTTGGGTCATTTTGTTTTTCCTCATTTGATCATCTTCTTTAAGGTGATTCAGTTGGTCAGATTTACTTGGCCAAAGGGTTTGTGTTTTCTTTAGTTCAGACTCATCTATGCCCCTGTGCCTTTTATAAGGGAATTCCAGAAGTCTTGGGTTACCCACCAATTCTGCCGAAGCATGGAGGATGCCAAAATAACTGAAGCCCTGGAAGGGAGTTTTTTGTCAAGCTTCTGCAGAGGGAGTAGGTTTCTGCTAGAGCAGGAAAAGCTGAAGAAAAACCCTTTCTTCATCACTGGGGAAGCTCCCTGACCTGAGTCTGCTCTCTGGTGTAAGCAAAAGAATTATAATACACTATGAGTTGAGACATAATATCTGTATTAAATTAATTTAAAATGAACAAATATAGGTAATTTAAAATTAAAATACTTAGGTCACCTCATGCTATATGCAGTCTGCAACTACTGATTATGGTATCTATTAGAAATGCGAGGCACAAAAGGCAGCAGTAGATGGGGGAGGGGATGTTGTCACAGTGATTGTGGGAAAATAAGAGGGTTTCAACCCAGAACAGTGGTGGCAGAAATACTTAGTATGTCACCCTTTTATATTCATGTTTGGGACGTGTAGTTTTGACCTACTGGGACGGTGGTAGTGGTGTCTAAATCTTTTGTCATGCTAATCACAGACTAGATGATGGTAAAGGAGACTTGCCTGACCAGCCTTTTGTGGCGTTATGTGAGAGCTCACCGCTTAGGCAAGGTGAAGAAGATGCACTACATGCATTGTCAGAGGCACAGGATAGGAGGGTCTTCATGGGTGTCATGCTAGTAGCTTGCCTTGTGCAGGTCAAAGAGCCATTCTGTGATTCCTTCTCAATAAATTGAGGCACACTTGAAGGGAGTGCAGGGTTTTTCCCCTCTGGAGATGATTTCATTTCTCCTCTTTGTTGTTTGTTTTCTATGAAAGGAAAGCCTCAAGCACTCAGGAACCTGGCTGTATTACCTTCACTGTGAACAATCGTCTGCACTTTTAATTAAAGTGAGAGGTCTTACTTTCTCCAAAATGAGACACCATTGAAACCCTGTTGAGTTTGGCTTCCAGACTCATGCATTGCATGAGACAGATTAGTTAAGTTCTCATTCTCAGCCTGCTGGGAAGAAAAAAGGCAGAGAGAGAGAGAGCACAAAAGTCCTTGAGAGTATCGAGAGTATATTTGAACCTTAGCATGACTTTAACTACAAGTTCAGTGCAGACCACTGACATGGGTTCTCTGAACCTCTGAAATAATGCTACGTGAAATCCTGGGCATCTTGAGGAACTGTCAGGAGCATGACATCACAAGAAAAAGTTGCATGCACTGTGAAACAGGAAGGGATGATGTGGTTAGGAGTGAGGGTGGCATGTAAGTGTGTCTGGTGCAATGTGTGATGTGAGCATGTTAGCAAAATAAGAAAGAAGGAAGTTGGAATGTGGATGATAGGACTCCCAAGTTCAGTGCCAACTGTTCCCCAATAACTTGTGATAGACCAATAAGGGAACTTGCAAAGAGCCTCTAATGACCACACGCGATACTTAGGTATTGCTGGCCAGGATTTTCAGATATTCATCACCTGTATGTAGTGTCCCATGTATCAGCTGCCTTTAGGAATTATATTTACAATACAACTAGTTGTGAGAACACATTTTGCAAAATACTAGTGCCTAAAAAGATCTCCAGTGAGGTGTAAGCTCAAAGGTCCTTATTCCTTTAAACCTGAAGTGATGCTCTAGTAAATATACAGTGCTGAGGTAAAAGACACCGCTGTTCTATTTGTGCCCAAATCACTTCTGCATGTTTCATTATTTACATGTAAATGCAGAGATTGCATATTAGTAATAACAGTATCAATGAGCTGACACTCTTGAATGGTAAAGCTGATGAAACTACTTAGTTCCATAGTGAGTTGAGTACACTGAGTTCCATAGTGGTTTGACCTTTAAGTTGCTTACTGCTCTTCCCTCGTCTAGAATTTGAACATTGATCCTTTTTTGTCTTGTTAACTCTTAGATTTCTGGGTAGTATTCAGGCTGTCAGTCCGTGAATGCTACAGTACTTGGTTACGGTATGTGTTCAGAGTTTCCGGTGGGTTAACATTAAATTTTCTCATGCAGAACCTTCACCAGGTACTATGAGCCATGTTATGGTGCTTGTCGGTCTTATTCATACCTCGTTTCTTGAAACTGCAAAAGATAGTCAGGTTAAAAATTGATTGAAACTTGGCAAGGTCCAGATAAAAATTGGATGCCTTGGCAAGGTCCAGAGATCCCTAAATCAAGGGCAGAGATGATACATTCTTTTCACAGTACATGGCCATGAGAGAAACTCGATTTGTAAACCATTGTGACAAGGTGGGGTGGGGGGGGGGAAGAGATATTCCACCCTCATGGGTTTTGCACTCTCCCGGCCTGGCCGGTGGTGCAGCTGGGGAAGGGTCAAGGGAGGGGCTGGGACCCGCTCTGCCCCTGTGTACTGCTACCTTCCCTTCGGGGTAGTCCGTGATCCGCTCCCTGCTTCCCCAGCCAGGTGTTCTGCCCTCTGGGGCTGCGGTAGCAACCGTGGAAGCTGCAAGCCTCTGTAGGCTGCAGGCCGCAGGCTGCAGCCTGCCAGCTCCAAGCCGCCAACTCCAACTGCAGGCTTTCGAGCTGCAAACCTCCAAAGCTGTAAACTGTAACTGTGACTCCAACCTCCATCCTCCACACCTCCTCTCTCCAAACTCTACAACCCACACTGCCTGCCTGCCCCTGCAGGCTTTTAAGTGTTTGGGGTGGGGCTCCTTAATTGGCCCCAGGTGTCCTAATTGCCTAAACTGCCCCAGGTGGTCTAATTAGTTAAACAGCCCCAGCTGAATTACCCAGGGAATAGGGCTTTGTTGAGCCTGGGGCTAATATACATGCCTTCTAATACTTTCTCATAGCCGTCCGGCCTGACCCTGTCACACCATCTAGTTCAAATCTGAAGTTATGGGTAGGACTAATGGCAAAGACAGGGTCAATTCCATCTCCTAACATTAAAATGAGACCCTGATATTTTTCCCCTGTGGGTTTCCAGTTCAAATGTAACACAGATAAACAGTGGCAGAAAGTTACGATCTGGTGGCTGTTTCATGGCATGTGTAAAATAAATTGATAATCTCAGTAAATGTCCCCAGACTGCAAACTAGTTGACACTCTTGTTGGCAGTCTCAAAAGCCAAGGACTGAATGTGTGCAGTATACCCCTGCTTCTGTTACATCTCTGATGAACAAGTATATCATTCCTTCAATCTGGATTTTCTTCAGCCTCTTTTATTACTTCTGATTTGGCTGCTGCTATTTTTAGGCAATGCTTACAGTACTTTATTGTATTACTCAGTGGTTGTATAAAAGCATTCTACTGGCTAAAAAGTGGCTAATTATTTTATTTGTCATCATGCTACTTATGGACTTTCTAATTTTTACACTTTTAGGTAGTAGGAAGAGTTTCAGAGAATACAATTTTATCGTCTTTTGAAAACAGATTGGTCTGTAAAGAGAAATTATAAGAGGGGAGTTACCAGCGGTAACTGGAATGAACTCAACTGTGTTATGTATTTTTGTGTTCCCAAAAATGCATGGGGCTTGATGATGATTCCCTTTCTTGTTTTTGCAAGTCCCTTTCTCAAAAAGCTTACAGTTTAAATGTAGTAATTATGTAAATGAGGCTCAAAAATAAAAAATGGGGGAAGGTAGGACAAGGGTTATGGTGTGATGGGTTAATTCATGTACTCATTTTGATTCTGTTGAAAAGGTTTTTTTCTTCTTGTATTACCACATTTCATGGCAGAAGTGAGTTAAGGTGAAATAATTAAAAAAAAAAAAAAAAAAAAAAAAAGCTAAAGTAATGAGAACTTGGAAAACAGTGAAGATGCCATGTTATTCCCCATGTTGAAGGTTTTCTGTCACATGCAGCCTTCCATTGGAATATTGCACCACTTGCTTGCATAGCATATACCAATCTAATAAATGAAATTTGGTCCTTCATCTGATTTAACATCTTGAAAGCTCTGCCAATGTGCTTGCACTCAGTTTATAATGTACTTCTCCAAGTATGTGGTTAGTGTGATATGCATTAGAATCTGGCAATTCCAAATCTTATTTGCCCCCTTTTCCCCAAGGTTAAGATGTTTCTTTACATTTCTAATATAGCCTGCTTAAACTTTCACTGTGTGTTGTCTTGACCAGGACATACTGTCTCTTTATTTTGTGCTTTTTGTCTCCCCGCCCCTTTCTCATCAATTGACACGCTGTAGGGTTTTATGGCTTGCATGAATCTGACTTGGATAAGGTTTTTCGGTTGCCTACAACCACCTTCGTAGGAGGAAATGAGACCGCTCTTTCTTTACGAGAGATCATCAAGCGGCTGGAGGTCAGTGTGGCGATTTATCTTGTGTAACTGCTTTCCTCCAAATGGAAGTGGGCTGCTGTTGCCAGTTTCTATATTATGAAATTGGTCCATTCCAATTCAGCTGATAATAGGACATATAACGGAACTTCGAATGGCATTAAAGGTGACCTTAGAATTTTTATAAAGGTAGAAGCTGCAATGTCATCTGTCAAATGCCCCGAATAACCAGAGAAGAGGAGGAGGAGGTGGTGGTGAGTAAGGTGACCAGATATTCTGATTTTTGTAGGGACAGTCTTGATATTCGGGGCTTTGTCTTATATAGCTCCTATTCACCCTCTCTCTACCCCTACCCTCTGTCCCAATTTTTCACATTTGCTGTCTGGTCACCTCATGGTGGGCCTTTCAGCACAATACTAGTATAGGCCCTCATCCTGCAAAGGAATCATGCTGGCAGATTGCCCTAAAACATTCCTTTGTGTTTTTCTTTGGGTCTGTCACAGACAAACCCCTTGTAGCCACTAACTTCTATTCCATGCTTTTCTTCAGGATGCATTGTGAGTTCCATCCTGCAGTCTTGACATCAGTGAGACTCTTTCCTGAGTATTGACTTTGGGGCTGGAAATGGATTGGAAATGGCTTGTGGGATAGTGGCTTTTCCCCCTCTTGCATAGTTATATTTGTTTCCCAATAGCTGGTGTAATTATGCCATATGAATTCCATGAAACTGGAAATGTTTAACAAAATAATGTGGGGAGAACCGAAAATGAGATGGCAGATTACATTGGAAATGAATCACAGTGCCTGATGTTGCTGGATGCTCCTTTTGAAGTACTGAATGCTTTCAGCCATTGGCTTCATCACCTTGCAGGATTGGACTCGTAGCGCATACTGGGGCACCACAGGGTATCCGTGGTCACTTTCTACATTACAGACTGTAAATTGTATTTTTTAAGTTTGCTTTGTGTTGGTTTGTGTTATCCCCCTTCTGTTTCTGTGGCAATTTTAAAAGCACCAGGCTTTTTCTAATCTGTATGCACATTGCATGCTCATGAAATATGCTATGCAGGAAAAAAACCTGAAAATTCATTTAACTGAAGAAGTTTGGGTTGGCTTTCTCAATGTTATCACAATCAGACTTTGGTATAATTGGATTTGGTGCTTTTTTTCTGTAAGAATCTGAGTTTGGTGCTCCTATTAACTTCCTCTTTTATCTTTCCAGTGAAAATTTCCTCTAAATAAGTTATAGAAATGTTTAAATACCCATAATGACAAACTAAGGAGTTACTTCCAAAATATGTTGATTTTTGCCCTTATCAAAGAAAAAATTAAGTTACTATTTTTTTTCTTCCCCTGCCCTCTCAGTTTAGTTGGAAATCTAAAAGTGATTCCTAGTCTTTTGAGAATTGACAGCTAACAAACAATTTGCATGAGTCTTCATAAATATCTTTTCACTATCTTTATTACTTTATTTCAGGTAACGTTTAAAAAAGGGGGGGGGGCTCTTTGGATAAATTTTGATAAGCGATTTGAAGTTTTTCTAGGAGCATCCAAAGCAATGACTGTGGTCTGTCTACAAAACGCTTCTTGTCAGTTAAATGAACTTCCTCAATTAGTTTAGTGCATTATACTGATCTGCTTTTAAATGATTATTACCAAGTGAGAAGAATCTTCCAGATTCCAGGTGTCTGAAACATTAGTTTTTGTGGTGAAAGTTTGGGGGCCTTGGGATCAAGCAAATTCAGGATTTAGCATAAGAACTGAATTGCTTACAATCCCCTAGAAAGAATTAATACAAGGGGGGGAAATCATATTTGAATACAGGGAGGTGGTGGGAGTGATAAGGGAAAGAAACTGTTTGCTCTCATTTTAAAATAGCTGTCCTGCTTCTCCCAATCCATTAACTCCCAAAGTTGTAAGTTTCTGGACTTGGTGTTTTACCTCTTAGAGTACATACTGTCAGCATATTGGATTGGAATTCATGTTCATCAATGATGTGGAGCAGTGCCAGTGGATCCGGCAGAAGTTTGAAACTCCTGGTGTCATGAAGTTTACAAATGAGGAAAAACGGACATTGTTGGCGAGGCTGGTGCGCTCCATGAGGTGTGTTGGGGTTTGTCCAGCAACATTTTCTTTTCTGTTTCTTTTGAGGAGAGGAAAGGATAGGTCACATGCTTTGGTATTTCCATGGCTTTTGTGACACAGCAGATTCACTGGTTTGTATTGGAGGTTTAGGACAATGTTTTAACAAATCGATCCAAGTACTTAATAGTTGCTGTCTGAAAATAATTCTAAAGAGTGGCTTTGAATGCTATAGCTGAGCTTTCCCAGCCAGTCTTATTTTCTAAGGTACCTAATTGTCCACTATATTCTGTCTACTTTGCCCCACTCTGGTGCCACAAAACCAAAAAACTCTTTTAACTGGCCCTCTCAGAATTTTCTTGGTGTAAGGAGATTCCCCAGGTGGTATATCGAGTAGCTGTGATCACCCTATGTTGAGCATAGGTGGCACAGTGAGGGCATCCCTGTAGCCAACTGTTCCTCGACTGCCGGAATGGCCTCTTGGGCCAGGACAACTAGATGTAATTTAGCACACTTCCCAGGCTTCAGAAAGCTGTGCCAGGAGAGAACAGGATTTGGAAGCATAAAGGTGACTTAAAGCCATGTCTGTTCCCCCTGTTCTGATCTGTGCCAAATGCAGCTCTATTGTGGCATTTTCTTCCCCACATCTGTTTAGTGACCTGTATTTTAAACAAGTTGGAAATCTGTCTAGTTCCCAGTAGACTGAATTCCACATCCTAAGATCATCCCATCATTGGCACCCATTTTGACTGTCTGTGTGGTGAGGTCGTGGAGCATGAAGGCCGAGCTAACCTCTTGCATGTGGAGCGAGGCTTGCTGCCTGTTCTGTCTGGTTATCCACAGGACTGGGCTTCATTTCTCAGCGCTGTCAATCGGGCTCCTTTGACAAACATTGCAGTGAGCGCAAGTTAGTGACTCTGATTTAGAGAATGATTAATGGGAATATGTTTCTTTACTAGAGTTCCCCCCCAAGTCCCCAAAAAAGAGAGAGAGGCTGCAAAAAGCTGTTACAAATGAAGTTCCAATAAAATCTACTAAAGTTATTTTCACTGTGTGTGGTGTTGAGCAATGTTGTAGGTTGGGGAGACAACAGGACATCGTTCCTGTCCAATTTTAAGGACACAGGAAGGAATTTTAGTCAGACACTGAATAGTTCGGTGAACATGGCATTTGAAGGATGGGTAGTTAAACAACCTGACTGTGTGATGTTCCCTCATTTATCTTCCTGATGTAAGAATTTGCATTCCTTCTGCCTGTGTAAGCTATGGAGGGACCTCATTTTTGATTAGCAGGGGAAAGGGCCAAACACCTTATCAAATTTGTTTTGTCCATGGAAAATACAGAAAAAAGCATTTAGATGAGTTACTGTTCCAGCCAGCTGTGGACACAATTCTTTCTGAAAAAGGGGTAAAAAATGCTAAATCTCTTGCTGTGCAAAATCTGCTTCATACTCTCTGGATTTGCCACCTTGTAGCTCCCGGGGCATTGTCGCACTGAGAATCACCTAAGAGTGTTTATTCCTTCCCATGTTTCTAATATCCCCTTAAATTGTAAAATTCAGTTTTAATAATCTTAACTTCTCATTTGTGCTGTTTGTTTACTGGTAGATTTAGAAATGGCATCTGAGTCATTTTTTTTATTCTAGAAAACATGTCCATTGCATATCTCTGGAGATGAACTTAAATTATAAACACAGGCAGTGTTAGGCCCTGATTCTGCAGTCCGATTCATGTGTCCAGATTCTAATGGCTGCACACCAGCTGGTGGGATTGAGGTCTTTCTAGGCATGCCTGTCTCTCTCCCTCTCTTCTTCTTCTCATGTACAAGTCCCCATGGTGTTTAGTTTCACAGTCTAACAGGGAGGACGTTTAAATCTAATGAAAACTGCTACTTAAAAAAAAAAAAGTGTGTGTGTGTGTGTGTGTTTATGAAAGTTTAACAACCTACATTTCAGCTAGTTCAGGGAAAATTTAGATTATTCAAGTTTGTTTTGCATATCTATCCTTTTCTTTTTTTTGGGAGGGTGGGAGAGGGTGTGTGAAACTTCAACTTAACAACCTAAATTTGGCCTGAATTAGCTGTTGTTGTCCCTTGAAGAGTGTGATAAGACGACTAAATTAAGCCTGGATTGTTTAGTGGGTTTCTGACTTGGCTGGTTTAAATACCCTGTTGTCCTGGAGGTTACATGTACTTTCCTCTTCTTTAGAATGATAGATGGGTCAGAATCTGATCAAAATACTAATAAAGCATAAAAATCCCTTCGTCGTGGTAACCAAGTCCTATGTTTCCTATAATGTTATAGGCAGCCTTTCAGGTAAGGTGCACTGATACCTCTTCACTGTCCACGTACGAGCATACTGACCTCTGAACACCAGAAAGGCTTTGGTTTTCCCAATGCTCTTTTAGGACCCAAATGTTACCTAGGGAAGAAAGAGAAACTTTTTTGTTTTTCATATTCCCACATGTGGATGGAGGGAGGCAGGAAGACTGGGAGTTTGTGAGGAGAGAGCACTCTAATGTTATCAGTTTGTGACTCTGTGACATCAAAGGCTTTAATACATGATTAGCACAACTGATCAGCTTTGTCCACCTACGGCCTGCCTGCTGGTGAACATATCTGACTTACTTTTCTTAAGGATAATAGGATAACCAGCTATTTCTAAATGTGTGTAATCAAAATCCCGTTGCCTTTGCCTCTCCCCCAGCCTTTCCCATAAGCGATGGCTAATTGGCCTTTTTGGATTGCTTCGTACATCATATGCCAGTAGATAAGGCATTGCACAATAACACTGACAATTGCAGTGGCCCAGAATGGCGACTTGCAAGATGTCACTTTTAAGTGTTAAAAATGCTGTCAAAGTCAATGGCAACATGCTCTGAAATACACTTGCTAACTGGAAAAACAAATCAACAAAAAATGTAAGCTGTGCACAACGGGGTCAACGCCATGCCCCAAAAGAAAGGAAAATCACTGATGCAGCTGCCATTTTGATTGACCCCTTTGTCCAGAGGGCTTGTACTCTCAGGGAGCCAATCCCTGAGCTGTCTGTAAATCGCCATTGTTCCATTGATTTCAATGGTGCTATGAAATTTACACCAGCTGAGGATCTGGCCATTGTTAAGATTTCACACTACCTTAGATCTAAGCTGTTGGGGGAACTAAGAGTTTTCTGGAAATGTTCCATTTCACTGCTGTTTTGGCTTTTAAGTTTTAGGTCAGAAGAGGGGTAACCTTCGGCATTAGACTTGGTGAGTAAGCTGAGTATTAAGGGACGTTATCAGGCTTTGCATTACACTGATGATGTAACCACTAATGTTGTTTCATGAAGATTTATTTTTCTTTGTGTTCAATATCTTTAGGCTTTATAAATGATCCTTTCAGCATTTGCTAAAAGCCACTTTAACTGTGTGCAGTGCCTCTGGCCCAACCCATTAAAGGATGGAACAACATAGAACTGTCAGTAAAGGACAGATTTTATGTCTGTAGTTACAGATTCCTGAAGCTCAGATTCCAGTGTAGTGGCTTTTGGCAAATTACCAACTGTTACATCACTTAGTCTGAAAAACTGTGCCATTGAATAGGGTTCCCCTGGAATTACATGTTTTCTGCTGCAAGTTTTTTTGCTGCCATTTCCCTTAATTGTTTACTGATTGTTACTTCCAGAAGACATGGGACTTTCTGCTGTCTCCTCTTGGATCTGCAGGGTGGCTCACTCTTCTGCAATTCTGCCTTCCCTGCATGTGAGGCTTTCCCCATTGCAGTCAGTGGGAACTTCTCATGTAGGGAAAGCATAGTAGAAAAGTCAATATCTGACCTAAGAAAATTTTGCCATAAGGAGTTAACTCTTCTTTCTGTGCTTTGGCTTTGTTCATAATATTTTCAAAGTCTCAAGATCAATTCACAAAATGCTGGTGAAAACTTGTAAAGGGGGGTGGGGAGAAAGAGAAATCCTTCCTCTTTTATAGGCTTATTTACCCCCACTGTAATTCATGCTCTGAGAAATATGAATGTGTATTGAGAAATCTTCTCTAGACTTACAGTAGGTATCTTGTTACTTCTGCAAATGCCCTTCAGTTGATTTTCTTTTTTTTAAATAAATCATCTACTGCATTTCCTTAACTTACTGCTTTTCTCTCCCTCTTTTGGCAAGATTTGAAGACTTTCTTGCCCGCAAGTGGTCTTCGGAGAAGCGCTTTGGTTTGGAAGGATGTGAAGTAATGATTCCTGCTCTTAAGACCATCATTGATAAATCCAGTGAAATGGGGATTGAATATGTAATCATGGGGATGCCTCACAGGTAAAATCATTCATTTAAAATAAAGGCAATTAAAAATGTACTCATTTGCACAAGTATGGTAGAGACTGCTTTAGATTACAAGCCCCAGTTAGAGAGTGGGAATGTAATGTGATTAGAGAGGCTGGGGTAAAACAGTTTAATTATTCCAGCTAAAAGATTATATAAATAGCACAGAGTCCTAAGGGAGTTGTCTTTTAGGGAGGGGCCAAAGCTTTCTCAACTGGAGACCAGTCAAGATCTGCTTTGAAATAGCAAGTGAACCTGGCAGGCATTTTACTTTGTTCCCCACTGCGGAGAGCTTGGAATTGAGAAAATGGGTGAAATAGGATGTACCAATCCATACTCTGAAAGGCAATGCCAGGAATGGGGGCAGTCTGTTGATGAAGAAGATCTTAAACAGAAAGGAGCAGAATCATTTTAAAAAGGAGAATTAAATCTCCTTTTATTTAACAAATGTGATGCACATTTGCTTGTGGAATTTCTGTTTTGTTCCCAGGTCTGAATGTGCTACATCTATGCTACAGTTGTCAATAGAATCAGCTTTTAAAACACTTCTGTATTTGGAACCTGGCTGTTGAGCCACAGATTCTTGTTGAAAGGGTAATCAGCTTTCTAGTAGGTGTGAGAAAGGGTCCATTTAATTCAGGGAGCTTTAAGAGACTGGGTAGGAAAAATTAGCGAACAATATATACATATATCTCCATCATAGTAGGGGGAAAAAGGGTTCATAACCTTTCCATGCTATTTTCTCATAACCTTTTACTAGGAGCTACTTTTCATACTCTCAGAATGTTAAATAGATGTCATAAAATTGTGTGTGTTTTTGTTTTTGTGTTTTGTTTGTTTTTTTTAAGCTTAAACACAAAAATCAAAAAATGTAAAATGAAGGCGCTATCCTGTATTAGCAATAAGCCACTCCAGGGATTGTTAGTTGTCTGTTGGTGCATTTTTTGGCCTTCTGCCTCACAACATGACTGAAGGAAGTAGCAATATCCAACTAATGCACAACCTGCTGTGCTTATTGCTTATAACCATTAATTAAATGTATTTTCAAAGAGCCATATCCTGCCTGCACTGGGGTGTGCATGAGAGTAGCTGTGCATGCGTATCCAAAGGCAAAATATGGTGCTCCCTCATTTTCCCCCCAAATAGCCAAACTAAGTAAAACTGTCTCTCACCTGTGATAATTGCCAACTAATTGATCTGGATAATAGCAATCCATTGATGGCATGTTAGGGTTGTTATAGAAACCCACAAAAGAAAAAAAGCCAGAGTTTGTGATTATGGAGTGCTAATGGAGATGCAGTAGGGACACCTTGGTGTGTGGGCAGGACTGGAGGGGTGGTTGGAAGATTAAGGGACAATATTTTAGTTGTTTAAAATACTTTTTTTTTCTCCAAAATTGTTTGGTAAGTTTTTATCAAATAACTTTCTGTTGTTTTTTAGAGGTAGGTTGAATGTACTGGCCAATGTCATCCGAAAGGAATTGGAGCAGATCTTCTGTCAGTTTGATCCAAAACTTGAAGCAGCTGATGAGGTAATATGCAACTTTATTACTGATAGAGGATAAGTATTGAATTGTTCTGGATGCTCTGGTCCAAGAAAATACGCCGTATCAGGAGCTATTCATGTGCAGAATTTTGTTTTGGTTTCTAGTTTGTGATCAGAATCAATGAGGTTCATTGGTAACTTTATTCTTTACAAAACACTATGGCATATCTTGCAAATGCAGAAAGATTCCTAGTCATTAACTCTAAACAATGGTCATAAGTACTCAAGTCACAGGGTAGCTCTCTAACATCACTTGTTAGGGCCAACCATCTTCTTCCTCTCTCTTGAACAGACACAAGCATGTTGTCAGTGCTTAGTTAATATTAAGTGTTGGGGTCTGATACTGAGATATTAAAACAGAAGCAAATGATTAAAATTTTAAATTAAAAGAAAAAAAAGAATTCCATGCAGGGTGACACATAACTAAACAGAATCAATTTTCAGTATGAAGTGGAGATTGTAAACATTGAATTGCAAATAATGTATATGGCTGGTGGATGTTGACCTTGACTGCCTCTTCTGTGTTAGGGATCTGGGGATGTGAAATATCATTTGGGAATGTACCATGAGAGGATCAACCGAGCAACAAATAAGAACATCACTCTGTCGCTTGTGGCTAACCCATCTCATTTGGAAGCCGTGGACCCTGTTGTGCAGGGGAAGACCAAAGCAGAGCAGTTTTACAGAGGGGATACGGAAGGGAAAAAGGTAAAAATATTAGCATGCTAGGATAACTTTTGCTAGTGTGTGTGTTTGTAATAGACTAATTTACAAACGTTTTGAGCTGCAGAAGTGGGACAGACTTCAAAACACTGAAACTTTTCTTTGTATAATTGGATATGTTGGCCTTGGAACTAAACTAATAATTGTAAATTAGATCAGGGTAAAGCTTCCTAATTCTCTGACTGATTACTAGGTTGATTAATTTAGTTCCTGAACTTGGAAATGTCAGATAGGTTGAATCTTTCACAGACTTAGGAATCCAGCAAAGCAGTTAGAGTGCAGACAGGCATGCTTGTTATGATTTCTTATTTTTTGTATTTGAATTGTGGTAATTTCTAGGAATCCCAGTCATAGACCAGTGACTATGGTGCGAGCCATTGTAAAAATACATCACTAAAAGGAACTTACAGTTACACCTCTTGTTACCTAATACTTTTTTTTTTTTAAATTCCTCCTGCATCTTAGGTCATGTCCATACTACTACACGGAGATGCTGCCTTTGCTGGACAGGGAGTGGTTTATGAAACGTTCCATCTCAGTGACCTCCCGTCATATACCACAAATGGCACTATTCATGTTGTGGTCAATAACCAGGTGAAAAACAGAATGTCTTAAGCAATTTGGGTCTAATTAATGGCTCCTCTGATATTCCTTTGTTTTATTCTTGTCCTGATAGATTGTGTGTACCAGCCCTCTTTCATGGACTACAATGATCATACCCTGAAAATGGTCAGTGCATCTGACTGTGCTCAGTGTAGGATACACAAAGTTTGTGGAACCAAATAAGTATATTAAAAATGGCGCATTATGTTAGATGAGTTATCATCCAAACTGAAAATCCTATAATTACTGCCATGTATTAAACTAGGACTTTAGTCCCCCCTTTCTCTGTCATATTAACAGAAGCTTGTTGTTTCTTAGATTGGTTTCACCACAGATCCCCGAATGGCCCGCTCATCTCCGTACCCGACAGATGTTGCCCGTGTGGTCAATGCTCCTATATTCCATGTGAATGCTGATGACCCTGAAGCAGTGATGTATGTGTGCAGTGTAGCTGCAGAATGGAGAAACACGTTCAATAAAGATGTGGTTGTAGATTTAGTAAGTAGTGGAGTGATCTTAACTCTTCACTTTGCTTATTTTACGCTAGTCTTTTAAAATAAGTCAGTAATGTCAAATATGTTACTAAATGTCCAGATACATTGCTGAGCTGTTCCTGGTTTTTATTGGCTTGAATGCTACCATTAAGCAGTGTTACCCACCTTACATTATTACTTGTATTGCAGTACTGCCTAGAGAACTGAACCAAGGCCAGGCCCCCTTTTGTGCTAGGTGCTGTACACATAGTAAGAGACAGCCCTTGCCCCAAAAAGACTTATGCTGATGTTTCTTAACTTCTGTATAAGCGAGAAATTTAATGCCTTAAGCCCCATAACTCTCTAGAAAGCAGGAAAGGCTAAGAGATTAGTTTCATGTTCCTCGTTATTGACAGAAATGAATCTTCCCTGTGCAGGTTTGTTACCGAAGGAGAGGCCACAATGAAATGGATGAACCTATGTTCACCCAGCCCCTGATGTACAAGCAGATTCTCAAGCAGGTGCCAGTGCTGAAGAAGTATGCAGACAATCTGATCGCAGATGGGACTGTAACACTGCAGGAGTTTGAGGTACAGTATGTCAGCAGAGTAGAAGGCTATTTGTGATGCTGTTTGCAGAAGGAAAAGATGCATGCTGTTTCCTTAACTACTTTTCGCTTCACTACTTTGTTGCCTTGATTCTGTGCCTTTTTCTTACCTAGTCTTATTTTGTTTCGCATAAAATAGAAAATTGTACTACTGGAGAAATGTGTGGAAGGAGCTTAGCTTAATTTCCATTACTTACCTGATAAAATTAAGGCTTAAAGATGGAGGAAAATGGTGGTTTATCTCTAACTGATGAAACATAGTCATTTTGTGTTGAGATCTACTATGTATATAGCTACTGTTAACCCAGGAGGACTGAAAATGCTGTGTAGTACTTAAAATAATACGTGGTATCTAGGAAAACATGTTCTCCTCAATTCTTCGACTGATACAGTGATAAGGTAAAGCTGTTAAGGCTATTAACATTGGCCATGTTGGTGTCTTAGGAGCCTCTGATAATCGCAAATTAGTATGATAGTGTTTAAGTGCAGGGAGATACAAGGAATCAGAATTCACCTCCCTGCCTTGGATCTGTGGGCACAGCGATTCCGAGGTGTCTGAATAGTCATGATTATATTCACAGCAATCTCTAATCATGGGAGCATCTTATTGAAGCATCTTGTATAACTGGCAATGATATGCAATACGCTGATGTTTACTCAGAGTAGGATAACAAACTTGTTAGTTTTGTGCCTCAACTTGTATTGGATCTGTTGCTCTGAGTTCAAAAAAGATATTTCTGAACTACCATATAAAAGATTAAATCTGAAGATTTTCTTCTATTAGCTATTCATATTAAACTGGCTAAGTCTTTTATAGTGCTCTTTTATACTATTGGAAGTGCACGTAGTAGTAGATGTATTAATAGCACTGTAAAACACGGTATTGCATGGGGAGACTGTATTCCAACTTTTTAGGGTTCTAGATTGAACCGAAGATCACTGTGTCTGATGTCCTGCCTCTGGTAAGAACTGTACCGAATGTTTAATGAAAGAGTCCAGATCAGCTAAGGTATTTAGGCTCCTACTTCTATTGATTTCAGGGGGAGTTAAGAGCCTAAAGATCTTTGTGGATCTAAGCCAGTCTGCCCATGGTGCCCAAATAATGCATCTGGATAATTATACAGCTAAGGTAAATAGGGCATGTGGGGGAATTCCTTCATGATCCCTGTGGTGATACCAGTAGCCAGCTGGATAACCTTAATCTTCATATGTAAGAAAAACTATGTGCTGCTCTGATGCTTTCATTCTGTCATGATGTGGCATGCCACCAGCTCTTCTAGTATTGGATCCTTCATCCACAGAATCTGCTCAAAGAACCTAATAGCAGGGTGGTTTTGTTGTAGGGACAAATGTGTTTTTAAGATGAGTAAAACTCTATTAAAATCTATGGCGTTACTCTGGGTTTATACTAGCATAACTAAAATAAAAAACTGGAATTTTGCATGGTCTTATGTGGATGTTCGTTTTGGAATGGTAAGCACTTTCTATAAACAAAAAAACACACTGCTTATCTCAAACTCCTTTATATGGAGACTCGTTGTTGTTCTTCTATAGGAAGAAATTGCCAAGTATGATAAAATCTGTGAAGAAGCTTATGCTAGGTCTAAGGATAAGAAAATTCTACACATTAAGCACTGGCTTGATTCACCTTGGCCTGGTAAGTGTCCTTTCAATTACCCTAGTGCCAGTGAGACTAGTTGGTGCCATTTGTGCTTTGCTTCTGAACCACAATCCTGCCACCTTTATTGAACCCTTTCTCAGGCAACGCATCCTTTTGAAGTGAAAGATTTGGTCCTTGGTTTGCATTTACTAGCAGAATGACAGGATGCCAAAGCAGTTTGGCAGAGGTGCAGTGGTTGTACATCTTTAGAAATGGATGTGTCAAAAGCAACACTTTATCACTTTGAAAACAGCTCATTGTCAGTCTGCTATTAACAGAGAAATGATTTATCTGTAATGTTACCTGCCTTTATTCCTTCAGGGGGAAATTCCAACTCTGTGCACCTTTATTTTGAGGGCTTAAATAGGTCTGAAATGGTGCACGTGCCTTATGCTGGCTAGCTCTCTGCGCATGGTTGAATTTCACTCTCAGTGAGTGAAAGTAAAACAGCAAACCAAAGAGCCATCATGTGCACATGAGGTCAAGAATTGTTTCGTATAGGGCCTGAAAATAATCAATTCCCTAATTTAAAAGGTATGGAAATGAGTTTTGTCTGTTGAAAAGATTAGGACATTTTAAGAGTTTCTTTTAATACTAAAATTATCTTATGTTTTTATTTTTATTGCAGATAATGTAGAGGTTCTCTTAATAATTAGAAGCCTCCATTCATCCAGAATGTCTTATAAAAATTTCTTCTTCCAGGGTTCTTTAATTTGGATGGAGAACCAAAGAGCATGACTTGTCCTCCAACTGGCATCCCAGAAGACATGCTGAACCATATCGGCAATGGAGCTAGCTCTGTGCCCCTTGAGGGTTTCAAAATACATGGAGGTCAGCTGGATTCTCTGTTATTTCTGAAAGTTCAGACATTGTTTTCTTTGTCATTGCTTTGTTTGTTTCTAAACATCAGTTGCTGGGTGGTTGCTCTTCTGAGGTGTGTTGATAAAAGGGAGGAAGGAGCTGATGACCTGTCTTCACAGCTCATGTGTTCTCCATCAAGAATTAGTATTAATTTGTTATCAGAGCACCTCCCTCCTTACCTCATTAAAGTAAATTCCTTTTCTCTGGTCTTGTGATATATAGAGGGAGGTGAAAACATGTAACATGCAGCTGGTTAAATGTTTCTTAACGAAGAGGGTAAGACTGTAACTACCCAGACTAATCTAAGCATCTGTTCGTTTCTGGCTGTGCAATGCATGCGTCTCTTTGATTGTGCAGATGGACATGTGCTTGTGTTCTTTAATGCATAGTATATAAAGATGTCTTGTACTACAAGTACAAATCTAACTTTCTTCCTGAAATGAGTGTTCTAGATCCCAGCATGTTTTATAATACTAAAGGCACAGTTATGATTGTGGAGACCACGCCTTATGATGCTTTCGTTGTGGGTAAATAACTTCATCTTTATATAAAGCCTTAGCTTTGTTTCAAAGAATCATGTTCTAGTACAACTGAATGGTGTATAATTGTAATCTGCTTGGTGTGAGCAAGTTTGGTCAAACTTTCTCTCAGCTTGTGGGCAGACAATCCCACTTCGTAGTCCAGTGACTGCCTAAGTACTGCTATTGAGTGTCAAGTGTTTTGTGAAAAATATCTTAACCCTGGGCATCAAAGGGCTTAATTCTGACCTGGTAACTATAACAATTAAAAGTTAAACATATGACTAGCTCAATGGATAGTGGTCTGTACTAGCACGCCAAAGTTCTGAGCATAATTTTTCTTCCTGGGCTGTTGGAATCTGAAGGCACTAGAGAGGCAGTATACTCAGTCTGTGGGGAAAAATGGAACCACCTGACACAGTAACCCTCATTCACTTGGTCCATATCAGGTGAAGGAAGTTCATCTGGGCTGTTTTCAGCATAGGATCCTCCCTAGAAAATCTTCTTCCCCTCTATACCCACCCTTCAAAAATGAAATGTAAGTATGCATCCTGCAACTTAAGTATCAGCAATTGCATAGGGCCACCTATGTGTACGTTTCCCTTCAGGAGTATTGAATGTACCAAGCAGTGGTAAGGGGATCCCTAATTCTTATTAGCATGTTTATTGAAGCAATCACTGTATTAACTTTAAAAGTTAGGTGTACATTTATGCAAGAGGCTCTGGATTGCTGTGGCACTTTGATTAGTTTTAAATTAACATTACTGGAAGATTAATTTTAGGTGCTGATTGTACACATTTTAATAAAAAAGGACATGCCTCTTTCAGTAACCTGATTAATCCTTGACATCTCTAAGTGACATGCATCGAACCATAACATAGCTTTCTATTTTTCTATGGGGTGGCATTCCTCTACAAGCTAGGGCTGTGATTTCTCTGCTTGTATACCCACAGCTCTTAGTGTGGCTATAGCTGTAGGCAGCAGTGCCCGAACTGTGGTCCAGAAGGCCACCAGAACAGATGGAGGAGGAGAGGGCTTAGGGAGTTAAAATGGGAGATGCCCCATGAAGGTGCGTGTCCATGCTTTTCCTCTGGAACAAAAGCAACAAGTGAATACCTTCCTCTTTTTCCAGAGAAATGGCACTGCTCAGACTGCCTGGCAGTAGCTGTGGCTGTAGCGAGTGGCCAGGCTGTGGTTCTCCCTTGCACAGAATGATAGAACTTTATTGTGCAAATCTCTGATTTGGGGAGGCTCATTCCTGAACCTGAATCCCAAGTGCCCCATTGTAGTGCACTAATTGTAAACCACCAGATGAGCAGTTTAAGATTTGAAGTAATTTTTCGTTACTGAATCTTGAGTTTATTGGCTGGGTGTGTTTTATGTGATTAAAATTCAGAAGGTGATGTTATGGCTTTGCTTTCAATTAAACATTTTCAGTGTTTGTGTTCAAGTGGCATTTAATTAACGTAAATAATTTGTCTAAATCGAACTGCAATTACCAATCAGGAAGGATATTCCTATTGCACACAGTGTAACAGTCAGACCTCAGATACATTTGCAATAATCGTTTGCAATGTTTAACATACAGATTTCTTGTAAAATCTATATCAGTACAATTTGGGTCTCTGTGAGAAGGCATGTTACGTTTATTTGTACAGCATCAATATTGTGCTTTACAGAGATGTCTAAAAACAGGAACCCTCTGCAAAGAGATGAGAGCGTAAAGAAATAGTCAGTGTACTAATTAGTGACATGGGTTAGGAAGTGAGAAGGTATATAACTGAGTGGTGAAATAGAGCACTTGATCATCTGGAGTAGGGAACACTTGTTTTTTAGGGAGAATATTTGATATTTGGAAAAGCTGTGGCTTGAAGGAAGAGTGAGTTGAAAACTGGTCGACTGAGTCTGTAAAGGCGGTTTCAGGTGAAAGACAAGTTGGAGATGAGGTGGTGGTGGTGAAAGGAGTAGTTAGTTAGGTAACCTGTGCAGAGGCAAGGGTCAAATGAAGAGAGACTACTGTGGAGTGGAAGTGGAAGCTAAATGTACACAACCTAGATGATGAGAGTGAGTGCTGGGAAGCTAGTGAAGGAATCTGAAGTGGGGCAGGAAAAGGTTGGATAAATGGACAAGGTAGATGATTTTACTGAACATTTTGGACATATGCAAGGCAGGCTAAAGCAGAAAGAATCAAGGGGTTATGGAAATGAGAAGGTAATTGAAATGAGGTACCTTTTCAAGGGCAAAGGGTTTTTGTGCTAGGCATGGGGAGAGGTAGAGGAGGGATTTTGGAGGTGTTGCAAAGTGGGCAAATGGCAGAAATTAGCAACAGCATCAGTATGGAGGCAGGATGACGCCTAGTTTGCAAGGCTTGTAGTCTCACAATTTGATGTACACGGATATATGTAGTTTTCTGTTTTGTTTTTTGTGAAAGTCCCTGATGTTGCACCTTGCACTTTCTTTATTTAAAATTTCTATGCAATTGTAAAGACTGAAGTAATAACAAGATCTTCCCTGTGGGAAAACTGGTGCATAAACCATAGGCTAACTGAGTGTCCATATCCATTTCAAAGTAAACAAAAGTTGGTATTGAGACAAGCCTACTCGTGTAAAACATAAAAACCAATCAACCCCAGTCTCTTAATTTCAGTCTTCTGCAAAATAGTACCAAATATATTTTTTAAAGTCATTTGTATTGCTGCACTATGGCAAACTTTGTATCTGACCTTCTTTCCTGTTGCTAAACCGTGATATAAATAACTGTTGTAGTTTAATATTATCAAGTCTTGATTCTGTCAGATGTTGTCTGAGAAGCTAGCAATTTCTATTCCTTCTTCTTGGGATGTATTTTAAGTATGTGTGTACTTGGATGTACTAGGATCTGTGTGTGTTTTAATTTGTGCTGCTGCTGGTCTAGATTTGCCAAGAACAGTGGGGTCAGCACCTAACCGTGGGAGTAACCATTCAACCTTGGCACACTTTCCTGGCCTAGTCTCTGTATTCTCAAGGCAGAGAGAGAATCATAAGATATAAGAAGAGGTGGATGGGAAACCTTTGTCAACTAGTCTCACCAATTCCCAACTGTTATCCCAATATAGGGCTTTCTCGGATCTTGAAAGGCCGATTGGAAATGACCAAGAACAGAGTTGTCGACTGGGCCTTGGGAGAATACATGGCTTTTGGATCTTTGCTGAAAGAAGGGATCCATGTCCGACTGAGTGGGCAGGATGTGGAAAGAGGCACTTTCAGGTGAATACCACCTTGGCTGCTGTCAAATACTAGTGGATTAAAAAACTGCATGTAAATTTCTATGCAATTTAAAGATTGAAGAAATTACAAGATATTCCCTATGGAAAACAGCTGGTGCATAAACCATATGTTAACTGAAAAGACAAGTTCCATACCAAGGGTGAGGGGAGTGCAGTGGATACAATGCAGTGTGTACAACTTTTATATGTGTTTGCATTTTTCTCACTAAAAGAATGACAGCTATTCTTGCATGCCCCCATCCCCAAATTAACCATCAATAACTGGCTAATTTCTTACAGGTGTCATAGCAGAAGTGAGTAGTAAAATGGGGTTTGACTGTGGAGAAGGTGGTGGCTGTGGTGTGGGAGGGTGTTTGTGCATTAAGGCATTGTGGAAGGAGGTGCAGATAATTATGGGACAAACTGACAGAGGAAGCTATGCAGGGAGAGGCGGGGATAGGAATGGCTTTGCACCTGAGGACAGGTGATTTGAGTGTGGCATAGTTGGAACAGTGGGGTGAGGAGAATGATTTTAACAACTATATTTTGAATGCTTTGGAGAGGGCAGCTAGGGAGACTGGAGAAGGAGTGGTTTCAGTAATTAAGGTGAGAATAATGAGGGTTTGAGTTTTGTCTTTCTGGTTAGAAAGAATAGGATGCATCATAGAAATTTTTTGAAGGCAGAAATGGTAAGTTTTGAACACAGCCTGGAGTTTAAGGTGATGGCATGACATCTAGGTGGGGGTGTTGGAGATGCAGGCTGAGATTTGCAATTTGGTCAAGGGGGAGAGGCCAGGAAAAGTAGATCGGGGAGTCCTTAACAAGATGGTAGTTGCCCTCCTCAAGGGCATAAAGGGCAGAGCATGCTCAATTGTCCCTCAATTCCTTCTTACTGCCCAGAGCAGCATGGCAGAGAACCCCTGTGGTGTCCACTCTTTCTCTGTGTACTTTGCTAGTGTTTAGTCAGAACTACAGTTACCTACTTACCTAACTATATGGTTTACATAGTTGGTCATCCATTAGCAAAAATATATATAAAATAGATAACCTTCAGTTAAGCTAAATCCTTTCCCTTGTACCAGGGTGGGTATGGGTTGGCAACATGGCAGAAGCTAGATCTCCAGGATTTGAGACCTACCCCTCACATGATGCTCCCATACTTATTAACAATGGGCATTCCTGATGCTTCCACTGCATGGGAAAGGGGGACATCCTGGAGTAGAGCCTGGGATATCGCTTCAAACACAGTGGCTGCGGTGCAGGAGAGATCAAGACA
This sequence comes from Mesoclemmys tuberculata, assembly GCA_007922155.1. NCBI lineage: Eukaryota > Metazoa > Chordata > Testudines > Chelidae > Mesoclemmys > Mesoclemmys tuberculata. Next base: position 16,425,344 of record ML675609.1, on the reverse strand, counting down.
CCAGGGACCTCCAAAGTCTACACCAAGAGACGGACCTAACAAAATTGGATCTCTTGGAACAGGGGGTGTTCATCTGCTAGCCTCCATATGAAGGGGTTGACTCACACGGGTCCTGGGCTGGGACTCAGTGGAGAGGGAGGGAATTGGTCATCCTGCCCCACCACCTAAAAGACTGAGGCACCTTGCCTATAGGTCATGTGCACCCAATAGGCCACCTGGCCCTCCAAGCACCTTGTTACAGGACCTCTGTGTCCCAAGCCCAAGGAGTAAGTGATCACCCCAGCAGCAGTCTTTTTAGACAGTACTTCTATATCTGTTGTTACCACCAGCTATGGAGGACCTCAGAGCCACTGAGGAAGAGACAGAGATATTTCACTTTGAAGAACCCTCTGCTGTCTTTTCTGCTGCCTCACAGATTGGGGCTTCCAGCTGGCAGCAGGTTTGATGTCCCCATCAAGAACCTGATAGAAACATCAGGGAATCTTTTGCATTCTTACACCACTTCCTCCACCCCTGGACAGCTGCATTTTTAATGATCAGAAAGGTAGGGCTAAGATTACCTCAGACGGGTGTGTCCTGGAAATCATAAGCAAGAGAGATCCTATTCAGTTTCAGTGCCTTCCCATCCCCGCCCTACTTTCTGCATCCCTTTTTGGGTGCCCTTCTTATGACTGTTAAAACAAGTAGACCCCTTCTACAAATTGGAGCAATGGAACATTGGAGATCAGGAGTAGAGACTTTGTCCTATTTTTTTTTTCTTATTCAAAAGGAGAAAGGGGATTTGCAGCCCATCCTGTACCTTTGACATCTCAACATGCTCATTTGACATTTCCACATCAGGATGGTGACTCTAGGCTGCGTAATCCCCTTATTGGATCTTCAGGGCTGGCTTGCTGCTCTCATCATGCAAGATGCTTATTTCCATGTATCCATCCATCTGTCCCATAGCAAATACCCCAGATTCCTGGTAGGCACATCTCTCTACCAGTAGAGGGTCCTACTCTTGGTCTTTTTCCACAGCATCAAGAGAATTCAGCAGTTCTGGTAGTTCATCTAAAGAGATAAGGGGTCCAAGTCTACCCTTAAGTGAAGAGAGAGAAATCCACACGGACTCAGACTGAGTGTAGCTCATAGGAGTGGGGTTAGACTCCAGGACAGCAAGATTTATCTCCCACATCAGAGATTTCATACCAGAGTAAGTCTCATCAACCCACACCAAGCCCACCCACGAACATCAGTGAAAAGATACCTCATACTTCTGTGACCTCATGGACTTTTTCCACAGGATGCCAGACTTCACCTACTCTCTGGTCAAGGGTGGTTGAAATCTGTATCTACCCAAAAAACACTGCATGCATACGGTGGTCATGATCCCCAAGGAACCCTTTCCTCATTTAAACTGGTGGAAGAATCTCCTCAGATGTGCAGTGCAGTACCCTTCTTAGTATCTCTACCTGCCAAGACTCTGGTGACGGAGGTCTCCACTCAGAAGTAGGACGTTATGAGCTTCCAATTCAGGCTTGTGGTTCTCTCGGGAAGCTCACCATCATACAAGTTTCAAAGCTCTGAGCCATCCACCTGGCACACAGCATTTCTGCCTTCAGGGATCCACAACACAAATGCAGACAGACAATACTGTAGCTCTGCACTATGTTGTTAGACAAGAGGGAGCAAGATCATTCCTGTGGTTCAGGTGCTGTCTCTCCTGCTCGTGCCTGCTGGGAGCTGCTGTGGGGCAGGCTGGGGTGCAGCTCCTAATCACTACCTGTTGTCAGTGCCACCCCTCTCTCCCCACTGACCATCCAAATGGACAGGAAGCAGTGATGTAGGCTGAAGCTGAGCCAGGTGGATGGTGGCATGTAGTCACACCCCCATTCTCCATCCCTACCACAAGCAGTTGAATTAGCTCGATACTATGATTTTTTTTCTAACAATGGGAAGGCAGAAGCGGGCATTACCACAAATGCTTCCCTGCTGTTGGAACAATCACGGTATTGGGCTAACTTAGCTATTTCTATGCAGTCTGTGAAGCCGTGCTTTATACAAGGCCTTAGACATGAATGAACACAGAATCTAATCGCTTGACAAAATAGAAGTGGTGCCCCTATCCCGACCTGACTCTCAGTGAAGTGAAATCTTAATGATGTATTTAATTGAATCCTTTGATGCGAAGCCCATTGCTGGTAGTGGATGAACTAGCAGCTGCCCTATGTTGCATTGTAATTGCTTGCGATAGCTCATGATGAACCAATTCGGTCTGTTAGCCTGTTTCCTTCTGGCATGCAGTTCCACATGTTTCTGCTTAACTTCATTTAGTATCAAACCTTTGAGGCGTTCTCCCCTTTCATCTTTTATTGCCGTTTTAGCAGACTCATTGGGACAAGCCTTTTAAAAGCAGAGATACTTTCAGTACATTTTTCTTTCTAGCTTCTGTGTTAGTGTCTGTTGTTGTAAGCTGCTCAGCACATCCTGGGAGATGCTCAGCATCCTCAGTTCTCATTAAATTCAGGTAAGAGTTAAGGGTGCTCAGGACTTCATAGAATCAAGCCATTAGTCCATTCTCCTGAAGTAAGGATTGATTACTATAGTAGCATTCTTCCATAGACCTGCAATGAAGCAACACTGGTTCCTCAAAATCTTGATTGTCTAGTATGGCTTGTGGGAGAATTTTCTTTAGAACAAGCAGCCCGATTTCAGTGTAGGTGTAAGGAAGTAAGTAACTGAGTGGCTGCATGGCTATATAGGGTTTGTCTACTTCGTAGCTATCCAGTGCGACTCCCAGGATGGGTAGACAGACTTGGGTAGTGCGCTAAAAGTAGCAGTACCGATGTTGTAGCATGGGCAGCAGTTTGGGCTAGCCACCTGAGTCCAAGCTCACCTAATCCCCTGGATCCAAGCTGCAATTCCTGAGCTTCAGTGTCCATGCTATTTTTAGCACATTAGCTTGAGCAGAGCTAGCATGAGTCTGTGCACCCGCACTGGGAACCACACTTCTAGCTGCAGTGTAGACATAGCTATAGGGAACACACAAACCCACATGCCACTGAAGAGAAGCCATTCAAACTAGCTAGGTTAACAAGAGGTTCCTGTGCTGTCTGGTTATAGCTCTGGAATTTATTGATCACCTAAATTGATCAGCCTTTTGGAAAATGAGTAAAAATGGAATAACATAAATGCTTGTGGAGTTGAGCTGAAGCCTTCCGTAATCATAACTGTTTGATTTATAGTAGCCTGCTCTTGCTTTACTGTTAAGTTCATGTTTGCTTGCAGCAGTCTGAAGGATCTGCCAAGTGCTTTTGCTAGAGTTGAATGACTATATATCTCAACTTTAATTGGTTAGGAACCAGCCGGACAATAAGGAATGAAATTGGAAAGTACTCTTAAAAAATCAGGGTAAGCCATAGTATATTAAACAATGGCATTTTAAAAGAAGTAGAAAAAAAATCCTGTAGAAATTTGTAAGGCTTAACATGTAATATTCAGACTGATTTCAGAAAGGGAACAAGGCAGAAACATTTGCTCAGGATGGAGGCACATCTAAAAGACGATTTTTAAATAAATCTTGTCTGCTGTTGACTGAAAATTATGGAACCTGATGTGTAATAATAAATGTGTGTAATTCACATAATCATTAACAGATGTTTCTCAAAATTCCTGTGTACTGATATTGGAACAAGCCCCTCTACAAGAGACTGAGAAATGAGCATTATATCTGCAGTACCCTTGCATCAATCTAAAAATCCAGTGAGGTCAAATTTGAAGGGGATAAGCAATTAGTATTTTAGGAGTGCTTGAAGTACTGTACTACTGTAATGAGAACATTAGGGCAGTTGTTTACTATAGTCTTTGCTATCGTGTAGCCTCCTAAAGTGTTAACTGTAGTGTAGTCAGCAGGACTTTCCATGACGGTTCGTTTGGTTCACACCAGGACTCAGCCAGATCTTTGTGGTGACACTGGGCAGCAGAGATTAGTCTGGGAGCTGGACCAAGATACAGGGTGCTGTCACGTATCCAGAAGTCTCCACGTAGGATCCCCATTATGCTAATTTTAAGTGTCTTGTTTCTTCTCTGGGGACACTATCCCATTAGTTCTTTCACTAGTAAAAATGCAGATCAGCTATTCTACCCTCTGAGATTGGAATTTATAATGAGTCTTTTATTTCCCATCTCAGCACTCCATATTATTTATCATTAGCAGTAGAAAGGCAGCTAGATACTGCTACAGGAAAAAGTACAGTCCCTTTCTCTTCCCACACCATGGAATGGGGGGAGAACAGGGTGAGGTGAGTGGAAACCTGAATCTACATCAGCACGATGAGTCACAGAGAGACTGCCAAGGGTCAATGTCACTTTTGTGTGTGTATAATTCTGATGAGGTGGCTCTCCAGCTATACTTACTCTAGTCAACATCTACTAGGGAACTTAACTGTCTTCCCAAAAAGCGTACCCTATTTTAGTTTTATTTTCCCCTTTGTGGATTTGAGGGATGTGGAGGGGAGGTAGCATCAAGAAAGGAATCCTGCCTCAGAGCTATCCCCTCCTCCTCCACCCCCCGTTTTCAGTGTTGCTCTTCAATAATCCTGCCCATCCCTGATCTTGTGCTATTAATTAATTTCTATATAGATTTGAGAGCTGTTTTGCTAAGATGCATTAGAACAGAGGAGACTACAGAAAAAGTCTGTCCCTAATTTGTTCAGCATCATCAGCTACACAGCACATAATAGCTATTATCAGTGTAACAGCCTTCCTTACCTTAGTGGTTGTATAGCTGAACATATTGGTGTGATTCACTCAGTTAGTCTTGCTCAGGGAGTTAATGGATTACAGTAATTACTTCAGTCATCTCTGTTTTGATAATGTTCCTTGGTGCACCATTCTAATGCTGATTAATGAAGTTCTGGAGAGCTGTAAAAGGTGGGAATGATAGTGCAAAGTGAGGAAGCGGATGCAACTGTTCTAAGTCTTGGTCCTTAAAAATACTCAGTGAAATTTTGCTGTAAAAAGACAAACCACTGTCATCGTAGGGAGAGGAGTAATAGAATTTCATAGCGGATAGTAATTTGTTAAATGGCTCCCTTTGTGCAATGGTCTCCATCTTTTGTATTGTGTGGTATGCAGAAATACACCAATCTAACTTCTGTCCATTGCCCAGTAAAAAAAACTACAGTATTCTGTCTGATTGAGAAGACATAATACTATTTTAAAAACTGAGTATTAACTGTAAAAGATCTTACGTTTTTACTACTTTTACGAATATTTTTAGCAAAAACTGCAGTGATACTGGTGTGTTCTCAAAACTTCTTAATCCCTTGGGTGTAATAGAACCAACTCTGAATAGCCAGCGAAAGAATGTTCATTTTCATGTGAACACAGTACTTTGTTCTTTTGTATAGTGGTACTTCAGTAATTCAGACAGGAGTTACAATGGTGTATACAAGGGGTAGTTTCACAGTTTCCAGGACATAGTTTCTAAGGTTTAAGATAATATATGGGAAAATATGAGAAAATATAGATAATCATTTGTATCTATATCTCTTTGTAGTCATCGCCACCATGTACTCCATGATCAAGAAGTTGACAAGAGGACATGTGTTCCTATGAATCATCTCTGGGAGCAGCAAGCCCCCTACACTGTGTGCAATAGCTCCCTTTCAGAGTACGGCGTTTTAGGTAAGTCTGAGAAAACACCTGGAAAGTTTTCTTATGCAGTAAGGGTCTCAAATGAGGTCTGGGAATTGATGACTGCTAATTAAAAGCAGTTTTGTTTAGATTGTAAATTTAGATTGTACCTGTACATATTAAAAGGTTCTGTTCTGATGAGATCTCAGACATTCAGATTCTTATAGCTCTTCCGTCAGATTTCTGACACTGCCTGCAGCTGGTCAGGCTGGAAATACAATGAAAAGCTGTTTTTGTTGTATCTGAGCACTTCCGCTTCTATTCTAGTGGGAACCAAAACGTGCAGGGTGAGGGCATGAAAATGAAATGTTATGACCGTTAATCAGTTTTTTTTATTGAACTCCCTGAAAAATGTTTTTTCTCAAAAATACCCCAATAATTTTATTTAAATTTGTCCTTCTTTGTCCTGTGATTAAAGTGGGGTTTTAAAATTGTTACTAGTAGCTGAGAGCTCTTGCTATTGCACTGGTGTGGGAGAGGGCCTAGTAATCCACCATCTGTGCTGTCTCTCACAACCAATGCAATAGTTGCATGCAAATTAACTGCAGAATAAGGGTGGTGATTGGTTGAGTTATCGTTGATATCACTGTGGTCTAGGTCTCTTGGCACAGCAAAGATACATTCCTTGCTGTAGCTGTGCAGCTCATGGATGTAATTGGTAAAGTCAAAATGGCTGAGAATTTATAAACTGGACAGTAACAGACTGTGAAATCCAGTGATTATTGGACCAGGTTGTATTCTAAACGAAGAGATCTCAACCATGCTTGTAAGCTATTTTCATCAATTCACAAGGACTCAACAGACCTTCTAGGCTTCAGAATAACAGTGTGACAATCCTGGACTCTTACTATAGATTCTAAGCCAAATTCTGGCCTTTGTTATTGGACCATGGTTTGGTCCATTGTCCTTTTAAATAAAAGACACTAAAATATGTAAAATGGACTGGAAAAGATTCACCATTTTTTTTCAGTTTTGAGAATATAATGATCATGCATACAGGTCTGCTCAAATTGGAGCATCGTTACACACCTACTATAAAAAATACTTCCTTCCCCTTTCCTCCCCACCACAGTTCCTGTCAGCTGTTTAAAACCTAATTGTGGATGGTATGGGGAGGGAGGAGGAGGAAAGGGATGCAAATTCAGAAATCCTACTGTAGAGTAGTTTACACTGAACACTAAAGAAGCATAGAGCTGAAACACACCGGCATCTGCCTTATACAATTTCCCATTAAATACTAATGGTAATGGCTGAAAGTCATTATATTTAAAATCTATTTTAGGAGAAGGATGTAGGGCAGCATATGCAGAAATTCATCAGTAAAAGTTACGAGAATTGTAAAGTAATCCGATTCAAAATGAAAATGGTTTAGAATGTTCCATCTCCTGTACTGGCATCTCTGAAAATACACCATCTCTACATCGTAGAGCTGTGGAGTTCTGTTGACAGTATACACTTGCTGAAGAGGGTCTTCAGCTATATAATGTGGCTTTGCAAATTTATTAACAACTAGGATGAGAAGTAGTGCTATGTGTAAAATCAAGGATGCCTTGGAATATAGACATGAAAACCTGTTCCAGTCTTGCGTGTATTGAGTGCTATTCCAAATGCACTACATATATTGAGATCACAAATCTGTTAGAAATTGCATTAATCATAGGGAATCAAATTATACTTTTGCACTGGACAGATGTTTCACCTTCAGCTGGCGTGAATGGATGACCTCACTTAAACATTCTGTGGGTGGCAAGAGGATGATATGTGATGAAAAATAAAACTGATATGTTTAATAATATATCAAGACGTTTCATTGACTCTGGGGATAAATAATGAAGAACTATTACATATCCATTTTACAACTCAAATGAAAGAAAAAGAGAAAAAATGAAAAGTTAATAGATTGCAGTAGCTTGCAGTAAGATTAGTATCCTGTTATGGCTATTTGGCTGTATAAACATATAGAGGATTGAATTTTAATATATGTATGCCATTTAGGTCATACTGTTAACAGTGTTAAATTCATACAGAGCGAGGCACTATGGTCAGAGCATAGACCTAGAAGTTGGGGTTCCTTGGCTCTTCTATGTGCTTCAGCTGACTTGGTGTATGAGCAGGTATGGGATACCTCATCATTCAGTGCCTCAGTCTGTCCCTCTGTAAAATAGGTATATTGAGTCTTACCTGAGGTGGACAAGAGCATAGAATTTCATATGGGATAAAATTTTTTGCAATTCCCTTTGTTGTGTTTTTGTTTTGTTTTTTTTGGTTCTTTTTGGTCTCTCTCGTGTTTTAAATCCTGTGTGTGTTTTAAATGGATGCACTAATTTAAATTTTACAACTGGGTAAGTGTTTTGGTATTTTTAAAATAAATTCACAAATACTTAGCCAAGTGTCTGCTTCTGAAATTCGGCTCAGCTCTAGTACTTTAAATATATCTGGCAGGACATTGTGAGGCTTAAGTTGAATTTGTAAAGAATTATGGAGTAAAATTGGAAAATGATATTGCCTATCCTAATCCTTATGAAACACAAAGTTGGTCCCAAAATTTTTATCTCCCCCATCCCCCGGCCACTTGATACCTTTATACCACTTTATACCACATTAAAAAAAAAAAAAAACAACTGAAGCAATATTTTTTTAATTGGCGTGACTTCTTCCCTCCTCTAGGGTGAGAGAGTCTGAGTACAGCCTTGTATGATGTAACCATTTAAATCTGATATTTCCAGGATGTAAATGCAGCAAGGAAACAATTTTGGGGCTCTTTTTATACATTTTTAAAGGACAATTAATTTTTTCTATAGTCCTCTTAAATATGTATAGATGAAGGGTACTATATGGGTACAGATTAATGTTGCTGATAATATTTTCAAATAACATAATTTTAAAAATCCACAGCTATGGCATTCTCTGGCAATAAAGGAAACTAAATGGACAAAATAATTTACAGTGGATGTGAATGTGATGAACCAGATTTTCTAATCTTTTTTTTTATTAAAAATACCACCTTCTATGTGAAGTGGGTTTAAAATTTTAATATAATGAAGTCCTCACCCTCTTTCTTCAGCTGTAATGACTTTAATTTTGTTAACATTTACCATGTATCATGGCTCTTGGAAATGTTTATCTTTTGCAAATTGTATTTGTTGAGAGAGAGTTCTTAGATGAGAGAGCTCCAAATGGATGTTTACCTCTTTTATTAAGAACTTTGATCAAACATAATTTATCATTATAATCCATTTTGCCAGTAACTTTTTAAGGAATTTTTTTAATAGATAGTTTATGAACGCAATGTCGTAGCTTTCAAGTGGTCAAGAAGCTTTGTGCACAAGGAATAGATGCTTTCTCAAGAGAGAAAGCAACACCTAGTTCCAGTTCATATCTACATAGTTGTCTAGGGCTACAAATAGAAACTTTTCCATGTTAATCGTGTGTGTTTTTGAAACTTTAAAGAGCCTGTTTCAAAGGTTAATATTCAGACAAAACCTTTTTTTGTACCAGAGAGTAACAAAATCACTCCCATTAAAAAAAAAAAATAAACATCAACAGTCAGTGTGTGGGACAAAAAGCTCAACCACAACGAATTGCACAGACACAGGATTAAATATTCTAGTCGATCTATTTACCATATACAATACCTACACAGTACTCATTTCTCAAGTTGCAGTAGGACTATCTATCAAGGCAGATATATTGTATCTTGCTCATCATCATAGTATTTGTGCCTTCAAACTAAGGGCTTGTCTATATGGGAAAGTTGTCCCAATTTAAATCGGTGTGTTAAACTGATACAAATTCCTAAGTGGAAACTTTCTTATTTTGGTGTAACTCACTCAGGCTGCTGTTTGGGTGTTGGTTGTTTCTGCAGTATTTTTGTTTGATTATTGGAAAATGGTGGGGAAAAAGGGCAGAGTAGTAAGTGATTTCTCCTTTTTTGGGCTGTCATGTTTTGAGTACAGAGATGGCGGGGAGAAATGCAAACCTTCCCAATCTGAGGGTTTGCCGCTTCAAGAGCAGACAGTGAGAAGAGGAGCAGAGTTTTCTGATCTCCTGTTACCCCTGCTACACACACATCAGTGTTCAAGAAGTCTTGGAGTGGTGTTCCTGGAAGTCTCTAATATTGCAGTGTGGCTATGAACGGAAAAGGAGTTATGATTATGAATTGAATTTGTGATTGTGTAAACGTGCCATGACTCAGAGTCATTTTAGGAATTCCCTTAGCTTCTGTGGATTAGATCTCATTAAGTAAGAATGGATTGAAATAGCCCTGCATGACACAACCACAGATTGTTTCCCTGTCAGGTGAAGAAGCAAAGAGCTGGCACCTGTTCAGAGCTGTGAGCTCTGCACCAAGTTATTGCTGTGCCTGTTAGGAGCACCTGGGGTGTAATTACTCCACTAAAATGATACTCTGAGGAGATTGATTTGCACCAATGATAAACCAGAACAGGTTAGTTACCTTGCATTTTAAAAAATTATTTGTTTTCATGTGCAACCTGAGGGGTGTGTACATTTAGGGGTTGCATGCTGTGCTATCGTTCTTATGTTTTGTTTGGTACAGTGTAGCCTAGTGCATAGGTGAGTTTTGGAAGTATGTGGGTTCAATTCCTGGTTCTGTCACCAGTTTGCTACTTGAGCTTGGGCAAGTAACTTCCCTCCCTGTGCCTCATGTCCCCATCTGTAAAACTGAGATGATAATGGTAACCTTTTTAAATCACTTTGAGGTCTAAAGATGAAAAGCACATACAAGAGCTAGTCATTACTACTATATTAACTTGGGTATATTGTTTTAGTTACGGCTGGACTGTTGCAATTCAATTAAAGTCTCATAAAAATAGTGTGTTAGCTGCAGGTTATTCAGTTTCAGCAATAGGGAAGTCTGGAAGCATAACTGAGTTCCTCTGTGAAAGTACTGAGCAGAAAGCCAGAATGTAGTTTCACTAGTTTATCTGGACATCTTACTGGAGGAAGAGAGCAGATGTAATTTGCATGTCCCTTATATACACTCAGGCTGCTAATACATATTCATTTGTTACTTTAAATGTTATTTTGTAAACTCCCATCTTCCTTCTTTCTCTTGAACCTCTGTCAGGCTTTCTATTGCTGATAGGTTCTTAGGGGAGTGCGGCTGTCTTTGTTGAGCTCTGGCCGGATACTGACTTCATGAAATCTAGGACTTTCCCAAGGTCTTAGGTGCCTCTGAGTCATAGAATCCTAGAAATGCAGGGCTGGAAGAGGCCTTCAAAGGTCTATGTAGTCCAGTCCCCTCCCCTGAGGCAGGCCCAGCACCCTCAGACCATCACTGACAGATGTTTGTCTAACGTGTTCTTAAAACCTCCAAAGACAAGGATTCCACAACCTCCCTTCGAAACCTGTTCCGTTGCTTAGCTATCCTTATAGTTTGAAAGTTTTTCCTAATAGCTAACCAAAATCTCCCTTGCTTCAGATTAAGCCAATTACTTCTTGTCCTACCTTCAGTGGACATGTAGAGCAATCAATCAGCATCCTCTCTGTATAACAGCCCTTAACATACCATCGTGACATTTGTAAAAAAAGAAACAAAAGAAATGGTATTTTTCAGTTCACTTCATACAAGTAGTGCAATCTCTTTAGCATGAAACTGCAACTTACAAATGTAGATTTTTTTTTTAACAACTGCAATGAAAAGTAAAACAATGTAAATTAACACCACGGTACTTGTATGAGGTGAATTGAAAAATACTATTGAAAAAATGTCTTTTGTTTTTTACAGTGCAAATATTTGTAATAAAAAAGATATAAAATGAGCACTATACACTGTGTTCTGTGTTGTTGCAATCAATATATTTTAAATGTAGAAAAACAAATATTTCTAATAAATTTAAATTGGTATTTTATTGTTTAATAGTGCAATTAAAACTGCGATTAATCACAATTTTTTAATCGAGTTAATTTGTTTTGACTTAATCACTTGTTAACAGCCCTACTTCCTAGTGAACAATTAAAAAATCATTTCAACAGTAATATTCTAAAAGTTCACAGTGCCTTTCATCGTGAATGATCCCCAAGTATTTTAAAGATTGTATTTATGTAGAGATAATGATCTCACCACTTTATATGGAGCCATCTCTGAGTTGGAATTACGGCAGTGGTGTTACTAGGGCAGCACTACACCATTTTTTGTAGATGGAGGTAGCAAGTATCATTATCCAACTAAAACTGCAGCAGGAAATTAGATAGACAATGTAAAAAGTGAAGGCCAGGTTCTTACAAGGTCATATAATGGGGCTGATGGAGGGCATAAGGAGGATTCCCCCACCTCTTGATCATCAGCATTTCCATGACACAGAAACCAAAGAGATGTTAATGATTTCACTGGCTCTCGGAGGCTGTATTCAAGTTTATGATCTAAAAGAGAGCTTGTATATCCCAATCCCAGTCCCCAGGGTTACATTTCTTTAAATATAGCAGCAAGCCTTTCCTTTATGGATTTCCTCTAACTGACATCAGACTAATAAGTCGTGTGGCCATCTCAAAAACACTGGCTAGATTATTTTAATTTTCATGCCTTAAGACACTTGAAAAATCATACTGAATTAAGCTAGAGCCTTATTTTTGTTACCAGTTCTTGTGAAAGTCATGCAAACTGCTGTGGGGGGAAAATTGACACTTTGCTTAACACCACCCCCATCACTTCCATACTGACAAAAGAAAGATGGATAGAGCACACACAGCAGGAGCAGAACTAATAACTTACACTTCTACCTTGCCTTTAATCTGGGGATCTCAAACCCCTTTACAATCACTAAAATGAATAAGCCTCACCCAATGTCCCTGTGAGCCTGGTAAAGGAGACAAGTGTTGGGATCACTTGATCCACCCCTTCACGCAGCTCTTTCTGGGGTACAGTGCAATGTATTTAGTGGTGCACAGCTACATTAAATAACAGTTTAGGAGAGCAAATAAGGAAGGGTACCATATTCATTTGAAATTAAAGGATAATATTGGTATGCAGACCATAATTACCTGGTTCAAAATTTTGGCCAGTGGACAGTGTTAAGCTCCCTCTGGTTATCAGAAGTGTTCTCTTTGGTTGATGACCACAAGTGGTCAGGACCTCAGTTTTATGTCTCATCTGAAAATTAGACTATCCCCATCCTAGCAGAGTACAGCATATGTGCAAATAAGCCTTGAACAAATTAGCCATATTGCATATGTTCTCAACCATGTCACCCAATCAGCAGAAATAGTCTCTTAATGTTTGTTTAAAATTAGAATGGGATTCAAGCCTATCTGGGGAAATCTATTTTGTAAATACCTTTGGGAACTTGCAGTGAAGAAGTTATATAGGCTTTACGCTCTTTGAATGGTCTTGGAGACAACAATATCATAGAGAAAAGGGGAGCTGAGGTTTAAAATGTCTTTTGGAAGATAAAATGGTTGCGGGTGAGGATGGGTAGCTAAGCTCATTGAGTTGAAGGAAAAAGCCAGTCATTCTGAGACTTCTTTTGGCAAGAAGAGAACAGAAGCATCTGCTGGAGTCATGGATGGGCCGTTCAGAGTTCAGCACCACAGGGATGTAGTGGTTCATCAACTTTCTTTCATCAGGATGGGTCCAAACATCTGGAATAGAATTTCTATAGGAACTGTGCATAAAACTGTGTATTCACTGTACAAAAGTGGATACAAACAATATATACTCATGTATAAAAGGATTAATTTTTAGAATCTCCCTCCTTCCCCCATTAAACATATTCAAGTTGTTCTATGCATTCATCAACCTTCCAGGAGTGCGTATACTGATCCTCCCAGGAGGAAAGACAGACTTGCAGACTGCAGCAGTGTCCATTGAAAGTTTAGGAGTAAATAATTTTGGTTTATACTAACTCTAACTTTAAAAACAATCAAGTGAAATGTTGCAAGAGGATGTTCTTGTGGTTAAAGCACTGGACTGGGAATTAGATGATCTAGGTTCAAATCCCAGCGCTGCACAAACTTTCTGTGTGACCTTGGACAAGTCTCATAACATTTTACCAATGTAATCTGAGTTCTCACTCTATCCTCCCACCCTTTGTCAGCCTTGTCCATTTAGATTATAAACTTTGATGAAGAAACTCTCTTTTTATGTGTATGTACAGCACCTTGCACATTGGGACCTCAAGCTTAGGTTTGAGCCTCTTGGTGCTTCTGTAATATCATTAGTGAATTCTTGCAATCCCTTTGTTTCTGTAGGACTTTATGATCTAAAAAGAGATGAGCAGAAAATTGACACAGAGTAATGTAAATGGTTAAATTTAAAAAAACAGATTAAAAGCTAAACAAAGGGGAAAGAGTTTTGTTTCAGTGGAAATTAATCCTGTATTGGTCCTACAGGACCAAGTCCGTAACCAGCTGCTGATGACTTTAAAAATTAAATAGTCCTACACAGGAAGTGCAATGTGCTGCTGTCATCTGGTTCGTAATGTATTTTTGCCGTGTTTTCAGTTTTTTTATTTTTAAATCCTAATCTAGTTCTTGACACGGAAGTGTATTAAAGATGCAACATTTTAGTGCTGCTAAAGCCCTCTTTCCTCCCCCAGTGGTGTAGATATGCTTTGCAAGCTTTTTTTTATATATATCCTAGAACTCCTATGAAGCAATCTGCGTATCCAGTAAATTCCCATAGGAGAGATGCTCCTGGAGGGCTTCCAGCCTCCCGTCACCATGGTGTAAATCACAAATGACAAGTACACGAAACCTGCCACTGAGCACTTGCTGGTGGGTTTGAAGCAGTAGCCTACTATGTGCAGGGAATATCAAGATGCCAAGTTGGTTTCCATCAGTCTGTACGAGTTGCAGAGGTCCTACAACTTTTCTAATTAAAGGTTTAAGAAGTTTGATCACAGCCAGAAATCGTGATTCCAAAGATTTCTTTCTGGATTTATTCTGTGTCTTCCTTGTAGGTCACATTCTTGCTTGGCAAATATTATTTGTTAAAGAAAAATTGCTCCTGGATTTTATCCATGCACGGTGTTGTTAGGGGAAGATTTTTTTCAGCGGCCAAAGGGCAGTTAGGCACCCATTGACAGTCAACAGTAGTTAGGCACTGAACTGCCTTTTGTGCCTTTGAAAATATCACCCATAAGTTTCAGGTTATACTGATTCAGTGACGCTCGTCCAATATTTCATAGATCAGATGTAAGCAGGGAGGGGCCCAAACTAATGCCAGATTTAGATACCCACACTCAACCTCCCAATGTGAATCTGTGTGGTTTTGCATCTGAAATATCTGCCTAAGTTTTTTTAATATATTGTGCACTAGTAACATAGCAGAAGCTGATGGCAGTAGGGAAGATCCAGATTTTGGGAATTTAGGTTTTCTGTGACTTGAGTGGATGTGATTGCTTTCTGTTGGATGCATGCAGGCTACGTTATAGAATAACATTTGTGGTGTCCGTGTAACATGCAGCAAACTTAGGAAAAGACAGAGGGGATGAAATGATTCAGAAGTGTGGGGAGTGGGGAGGTATTTTTTTATTAATTAAAAAAACAAGAAAGCAGAGATGAGTGTAGACTGATCTCACAGAAAAAAGACCCACTCTCACTTTTCAAATCTCACTGTGTAATTAGGTATGCAATGTAGTTATAGCCGTGTTGGTTCCAGGATATTAGAGAGAGAAGGTGGGGTGAGGTAATATCTTTTATTGGACCAATTTCTGTTGATGAGAGAGACCAGCTTTCAAGCTACATAGAGCTCTTCCTTTGGTCAGTGACCTGAAGAAGAGCTCTGTGTGACTTGAAAGCTTGTCTGTCTTACCAACAAAAGTTGGTCCAATAAAAGACCTCACCCACCTTCTTCTCTCTTGAATGTAATTAGATGCAGAGAGAGAGTCTGTGCAAGGAACAGAATTCGCATGAAGCTGTGTCATATTTTCAGTTTTTTTTCTCAGGTCTTTGTTTCTGAGCAATGGTAAGTGTACCTGTCCAGAGAGTTTTGTAATAAAATCTTAGCACAGAGGAGACTACACCAATCTGCTGCCCTATTTGGGTATGTATGGGATGGGATGGGATGGCTCTTGCATAATACACTACCGTTATTTGAAGATAAATGCTTAGTGTCTTGTTTTAAATTAAACATGTGACTTTAGCATAAACAAGCAGTTCTTACAGATGTCCTCTCTAAAGATAGTGAACCACATTCTCTGTCAGTCATGGCCCTGTACCTCCATAGTCGCCTCACTGGAGTGGTCCAACTTTGCAGGGGAAGAACAGAGGACAGAATTCAACCTCTTGGTTTTACTTGTTTAAAGCTGTAGGTGTTTAGTATTTTAAGCAGTAGTTGGTTTTCATGGCTGACTGACAGTGACACTCCCATGGGCAGGTGCTACACAGGTACAGTTAAATGTGAAATTGTTTAAAATAACTTTGAGTCAAGATGTGCCTGACCTGTCTACAGGTGTGAATGGGAACAAAGCAGACAAAGAGCCTTGAGGCCCTCCACAGGCCACCGACACATCCTATTGCTTAAACTCTTGAGCTAGCACTGCCTGTGATGTTAGCCTGCTTAAAGAGAACAGGGATACAGATGGGCCATTGGCTTTCTACCTCTTCACACCATGAACAGAGCTGAGCCTACCCAGGCTAGAGCACATGCTGCCCCCATCAAAGGATGCAGCAGAAGTCAGTCTCCGGAGCCTCTGAAGAAGCTGTGGTCCAGTGCTTCCAGGAGCTCCCTCTGGGACACTGCAGCGTTATACCCTCCATACTGTGGAGCTATGCCTTTAAATGTGCAATTTTACCCTTTGACTAAGCAGAATGATCTGCCTGCCATAAGCACACTCTCCACCTTACACTGGATTTAGCCTCGTCTGGCTTCATTCTCCATTGCTATAGGAATGTTTGTGCTCTCGCTAGTCTTGTGGCTTATGTAAGCACGAGTACTGGGATGGGTGGGGGTGGATTTTCACAAAGGCTATTAACTATAGGACATAACTTCAAGTTATTTTTCTTTACTTAAGAGAGGTCATTAAAATGAGATGATTATTACATGCCTTATATTTAACTGTGTTTTCATGAACTCTGACTCTGCTTGAAATCTTCCATTTTCAAGCTGCACAACAAAGCCCTGTAGCAGATGTAAATACTCCAGCAGATTGCAATTAATGTGCCTCAGCACAGCTGCTGAGCGTGAATTATGGTAGCTGGTTTGTATTCTAATAACTTTTTGTTTGTTGTTTGCCGTTGCCACTCATCACCACCCTAGTCCCTGCAGTAGAATTGGGACTTTACTCCATTGCCACAGATCTCTTCCAAATAGAGCAGGCATTTGTTCTGTGTCTAAGTGATGCCCGTATAGCCTGTTGTGAGGATACTGTTGCATTTGGAACATGGCAGGTTTCAGGAACAGGCAACAAACGTTCTGGCCTGTTGCATTCCACAGTGTGCGAAATGTGATTTGTGCTGAAAAGCAGACTGCTGCCACTCTGCCTGCTCCCCACTCTATTAAACTGTGATCTTTCTGAATCCATGGGACAAACTCAGTCTTTGGGGCCATGTTCAGAATCCATAGTTACATTTGTTTGAGGCTAGAGAGGCAGCGTTGTCTAGTGGGTATAGAATGAAACTAGGGAAACCTGGGCTGCAGTCCCAGCTCTGTTACTGACTTGCTGACCTGATGGCAAAGTCGTGTGACTTCTGTGTAACTGTGTTCCCAGTGCAGGATGAGAATAACACCCGCCTGCCTTGGACTGCGGTACAGCAGAGGGGGAATGGTTGGAAATGTCCCAGATTATGTGCATCTGGGCTGAGATGTCCAAAAAGAAGGAAAGCAGTGACTTTGCAACGTTTCCTCCTTTGCTTATCCCAGTCCCATGGACCCTGTGGAGTTCTGGCTTTGCTAGTTGGGAGGAGCTAAGGAAAGATCTGTTCTCTCCCGCTTCTCCTCCTGGAAACCCACAGGGATACCTTAAGCAGAGATCCTGCCCACAGTAGAAGTGCTGCCCAGGCTTGCTCCCCTCACCACAGCATTGGGACAGATGTCAGTGAGGAATGCATAGTGGACGGACCCTAGACGGTGATTTTAGCCCCTTGGTTCTGGGGAGAGAGCACTTTAGCTGCACTGTCTCCAGTAACTGTTCTGAAACTTTGCCTTTATTGGGCTCCCTGTTTCTTCCCTTTGCTCAGTTTTGCATACCTAAGGAATGATCCATAGATTTGCAGATCCTGTTGACTTTTTGTAATAAAAATCACATCTTTAGAATCTCTTGTAATGTTCTGAAAATTTAGGCACTAGCTTAGTTACATAGGACAAGAACATGTAGGATTCCTTAACTAAAGAAAGGAAACAGGAAATGATTGATAACAGCCAAATGCTTATTTACAGAATAAGAATTTTCAAAGTGCCCTTCACCACAGTATCAAGTTGCCATTTGGTAAATAAAACTTATATTAAAAAAAAAATCCTTGAAAAATTCAGTTTATATCTGTAAAAGGCCATTCACAACAAATGATTCCATCCAGTGCCTGTATGACTATTCAAGCACATTCGTAGCATTGTGCAGGCTGGCGTAATGTGGCAGGTTGACAAATAGTTTATTTAACTGAATCCTAAATAGTAAATACATATTTATATTTAGGGTTTTTTAAAAATGGTGGCATCTACCTACATTCGCGTAGGGAAGAAAATTTTACTACCAGGAGGAATGGCTTTAGTTAACATTTTAACTTCTTCAAGGAAGCTGAAGTTTCCAGGTGATGTCGTTGACCAGGACTACTAATGAAGAGTTTGCAGGATTGGATCCTATATGTATAAACCAATGTCTGCTCATCCTTCTAGCAGAAGTGGTGCTATTGAAAACGCCGTTGCACTTCATAAGTAAACATTCTTGATGCATAGTCTGCTTTGCCTTTTGTTTAATTAGTTGCAATGGAAAGGTGCTGGCTTAGATTATGGAAAACCAACTATAATTCTAATCAGGATCTCTTTCTACTATTTGTTTTTAGGTTTTGAACTTGGCTTTGCCATGGCAAGCCCCAATGCTCTGGTGTGCTGGGAAGCGCAGTTTGGTGACTTCCACAACACTGCACAGTGCATAATAGACCAGTTTATCAGCTCAGGACAGGCTAAGTGGGTTCGTCACAATGGGATTGTGCTGCTTTTGCCACATGGAATGGAAGGAATGGTAAGGATTTCACTGACTGGAACAATAAACGTGCTTTGGCATGAAGTAGTAGACTAGAAACGACAGAACCTTTTATTCCCTCTTTGCCTCAGACAAATGCAGTTGCAGGATTTTAGGATAACTTTTCTGAAAAAGAGTGTATTGCTGACAAGTTGGACTGTTCTATCACAAAAATAAATGTGCTTGCAGTGACCAGTCTTGACATTTGGCTGCAAATCAGAGCAAAAGGAAAATAGTTCTAAACATTCAGTCTCCCGCTCCTTGGGCCCTCTTCCGAGTGAGTTATTTTGCAGTGGTGTCTGCCGTCGTTCCCCTGCTGTCTGAAAGACTTAGCCAATACAAGATGTGTGTCAATGCTAAAAGGGGTTTTGTTTTTTTTTCATTAGAACTTGGTTATGGGTCTGAAAAATTATAACTTAAAATGAAAAGATTCTAGAAAGAGTGAAGTATAAAGCTTGGGATTCTCAGGTACAGTTTTCAATAGTGTTTTATAACACTTGTTTCTCTTTTCTCATGATGACATGAAACAAATCTCAGGTACATATTTTACCTGTATAAACTTTACTTTTGAAGTTAGAACTTTGTCCCAAGGGATTTTTATGCAGTTTCCCAACAAATATTTTCTTTTTAAAAAATTATAATAATTTGAGAAAAATAAGAAATCCTGCTTTTTTGGCTTTGAATGGCTGCGCGCTTCTTTTTTGGTAAATCCTAGTGGGAGAGCTAGCCACAAAAGGTCTGGGACCAGATCTGTATAAAATCTACCTGTAACTCTTTCCTCTGTTCTGGAACTGGAGTTAGCAATAGAATCATTCTAGGCATCTTTTTAAATTTATTTTTAAAAGTGACATAAGCATTGTGCCCTGTGCTATTTGAAATCGTTACTTCCTTTTAGAATGCATTGACACTCAGTGTATTGATTGATGTATGTTTAGAGTATTCTTATTAACAAATAGGTTACCATGATACCGATGCACTTACCATAACTATAAATGTTCTATTTCCTTCACTTTAAGTAGACATAAAAGTACTTCTTCTTGTTCCCATTCTGTTTCTATACATTTAATTCTATGCAGTTAGAACCTCTCCTGACACACTGCTGTTCATTCGTACCCAATAGGTGATTTTCTGTATGGATGTTTTTATACATCAGTGCAATTTTGCTGACAAATGTCCCAGTGAATTCAGCTTTGTTTAGAGTAAGAACTGCAAGATCAGGCGCAAGATGGATCCTTAGGACTCTTTTCTCTGCCTCCCTCCCTCCCCCCCAAAACCATACAAACCAGCATGAAATCCGGTTCAGAATAGCAAAGCATTGATGAACTAGAGAGGATTTGCATGCCGATATTTTAATTGCTAAAAATCTTCCTCAGCCAGCCACTCGAAATCCAGGATTTGCAATGGTTCTGAAATGCTCTTATTTTGCTACAAGTGGCAGCAGTGCTGACTATAGGAGGATCCTGACTAGCTGCTGTTGAGATTCGTTCTCCTCCTAGAGGAGCTTTTTGTTGAAGACTTATTCTCTCTCTAAAATACAACGTGAGGGACAGAATGGCTTGGGGAGGTATTGGTTAATAGGATGTGGATCCTTTCACCTCTAGGTTGCTGGCTAACATACAGCCAGGTTGATTGTGATTGAAAGACTTTGCTTCCTGTTAGCTCCTTGTTGGTTCACATGCAACTAACTAACGGATTCCGTACGGGCCCTATTGGACAGGGGGTCCACAAAACCCTCTCACCATCTGGCTTGGTGGTAACTGGCAGGCTTGTTAGCAGTCTCAGCAATCTAGTTAAATGTAGCCATGGACAGTGAGTGGGCTCTGGGTTGAGGATTATTACTGTGGGGGGGGGAGGGAGAGGAAAGCTTGCATTTTTGCTGTCTCCTCTATCTGTTTTGTAGCTACCTTTCTTCGTAGATACTTTGCTTTGTGGTTCTCATGCCCCTGCCACTCATGAGAAGACCACAGAATTGAAGCCAGTTTGCAAGAGAACATTTACACGAGAGACAGACATGCTGGCTGCTCCATCTTCATGTTCCTTTTGTGACAAATGAAGATATTGAGTGTATTTTGTTAGGGGTCCCTGTCCATAGCATAGGGAGAAGTCATGCAGCACACATCACTTTCCCATTTTCTTTTAGCAATAGTTTCTAAGTTACTTGCGTTAGAAATCTATGTGGTGTTGTCAGGGATTTTGCATTGTGACTTCATTGCAGTAACAAATATCAGAGGGCGGTGCATAAGGGAGTGAGCCCTTGTTTGTAAGTGGAATTAATTGTGAGAAACAGCTGAAAGGTTAAATAGGGTCTTTCATCCTAAAGGTAACTCCATGGTTTTCTCTGGTATGAAAGAGCTTCTTAATCATAAATATGTCACCTTTACAAACAATGAAACCCAGCATCAGCAATAAATAAAACCGTACACCATATTCTTTTGTCGATTGCAACTAACTCTCTCCAGCGTTACTAACAAGGGAGAAGAGTGGGAGTGGAGAGAAAATGGGTTCTGTTGCATTCCCTATCACCGACTTACTCTGTGACCTGTGTTCCTGTTTCCCCATTGTAAAATGAGGCTAATTATGCTTACCTCTTCAGTGAAGTGCCTTCAGATTTAGTGAAAAGCACTACCTGACTGATATAGGAATTTTACATTATGCTATAGTTAAAATATCTAAGAAGGATTTAAGGAGTAATTGGCTTAGCTGTGCCAGTTAAACTTTACTCAATTGAACGTGGATTTTGCAGGGAATTGGCCAGAGTACATACACCCATCTAGAGCATCCTATCTTATGTTAAACTGGTGTGCTGGTGGGGGAAGACAGAGGTTTCCTTCTCCCCTACTCTCTCTCACGCTGTGTAGGATAGGACTGCAACCTAGTGCTCAAGAGGTAGCTAAGTGGGGAATCCAGCTTCTGCCTTAGCAGGTGCTCTATGTCCCAAGCACGCGAGATCTTCTGGCTTGTGAATGTGTGCTGCTCATTTTTAAAAGATCACAGATTTGTCATACCACCTATCCTCTTCTTGCATCGTTCTGTCCTGGATTGGTGGGATGGTTCTCATGTCATAAGTGTCCCAGGCACTCTGTCTCTTGCTGCACCTTGCACAACCGCATTGGCTAATTAGTGGCAGTTACATCAGAGCTCTATGTAACACATCTCCATGTGATCTGGGACTAATTTAGATAAGGTACTCATGACCACAGCTCCTTTTATTCAGGGCACTACCATGTTACCCTCTTCAAAGCCCTCCCTCTTCTCTGCTTGTCATCATTACAGCAGTTCTCCTCTGGCTGGAAGGGTGGGGTGAGCGGCCAATATCAATGCTGCTCCATGATGATTAGGCTGACAGGAAGCACTTGTGCAGTGAGTAATCTAGAAAGACATCTAAATTGTTGTTTTTTGTTTTACATTATGTGATTACCAGGGCCCAGAGCATTCTTCAGCCAGGCCTGAGAGGTTTCTGCAGATGAGCAATGATGATTCCGATGCTTATCCAGTAAGTAGATTTGTCAACAGCAATGTCCTTTCTCCTCCTCTTAGCTTTTGAGAGATACATTTTAAACCAGGTTTTGTTGGGTTTATTACTTGAGAAATCAATTTATTGCCACCAAACAGCACTTGAAACTGCTTGAATTTTTTCCTACAGGGTTGAAAGTCCTATTTTTAGGACAGCAAGTTGGTGTATTTTAATGTTTAGCTCAGATATTTGTTGTAACTTTCAGCTCATTTTGATAAAAATAATAAAGGCGCCTAGTCTGTCTGCACTTCATTTGAAAGCTGAGGTCAGATGTAATTTGTCTTTGGCAGTATTATGTCTTTATGGCTGTTCCTAGGGGACAGTAACTCTTCCATTTTATAAAGCTGGATGTACCATAAGCAGGTGTCTGTAACACATTTCTAAGGAAGATCAGATGGCATTAAAACAGTGTTCTTGTAACAGAGCTAACTGTCCAGCTGGGAGTTTCAAAATGCAGATGCAGTGTAAAAATATCTGGACCAAGAGAATGTTATGTTATGTTTAGATGACCAAAGTGTGTGTTAATCCTATACATTTATTTTAGTACTAGAGTTGAATCATCTAAATGCTTTGAAGGTCGATCAAGCCTTTTTTAGCTAAACTATCATTCCAGTGGTCAATTAGATATTCCCCTTCTCCAAGGTGACCTACTAAACATGGGCTTAAAATCCAGCCAATTTAAAAAGAAAAAAAAAAGATGAAAGTAGTCTTGGATGCTAGCTACAACTGCCACCCAGTCCCCTTCCAGTTTTTAGTTTTGCAGCCCCATTGAATTTATTTTTTTTAATGGTTATTGTCTCTGCTTTTGTGTGTGAAAGATCCACACACACAAAGGGGAAATGGACTGACTATATACTCAGCACTGCCAAATATACATAGTAAACAAACAAAATCATTATTATTTATTATTATTTATAATCCTGTAGGGCTCAGAAGCCACAGTTATAGACTAGGACATCATTGTGGTAGGTGCTGTACAAAGACCGAGTAAATGATCAGCTCCTATTCCAAAGAGCATACTGTCTAAATAAAATAACAGGTGAATGACAAAAAATATGGGCAGGGAGTGTTAGGTTTTTTTGTGAGTAGTTATTGTTAACTCATCCTATGTTAAAGGAACATTATTAAGGTTACAAAGTCAAGCACTCAGAAGTTAGGAAATGCCAGAACGTGCATTATGATACAGTCTTTCCGGCCGTCCAGTTCTCCATCCAAAGTCAGGGTCATTCCACTGCCCCCTTGTTTTCCTCGCTGGCCCCCAGTTAGTCTCCTTGCCTAAGCTGTTTCAGCCTCTCCCCCTGGCTCCCATGCCCAATCTCCTGCCTTTCCGTCTCTTCCAGTTCTCAGTCCCAGTGTCCTCCCTAGCCAGTCCCAATCTCGTTGCCCATTTAGTCCCAGCCTACCCCCCAATTCCAGCTCCTTGTCCCAATCAATCAGCTTGAGTGTGTCTTCCCCATCCCCAGAATCCCAATTTCACTAGGTCCCCCACAGTATGGTTCTTCCACCTCTCTGTACTGAAGTTAGTTTCCTCCGCCTACCTCAGCTGACCTGTGGGGCATCATTGAAAGCACAGGTGAGTCTTCCTACTTCCAGATCTTCAAGTGATTGCACAGATCTATTCCACTTTGGGAGGAGGGGGGTACCTCATGCACAGTTGTTGGAGATTTTTTCCTCAGCAGTGCCCATTGGGACAGTGTGAGCGCCCTCTGGTGCTTCACACCACTGCACGTGGGCACAAAGAGCCGCTGCCCTGACCCCCTCAGTTCCTTCCCGCTGCCAGTGATGATTGTTGCTGAAGCTGCACTCTTTGTATATGCTAGTCTTTCCTCTTTTAGAGCATATAGTACCTGCAGTGTTAGTTTTTAGTCGAGGGCAGTGGTTCTCAATGACTGGTCCATGAGATCTCCCTGACACAGCATAGAAAGCCATTCTCTGGCATCAAAAAGGTTGAGAAACACTGGTCTAGTGAAGTGTCTTTGTACACAGTTAGAGATAAGAATAAGTTTTTAGAATAGTATTTCTCTAGGGTAAAGTTCCCAGTGAGTTACGGGGCTTGGTATCAGACTGTCTCATTTTCCTGGCTTCAAGGCCGGTCGCTCATGTAACATGACCCAAATGCCAGCTGCCTTTAGTGTCTTGGAGAGGTGCATGTGAGTGACCAACGTCACATTTGTAGAGGGTTCAAATCCTGATCTGAAAAGGCCACAGGGTTGCCAGACTCTAGTATCTGCTTAGGGAGCCTGCGCTTTGCCTGCCGTCGAACTTCTCACCCGGAACAGCTACCTAGCACATCGGAGTCAGTTAGACGTGCTCTGCTGTTCTGACTGAGTCAAGAGGCAGCTCTTTGTTGCCAGTACCTAAGATGAGACAAGGTAAGTCTCCCAAGGATGCAGTACCAGGGCCTTCAAAGTCTGTGGTGAGGGCACTGAGCAGAGGCAAGATGTGTTCAAAGAAAATGCACCCCCAAACTCAGTCCATAAGCCACAAGGGATTGCTGACTCCAGAGCACAGGAAGGATCCATTGAGACCAGTCCCTGAAAGATCAGCACACCTTCCAGTACCACAGACTAAGGAGCTGTTTCTGGTGCTGTCTACACCTGAGGCTTTCGAGGCAGCCAGAGGGTTGCTTAGCCCATCAGTCCCGGCATCCCCCACTGGTCAGGAGTCCTCCTGCTACTAGTATTGGAAGGGCACGCTCCCACAGTCCCTGGTTCCAGTCCCAGAGCATGGTTTGTGTCTTCTACAGTTGTGGCATCTCTTCCATAGGGTTCCAGACAGAGGGGAGCTAGAGATGATCTCACCAGTACCCCCATCTCCAGACTCAGAGATGGTCTCCCTGGTACCGATGGGGTCAGCTCCCCATGGTCTGAGGAAGTGGACTCCAACATGGGATCATTTCACCTGAGCATGTCCAGCAGCCCCACTCTGGTGCCTGCCCACCATGGTATTTGCCACAGGCTCAGTACTGTGGGCCAATGGCCTTCATGTAGTGGGATCCCACCTCCATATCAGTGGCCCTGTTTGACCTCTTGGTGTTTCCCTCCACATTGGAGAACCTCTCCACTCCTTTCCTGCCCTTCTACATTGGCTAGGTGCTGGGATCATCTGCAGCAAGGTCACCATTTGCCTTCTCCCCAGTACCAATACTGTGCAGGGGAAACTGTGCTCTGAACTTTCATGTGCAGGAAATGGAGGAGGGACCTCCTCAACAACCCTTAGCTGCTGCTGCTTTGTCACCTGATAAGTTTGCCATCTTCTCTTATTTCCACTGCTAATAGGGTGGAGAAAAGATATGTCCCTTCACAGGGTTTTGACCTGTAACCACCCTTCTGTAACTACCCTCCTCTAGGCTGCCTCATACTCCCTGCAGCTAATAAAAAAGAGAGACAGGGACACTGGACTTCTACTCTGAAAGGGAGAGAAACAAAAAAGCTAGATCCTATTCAGCAGGGAAATTTATTCCACAGGAGGATTACAGTTCAGTATTGTGAACCAGCAAACTCTGCTGGGTTGCTACGCTTTCAGCCTGTGGGATAATGTCCTGAAGTTCAAAGACAAGCTTTCTGATGAGACAAATCAGGAATTCACTGGAGTGAGGACAAATTAGTTGTCAAAACAGCATTGCAAACAAGCTTGGATGCAGCAGACCCCACGGCTTGAGCTATGGCTTCGTTCATCTCTATACAGCGTGCATCTTGGCTGCAGTCATTAGGTCTTCCCCTGGATGTGCAACAAACCATTCGAGCCCTCCCATATGAAGGGCCTCTCCCTGTTTTCTGATCAGACAAATGAGAGGCTTCATAGTCTTAAGAATTCAACGGTGACCCTTAAGTCTGGAGATTTATACACTAGCGGCAAAAAGAAAACGGTTATGTCTACAGCAGTCCCAGCAGTTTCAGCCCTTCTTGTTGCTGGCCAGGATGGTTTTAAAAAGAGGAGCAGAAGTTACCAGGGTCCTTCTCCTCCCTCCTCTTCTTCAGCGCCTGTTCTTCTAGGCAAACTGGGTCCTATAAGCATTCAGTTTGATCAATGGGTTGAGAGCAGTCTATCATCTTTCCCCACCCCAACTTTTGCCGGTCGCCTATCCCATTGCAAGTTTTGGTATCTGAGCCTCCGTATACAATTGTCTTTCGGGACAAGATTTTCCTCTGACCTCACCCTAAATGCTTGCCTAAAGTGGCTTCTCATTTTCACGTTAACCAAGTGATTTATTTCAGACTTTCTTTCCAAAGCCCTATTTGAGTAACTCTAGATGTTAGAGGAGCTTTTGACTTTCCCTGGATCGGACAAGACCATTCAGGTCTTCATTGCAGTTTCAGACAGAATGAAGGACCACCCATTGTGCATCCAGAGGATCTCTGCCTGGATTTCTAGCTGTATTAATGTGTTACCGATTGGCGGATATCTCACCTCTGAGTAAAGTGGTGGCTCGCACAGCTAAGTAAAGGAGTGGCTTGCTCACTCAGGTTCCAGGCAACTTTGGTTTATGGACCCGTATTGACCATTTGTAGTGGTCATTGCTCCATACGTTGCTTCTTGTTATGCCAGCTCTCATCAATTTAGAGAGTGTCAGATTTGAGTGGGTGGTTCTACAGTCACCGTTTGAGGAGACTCTGAGCCCACCTGCAGCTGAAATGGCTTATGAGGCACCTCTAGTGGAATGAACATGTGCAATCACAAAGAAAAAACCGTTACCAACCTTTCTGTAATGGTTGTTCTTTGAGATATGTTCACACAGGCATTCCATGATCTGCCCTTCTTCCCCTCTCTGGGCTTTTCTGGTAGGAAGGAACTGAGGGAGATCAGAGGCAGCGCAGCCCTTTATACCTGTATGCAGCAGTGCAAGGCACCGGAGGATCACTCATGCTGTTCCGATAGGTACTGTTCGGGGAAAATTTCCAACAACTGTGCCTGAGGTGTGCACACTCCAACAGTGGATGTGCAAAACATCTTGAAGACCAGCAGTTATGAAAAGGTTGGTAACCACTTTTTCCAGTGCTCAGCCTCACCTGTGCTAGGATCAGCAATTCTAGGGAAAGGCAGGTTTTGCCTTGGTGGTCTAGGGGTAGAGCATGCTCAGTTGTTATGTGGGGATGCTGCGTATATAGTCTGGTCAGACTGTGAGGGAATGGAGCATGCTCAGTGAGGATGGAATCCTCTGACATTTTTGGCTGCTAAATTCTTAGATGAGCATGTGTAAACTGATTTTTTCAAAGGTTTGTATATTGGCAAATTTGGCCGATTTTAATAGGGATGGCCTCTCTTAAGCAAAGGTCACCCTTCTATCAAATCTCCACTGAACAGCATAGGTGCGCTTGAGCTGTTCAAAGGAAAGGTTGCCAGCATTTTTTAACATGAGGGAGTACATTTTTCCTTGGCTTCTTTCCCAGAAATGGCTCAACTTTTTTGGCTGAAATTATAATTAATTAATTAATTTAATTAATTAATTAAATCAGCCAGCAAGGAAAAATGCAGCACAAACTGGTAACATTTTTGGCAAAAATTATAAACAACTGAAAATATAGTCTTATAAGAAGCTATGGGCAACCTTAAAAATAGATGGCACTTCCAGCCACACCTGTAATAATAGGATGTTTTATCATAGACTAGCTGTGTGCACAGTTGGTAGATGAAATAAATTGACAATTTGTAATCTCCATGATCACAGCTCCTCACCTTTCTAGACATTCTTAGCAGATTTCTGTAGGCATCATGACAGAGGCAGGTTTTTACAACTCTAGTCTGAGTAATCTTAAACATGATTTGTAACAATAATGGGTCCAGCATTTTCAGATCCAAGTGTGATTTTGTTTTCCTAGTTTACTGTCCCTTTAAAGATACATTGTGGGGTGAAGTAAAGTTTGGGAGAAAATTTGATTTACGAAAGAGATGAAATTAAGTTGCTTGGATGCTTATCTGTATAACAACAAAACATCAGTAAAAAGATCTACTGATTAGGGAGCGTGCTGATTTTCTTGCCTTTAGGGTTATGTGTACATAGTGATGATGGTCCAAAGCCTGCTGAGTCAGTGGGGGTCTTTCCATTGACTTCAGTGAGCTCTTGATTAGGTAAGTAGGGGAGACAAATGTTGGAGTTTGAGTATGAAGAGTCTGCATTTTTATTCAGTGGTAGTGATAAGTGCATCCAAGGCTACTATCTTATGCACCAAAATGCATAACCTATTGGAGCCTAAAAAGTGAATGGGGGCAGGGACAGGAGGAAGAGAAAGGAGGCAGCTTTTCTGATGCCTTTTAATATCTTTCTTAGGAGTTTAGTGCAGATTTTGAAGTTTCCCAGCTCTATGAATGCAACTGGATTGTGGTGAATTGTTCAACTCCAGCCAATTACTTTCATGTCCTCAGAAGACAGATTTTGCTGCCATTCAGAAAACCAGTAAGTAGCTTAATGGGCATTGTTTTCTAATTGTACTACTGAACCACTTGCATTTAAGGTTTGTTGGAATGTAACGTACATCTGAATGGAAAATGTGTGCTTTTGAGTATTTCTCATTGAAGCTCAAATTGGAGACTGAGAACCTGACTAATGACATCTCAGCTTTGCTTTGTAGAATTTTGGGGCCAGCTTAGCTTTCCTTTGTCTGTGCAGGTGCCCACCTCCGTGCTTTTCAGCA
Source organism: Mesoclemmys tuberculata (assembly GCA_007922155.1). Lineage (NCBI taxonomy): Eukaryota > Metazoa > Chordata > Testudines > Chelidae > Mesoclemmys > Mesoclemmys tuberculata. The sequence continues at coordinate 16,396,383 of ML675609.1, read as the reverse complement.
CTAATGCCTGGGTATTGCTCAAATGGGTTTTGTAAATTCTACCACTTGTCGATAGACCTGAAAAGAGGATGTGTGTGTTGTGTGCCCAAAAGGAGGCCTTCTTCTACAAAACAGGCTCTTATTAGCCTTATCTGCAATGATGTGCTCGTTTTCTGTCACTTACAGACACCTAGAGCAAACACACTGCTCTGAGGTAAATCATGACTTTTTCTGGTGCAGGTTAGTCCACATTTCAGCTGGAGTAAACTGCCTAGTATAAGTCACCATTCATACCTTTGCCTTGCATCTGCACTAGGGATTTGCTTTCGTGTAGCTACACTGGTGGCTAAAACCACAATGTAGACCAGGCATTAAAGAAGAAGTTGAACATGATCTCTATATAATTAAGTTTTGTTGCCCTTATGGTCCAGTTGACAAAGAGTTAGTGTAAGCATTCATTCAGTTTGAGATTCTCATCCTCTCTAGGGGTATGTACACACTGATGGTGGCAAATTTGCTGCTGTCAGATGGATTTATCCGGATTGATTGAGCAGAAGTGAAGACCTGCTCAATCGATCCGGAAGTCAATTTATTAAAACCATCTTCCCAAAAAATGTAGTGCCGGGTCGACAGGTACGCATATCCCATTGGCACAGCACAGTGGAGAAGGCATGCAGAAGAGGATTTATGAAGTTGACATAAGTTATGCAAACTACTCTATGTAGCTTGCGTAACCCCCGTCGACTGTCGTTGAATTTCACCGTAAGAATAGACCAAGCCTGATTCAGGTTCAGAGCCTACTTAGCAAGCTCTGTAATTGCTTCTCCACTCTGGGAAGACTTGTGATAAGAATGAGACCCTTACCAAGGGCAATTGCCGTGAGTTACACCAGAGCCTAGTGTGACTTAAGCTTTGTTCAGTGCTATCCCATTAGCATTGAATAGCTGAAGTGTTTTTAAGGAAACTCAGTGTAAGTTTCTGAAGCAATTTGGATTCTGTACAATTTGAAGACTAAAATACAATAGTTGGATGCTTATCATTAAACAAAAGTGCAAGATGTTTTTCTGATGGTTATCTTAGTCCAACTCAAAATGTGTAATTCACACTATTTTTTTTATGTCCTCAGAGGGCAATCATTATGTAGACTGGGACTTTCAAAGGCCCCTCAGGAGTTAGTGAAATTCAGTAGGATCTGGGTGCCTATGGGGCTCTTTGAAAATCCCAAGCCTTCAATCTCCTAGTGTATAAGAAGAGTTTAAAATAATATACATTTTTTCACGGTTTCAGTGTATTCCCATGCACCCTGTCCCTTAAAAACCTGTGATAGTGCCACAGGCAGTCTCCATTTGTTGTGAAGAATAATACTGTGTATGCACAACAGGCAGTGGATCAAGTTGCAGCCTCTGAGAGTTGTAACCATCTGTATTTTACAGCTTATTATCTTTACACCCAAGTCACTGCTGAGACATCCTGAAGCTAAATCCAGTTTTGACGAAATGGTATCTGGTAGGTCAAGTTACAAATGTTTTGAACACACAAGCATCTGTATGCAGCCAGCGTGCCAAACTATGAATTCAGAATGCTGAGTATCCATTCCAGAGAGGGAACTAACTTCACCTTGGGGAGCTCACAAGCTTCTCTCATTGATTGACTTCTCGAGGAGCTGCTGTGCAAGGGGGTGGGAGGGAAGAGACCTGCCTTACTTAGTTCCTGTACCAAAATTATCTGCATCCAAATAATGAGAGTTCTTAGACTTCAGTTTCACTATATAATGGCATTCTCATAGGTAACTGGTATCTTAAAGAGAGAGGATGGCATTCATCTCTCTGCAGAGATCTTTCCATCCTCATAAGGTTTTAGGGATCCATCTTCACTGCTTGTCTTCATTTGAAAAGTTGAAATGTTCTTTGTGCTGCTTTTGACAACTCCATGGCTTTAAATCATTCCATATTGCTTCCCTTCCCAGGAGTGGTTCTGATTCTACTGGCTTGTCACTTCCTTCCAGTCCTGGGCCGGCTGTATCCCCCTGCTAATCTAAAGCAAGATCCTAAGCAGTAAAAGTGAGGCGTTAAGTCAGTGTTTGGCCATCTGAAGCTTTGCTCTTTGTGCTGGACAGCTGCAGGAAGCAGTGGTGGCAAACCCGCCATCTCCATGCAGTCAGGAAAAAAGGGGAGAAGGTGTAAACTTGCCAGCCAGTGTGGCACGTGCAGAGACAGGTGCAGAATTGCTGAGTGATCAAGTTCCAGAGGGGTAGCCATGTTAGTCTGTTTTTAGCAAAAACAGTATTGGTATTCTAGCATTGTGTTTAAAGGAAGAATTATGGTCAGATTTTCATGTCCTTAGAATTCAGGTTTGTAACTTTTGTCATTTGCATCAGCCTCCACAGTAATTAATGAAGCATTTCTTGCCACTTAGAATTTGCTTTGTTTCATCTTTATGTTCCATTCTTTTCTTTCTAAGGAGATTGTTACTAGGAAAAGACAGTGTGTCCTTATATGAATGCAGTGCTGGTCATCAAGGGATTTTCCTGGATTTGATTGTATTGTAGCCCATAGAAATATCAGTGTGGAAACCCCACATTAATGAAATTCAGAATTCATTAATGATTGTGGTCTGGTTCCTTACATGCTGTCACTCTTAGTTCATGTCCTGGGTTCCTTGTCTATTTTACATTAGCCCACAATAGTGGCCAAAGCTCCTAGTTAATTGCTCACTCAGATGTATTTGTGCTACTGCTGTAGATGGCTTCCTTTTAGAACTATGACGGCTGAGGAGTCTAACTCCAGCTGATCCAAGAAAGCACTGATTCCGAGTCTGTAATGATGAACTCTGGCATTTAGCCAGACTGGATGATTCAGACACAAATGAGTTTTTCTTTCATGCATTTATGCCTGTTTTTCTCCCTAAGATGAATGATACAAACAGTATCTTATTCTCCTGGTGAGTGGGTGTGTTGTGTTGGTTCAGACTTGGAGGTCGTGCTATTTGCAACCTCGCAGTTGGTTGATTAAAACTATTTCTGTATCAGTCATAGAAGGGAGCGATGGATGAGACCTATTAAACCATCTAGGATTGCTCCCTACTGTACATTCTAGTTTTGTGTCCCACGCAAAAGACCATCTACCTCAGGGAAAATATGTATGACTGTCAGGAAGTCTTTTGTGATATGCAACCTAAATTATATCCCTGTACTCCATGCTGTACAGCTGAATACCATATTAATTCCTCTTCCAAGATAAAACCTGCTTTAATGTCTCAAACAGAAAGTCTTGATCACACAGTATAACAAAGATGTTAGTTATGTACTTGCTTACATAGTAGTAGCTCCATTATAAACCTCAGTTCTTGCTCCCTGAAGGCTTTTGCTGGTGCACAGCCTTGTAATAAGTATACAAACACATCTTTTTCAAACATATTTCACTGGAATGAAAAGTAAAGTTACAGCACATACCAAGGATATTTGCAGACTTTCTAGAAGGTATTTCCTTAATTCTATAGTTATGATTGTCTTGGAAATAAATAGGTGACATATGAAACGAGCTAACAGTATCCTGTAATATCTTGGACAAACCTTATTGAATTGCGTTAAACCTTGTTAAATTGAGTTTTTAATCTTTGGAGTCCATGGTATTAAAAATGCAATCATCGATGTGTTAGTGAGGGATTGTGTATATTTCCTTTGGAAGGGTACGTAGGAGAATAGCAGGGGGTGATTAGGCAAATTCATTCAGGTTATAACATACCTAGAGAAACTTCATCTCCTGGAGAGACCTGCATTTGCTAGTTCAGACTGGAATCTCCAGGGACCAACTGACAAAGAATTTCAAGATAAATAGCCTGGTTTTAAACTGGCTCAAGTCCTCCTTTCTGATCCAGTAAATGGACAGGACTTCCGGTCCATGGAGGGCCCCAATCCTTAGGGAAGGGTCGGACGGACTAATCACCAACCAGAATACTTATCAGAGTGAGGGTGATCTCATGTAGGCTTATTAGCATGTGTGTAGGTTCTTTTGTTTTTTAAAACGTTTTCCCTGAAGTGCTTTTACCTCAAGAATAAAATAGGCTTGCACAGGAAGAGCTGTGTGCTATCTGTAACTGGGGGCTGTCCCACTCCCACAGGAGTGCTTGGCAGCCTGTCACTGCTGGGAATAACACAGTGAAGGCAGGGAACTATGCAGCCTGAAAATACCCTGGTCAGAAGTGGGAGAGATGAGGGTCTCCAACAATGAAAGGCAAAGGCTGGGGAGCCAGAAACTTGAGAGTGGGTGCCCTTGGTGGACTACTGAGGAGAAATACAGGTGCGGGTTTTCCTGAACTGTGACAATGTAAGCCCAATACCTGGCCATGACAAGGACGATACCAGTCTTGAAGTCCTCTGTCCAGTTAAGCTGTGAAGAGCTGTTTATGAGAAACTCCTTTTAAGGGCTCCCTCCCAGACTTGGATTGTATTTAAACATCCCATGTCAGAATCCGGAGTCTGAAAAGATCTAGGAATACAGAAGATGGGGATACAGTCTCTTGAGTACAGAGCAGCGTGACATGACTCTGCAGCTCACGATAGGGCCGGTTCAGTAGAATTTCTTGACTGAACGTGACTATCACTAGGGAAACGTGCTTTTATTTTAACTTTGTGACTAGGTACCAGTTTCAGGCGTGTGATTCCTGAAGATGGGGCTGCAGCGCAGACACCAAATGAGGTGAAGCGGGTGATTTTCTGCACAGGAAAGGTATACTATGATCTGGTTAAAGAGAGAAAGAATCAAGATTTGGAGAAACAAGTGGCTATAACTAGGCTGGAACAGGTGAGTGCCCTGAACCTCATTGAAAACTCAGACTTTGGGAAGGGTCTCAGCTAAGGGTTGTTTAAATTGTTCACAGTTGTGAGGCCTGAGGATGATGATGATTAGCATTTATATAGCATGTTACATCATCTAAGACATCCAATTAACCCTCAAAAGCCTCTTGTGAGCTGGGATTTGTACTGTGGGGGATAATGAGATGCAGAGAAGCTAAATGCCTTCCCCAAGACTGTATAGCAAATCGGTGGCAGAGCCAGGATTAGAATTTGGTAGCTCCTAGTCTGCTAGATCAAAATGTCTTGAAAATAGTCGTGTATGTCAAGAACAGTCAAATGGTAGAGCCCTCCAGTGTTCCCAAAGCATCTTTGGCAAAGGATTCAGCACTAGAGAAGACCTTTTTCCTGAAGCACAATGCATAACAACTATGCTACAGAAAAGTGTGCTAGCATTTCTGCTGTTCCCACTAGTAGTGAGTATCATGAAATGCAGAATGCACATGTGGTTGTCTTTTTTTAATTTCGAGTGGAGGTTATATTGTATTTACTTATATTTACTCTGCTAGAATTAAGTGCAATAATATACAAGAGCATACGGGTACTAGGCAATTTGGTAGTAGACGGATAATAACAATTGCAGTGCACAATATTTGTCAGGTACAACCTTGCCGTAGGTGATATCCAACTATGTAAAAGAAAGCATTGCCATTTATTTTCAGTGTATGATCTCTTTTCAGATCTCTCCATTCCCTTTTGATCTGGTAAAGGAAGAGCTTGAGAAATATCCTGGCGCTGATCTAGTGTGGTGTCAAGAAGAGCACAAAAACATTGGATACTATGACTATGTCAAACCTCGTTTCCGCACCATTGTGAATCACACTCGGCCCATATGGTATGAGACTTGCTTCTGTGTTTCCTTTGCATCACAGGCATGATCTGCCTTCCAGGCTTTGTACTGATTTGTTACTTTGAGATGGGTCACAGATGCATGGAAGATTCAAACTCTACAGATCTTGAGAGGCCTGAGTTTAGGGTTTAGAGGTTTTCATCTCTCTCCTTCTGTTTCAGCCAGGCCTTTGTCCCCAGTGTGTGGTCCACATACTCCCTTGTTCTGGTTGGTCTGCATCTGCATTGCTCACCTGCTGTCATGGGTTGGCGCTTAAGCAGTCGAGCAGTACTTCTAAGCATGCCTGCCATCCTAAATAGTGAGAGCCTGGTGATTATCCCAAACCTCTCTCTAATGGTGACTTTATTTTTAGTTAAACTGCTTTTGATTTTTATTTAACAAGTCAACACCCTCTTCACCACCACTTTCTATGCTGCTTGGTCCTATTGCACTTTCATGCCTTATGGTTATCATTTTTACTTCTGAATGGACTATTTTTCCCTTTTTAAATATCCCATTCTAAATTGTGGCTCTCTGGAGGAGGCAGCCATTGAATGGAACAATATCAGAGCCATTGCAAGCTTCCTTCACAATTGTTTTTCCACCCAGTTTGCTCCTGAATCACTGTAGGGAGATTGGTACAGGAGTGACCCAGATTCTGCTCCCTTCCTCACCAGTATCAGCCTATCTTATTAGTGAAAGCCGACCCAGACCTCAAATGGATCTGTTGGACCAGGTCCTCAGCTGGTAAAATTGTCATAGCTCTGTTGAAGACAGTGCAGCTTTGCTGATCTACAACAACTGAACTTCTGGTCTATAATCGGAAAATTGCTATATCGCTTTGAATCTCCAGTGGAGCAAGAACTGGAGGCATGAGAGCAAATCTCTCGTGGACAACAGACAGGAGACTTTTCCTGTCTTACACTTAAGTGTTTTCTAAAGCTGTTGTTTAGCAGTGCATTCTGTCTACATTACATGTACCCATCCTTGCTAGTTTGAGGCCTGGTCTACACTGCTGTCGATGGGATATACACAAGCCACATAATGTAGCTTACGTATCTCCCGTCAATGTACTTACATTGCCATACCATGGTATCCTCATGGCACTGTGTCAACTAGGGACACCCGCCCATCGACGCAGCCTTACTCCTTTCTGAGATCAATTGAGCAGGTCTCCATGACCCGCTGCATCGATCACTGTGGAGCCAGCATTGTGGACATACCCTTAGTGTCCTCTCTCTTCTTTCCTCTCTTTGCTTGTTGTCTACCCAATTGTCTCTTGTGTTACAAAGGTATGTTGGCCGAGAACCAGCTGCTGCTCCAGCCACAGGTAACAAGAATGCTCACCTGGTGTCACTCAGGAGATTCCTGGACACGGTTTTCAACCTGGAGGCCTTTGAGGGAAAAATGTTCTGACGCTGAGACATCAGACTACCATCTCCATGCAGCAGCATAATAAAACACCACTTCCAAAGGAGTAAATAAAAGCATATGGGGAAAACTATTGAGGATTTTGGGTTTTGGCTTTCTAGGATAAAAGGCTGTGAGTAGATCTTCCCCTCTAAAGCACTGTAGGCAAACTGGGGAATGAATGAAGAAGTAAAGCCTTCACAAATGTCTGAAAGATAACCCCAAGTATAGGACTACTCTAAAGGCAGTAAGGCCAAAACAATGGAAAAAACGAAAGGGTGAGGAATTAGGGGAAAATATTAGCCCCTTAGTGCCACAGGACACTCAATTCCCACCTTAAGTTGCATTGATGCAATTCCTTCTCTAGGCATCATAGTTAAGTGAATGACTACATAGCTGTTATATAGGCACTAACAGTGTGCTTGGCACTTGGGAGACATGATCCCCAACCTAAAGAGTTTTTATAGTCTCAATAGATAGAAGACTATTCAGACCTGAAATGCCAGATAGCCAGCAGATTGAGTCTGTCGTGGAGCCTGGAGGGTTTGGTTTGTATCGTGACAGGAGTGTGATAGCATTATGTTGAAAAGATATGTGGAACAAATGAGTTTCAAAGATCTGAATGAAGAGGGAGGAGAAGTAAGGAAGCTTCAGACTCAGGCAGCAGCATGAAAAACCCAAGACAAGCCAGGTAGCGGAAGGAAATAGTAAGGGTGGAGTGAAGAAAATAAAAATAGATGAGGGCTTGTGGCTAATCTGCAAAACTGGGTTTAGAAATGTGTTGGTTCAGTTCTCAGGTCTGCTATATACAACTTGTGTGACCTTAGGCCAAGTCACTTACTGTTCTGCACCTCAGTTTCCCTTCTGTAAAATGGTAATAATATCTCACTTTTTGTCCATCTTGTCTACTTAGAGTGTGAGCTCTTTGGGGCAGGAACTGTCTCTTTCCATGTGTATCTACAGTGCCTAGGCCAAGGGGCCTCATATCAGTTGGGGTTGGTAAGCACTGCTATGGCACATAATACATAATTAGAGCAGGGATGTGGGCACAGGCGGAATCATGCAGCCTTGAAGCTGAGGAGGAGAGGCTTGAATGTGGTGGCAAGAGAAGCAATTGGAGGGGAATGATACGATCCTATCAGCACACAAGGAAGATGATTTTAGCAGTGGCCATTTTGGATCCATCGGAGGGCGGTCAGGAGGGGCATAGCAAAGCCATAGATGGAGGGTTGTCATGGGTGACTAAGGTGTAACTGTTAACTGTAGCAAATGGCTTGAGGGTTTTTAGATGATGCAGAGAAAGAACGAGCTAGATTTTGGTGAGTGCCTCTGGAGAGAGGCGTCTACTTTCGACTCCAAGGTTGTGAGCCTGGGAGGATGAGAGTGCCCTTAACAGTAGCGAAGCAGGGAGAAAGAGGGGAAGGGAGAGGGTTAGACAGAAAGATTAACTCAATTTTTCTATGTTAAATTGGGGCTGGTTAGACTGGATAGAACAGGAGAGGTCAGGGATGGGGAGGTAGAGGTGCGAATCTCTGATAGAGCTGAAGCTTTGTGAGGAGGGTCATGTGAGCATGAAGGATAGCTGTGGGAAATGAAGGGGCCAGGAAAAGAACCTTGAGGGGTGTTGACAGTGGGAGAGAAGGGAGTGCGCACAAAGGGATAGTTGACAGAGAAGCTAGAGAGTCCTAGGAGAGCACAAGGCAGTGAAGCAAAAGAGGGTGAGGGACTTTGAAGGAAATCAGCTGGTGATGCATGGATTTCCACTCCCTGGGCTGCCCACAAGTCTAAGTATCATTGCAGACAAAATAGTAAAGTCTTTCTGTGCAGGTTTTCTGTTTCTGGACAAGCCCATTCTTCCATTTTACAGCCGGCATGTGGCTTTTCCATGTCCTAGGGCACTTTCATGAAAGCAAAGGTATGGAGTAAAGGGAGCAAAGATTTGGCTTTTTACTCACTTGTGATGGAAAGTCAGTTTTGTCTGTATAGTTCCCTATTCTAACATTGTCTCCAGCCTGATTCTCTTCACTTAAACTGGAGTAACTCTGTTGACAGCAGTGGAGTTACTCTTCATTTACACTGCTAAGAGGGGAATTGGGCCTCTTGTTGACTAGTAACTTGGCAAAATAATTGCATGTGGCTCTAATTGAATAGTTGCAAAGAATGTTAGCTGTCCTAATTTTACTTTCTATGCCTCATGTTTCACTTTGCATTTCAAGTTGACTCGTTCCTGACCCTTCATTTTAGAGATGGATGAATGAAAGAGGGCATTGGGGAGGGGGAGGCGGTTGGGTTGTAAGAGTGGGGAGGAAGTGGGGAAAAAAGCTAAAAGAGATGAGATGATAATAGGAAAGAGAGAAAGGTAAGAGCCTTCTGAACACTTAATTAACCTGTAAGGCACTTGAATGCAGTATATATACTTACATAGCCCAAACAAAGGAAAACAATTTCCATTTATTTTAGATATTTGACCCCTCTCTGATTTCTCATTCTCCGGATAATAAGCTGCTGCTGCTGCTGTCATAGGATGTGTGGCAGCATAATTAGGCACCCCCTTGTGAAGAAAAGAAAACATTCTGCCCCTATAACACCTTGTGGTGCTGAGGACCAAGCACCTGTAGACAAAGCCAGCCTAGCAGACCCGGGGAGCACCTCTGGAGAAACAGCGGCTAGTTTTACTACAAAGAGCTTGCATGTTAGACCATTTGCCAGAGTGCTACTGACTATACATTTGATCCCCTACTTTGCCATGTCTTGTTCCTTTTCCCGTTCTCTTAGAGCATAGGATTGAGTGCAATCAGAAGCCAGGTTTCCTCTACCTTATGTTCTTCCCTGGGCCAGCAGTTCTAAGGAGGCCTACAGATGGTTGCAGAATGGGTTATCTGGAGCAGACAGACTAACGTGAGGTGAGCCAGTTTCACATGCAGGATTTTATAGTGAAAACTGCTGATCTTCCTAGGAACACCACAACTCATCCTCTTCTCTGGCAACTATGGCTGGCTTGTCCCTGTGGCTGTGGGTTTCTGCTGGACTCTAGCTGTTATCTTCCAGCCCTACAGGTCTTGCAGTGGCAAGGAATCTTCCCTTCCTTGGGTCACATGAGGTCCTCTCCTGCAAGTGCAGACTGCTGCAGAATCACCATAGTAAGCAGTGCAGGCCTCGTACAGGGGTACTTCACAGCTGCTATATACTGTGGGAAGAGTGGCCAGTGATTCCACCACAAGACTACAGCCCCGTTGCTGCTACAGCCCATGGGCTGCAATGGTGGTTGCCAAGCAGAAATTCAGTCACACATGTCAAAGAAGGGAAACGAGTTGAACTCATTCTTTCCTCAGCCCATCTTGGATTCCCTGTCCAAAGCATGCTTCCTCAGCCTTGTGTATGGAGGGGCTGGAGTGTGCTTGGTCCTGGGGTAGTAAGGCCTGCTCCTCTGCTGTTGCTGCTGCGACCGCCATTTTGCCTGTGACTTTTTTAACTGCCCTCTAGATCTCAAAGTCCATCATCTCCTCAGAGTGAGCAGTCAATAGCCCTGTTAAAACTTAAATTTGTAGCTGAGTGTTTCAGCCAAGAACACAACCAGGACACCAGCTTTCTTCAGGATCACAGATGGGTGTGTACTTCCTTCTGTCAGCTCCCTCTGCCTGTGAGACAGCAGAAGAGTGGAATGATCCCCCTGCTAGAGCAGATGGACAATGTGGGAAGGTGCTCACCTGCCTCTGGGATCCAAAACCAAGCTTAGCACATGCAAGAGCCTTACTAGTGTCCCTTTACATTGGGCTGCTTGTCTTAGGTTCTTCTCTCAGCTCTGAACCATTATAGTTGATTCAGTCGTTGAAGTTTAACAGTCTTCATAGATACTGGGAAATTACTGGAAGTTTAGACCAGTGGATTTGTCTCCTTTCATTCCTGTAGCTGAGAACATGAGTCTTAAGTCCATGGCCACAATCTAAAGTATTTCAATGTTGTTATAAATGCACACTTCAGTGGCAAGAATTGGGTGCAGCTAAATAATGGTGGGGACTATTTATTGTACTCTGTGTGCCATCTCAGCACAACATGAAATATTTCAGTCTTCATTTCTATGATAGATGTACGCATGGCTCTGTATTCACAAAAGCAAAAAACAAAATTAACATAGAAATAAAAGTGGTGAATGACAGGTTTCCATTTTCATTGTGTGTCAGATGGTGGCATTATGGTTTTAAAAAAAGAACCCATCCAGGAATGTAAAAAAAGAACTACATTCTCTGATGGCTGGTTTTTGACAGTTTTTCCTTTGAGGATCAGTATTAGCATCCCGTTCATAAAAGTGCTGGCATCTCTCATTTTTTTTCCCTGATTTCTCTGTCTGTTTTCTACCTCAGTGGAGGTCATATCAATTTAGTAAAAGGGAAGGAATTGGGTTATTTAATAAGGTAGGAAAAAAGTAGAGCAGTAGATGGCTTTGAAAAATCTGATTAAAAATAATTTCATGGCACAGGTTTAAATTAAAATCAAATCAAATATTGACCTAATAAAATAAACTAGAGCAGTTAAATGAGTTACATTTCTCCATGCCAATTCAAAGCTAATTTACAAAATATCAGAGCCTTCTTAAACAGCTGTTCCAGAGAGGCCTCTTGGAAGTAGCATTTTGGTGCAAAAAGGTTATTTAATGAATTTCTACTGCTTGGGCTTTGCCTGTTGGCTCTGCACACGGGACAGTAAGCTTTCAAAACTCTAAATTGAGATTCACAATTTGAAATAAAGCATGACAACGAATAGCCAAAATCCTGCCAGTAATTCATGAACTGTGTTTTCGTTTCATTAATGTATGATCCTGTTGCTGTGCTGAAACATGATTTCTGAATAAAAAAACATTTTGTGGACCTTAAATGAAGGCTTCTGAAAATGAGTGTGTGTGCATCAATTCCAAACTCAAGTTTCCACTGAGAGAGAAATGCCATGTCTCTGGCTTTCTTTTTTGAACAAATGAAATAAGTTAAGTCTCTCTGAACATTTTGAAATGGAAGGCTTTTAGCACATGCAGCATTCGGGCTAATTTATCTGTTATGTAAAACAGAAGTAGTTAAATATTTCTACAGTACTTGGAATGAGGTCAAGTATTATAGGCCCCATCCTGCAAATCTTCTGCATGGGAAACCGGAGTTGTCATTAATTGGCACGTCATGTTTCTTCACTCTCTTAAGAAGAAAAATGCAAGCATCACAGCAAAAGAACGTATTTACCAGTGAGATCTCACACCATGTGTATCCATAGCAGATTGCTACGGTGAATAGCCTGTGATATGGCTTTTTTGTTTCTGGTCTGTAATAAAGAAAATTAAGAGTTCAATTGATTATTTTTAACAGTATTAGCTGGAAGAGCCCTTACTGCTCTGCCTTCTCTGTTGTCTCCTTTGGCAATCTGCCATAACAAAGGAAAACCACTTTCTTTACACTCTTGCTAAAGCAATGCAAGGTAACTTCTCTGACTGGAGAAGACATGTCAGAGCTTGTTCACTGATTATCTGTTTTAATAATAAATACACACCCCACCCTCTTAAAAAAATCTTTATTTTAATTTTAAGAACTACACAGGAGGGAGAATCTACATAAAACCCAACAACTTTTACTTTGCTTTCATAATGATATCCAAATGTCATTCAGTAAACTAAAAGTCCCTAATTCTTGCAACTTGTTACTGGCACACTTGACTGGAAAGTAGTCAAAATAGCAAACCTACTGTGAGGCTATATATACACAAAAAATCCTGAAGATTTACTGAATCCTATATATACATTAATCCTGAGAAGAGGACACAGATTCCATTGTAGGAATAGCAGGTCTGTAGTGATGGTGTAGCTGTGTTGGTCCCAGGATATTGGCAGACAAGGTGGGTGAGGTAATATCTTTTATTGGACCAACTTCTGTTGGTGAGAGAGTCAAGCTTACACAGAGCTCTTTAAAAGATATTACTTCACCCACCTTGTGTCTCAAATAACTGGAGGAAGAAAAGGCTTCCTGTAGATTTGTGTACTGTAAACTTGATTCATTTGATTGATATTACAAGCATGTTGGTAATCTTCACTATAACAACACCCTGCTTTGGCATTACACACAAAGCTGGGTGATGTTTTTTTGGCTGGGGGGACAAGGGGAGAGAAGCAGATACAAGTTAATTGAAACATTCTGTGAATTTGTGTCAATTCACTGAGTTGTTTCGGTTGGGAGGAACCCAAAAAAGTCTAAAATGTTTTGTGTTGGTATTTTTTTAAACATTTCAGTGTTTCAACTCAAAATGACTTTGATTGGATCTTTCTTCAATTTTATTTTTTTTTTAAACAAAGGTAAAAATATCTCAAACCAAAATGTTTTGTTTGACCAGGACTGAATTTTTTTTTCCACCTTTTGACTTGTGAAAATTTTAAAAATATTTTCATTTTGGGTAACAAACTATTCCCCCCGCCCCATTGGGGCTCAGCTGCTGAGCCGGAAAATCAGTTATTCGCACAGCTCAACATACTATTTATGTTCATGGTTCATTACAATACTAAAGACTTCAGAATTTAGTATAGTAACACAAACTTATTCTTGGAGTTCAATGGAAGGTAAAAATAAGGCACAAAACTCTGGGGGGGAGGTGGATTCTAACAAGCATACTGCAACCTTTACAAATGCTGTTAAAGATGGCTGCTTCACTTTGTCTTCCTTTTGGATAGGGCAGGAATGAACATGCAATAATTTTAAAGCCTGGGCAGAGGAGAAAACTCACTCAGTAATTCATAAAATGTATTAGGGCTCCAGCTATAAAACACAAACTGGGTCTGGTTATTGATCAGTCTTTATTACCTATGTTTAAAAAAACTAGTTCATTTATTCCTATTCTGTACTCATGAACAAGTATTAGCACTGTGAAACAACACGGCTGCAGTCACTGCACATACAACACCTAAATAAAATCTCATGTTTGTTACAATGCGTGCAGTGCTGGGCTCAATCAACACACATTGACTTCAACTGGGGTACAGGTAACTCAGCACTTTGTAGGCTTGGAGCCTATAATCCCAAATGAATGAGCCTAGAGAAGCTGACCAATTTGTGGCCATGACAACTTAGTACTTCATGGGCTAGTGGATGGATATTTTAGCCAAAATTACCCTAATTGCCTATATCTGAGACCATTTTTGTGATATTTCCTTAACATACTTTTCCAAAATGTCAGTCCTACATGATGAATAAAGCTCCTTGTGAATGTCAGAATCACATGTAGTCCTTACTTAACATAGCCTTCAAATGATTTCTGCTCCTTTTGCTTTGTTTCTGGGAGAGGGATGGAAAACTAGTCCTTTAGAAAAGTAAAAGCAAGTTTAAGGGCCAAACTCTGACAGCACAGTCAATGAGGTTACACCCATTTATGCCAGGACTGAATTTACCTCAAGTATTTAGAAGACTGTTGTATTATTGGAAATTTTAGATGTGCCCCTTCCACACAAGTCTAGTAATAATACTTGGGCCTCAGTTCTGAGATCTGAGCTGTAGTTCAGCTTGCTTCACCCACATGGAGCTCAACTGATTTCATCACTCAGGTTTTATGTGTTGCTTTTTCACAAGCGTCCTGTGTAGCCAGGCAGAAGACATCGCTGTATTCCAGGTTTCCCATTGTGAACTAGTGCTACCTACCTACTTCACATGAGTGTGCTGAGGTTCCTTTGTAGAGTGTTTGAGATCCTTGGGTTTTATGGAAGTGCAAAATTCTTTCATCTATTAAAAATCCACTATCCCCCGTGGCTTCTTTGTTGACAGAGGCTAAGAACAACCATTCTTCTCCCATCTCTTGAAGTGGTCCCTAAGAGAGATGAGGCATGTCGGCAGGCCAGGGAAGGGATGACTGCACTGTTGCTTTGTTTGCTGCATATATTCTGTGAATTGGCTGCAGGTCCTGGTCTCTTGATCCAGTGCCTTTCAGGAGCACTAAATTCATTCCGAACCCAAACTAGTGAAACCTTTGCAGCCGAGTCAGGAGCATCGCGTATCATTTCTTGTTGTGACACATCTTTAGGTTCAGTGGTAGCAAGGCCAATTCAGGACAGAAATTACAAGTGTTTTACAATACCTGAAACCCTAGAGCAGTGTTTCCTAACCAATGTGCCATCAGGTCTGAGCAGGTGTGCCACGGAATTTCTTGAAAAACTACTTGAGTTCTGAGTTGGCTCATGAATATCCATGAGTTCATTTGGAGATTATATGGTGGTGTGCCTCAAAATAATTAAAAGGTATCAAGGTGTGCCATGGCAGAGAAAAGTTTGAGAACCACTGCCCTAGAGTCTCTACCCACTTTAATCCAAGGTCTTCAGTGTTATTTTGTGTCTCAGTCATTTAGTATGTCAGCATGAAGGGTGTTCTGTTGAAACAGGAATCTTGATTTGATGGAGCCCAATGGATTATGTAAGGCTGATTCTCGGGCTGAAAAACAAGGTAACATTAAAGATAAAGGACACAGACTCCATGGTTAAATTTCCTTAGTCATCTGAAAAAAATAAGATAGGAAATCAGTTGCTGACCGAAATACAAACAGAACACATTTGTCTGCATTGAGCGAAGTGTTTTCTCATATGACATGTCTCTACATTAGTTTCCCTGTTTCTTATTTTAACCTTTTCAAATTTTAAATGCTTCCTGATACTTAGTACAGATGAAGCTTTAATTCTTGTTGTTCCATTATTTAAAAATGTGGTTAATTACCTAACGGAGGATGAAAAAGCTGAGGGGGGAGGGAGACAGTGGAAAAATCTATACAGAAAAGGAAAATGTGTTGGGTTTTGTTGATCTGCATTGAAAATGTTTTGCAGAATTTCTCTAAAGCTGTTTAATTATTGATAAAGTGCATCACTCAATTGCATTGTGAGCAATTAAAAAGTGATGCAATCATTGATGATAAATTAAGATCTAATTTCTTTGGTGATGGGGTGGAGGGACTGGACCATCTTTAATAATCATTGAAGATGCCTTCTCAAGTGAAATACAAACAGAATTTCTGTTACAGGGGTCCTGTTGGTTCTGCATCCTATTAAGTGGCTAATAAATATCTTGATTCCCTGTACCCATGATCAGGCATAGGAGAAATTTATGTTCCACTAACCTTGCTCCTACAGATTGGCATTCTCTTCCTCCACAGAAAGAGGGCACTTTCCAGACTCCTATGAATGTAGGAATAACTAGCAGAACCTACAGGAATTGCTGACTTACCTCTTAACCTGCCCATCTGTGACAGAAGCAATAGATATGTTTCAAATGACTGATTTATGCAACCCCTGCCCGATTAAGGAGTTTAACTTTGTTTTTCTCACTTTGTGAATTAAATAAATTAGTTATTTAAAAAGGAGAAAACCAGAAATTTCATCATGTGCAAACATAGGTTGCCCCCTTCTCCTCTCCCTGCCATCAGGTCACCAGGAGCGTGGATGCTCTGACTTCCACATTGTAAGCCTCTTTTGCTTGAGCTACTAGGATGTTATCCTCTTTGTAGATAAGCCACAGGGATGTGACACATTTTACAAGTATGTTATACAACTATTTGCTAAAGAGTGATAGGCTGTTGAGGATCAGTATTCCTGGGTTCTGTTCCTGGCCCTGAGGGAAGTGGTGTGTGGTTCCTGACCCTAAGGGAAGCCAGTGGTTAGAACAGTTATATGTGCATATGTTTGGCACACTTTGGGTGAAACTTGGGTGTGCCATAGTAGAGACGAGTTCTGTCAGAAGTGAGCTTGTGCAGCCTCTTAACTCATTTGTAAAATGGGGAGAATACAGCTTGCCTCCCTCCTAGGGTAGAGATATGATGACATTCTCAGTAGTCAGGCTTGTGAAGTGCATCAAAATTAAACAGTAGTCAGCATAAAAGAGAGGAGCTAAGAACATATGGGTCTTGGACGTTCCTCTTAAACTACAGGATAGCCTAGAGGGGAGACTTTAAATTTATTGTTGTCCACAGAACATTGCCTGACAGTGCTGCACAACAGGTAGGATAATTATCTAAAAGGTAGGTTAACACCATGAGTAGTGGACAGCAACCTTCTGTCATTGCAGATGGTTAAGCCATTCTGGACACTAAACTCCAAATAGCTGTATGCTATCATGTACCTGCTTCACGCATCTGCTTCTTAGAGACTGAGCTGAAGCATCTGACTAATGCAGATTTCCAGTCTAAAGTTGCTCAGCCAAATGCTAACATAAAGGACATGCTTCAACTTCAAAGAAAGACCTGACTTTCTGAAGAGGACCCTGAGCTACCACACCTCAGATGCTAATATTTAGGGGACACAATCTCGCATTGTCTCTTCCCCTCCTCTCACTGTGAACTGATTCACATCCAAGTTCTAAGGCACAGTGCTCACTATTGTAACAATTTGAAAAAGGGTTTAACAGGTGCTGGTGGAGCTGACTGGGGTCAAGCAGAGTTTACGTGATCAGGACCAAGTGGAGAAACATGTGCCAGAGCCTGGGTAGGCTAGGGAGTGGTGTTGGATCACTCTTCTAACACAGCATGGGGGGGGTCGTGTGATGCAGTAGGTCAAGCACTAGACATGAAACCTGGCTCTCCCACTGATTCCTTTCGTGACCCTGACCATGTTACTTAACATCTCCCTGCTTTGGTTTCCCCCCTTGTAAAGTAGGGCTACCCACCTTTCTTTGAGCCCTAGGGATAAAAACTGCTATGTGCTTATTTTTAAATGGCATCTCCCCGTTACTGGAAAAAAAAAATAGCAACATGCTGACAGCACAGCCTTTCATCCTACTATGGAGGCAAAGAAACGTTAGTTACCCTCACCTCTCTCCATATAGACGACTTACCAGTCTCCTTAGGTCTACTTTATCCAGAGACTCACATCAAAAGACCAAGCTTTTTTTTTTAAGGAACTGGCCTTTTATCCCAAGTAGTAGGTGTGTTTAGGTAATACCTCCAGTTCCACTCCAAACATGCCTCTCTCTAAACTGGAAGTGATAAAACACCCGTCTCCAATGCAAAAGGCAAACCACACCCCAACAAAGGTCTTGGTTTCCTCAGGTTCAGCAGAGCAACTTGACTTTGTTTGAGGAAAGCACAGGGCTTTTATGTTCCATATTATCAGCAAGTTGGGGATGGGACATTCCTGATTTATCACCCATGTCTTATAGTATATGGTGCAAATTTAACTAAATACCAGGAATAGTAGCAATACTACATTCAATACTACATGTATGCAATGTGGCTGAGTTATCCTTTCTGTAGGAACCTCAACTTTTTCATTCTGTAACTCTGCATTTTAAGCCTGTACCCTCAACAGTGCAGTAAGTTCCTTGTTTGTTTTACTGCAAGGCAAGGATTTATTATAGATACTATGTACAACACCCAAACCATTTATTCCCACATTGCTCATTTCCACAAGCAAACCACACAAATAAAGAGGAGACAGTGGATTTCAGATGTCCACAAAGTCCTTATTAAGTCCTCCTTTAACACAACGTAAGTTCTTCATCTTGCATACAAGTTGTGATAACTATTCATGGTGAAAGAATGGCAGTCTGGGCCCTGTTTCTGTTGATTATATACAGTGTCAATAGACAAACATTGATCACTCATCTATAACTTCAAAGTAAGTCAATTCATTATCTTCATTCACAGTCAAGTACAGGTATAATTTTACTGTAGATCAGCCAGAACTTTACAAGGAAACTGAATTAGTAAAACAGTGATTTTTAACATTAATTTCCAGTCTATATTATACTTATTCCTCAAATGAGTAGCTTCACTTCTGTTGATATTATTCAGAAGGATGAAATAAAATAATGTGCTTTCTTGAAACAATATAATGAACGTAAGTGGGTAAAATGGTGGTACATAATCCTCTGTGAATGGAAAGAAACGTTTAACAAACTGCTCCCAATAGGCATTTTAGAGAGGCGATATTTATTACTTAATTAAGGATTTACAGCAGTGCTTGAATAACTTTTTTTTTAAATGGCAGAAGGGTAAGCAGGCTGATCCCTTTTGGATTCTTATGTAGTTAAATCTTCTTTTGTCCGTGGTTCTTGGTGCTAAAATAATGTAACTTCCATTCAGTCCCACTTTAAGTAAACAATATTTACAATGTTGATTATGTGGCATTGCACTGTGAACATTTAACAGTTGTTCTTGAGTTTCATGGCATAGATGCTGGCATCAGATCAGCAATTTGGCATCTGGACTGAAGCAGAATAACTTCTGCTTCTGCAGAATAACTGATTCTTACAACCAATTGTAAAGCAGTCATTGAGTGAATTTGACTTTTTTTTTTTAGTGCAATATATCTGACAAATACGTATGTGTAATAGCCTTACACCATGTTTGTATTTCCTTATTCTGCAAGTTCAGGTACCAAAGGTGCCATAAATCTGTTCCAATTTTACTAATCAAATAGCATTTCATCGAAATTTTTGCATAACATATACTGTTAAAAATCTCAAATGATTGTTGATATAATTCTATTTCTGGTTTGAAGTAATTCAGAACTGAAGCTGTGTGTGTTGCCTTGTGATTCTTCTAAAACAGATTCTTTTTTCTCTGATAATAGTGTACTGACTCATCAAATGGACTTAGTGGAGTTTTAAAGCTGTTTAAATTTTTGTGGTTCTAAACAGACTCCTAGACTCCTGTGCACTTCTCTTACAATGTGGATACTGTTGTTTGAAAAAAATAATCTTTGCTCATTTTTGACCATCATTCCTTATTTAACAGTGATCCAGAATCTTTATACTACAATATACTGAGATTTTATAATGGGAAGGATTTCTTTTGTTAATCATGGGCCAAATTCTGAAGCTCTCGCTCAAGCAAAACTTCCACTGACTTCAGTGAAAGATTTACCTGGGTGTGGACATCAGGATATGGTCCTGTATTAAATAAAACTGTTCCTGCAGAGACTACCATCAAATGGTTCTGATATTTCCCCTTCTCTTGGGTGCCACTATTGTGATCTTCATTTGTATGAGAAGAAAAGAGATGGAAATTCCAAACTAAGGATGGTTATTTTTAGGTCTTGTTTCAAAGACCATTCAAATCCCTCATTAGACATACTAGTACAATGCTGTTTGTTATAGTGAACCTACCACTAGAAAGTTCATGAGCTCAGTAAATATATTTATGCAGAGAACTGTAGTAACTTTATGGCATCTACCTTTGTTATGAAACCCAGGAAAGAGTAAACTGAGCTTTCTCTGGTATGTTCTATGCCCTATGATTAATCCGTATGCACATGACCAAATGTATAAATTCATGATACTTCAAACTAAATTTTAAATTTCTTTGCCAACAATATTCTGATGTATATGTGTATAACTTTGTATACGTTTAGTGCCTTTGTGCATACATGCATGTGTGCATGAGCAATAATTCCTTACCTTTATCATGCTGCCTCACAAGATGTACCGAAGTTAAACATTTTTTCATTCAGTTGGCAGGTGACCAGTTCTCAAATAAGTCTTAAGTTAGTAATGTAGCTCACCGTTTGCTTGCATGAGCCTATTTGGAGTGAATAGCTAGCTTGAATCATATATTCCTAGCCAGAACAGAAAAATCACTTGTATCTTATGTTATTTCCCAGTAAAATATATATAATATAAAATTTGGTAGGGAATGCTCTCAATATTCTAAATATAGCACGTCAGAGTAACCCATACCATTATGAGCAATTACAGAGACACTTCCAACACAGTAGTTAAAGGACAAAAATCTTACATTTCTTCTTTGGTTAAAAACTCTGAAACTAAGTTGTATTTTTTCTATTTAAATATTCCCCTGCACTATTTGCATCCAGATTATTGCAGCAATGTAGCATGAGTGTTTACATAGCACCTTTTATCAGAGAATCTCAAAACACTTTACAAAATTAAGGAATTAAGCTTCACAACAGCCCTGTAATGAAGGCAACTATTCTCTCCAATTCAGATGGGGAAAGGGACAGAGAGAGAGAGGTTTAGTGACGTGCACAAGATCAAATACGAAGTATGTAGCAGAGCTAGGAATAATGCTGGGTGCATGTGAAACAAAAGAATAAAACTGACATTCAGCCTTGTCTAGTTTCACTGCCTAGCTAGCACAAAAACAAAATAGTCAATAGTCACACATGATGAAAAGTAAATCAGACTTCTTACTATTGTGGATTTTAATAATGTTAGGAGTTGTTAGTAACAGATAAAGACCATTTGAAAAATACAGCATCCTGACAGTCTCCCTCTAAGAACATAAGAATGACCCTACTGGGTCAGAGCAATGGTCGGTCCATCTAGACCAGTATCCTGTCTTCCAACAGTGGCCAATGCCAGGTGTTTCAGAGGAGATGAACAGAACAGGCACTCAAGTGATCCATTCCCTGTTGTCCACTCTCAGCTTCTGGCAAATAGAAGATAGGGACGCTCAGGGCATGGTGTTGCATCCCTGCCCATCCTCGCTAATAGCCATTGATGGATCTTTGATTAATTAAACACTATTCCCAGACCTGTGCTGACATCAGCTTTTTTATTATTATTATTCCAAGTAAATAAGTGACTCTGGCACCTCTGAGAAATGAGTGATTATCATTGGAGATACTGTAACTTTAATTTGTCAAATAAGTAGAAGAGGCCGGTGAGCAAACAATATATATCCTGCTTATCCATGCGGAGAGAAATTTACTTAATTTCACAAGGCCTATGCATTGCTTAAGTCTCAATTAAGTGCTGGACATGACTTTTGCTAGTCCTCTGCATTTCATTAAATGATACTCTTTTACCAGTAGTTATTCTTGCTATGGTTGTGATAGTCCTGAGAATTCACTGCCTGAAAACGTGAAGTGAAATAACAGTAGTGATAAGTAGCTCATCAGTAGATCTCAAAGCTCTTTACAAAGGAGGGCAGTGACATTATGCCTGTTTTGCAGATGGTGAAACTGAGACACAGGGAGGTGAAGTAACTTGCCTAAGGCTCATAGCAAGCTAGCGGAAGAGCCAGGAATAGAATCCAGGTCTCTTGCATATCAGTCCAGTGCTTTATCCATTTGGCCACTCTGTTTTCCACTCTTCTGCAGCACGTCTGCTCTCTCTCTTTCATCCTGTCACACGTGCGCTAAAACTGCTCATGGCTGTTCTTAGATCTCGCAAATAAATGTGTTTATCAATGCATGGTTCATACTGCCACTGGAAATAATGGCCAGGAATGTGACCTAATAGTGCAAATGGTGTGTGACCTGCATGTTATGTGACACTACATTATATTTTTTAAAATGAGAGCTCAGGTGCAAGTTCTGTGTAATGCTTTGTGGATATACACATCCCACACCCTTCTGAGAAATAAAAGGCTGTTTGTTTGCTATCCTCGTGTCCAATTCTGCAAAGGGAGTGGCATGGGTATCACATAACCATAACTCTACTGCAACCTATGCTTGCTGCAGTTGTTTTAATCCTTTATTTACCAAATGTTAAGAACTTATGCAATGTCTTTAAGTATTTCAGAACTACAAATATGTGAAAACTGGCAGTTTGGTTGTTCCCTCCTCTCCCTTGTTTAGAGAGATTACTGGAAAAAGTGAGATTTTTGGAAGCATGTGTAAAACAAAGAAAACCATGCAATACAGCATAATCATCTTATACAAGATTATTACTCTAATAGGCAAACTATTTTAGTTATATTGTGTTATTCTGCCATTAGTACCACTTGACTGCCAACTGCGCAACGGAGGGGCTGCAATCAACAAGGATCTTTGTGTGTTTTCCATTGTAAATAGTATTGAGGACAGACGGTAGAAAGGCACTTAATGGCACAATTTCTTCAGTGATTAAGAATACTTGAGATCCATTTCAGTGATCAGAAATGTGTCTTAATGAGACAATTAGTCAAGACATAAAGGCCACATAGCAATTTAGTTTGGGCTCCTACTGGCACAATGTAGTGTTTCTGTGTTCTTCATGATTTGACTTTCACAATAGACTGTATGGAAGTCACTGTAGAGAGAATCTACAAGTAAGATTTCCTTGTTCAATCATCCCCACATGGCTCTAACTGGAGGACATGCCAAAAATGAAGATTTCAAAGTACAGTAGTCACTTTAAAACTTTTTAAAACATTGAATCTCTTTGCTCCAATGGCTATAGCAGTCCAATATGCTCTCCAGCCACTTACAGACACCGAGGCATCTAATTGCCACTAATGTTTGGATGGAGGGGTTGAAACCCTCAGAGTAGTACTTAAATTTGTATTTTTAAAATTATTTTTCTTTTTGTAACAATAAAACAGTACAGGAGACATCATACATGCTGGGTGAAAACTCAGCAAACCAGGCCTCCGATCTTACAGGTTCTAACAAGGCTGGCTAAGAGTTTGATGGATTTCGTTTTTGTCTTACTCATTATAGGAAGGCACTGTGGCCTTCCTCGGAGCCTGGGCCGTGACGCCTCTGGTGGGCAGATCAGGACACTGCAGGCCAAATACCCTGGGAGCAGAGGGATGGGGTCAGCACAGGAAGGGGAGGTACAAAAGTCCAGCTTAGCTGCTCAGTCAGGAGGAAGCTGCTGGCAGAGAAGGATGTGCCTTCCCCAAAGCTGCGGTCTGGGCCTGACCCAGGCCCCGCAGCAGTACTGAGCAAGCACTCCACAGACCAGAGCCTCCAGGGATGCTGGGCCCTAGTGATAGGGAAGAGCTACCAGAGGCTGCTGACTGGGAAAAGCCCCCCAAGGCTGGCCCTGATCTAAAGGAGCTGTCCGTTGCCTGGGACCCGCTGGAGCTGCCTGAGCCCTGGGGGCCAGAGGACCCACCAGGACCCTGTGACCTGGAGGAGCTGCCATCCACTGATGGCCCCGAGGAGTTCCCAGACCTGCCACCAGCCAATGGTGAGGGACTAGTGGGACTCCCGCTAGCCGTGCACCCCAGTGTCTCGGAGGAAGGCCCTGGCTCCAGGTACCTGGGTTCAGGGTGGGAGGAAGTAACCCAGGGGCCACCAACTGCAGTTTGGCTGAGCTTGTGGTCGCACCAGTGTCAGCGTGTTGCGGCTGGAGCCCTGCTGATCCAGTGGCAGAACCCTTTTGTAATAATTACACTATTTCTATTCCCTCTTCTACTCTGAGAGTAAGTCAGGAAGCATCACATATGTAGGAAGCAAACAAGTTATTGTTTTGTTTCAGTCTTCTGAAAGGACAATATAGTTTCTGCTTCATACAATTTTAGCTACTGGTATGCTTAGTTCTTCCCACGTATTGAAGATGGCCTCTTAAATGCCTCTGGCATTCTTGGGTTATTAGTAAGGAACCATAGCAGGGCATAGTGATGGTATTACTTTGACAATATTTCATTATTTTGCTTTAGATCCATTCTGCAGTAAATGCAGTTAGGTTCAATTACAAATGACCAGTCTCCCTGCAGGTTAAGGTTGTTAAGAGATGTTGTAGGGGGTAGCGTTTGATTATCTCTTGTGCTGTGAGCCTTTGTCTTCCTCTAGACATGTTGTTAGAAAATGTGGTTGTACCACCTAATAATACTTTTAGGCAACTATCACTGTACTCCTTTGTTCAAATCGTTGCACCAGAGTGCAAAGACTGACGCAAGGAATCTTATTGTTTCAGAGGAAGGAAGTAATTCATTTATCATTTTAAAATAATATATCAGGACCTGAACTGAATAAGCTATCAAAAATGCCAGCATTCTGGCAAAATAATCATTTGAAAATGGTAGATAATTTGCAAATGCATTAACCTGGGCAAAAATGTTGTTAAGATGGAGTTAAGGTTGACAGTTGTTTGCAGTGTTGTGGTCTCTCTAACATGCTGGGACCAACATGGCTACAAGGCAGGTGAAGTAATACCTTTTATTGGACCAACTTCTGTTGGTGAAACAGACCAACTTTCAAGCTACACAGCTTCTTTGGATCTGGAAAAGGTATTCCGTGTCCCAGCTATATAAAAGCTGGAACAGATTTTTGAGCATAAGTCGTTAACACTTATTCTAAAGCCACTTCACCTTTGGACAGAAGTTGGTCCAATAAAAGATATTGCTTCACCCACCTTGTCTCGCTTAATGTTGAGAGTAGGTATCAATAACTTAAGGATAAACGCCCCCCCCCACTACAGTTAGAGCACTAGAGAGCCAGAAAATTCAGAATTAAAGTTGAACTTAAAAACAACACAAACATTTTAAAAGTATGCTCAGAAGCAGTTAAGGTTACCCAAACAACATTAACCCTGACCTCATAATAATGACATTCGCCCATCTTCCTTCCCTCTAGAGACTTACTAAATGCTCTTGCTCTGTGTCTAATTACAGAGAAGGGCAACAAAAATGATTAAGAGTATGGAACAGCTTCCATATGAGAGATTAATAAGACTGGGACTGTTCAGTTTCGAAAAAAGACAGCTAAGGGGGGATATGATAGAGGTGTATAAAATCACGAATGGAATGGAGAAAGTGAATAAGGAAGTATCATTTATCCCTTTACATAACACAATAACTAGGAGTCGCCCAAAGAAATTAATAGGCTGCAGCTTTAAAATAAACCAAAGGAAGTACTACTTCACACAACACACAATCAACCTGTGGCATTTGTTGCCAGGGGATGCTGTAAAGACCAAAACGATAACTGGATTAAAAAAAATTAGATAAATTAATGGATGATAGGTCCATCAGTGGCTATTAGCCAAGATAGTCAGGATGCAACCCCATGCTCTGGATGTCCCTAAGCTTCTGACTGCCAGATACAGGGACTGGCTGATGGGATGGAGCACTCAACAATTGCCCTGTTCTGTTCACTCCCTCTGAAGCATCTGACATTGGCCACTGTTGGAAGACAGGATACGGGGCTAGATGGAACACTGGTCTGATCCATGATAATTGTCATTTATGTTTATGTTCTTACAAGCATAATCTGTGGTCCATTCTAATGATTAGGAAATTCTAATGAGTAGGAAATATTTTCCTCCAAAGTACATTATTGTTCTATGGGATATTTCTGCCCAAAGCTAGAATTAGCACAACTTCTGTATGATTAAGAGTCTGGGATTCTAGTTTTGTGGTCACTGATAGACAACTTTAGCCATCCATACTAAATGGTTATTTTAAGAGATTCTGGTTTTTCTTAGGAAAGCATTATGGCTCTGAGGTATCATCATTTAGGTGTCTTAAGCAAATTTCCATACTGTCAGATGTTTTTGTTTCTTTTATAATTAACCTTAACTGAACTGGCAGTCTTAACTTTAAAAGCTTTTCCCTAGATTTTCTTCATGGCAGAAATAGTTACACTGTGTTGAAAGAGATGGCTTGAACCTAAACTCTAGAATACCAATGTTGTAATTCGAACCATATAGCAATTACATATCAATCTGTAATGTATTTAAGATTAAATGAATATATAGTTGATTCTGTACAAAGGTTATATATTCTTGTTTAACATGACTGTATTTTATCAAATTATGCAGAGAAATACTAAGAGATGAGAAAATGTACAGAACTACCTTTATCCTGGTGTGTCTGATGCCATTGTAATATAATTGCTTGGTCTATAGTAAACCAGTGCCTGCTAATCAATAGGCATTTAGCACTGCTATTCTGGCTTCTTCACATAATGGATCCAATTTGCCATCACCTCCTAAAGGAGAAAGATAACACTTACAAAGGATCTGCAGAGTAAATAGATTTTCATCTTGCCTACTACTCCTTATCGTAGCATTCATATATTCCTTTGAGTTCTCCCATTCAAGTACTGGAATCCAACTAAACCCTGCCTCTTGTGTGACATCTGACAGGATTCCCAAAAAAGTGGTTATATCAGACCATTGTAAATCCTGATGTCATGGAATTATGGTAGTATCTGGTTCTCCCTGGACCTTATCCAACTAACAACCAGGACTGATCTTGCTTAGTTAAATAATTTGATGAGACTGATTCAGTCTGGGTTAGTACTTGAAGTGGAGAACTTCAAAGAATACAGAAATATTGCAAGCAATGGATGTGCACTGTCAGTGATTCAGTAGATAGATGGCACTCTTCTATATAAGCCAGTATTTAATCAATGCCCCAGCAGAGAATTAGGTCCTATTTGAAGTGATATCTTTCAGGTAACAAAACTGAAGTCCTTGTCACATGTAGTCATAGTGATTCTATGACATTTTTGAACTGGTAGAGGTATTCATTTGAGCTGGCTGGAAAGTGGAAATACCTTTATGGCGAAAAAAAAATCATGCTTTATTGGGGGGCGGGAGTCCCAAATTGAGATGGAAAAAGTTACACAGCCAGGAAGTCTATTGCCACATATGTACCGGCACCACGGTCAGTCCCAGGAATCAAACTTGGGCATTTCAGCAGCAGAAATGCATGCCTTTACCATCTGGGCTAAATGATCACCTCCTAGGAAGTCTATTGCCAATTTCACTTTCTCCCTGCAGGTGGAAAGTGAAATTGGCAAGAGTCTTCCAGGTGAGCAACCAAGGAGGTGTCATTTTGACAAAACTGAAATGTTCCTAGGGAACATTTCAATTTTGCAAAAAAGGGTCAGTTTGTGTCAGAAAATCGTGCTGAAAACTCCCAACCAGCTCTAATATTAATTACAGTTCTGGCCAAACTCCTGTGTAGATTATTAGACCCAGTTATACTGAACTCCACTTGCTCTTTCAGTTGAGATACTTGCCGTATGTCCTAGGCTGCGGCGCCCCACCCCAAATGTGGCTTTACTTCAGTTACACTGAAATGACCCCTTTGTATACAATCTTACCTACCTCACATAACTGAGGCTAAATTATCTATGCATCATACTTATATGGCCCCATTACTGTTGATTGAGTGCCTCACAATCCTTAATGTAGAGAGAGAAGGTGGGTGAGGTAATATCTTTTATTGGATCATCTTCTGTTGGTGAGAGAAACAAGCTTCAAGCTTACACAGAGTCCTTCAAGCACCCTGTGATGTAGGAAAGAACTTTTTTATCCTAATTTCACAGATGGGGAACTAACACACACAGAATAAGTGACTTGACCAAGGTCAAACAGCAAGCAAGTGGTGGAGTAGAGAAATGAACCTGTCTTCCAAACCCCAAGCTAGTGTCCTAACCACTGTGCCATCCTTCCTCTTACTGGGCACTTTAAGATGCCTCATGTATAAGGCATTTTAGAACTGCTAAGTATTAATGTTAAAAGTGACAGAAATTTGACTGTGCCATAGGAAGCACTGTTCTTTCAAAATTAAATAGCTTTTAAAGAGGAGATACAGTGTAGAAACTCCTTTACTTACCAAAGTCTAGGTCATTAATGTTGCACTGGAAAATGGTCTCTCCATTTACTATGAGTTCTACATTATTCCAATCTGGTATCTTTTCTAGAATAAGTTGGTGTCCATCTGCTTGCAACACAGCTACAAAAAGAGCAGAAAAACAGCATGTGGTAACTGTCATTTGCTTGATTTTTCCATGAGCTCTTAGTGTTTCTAAAGTCTGGTACTCATGAGAGTAAGGATCCAATAATAAGGCACAGTGCAGGCAAGTACTGTACAAGATTATGCACAAAATTCTACCAATTCTAATTTGCAGCTTCACTATTATTACAGTAATGGGCCTGCTTTGGATGAAAAACTCCACTCTTTCTCAATTATAGTCTTGCATTAAAAGAAAGGCAAGAAACTGACTATGCACTTAAACATGCTATTAATTGACATAACATTGCCATGAGGAACCCTCCATGAGGAACACAATTAATGTATAGGTAGTTTCAAAAGAAATCTCTAATAAAACATTGAGACAATGCTATTGTGCAACTGGAACAGCAGGCAAGCACCTTTATTGTTGACTGACACATATAATGCATCTTGTTTCTGAAAGGTTGCTTAGAGAATTTATTCTTCAGTATAATTTAATATTTCTGAGATGCTCTAAATTAGTCGGAGAATCTGACCAGACATATCCTATGTGTGTTTTTCCAGAACTTGATTTGAGATCCATTCTGAACAGATTGACCTATGTTAGCCACCTGCTTTCACAAGCTAGAAGGGAATTTGCTTATTGCAGCACATTATACAGTGCTGTCTTAAATTCAGCAAAACTGCGGAAATTGAAGAACTGGTTAGTAATGCAGTTCTAACAATACATAATTAGTGTATTCTGATTTGGACCTTCAAATGATTTGTAAATGGCATCTTACTCTCCGTGTGTGGGGGGGTATGGGTGGGAGAGCAGAGTTGGCAGTCCAAGCTGTAGCTGTGTTCCATTAATTAATTCCATTAGTTATTTATCTATACAAAACTACAAGGGTGTGGGCTAATATTAAGATAAATTATTTTCATTTAACACACTGATTAGGGAACATGCATCTGCATCTACTCTAGATCTCTAAACGACTATTATGACCAATGCAAACAGTCCTTTTTAGCTCAGTGTTGCAGTTTCTTTCAGAAAAGTAGACAGAAGTATAAGCTTTTTGCATCTAGCAAGTCTTAGTTATGACTTAAGTGTTGGCATGTGTCCACATCATTGTTTAATCAGTTTACTAGTGCCAACTGTGAAAAATATGATTACAGAATTTTAATTTAACTTCTTGAGAAACTACAGACAGTGTGCTCAGCAAGGAGTCCACTTAATAAGGTAATGCTCCTTGAGCTTCCAGCAGTTTGACAGTTTGGGACAGGCTTCATTAGATACTTTTGAATGCTTTCTGGAGAGTTTTAATGGGCATCTGTGATAATTAGCTCTATAAAGTTCACATTTACAAAATATAAACTACCTGCAGTAGGTGGTATTCCATTTCTGTACTGTCCACTCTACCATTTAACTAATGTCCTCTAAATTAATTTCTGAAAGGGATAGCTCTATGGGGGACTTACTCAAACAACTTCACTAATTTAGGATCTGATTCTGCAAAATCCTTACCTATGTGTGTTTCTTACATGTTCCATTGATTTCAGTGGAACTCCACTTATTAGTAAACACAACATGCACAAGTTAAGAGTTTCTGGAATCAGACCCTTTATGTTCCTCTTTTCTTTCCTTTTAATAAAGATAATGCTTTCAAACAAATTTATATGACAACTCACTGTAGGGGCATTTCTGCATGTGAAGAGGCAGAGGTTTTTTTGTGTATGAGCTACTGTAGATGGAAATGAACAACATAATTAAAGTGGGAAAAATATTACTTATTCCCTAATACATGGAAAATAGGCTACAGAAGCTCTTCCTTCATGCACCCCAGAAAAGAGTTTTACAGCTATAATACAATTTTAATGACAATTTTTCTCTTGTTTGGTACACTGAACTGAATATATTTTTCCACATCTATATATATCATCATTAAACTCTTCTACCCATAGACAGCTCTACTCTGTCTCCCAGCACTGCACTAAAGGATTAAAGGCTTCTCTTGTTGCCTTTATACTGTTTACACTTCAAGCATAACTATATTGAGCACCTCCAGCTCAGTTCCCAGTTCAGATGTCTCAGCTATGCACTGAGGGTGAAATCCTGGCTCGACAGGTTAATGGAAGTTTCCCATTGACTTCAGTGGGGCCAGAATTTCGCCCTTCAACTCAAGGTACCCATCTGTCTACTTTCTATTAGTTGCTGTGAGCTATCAACAATCTGTTAAAAGAAAGACTAAACAAGGTTACTTTGTTGGTTTCCAAGTACTTTATTTTTACAGTGATTTTATGAATTTATTTAAACTGTGAAAATACATAAAATTTAAGATTATTTCAGGCTTAGCAAAACTTTTTAATGGATTTTGTGTAATTGGAAAACTAAAAAAAACAAAAAAAGCTTCCTTCATGTCTATTTCCTTGCAGCTAGAAAGGATTTACGTACTCATTCTTACTAAGTCAGACTTAAGGATCTACTCTGTTCTTCCTCTAACACATATTAACTCCCCTTCATGGAAATTGCATGCATAATTGCATTGATATCAATAGTTACTTGAGAGACGGACTAGATCAAAATATGCGTATTAGTTAGTTTTTGAAGGCCCATTTAAAAGTCTATCTATTATATGTCTGGGCAGAGCACCTGATAAATGCACTGAATCAAACAAAGCAGAGAATGAGTCGCTCTTGACAGACAATTGTCACAGATGTTATAATATTTCTGAGCTGCTATTCAAACTTCCCTGAAAAACCAAATGAGGGGAATGAGAGCGAGTTTGCAAACCATGTGCATTGTCTAAAGAACTGGAGGCGAGAAACAGATTTCCACCCCCTCAGCCTATACAGAAAGGTGACTATCCTCCGTGGTTACGAGCTAAACACGTAAGTGGGAGGGCTGCATGTTATGAAGGGGGGCGAGGACTATCCCCTGGAGCTCTGAGGCAGAGATGTGCTGTGCTCCCCTCGGGGCCGAACTGACGGTAAGGGCCGTGGCCGCTCTCCAGCTGCGGGGAGGGAGGGGCGGCTGGGTGTGCCACGCTGGCCAGGGAGAGGCTGGTCGGACACAGCGCCGTGCGGACACTGTAGCCGCGGGTGTGAACGACACCTGGGAGTGTCTCCCTTCCCGGGGCAGGGCGGGGCCCTGCGGCGCCCCCGCCGTGCAGGCGCCGGGCTAAGGGGGGCCGGTGCCGCGGGCAGGCAGGGGCGCGGTGCCAGGACCGAGGCTGGCGTGGGACCCTCTCCGGGGAGCGGCCCAGGCGAAACCCGCCGGCCGGGCCGGGCCGAGGGGACGGGAGACGCCAGCAGCCGGGCGGGCACCGCGCGGCCTGTCCGCGGGACTTTCCCGCCGCGCGCACCTTGCAGGCCCTGCAGGCGGAGGGGCCGGTGCTGCAACACGCCGCAACTCCGGGACGGGCCAAACCGGAGCGTCACCAGCGCGCGCGCCGGCATGGCGGGCGCTGGGGTCCCGGGCCGCGGCCACAGCCGCCGCGCCGCGCGGTTGCTACGGGCCACGGCGGGTCACGTGAGTGGGCGGGGCTAGGCTGGTTCTGCGGGTCACCCCCCACACACACCCACGGGCAGGGTGGGTACGTCACAGAGCTCCCCCCCCCCGCACACCAGCGCGGAATGGTATGTGCCGCACGGGCGGTTGGTCGGTCACGTGCGCTAATTTAATCCTGCCTAGGGTGGGCCCTGGGACGGGCCCCTGGTGCAGAGCCGGCCGTAGCAGGCTGTGTGAGACCCCTGGGGTGGTGGCTGGATTCTCTGCCGAAAGCCCCTTTGGGAGTCCGCAAGAAGGTAAAGACGGGGGGCCCAGGGGAGACACTTCCTCAGCCCTACCTCCTGTTTGAAACTGGCCGGCTAGAATCGTGCTGGCAGGGTGGAAACCTCAGCGGCGAGGTGTGCCGTGTAGCCGGCACGTGCACGTCCAAGGTTCTGCTCCTTACGTGGGGAGGGGACCTTGGACACGTCACTTAACCTTTCTGCCTCACGTGACGCGTCTGTAAGTTGGTATAATAGGGCCAGGGTTTGTAAAAGTGACAGCCAAAGCACTATGGAAGCGTGACACTCCATAAAAAGGAGCAGGGAATGGCTGGCATCAATGACATAGCCCATCCTGAATGAAGAAGTATTCCAGAGAGTGCAAACATGGACTGGAAACCTTTTAAAAGATTCCTATCTTGTCACAGAAAGTGTAGATGTTTATCTAGAAGAATGGCCTCTCTTCAGATGACAGCAAGGGTTTGTTACCTTCTTTCTCCCAGCTACATATATGCAGAAAGAGGTCTGCTAGCAAGGAAGCCTTTTTAAGCTGACAGTTTTTAATAGCATATCTGTCTGACACTTCTCCATTCTATCCAGAATAGAGGGCCGTCACTGCTTTCCACCTTTGAAAGTCTCTTGATGCAATCTTAGCTTCTTCAATTTCAAATCTCAATTTGATAGCTTTCACTTCTGTTTCAGTTGTGCATTTCCATGTTATCCTTGGTCTACCTTGTTGCCTCTTGCCCTGGGGATTCCAGTCCAATGCCTGTGTTATGTTGGTCTGGTCTTTCCTTCATATATGTCCTAGCCATCTCCATTTTTGTTCTGTAATTTTCTATCCCATAGGTTTTGCTCCTCCAGAATTCATTTGTGATTTTTTTTGTTTTGTTTTGTTTTGGCCATCCAATATTGAAAATTTGTCTAAGGTAGTTGTTTATGGAAACTTAGATAATAAGGTCTTAATAAGTCTCCAAGTTTCAGTGTCGTATAGTAAGACCAACTTTAGAAGGGTGTTAAATATTCAAAGTTTTGTGTAGAGGGCAAGAATCTGTTTTTTCCAAATCTGCTTTAGAGTTAAGAAGGCATGTCTGGCTTTCACTCTTCTGGTTTTAATGTCAAATAGTACTGTCAATCGAATTGCAGTCGCCGTTTTACCTCAATTTTATAGATTTCTAAAAGCCTTCAATACAGTGGGTAGAACAGTTTTATGGAAGTTGCTAAGCCTATGGAATCCATCAGGAATTTGTGAACATAATTCAGAGCTTCTATGAAAATGACATGCCAAGTAATACATAATTTAGCCAACTAAACCATTAAAAGTTATTACCATCGTAAGACAAGAATGAATTATGTCACCCTTTTTTTTTTTTTTTTTTTACTGGTAGTAGATGGGTAATGAGAGAAATCATAGAATAACTGAGGTGCATACAGTGGACTTTCACAAAGAAGTTAGAAGACTCTTGTTACAGATATGGGTGTGGATGGCAAGGCTGGTGGTGGGAATTGGAGGCAGAGGCCAAGAACAGACCCGAGGGTCGGAGTCAGAATCCAGGGGTCAGAACCAAGGGTCAGATCAGAGCTAGAAACTGAGCAGAGCAGGAGCAATGCAGTGTCAGGCATAAATGTTGAGCAGCTGCTCTCCTAGTACAGACTAACAGGCTACCCCTCTGGAACTTTTCTCCTGGTGCTGCTAGTTCTGGGCTTAAGAGCAGGCCTGGTGACCTCTCTCAGCCAATCAGGGGGTTTGGTTCATTAGAGTGTTCAGCTGGTCCTAGGCTTTGTTGCAAGCTCTGATTCCTGACAACCTTGACTGGCAGGTTACTTCAGTTAGCTCTGCCATGCCCATAGAGTCATGCAGGTCAACACAAAAGCTTTCTAGGCCTAAGCACGGCTAGCAGGGTTGAAAATCGACACAGAGGAACCTGGAACCAGAGAATCAACACACAACAAGAAACACCAGTACCACTTTCTGGGACTACAGTAGAAGAGGTCTGATAGTGCACATATCTTGGCAGCCTTGTGTGTATGTCAAGTGGAGCAGATGAAGACATCGTAGCATATCTAGTTTCAACATATTTGCTTAAGTAAGAAATGAGGCTAAAATAACTGTCTGTATGATTTAAATAAAAGCAATCAGGTCTTTTCTTGCATTACTTTTTATTGGATACAGATTTTACTCTTTAAATACTCTGAATTCACAGTACCAATATACAGTTTACTTCAATTATATAATATAGCTATAGCTATTTGTTTCTTTAAAGCATAAAACTTAGAACAGAAACAAAATTAAGATGCTATAAATACATTTACATTTGCCATAAATCTATACTATGTTATAAAAATAAAAATCACTAAAATATTGATTTTTGTATTCTTGTAATTCACATACCATAAAAGGTTCAGATACATTGTTATAGCCATTTCCTGCAGAACTTACAAACATAGTGCCACCGGGACTACTCACAGGCCTAAGTTTTTATCCCTTAATATGCATCACCATTAGGAAATAAGATTTCTCCCACTTCTGTCCATTCACTGTGAATTCATGAGAATCCCCTTTTTAAGTGAGACATCAATCTATAAATACTTTTTGGGCAAAGCCCAGCATAAGGTAGATGGGTAGGCTCGGAAGGATTAGTTTTTTATTGGTAAATGTTGATTTCACCTTACCCATGCAAACTGATGAAAAATATTTCCATTAGTAAGAATGAAAATGTATAGCTAGGCAAAGGAAGAAAAATGCTGCTTGAGAACTTGTTAGAGTTTGATTTATGAATATTTACTTTGTATATGTTGACATGTGATGTTGACAGTTTGTTTTAATGGTTATAAAGTTTTAACTTTTTGAATCTCAGTATCTACTGTCATTAAATAATTATTGTCTGACCCCCCCATGTTTTCCTGCACCTGTGAAAATTTAAATAGATAAAAAATGAAAAAATAAACAGATATCTGTCAAAATTATTTTTTTTTAAATTCTGCCAAGCCTATATATAGGTTTGTCTATAAGTATATTGCATTAAACTTTACCTTCCTAATAGGTAGATTTCAAGTGTCACCACCATATTTGTAATAAATCATTGCCACTTGCTGTATTAATGTTTGGCAGGATGAATTCAATATAATTACAATATTCTCAAAGCACGTAGTATCAGTGATCTAGTCACAGCTTTGTAGTTGTACAATATTTAATAGTTTTCTGTGAGCTTTGCATAGATGCATATGCCTAAATAAAGTGTTTTAAAGCTGCTGAACAAAACTGTATTCTACTGGTTTAAAACAAGTAATTTTAAATACATTCACGAAAAACTAACCACTTCCTAAAAGCCAAAAAATATTCCACTGCAACACAGTTTCATATAACATGGTTATGTGTGAGTCTGTTAACTGAGAGGCTGGACCGTAATTGACAAATTGAGAACACTTTTTGGCATCACAT
This sequence comes from Mesoclemmys tuberculata, assembly GCA_007922155.1. Taxonomy (NCBI): domain Eukaryota; kingdom Metazoa; phylum Chordata; order Testudines; family Chelidae; genus Mesoclemmys; species Mesoclemmys tuberculata. Next base: position 16,360,767 of record ML675609.1, on the reverse strand, counting down.
TTGCTCTGGATTTTATCCGTTTTATCCATACATTAAGTATCATTATCCTTAAGTAAAATTCAGCCACAGCTGGGAAGACTGCATTTCTTGTGTACAGGCATCCTGATTCAGGAAGGTACATCAGAACATGCTTAACTTTAAGCATATGAGTAGTTAGGATTAAGCATGTGCTTACGTGCTCTGCTGCATCATCCAGTCTGCCATTGTGGCCAATAAAGATATAGTGATGTAAAAAACAGATGAATAGGAAAAACAGGTCAACATATCTGGAATCATTAAGTAATTGCTGCTAATCAGTAAGGATTAGTGGTTGTTGATGTCTTATTCAAATGAAAGAATGATGACAAAACCTTCTATTGTTAATCAGTTTGCAATGAGGAAAATAAAAGCATCTGCATATGAGTGATGCACTTTTTTGTGGTCAGTTTTTTCTGCCTGCCATTTAATAGTAAATGAATATTATAAAATACTAGGATTTTTAATCCAATTTGAATGCATACAGTTGTGTGCTGAGTACATAATAATTAGTCTGAGCAGTTTTTTGGCATGTGCTTGTGCCAAAAAGGGTGATAAACATTAATATCTATCAGCATGTAAAATCTTTTTTTTCCCATCTTAAGTATATCTAATCAGAAAAAACATAACCAAACATCACATTTTCTATGAATTAGCAAACTCGGAACTTAGTCGATAGTTTCAAAAAGCTCAGTCACAATTCTGTGATTTAAAAAAATCAAGAGATTTTGGTGACGACAAGTTTGTATTAAAAGTGCAGATTGCCTTCAAAGAACAAGCAAGATTATATTGAGACTGTTGGAAGGGAATCCTTATAGCAGCAGTATAAAAACAAAATGTAAAGTCACATTTTAAACAGCAAATTAAAAAAATGATTTTAAAATGGTTAATTGCCAGACAGCACACGTGCTACTTATTTTAATGTAATTCCTTGTTATATTAATTTGGGAGAAACATCAGGCCATAGCATTATTTAATACTTTTTCCCTATCTTACTATTGACTATTTAGTGAGTATTGTTCTGTGCCATAATGAAACCACATTTTTTAAAAACAGTGAACACCCATTAAAAATATGGGACCATATCTTCAGCTGGTGTAAATTAACATAGCTGAATTACACAAATTGAGGATTAGATCCAGGGTGCTTAAATGTAACAGGCACCCCTATATAGGCCTCTTCCAGCAGAGTACCTCAGCATGTTCTTAACTGGAATTACGTGAATAGTCCCAATGAAGTCAATGAGACAGCTAGTGCTTAAAGCTGAGCATGTTCATATATACTTTACTGGGTTGGTTCCTAAATTCAATTAATAAATGTTAAGTATCCTTACAGCTATGCAGTTAGTCTGGTGTAGTGGATCATATTTGGTCCCATGCTCTTAGGGCTATGAATGATGAGGACAGACATTCAGCCCAATGGGAGGAGAAAGCACAGCTCTCCACTCCCCTATGTCCAACTAAACATCCCTGGCTAAACTCCCGAGACTGACCTTGCTGGCTAATTATGGGTCTTCTCCTACTCCTAATTTAATTAATAAGAGTCTTTCTATTTACCATGAAAGTTGGATAGGAATCAGGATTGAAGATCTCTAGACAGAGCTAGCTGTGTCTTTCAGTCAGAGAAAAAATCACTGAAACAGAGGTAGGGAGCAAAGAGTGTACTGGGGGTTGCCTCAGTTTCCCCCCCTCCCAAAATAGATTTGTTACAAAAGTTGTACCCCTGGTATATTGTTCTTACCATTTAGTTAACTATATTAAACAACATTGAAGCAAATGGCTTGTTTAAAGACACGTACTCAATGTGAGACTAAAATGCCCAATCTGTTATGTATGAATCAGCACTTTCTTTATCTAAAAACAAAAATGGACACCAACAAATGGAATGATCAGAGGTTAGAACGAATGAAACGTATTCTTAAAAATGGATCATGTCTGTAACTTCTACAGTGGGGACTTCTGCATTTTGCAGAGCGTATCTGAGTGCCTGCCTCTCTACTCCAGGTATTTGTAATTCTTTAATTTCTTATCGTTGCATGCAAATCTACTGTTAGTCATGTGCCTGAAATTCATTCCTGTGCCGAGGGCTGACAAAAGGATTTAAGGGGGACTGGCACATAGGCCTCATGCTGGGCCTTTGGAAAGAGATGGATTTCACCTTGTATGAGGAGGAAATAAGTATGTGAATTAATTTAGGGCAAAATTCTCTCTGCATTATCTGATGGATCTTGACTCTGATGTACTGCTACACACGCAGAACTCCTGATGCAAAGACCCCATGTAGATTATTCTTGCTTTTACTAGGAATGGATGTGTGCCATGGGGTTAGTCAAGGTCAGATGGATGGGTGCTAAAACTGCTTTTGCAGTGGGATATTTTAAAACTAAATATTGATAGGAGTGGTGGTACAATATGTATCCATACTATAGCCATCTTCAGTTCAACTGATCAGACCAATCGTTACTGCTGACTATAGAGCAAAAAACGGAAACGTCAATGTTATAGCATTCTAGCTTTCATCTTGATTAAATGGTAATCTTACCTAAAACGAGCTGCATTTTTGTTCTACAATAAAATGTTTCTCATTATACCTTGCCTCTGAACAGTTGTAGCATTGTTTCTTCATAAGGATCTGCAGGGTGGAGGAAAGGAAAGGGTGCAGGAAAATGTCACACAGACAGTTAGAACTTGCGTCCATTTTGAGATTTTACAGCTGTTTCTTGTTTAGCCAGTGATTTTGTCATAGTAGAACTGCATTTGCTGCACAAATCTCTCATTTCCATGAGACTTTCTTCCACAGCTTTAGCAAACATGACTGAGGAGGTCTCTTTACAGTCTTTAAAGCTTGAGATGCAGAATAATATATGCTCTGGCTGTGGGTTATAACATGCACCATAACCATTGGGGACCACAGGCCCATAACAGCAGAACATTTCCATGGTGGTTGGAACCTGATAGTGGGAAGAGGGGAAAGAATGATTTCAAGTTTAATCAGTGCCACTGAAATAATCTAGCTAAGATTAAAAAATTATTCCAAAAAAAAAAAAAAGACCCAAACATTTTAAACATAGCGGAACTCTTTACAAATAAGGTTGCCTTAATAGGAAGGCTGGATACCAAAATCAGAACTTTGGCAGATAAAACAGTGATGTATGTCTCTAAACACTGACCTGAGCGTCCAAATGGAGAATTTGGGTATTTGATTTAGTTGCCTATGTTTGAAACCCGGCTCATTTGCATATATTTCACTTAGTCATTGATGGTCTATTTACAATGATAGAATATTAGGTTTGCATACTGATTTCTACAGAATAACCAAGACTGCGTATCAACAATTATACTGCCTAAAATTTCCCTAAGATTCCATTCATCTTATTTCACTGTTAATTTAAACTTGTAGTGTGAAAAGTTTAATTAGTTATGGAATGTAATACTTGTGCAGCTCTTAACATTTATAATCAGGAAGCCATGAAAAAAACAGTATATTTTAATGCATTCAGCTATTAGCTGAAACAATTTTTCTGTTACAATTCAAATTTAATTGTGACAATGCTGGAATAAAACATTTCCTACTGAAGGAAATTTAAGGGTTGTCAGAAATCTATACATTTCAAACTTTGTGTACATGAGCCTTCAGAAGTGACTTTTGGCTTTTTAATGGCGTAGAACAAGCCATTAGTCCTGCTAATAGAGTCCTAGAATTGTCAGATAAATTTGCTGTGCAACAGCCGAAGGCCATCAAGCTATTCAGAAGCACTTTTTGCTCATGGATGGTTTCTTGGAGAATTTATGTAGTGGCATTCTGGCTACATTCGCTCATGTCTGAAAGCCCACAAACATTATGACCAGATCAAATTACTTATTAAGGTTCTTATGCTTCAGCACAATATTATCATTCCTCTTTATTGTATAATCCCAGTCCTATGTAGTTGAGGTGGAGTTTCAATAAATGAATTACTATGATTTCTTTTTTCACTAAGCGTGCCACTGAATGTAGACAAACATTTAATTTTTGAGTTTTGATGACACCTATTCATATTAAATATGATTGTTAAAAATGTTGAATCTAGGAAATATTCGTGTGACTGATCAGCATATACCATCCGTAAATGTAAACACTCATTTGCAGATCGAGGTTGCAGTGCTGATAATTTTTGTGCCTATCTGAAGGATGAATAAGCCTATCGTTAGGGTATTTACACTCCTCATTTCATGTTGTTATTCCCTTACATGTTGGACAGGCAGAGCCAGTGATGGTCTTAGGTCTGTGCCAGCTGTGAGGCTGCCTTGGGGATCCACACATATCCAGCCCACCAGTCATAGGGTCTGAACAGCACAATCTCATTTCTAGTTGTCATCTTACCCAGTTTATCTCATCTTCTGATTAAAGCTCTTGGATATGTTTCTCTGCTGCTGCCTTCTTCCTAATTTACTGTTTAGTAGAACTTTCCATCTAGTCTATAGCAGATACTTTAGACTAAACCCTTGAAACCAGGCACACAGTCAGTGTGTTACAGCCATGTAACGACCAGTCAGCATTGTTTTAAGTGTGCCGAGGTAGGAGCATTAACAGATGAGGAAAGGTTGCACAAGGCCTTGTACTTCTTAGTAAAGTGCATAAGTCCTTGCAAAACCTAGGCTACCACTAGCCTGAGATTTCTATTGCTTTTAGAAATAAATATTTGTTCATGCTTCTTGGCCTCTCTCCTAACCATGGCAGCATGTCTGCCTTCGTGGCTGTGCTGTCACTGGAAAACAGAATTACTACAGGAGTTGGTGCCTTTCAATCTCCCTTCCTCCCTTGCCCCTCTGAAGTGGAAGGGAAGGAAGCACGAGGTTCTCATGCAAGTTTTGTTGTTTGCCTTTGTGTTCAAGACTAGGCTTTACAACGTTTGTCAGTTGGGGTAGAGCTTTGCATAGAGAAGGGAAGTTATGGCTTTCAGCCAATTTTTGTTATGTGCATTTTGACTATGGAAAAATGCTGTGGAATGAAAATCAGGGGAAATTTGCACGGCTGTTGGTGTCGCTGTCACAATATTTCAAAGCCACCATTCTCGTTGTGAACCATAGAATCCGCTGAATAGGAATGAATCAGTTCTGTCTTAAACATAAAGTCTTGGTATAACAAGACCCATGAATTTGAAATACTAACCTGGCTGGTTGAGAGGATAAATCGACTGCTTGTCAAATACGTTTCATCTGTAAATATCTCTGGCAGTTCCTTGCAGTGCTCCCGTGCTGTCTCTCGCAGCCCTAGCAAGTGATTGTCTATTGCCATTCCAGTAATGGCCTAGGAAAATATAATAGAAAGCAGGCAGTTTAATTGACAATGTGCAGAACTACAGAACCCCCAAGTATTGCTGTCATTTCCCTTGGTTAGACTTAAGGGACTTGGTTTGTGTGGCATAATGCCCTAAACATATTTTAAAATTACATTTAAATGTACATTGTGGATAATCAATAATAAAAGTTCAGAGTACTTTGAAAATGTAAGTGCTATGTAAGAACCTGATCCTGAGAAATGTTGAGCACCCACAAGATGTACTGAAGTTATTTGGAATTATGGGTGCTCATTATCTCTTAAAATCAGTAAGTATCATGGGTGGGATTTTTCAAAAGAGCCAAAGAGAGTTAGACATTCAATTTTCAGTAAAACTCAATGGGAATTGGTTGCCTAACTCCTTTAGGCACTTATGAAAATCTTATTTCACAGTGTTTGTACTGGTTTCAAGGAAACTTCCCAGGAGGCTCCAAAACCTCTCCAAACGGTAGCAAGAATATTCTCAGAAATTTCACTATTGTGTGGATTGGGTCTTGGTTGATAAGGGGCTTGGAGTCCAACAGAATTTAGATCCACAGAGTTATGTAGGGTTCCCAATCATTTGAGGAGAAGGGGCCGGGAAGTGGGGAGGCCCTCTGATGCTACCACTGACTTAACTTCCAAAGTCCTATCCTGCCATACACTGGCATCATTGTAAAGCCTGGGTTGGATTATCCTAGGGCCTGCTATCCTCTGATTGTTCTAAAATCCGTATCAGGAATGTGGAAGAGAGAACCATGACATCTCTATGACATCATCACCACTTACTTGTTACAACTGTCCTGTGCTTTAGGAGACTAGAATTGAATTAATTGAGAATTAAAAATAATTTAAAAAAAAAAAAAAGGTGGCCACAGCAGGTTAGGGTTTGGCTGTTCTTAACCTGGTCACTCCAGAAGAACAGACACATTTAAATCTAACTTTTCCCTTCAGTTTATTCACCACAGCTGCCAGCTGTGGATGCTGTCAAATACCTTTTGGTACATATTCAAGTTCCTGGTGAATGAACTGGTGAATGCATAGACTTCATCCAGTACAGAAAGCTAGAACTCATCACTGGTGAAATCATTGGAGGAGGTCAGATCATTTAGATGCAGAACAAGAAAGTTCAAACAACAATTAAAGCAGAATTGATGGCTAAAGGGGCACAGAAACCCAAGGGCAGGGAAGACAAGGTGCTCTTAAAAAAAAAAGGAGAAAGGTAGGACTCAAAGGAGGCAGCAATTTGTTTTTTCTGTCAAGGAAAGAATTGTCCTAATGTCTAAGTAGATGAACAATGCAAGGGGCAGGGAATAAATAACCTTGTCTGGCTTATGAAGGAAAACATATTCTTTGATCAATGGTCTGTACGCTCATCAGAGCACATGGTTCAGAGACACTGGAGAAATGATTGTGCAACATAACAGTGGCTACCTTGGTTTTTCCCATCTAGGGAAATTGACTTGGTGATCAAAGGAAATATTTTCTATCACTCAAGATTTATAAGACTCTTAGCAATGACATTTTTGGAACATAGATCAATACCATGTCTGAAAAGAGACAGAGACAGGCTAACGAAATAAACTGTGAGTCAACACATAGGAAAAAATTGTGCTAAATTGAATTTTAAGGCTCCAATTTTAAGATAGCAATGTTACTAGTAAGCCCCAGCAAGGGAAAATAAAATCACACTAAACTGCTCTTTATGTTATGAGGTGGATGTTTTATTTTCTTGAGGGCTGGTATGTTTCAGTCTGTAACATATACAATTTAGTCAGATTGGTTAAATCTTCACTTGAATTTTCCCATAGCTCTAAGGCACATCTGTTAAATGGTGTTCTTATGAGAATTGTTGGGTTGAGAATGTTATGTTCCCTATTACTGATGGGTAAAATCCTCAGTTTGGGAATTATTATTTTAATTAAGTGAAATGTTTAAGGACTCTATAAATTGTAGTGAGCAAGTCAGCTCGGGGCTGTCCGCCCTAGAGGCAGCAAGATGTCATCATGCGCAGGAGTGGCTGAGAGAAGAAGAGAAGCCTTTAGGAAGAACATCACGGATAGCCCCCACACAAGAAGATCAGCAGACCTACCTGCAGTGGTTCCTGAGTCCATTAGCAGATCCTGAGTTCCTGGCTCATCATCCTGGGAGTCGTGAACAACGCCCCAGGAGGGTGAAGAAAGACCTTAAGTAGTTCTTATTAACTTTGGGCCTGTGTAGTTTAGCTTTAAGTTGCGAAAGAATCTGGAATTAAGCTCCACCTTGTTAAATCCCCGAGTGACCCCTCATTTGTTGTTTTCCCCCTGAATAAATTGTTCCTTGTTTTGCTTTATTCTGAGTTTTGGTATTTACCCACCTGACTACTCCGACGAAAGATGCGGAAGGGAGACCTAGACACTTACCTTTTTAATTGTTGGCGGGAAGGTTAGGTGTCTTCCACAGAATCCTGTTTATTTTCTCCAATAATTTGGCGACCACGAAGGGACCCCTTTTAGTAGTTTTGTGGTTGTTTCCTTTCTCTCGGTGGATTTTGTAAGCCCAAAGGCCGAGAGGGAGTGAACCTTAGAGGAGCGAGCCGACCTATCGGTCATGGAGAGATCGCTCCGGGTAAGCTGTCTCTGAGCAGCCTTGTGCGCTGCTACGGGGCGTAGCTGTGAGTGCTCACTGCTGGAGAGACCGGACGCCATAGCTGCCATGCATGCAGCCAGAGGGTGTGGGCCGTGAATCAGGGATACTCACCTGATTGGAGACAGGGAGATTATTCTCCCTGCGTTGCCGTGAAGGAGCGTGCTTAGGCAACTCTGGCAACAGAGAGGCCTAGTGGGTCTACAGATCAGCAAGTGTGCTGAAAACCCCAGACTGCCTGGCTTGTGTCCAGGAGGGGTCCCAGCCCAGAGAGTTGGGAAGGAGGCCTTGCATGCCTGGAAGTGTCAGCCTTGAGTGCTGAGAAGCCCCTTTTCCTCTGGTCTGTATCCAGGAGGGGTCCCAGCCTAAGCGTGCCTGTGAGGGAGAGAGGCATTAGCTACCTCGTGTGTGGGCAGTGTAACCGCCTAGCCAGATCCTGCAAGTGGATCTGTGTTCAGTTGCCCCAGGGAGCAGGTCCTGTTAGGTTACAGAGCAGTGTGCTTTTTTGACCTTGCTGAGCTCCGTAGCCAGGAGGAACGTGGGCAGAGCAGGAGTTGTTCTGCTGGGGTACAGCTTCCAAAGCGGAAGAATGGACTCTCACTGAAGATATGGAACCTCTGGTTGGGAGCAGAAAACAAATAAAAACAGTTTGTGTTTCTGGCTTGATTTATTGGGGGAAAAAGAAAAACCCTTGGGTGGAGGATTTATTTGTGGGAGGGTCTGCATACACAGACTTTTGTGTTCGGTGGGAGGAATTTATCATGGGGAAACCTAAACCCACTAAAGAAACTGGCCAAGAGAGCCCTGTGGTATGGGTTGGAAAAAGCAGCTAGAGAGATGCAAGCCCACATTAGGGAGCAAAAGGGTCAAGTGACTCAGCTCCAGGGAGAAGTCTCCCAGAAGGACTCCCACATTGCTAAATTAGAAAGCAAACGGGAATCACTGGAAGCCCAAGTGCTTAGCCACACTGGTAGGGTCACCATCTTGGAAGGCCAGGTACGAGACCTGACCGAGATGCTGGCCAAAAAGGAAAGGAACACTCACAAACTCACTGAGGAGCTGGAAGAATCCAGAGCCGCGGTGAGGAGTCTTATGTGAGAATGTAAAGAAACCCGTAGGAGCACTGTCGACCATAGCACATGTGAGAGACATGCCACAGAGCTGGAGAGTGAGTTGAAAGAGCTGAAAGGAATGCTCGCTGCCAGAAGGAGCAGGCGAAGTAAACATGCCCCTAATGGCTCTTACTCCAGCACAGAGAGTGACTCCTGCAAGTCGAGTGGGAGCAAGCTGAATTCTCAGAGACAGGGTGTATGGGCATCACCCTCAGCCCCTCCTGAGGAAGGGAGAGGAAAGCTGTCCTCAGATGGTGATGGTATGGGCGCTAGTAGCTGGCCTATGGCTCCTGTGACCACCACTGTTATCCAGTATGCTGGCCAGGGAAGGCCTACGGAGACCCAGCTCAAGTACGGGTCTTATATACCAGACCAGGCACAATCAATGGGAAAGACAAGGGGGCCTTTAACCCACGATACTGTGATGGATTGGGTAGGCCGTGTGGAAGGTATCCCCAATCTACATACTGACAATTTGGTGTCACTGGCTAGGGAGTGCTTCTCGGCAGAGGAGTTTAATGCACTGCCCACAGAAGTGCAAATGGGTCTGCATTTGACAATTTAGAAGTACTAAAGAATATTTACAAGTTCTACTTCTTGGGAGTCAATATCATCGGAAGGTTTTATTCCGATGGACAGAAGGCTAAGGAGAAAAGTACATTCTACGGAAGAAAGTGCTGTTCATGATGGTGGCGGCCACACAGTTGGACATACCTGAATTCAGGGAAGCACTCTTACAAGGTCTGTTGCCTACCCTAAGAGTAACATTAGGGACCATCGACCCAGTGATTACACCGCTGGGCATGATGGAAGAAAGGATTAGGGTAGCATATGGCCTTCATAGGGAGGTTTTCCCAGGATCAAGGAAAAAGGTATCCGAAGTAAGCATTGGAGAAAGGTCTGATGCTGGGAAGAAAAAGGTAGTCTTTGGGAATGGCAGCCCGAAGAACAGAGAGGACAGATGGAAAAAGTCTACACAGCCACTGTCAGAACACCAGCAATTAAGGAATGCTGTGTGGAAGCAGCTATTGAAGTACGAGGCCAAGGAATTCATCCATGGCTTAGAAACAAGTGAGCTAATCAAGAGGCTAGTCATGCATGAGGGTAAAAAGCAAACAGTGGTGGCTGTTTTAGGCAGAGAGATCTTTTGTGAAGGGGCCAAGCTTCCCCACCTCCTGTAGAGACTATTGCACTGGTGAATCGAGATCACTGGGGGAGGCCAACTGTGACAGCAATAGTATTGGGGAAGTTTGGTAAAATAAAACAGGAGCTCTTACTGGACACTGGCGCAGTCCATTCTATGCACCAGACAGAGCCCAGCAGCAAAGGAATTGCCCATTGAGGCATGGAAGACATTAGAAGGCTTTAATGGGAAAGGTAGTTTAACTCCCATTGAATGTCACCTAGGATCTAGAACAGCGTTGACTACCTTTGGATTGCAGCCTCTAGATGGTACTGGAATATTAGGAATTGATGCTCTAAAAAGAATTGGAGCAGTGATTGATCTCCCCTAATAGAGTGGTTCTTTCTCAAGAAATCGATACAGAGCCTCATATAATAGCAGCATCTCATCGAGTGGTGGCAGTAAAGGCACCTTTGACTGAGTGGGAGCCAGATGTTATGCAAGTGACTAAACTGTTTCCCAGAGCATTCACAAAGAACAAGCTGCACTGTGGAAGAACAATGACTGAAGTCAGGATAGAAGAACCAGACCCGAAGCCTATGAGACAGAATAGATATCCGCCCCAGGCAGTGTAGAGCCTGCAAAAGACCGTAAAATCCCTAGAAGAGCAAGGAGTGCTAGTCAAAACGCTAAGTCCATGCAATTCCCCTATATGGCCTGTCAGGAAAGTGAATGGAGTAACCTGGGGCTTGATGATAGATGATCAATTATAGGGAATTGAATAGAGTATCACCAAGGTTAGCACTGGTAGTAGCAAAGTACCAGGATGTGATCTCAACAATTTTAGCAGGAGCTACATGGTTCACAGTGCTTTATTTATCAAATGTGTTTTTCAGTATCCCTGTCAACAAAGAAGATCAATACAAATTGGCATTCACCTTTGAGGATTGACAGGTGACTTTTACCCGTTTGCCACAGGGATATCACAGTGCACCTTCCCTGTGTCACTAGGAGGTGACCAGGATGTGGAAGGGAATTAGAAGCTAGCAATATGTCATCTCATGTGGATGACATCCTGATATCCACTAACCACCGAGATAAGAACTTAGAAACCCTTCGGGAGGTGTTGAAGTGTATTCAAGAAGCTGGATTTCTAGTAAATTCATTAAAGGCCCAGATGGCCAAGCAAGTCATCACATACTTAGGGGTATGCCTTGGAATGGAGGGCAGATGCCCTGACAAACAACGAGTGGAGTTGATTGGCACACTGCCAGCTCCCCAAGACATAAGTGTTCTCTGCTCATTCCTAGGTTTCAGAGGGTTCTCGAGAGACTTCGTAGAAAATAATGCTATGCTGGTGAAACCCCTTTATCAGTTATTAAAGAAAGATGTGCCATGGAGTTGGGACCAAGTCCAAAAAGAGGCCGTTGTGAAATTGTAGACAGCTTTAGCATCAGTGCCGGCTTTGGCCTATCCGAAGGATGGGGTACCTATTACGCTGCAGCTAGCAGCTACCCCAAGTGGAATTAGTGCAATATTGAGTCAAGATACTGGGACTGGACTTAAGCCAATAGCATACATTTCCAGGCACCTTTCTGAAGTCGAAAAGCAGTTCACCGCATGTGAATGAGAAGTATTGGCACTCACCTGGGCGCTCCAACATTAGGAGTACATAATAGGACTTTCACCTGTAATTTTGCGTACCTCCCATACCTTGGTAAAGTGTGTGTTATCGGAGAAGCAAATCAGAGAAGGATTTTGAACCCTCGTCTAGCTGGCTTGATCCTCACATTGATGAACAGAGAAATTATGGTAGATAAAGTAAAATAGGAGGCATTAGCACCATATGCTTTACTGGCTCATGGAGCCGAGCATGAATGCCCAATACTAGCTGAGGGAAAAAGCAGAAGCCACTGATTTGGAGGTTTGTGCTACTAATGGGAGCTGCATGTACATAGACAGGAAACCACAGGCTGCGTACGCAGCAATCAGCAAGAAAGACAGTAAGTTCATACAAGAAAGAGTGAGCCCACCATCTGCCCAAGCAGCAGAGATTATAATTGTCTTTGCGGTACTAACAAAGTTGGACCCCAGTCAGGACATATGGATCTGTTCTGACTCAGACTGGACTACTAGAGCACTAATAGACTGGCTTCCAGTATGGAAGGAACGAGGAATGAAGACAGTGGATGAAAAAGCAGTTACTTATGCCAAGTTCTTGCTTCATGCATGGGAACTAGCTTAAAAAAAACTGGGAAAGTGTTTCTTCATAAAGGCACACCACAAGGGAGACTCAGCAGAAGTGGTGCTCAACAGCAAAGTAGACCATTTAGCAAAAGATGCTACTAAAATGGGTTTGGAAACCAGCTGGACCAAGCCTAATGAAAAAGAAATTCCAGTATGTGTGAATAAGACAAGAAGTCAGGACGGACCAGATGGAATTCCTGACATGCAGAGCAAAGACTCTGAAGTGCAGGACCTCTTACAGAAAGGAAGAATTAAGGGCAGAAGGGTCTTTAAGGACCAGAATAATATTATCTTTGTAATTAGTAAACATATTTCAGATGGTACTCCAGTGCTCCTGGCACCTGCAGTTCTAAGAAAGGAGTTAGTACAACTGGTTTATAGTCAGGGGCACTTTGCCAAAGACAAGAGGTTAGAGAGGCTGAGAGGTGTGGCCTATTGGCAAACTATTGCCTAAGAGGTAGAGAAATACATTAATGAGTGCCTCAACTGCGCCCACAATAATGCAGACTCCAAAGTAATCAAGGATCACCTGAAACATCAGCTAGTTGTGGGACCATGGAAACACATACAGGTTGACTATATAGGGCCCTTATCACCTACCGGCAGAAATAAAAGATATGTTTTAGTTGTAATAGACCACTTTAGTAAATGAATTGAGGCCTATCCAACGGCCAATAACACTTTAACAACAACTGCAAAGGTTCTGCTTAATGAGGCCGTCTCCAGGTTTGGCCTGCCCAAAGTGATGGCTTCGGACCAAGGTCCGCACCTCACTACAGAAGTCACGAAATGCATGTGCCAAGCTCTGAGAATAAGACAGTGTTTCCAGTCATCCAGTCTTGTGGAAAGGTCTAACCGCATGCTCAAAGTCTGCTTGCACAAACTGGTGTCTAAGACCAGAAAAGACTGGAATCTCCAGCTTCCCTTAGTACTGATGGCAATAAGATCCACTATTGGATCTCATGGGTTTACACCCCATCAGGTCTTTACTGGAAGAGTTATGAAAACACCTGAATTGTGGTGGGTTCAAGGAGGGGTACCTCCTGATGAGTTCCAACCCTGCCTTAAGGTATAATAATATATGGATAAATTATTAACCAGCATATCAGAGGTGCAGAACAGAGTAGCACACCAATTATAGATAAAGATGCAGAATATGGACAAAAGGCTGGGAGAAAAACTAAGGCCAATAGAGTGGAAAATAGGGGAAAAGGTGTTATAGATATTTTTCTGAAAAGGGACATTGATTAAGCCCCAGATGGTTGGTATATAACCAACAAGGCCGGGCCTACAGTTTATGAAGTGGAACTTTGTGACTCTAAGGATAGACACACACAAAAATGGTTTCACACTACTCAGCTAAAGGCCTTGAAGGGCAGTTAAGGTCCTAAAAGATAAGTTGGTAATGAATGTCTTATTTTAGTTTCTTCCAGATCTCCTCAGCAATCGGCTGTACTTTTGTATATCCAAAATGTATAAGATGTTATCATTTGTTGTTATGTTACATGGTATGAGAAAAGGGTTGGAAGTATACTCGGGAAAGTACTACATATGCAGGCCTTTAAACGAGGAGGCCAGAGAGACAACGTTAACCCAGAGGAGAAAACTTCTGTTAAGTACTAGGTGGTTTGAACAGGTTACAAGAGGACACAGCCTGGGCTCTAGCCTGCACTCAGGCCCAAGCCTGGATCTCCTCTGTAAATAGTGTTTTCCTCAAGAAGGGCTGGAGTGGAGCCATCCCAATAGAGATGAAAAGATTATTACAAGGTAAAATGAGTACCTTTGAGTTGGGAAAAACAGAATGGTGGCACCTGTTAAACTTCACCTATGATATAGGAACCCAGAAAGTCTTAACATTCTTATTGACAATGAAGAATGCTTCTATTGAAAAGGTCTACCCCATAGTCACCTTGGGTTTATATGTAGGAAATACCACTATGGTTCCCCAAGACCTCCCTGCTGAAGTAAAAGTAGATGGCACCATAGTAGATCTAAATGAGTGTCAAAGGAATTCCGAAAGGGGATATGTGTGTTTAAATAGGATGCAGTCAGAAGGGCATATTCGCCATATTGAACCACGATTCCAGAAAATGTCACTATGAACTAGAACCTGCAAAGTATAACCACTCTGTCCTGGTGGTGACAGGTTATGGGCATGTATGCATAAGAAGCAGATGTACCCAATTTATTGTAAATGACTTTTACAAGATAAAGCATGACAGTAAAATGAATGTGTTTAGGCAAGGTATATAGTGTTAAAGGATGTGACATCCGCTTTATATCTGATGCACCTGAAGTTAATGAAGTAAACCTGGCTTTTAATTTGTTACATCATTTAAATCAGGTGAAAGAAACTGGAAAGGCAGTCGTGATCTCGGAGCACCACGCTGTGGGAGAGATCACTGCCATAATGGGATGAGTTAAGCAACATACTACCTGCGTTTATTGGTGGGAAAGCTTATTCTCTGCCCCAGCCAGTGTATGGCATATTCTAATACACCCATTCACTGTTAATAATTCAAATAGGACTATTTTTGGCTTGGATTATAACCTGTTTATGGGTGAAAAGGAGGAAAAGGCAGATGAATGAATGGAGGTTACATTGCAAGTAGTATGGTGACACAGGTGGGCAATGTTACTACTTGAGCCCACATGTATCAAGGAGGGGAAATGCTGGGTTGAGAATGTTATGTTCCCTATTCCTTATGTGCAAAATCCTCAGTTTGGGAATTATGATGTTAATTGAGTAAAAGTTTAAGCTGATCGCCATTTTGAAATGGCGAAAGAATGACTAGGACGCCATCTTGGAGGTCTTCTTCCCCAGTGTTTCCCGCCCTTTCTGGGAAAAAGGTGGGAAAGGGAAGGTGGAAAGGAGTGTGTTCTGCCTCGCAACAGGACTCTATAAATTGTAGTGAGCCAATCAGCTCAGGGCTGTCTGCCCTAGAGGCAACAAGGTGTTGTCATGTGCAGAAGTGGCTGAGAGAAGAAGAGAAGCCTCTAGGAACAACATGACGGATAGCCCCCACACAAGAAGATCAGCAGACCTACCTGCAGTGGTTCCTGAGTCCATCAGCAGATCCTGAGTTCCTGGTTCATCATCTTGGGAGTTGTGAACAACACCCCAGGAGGGTGAAGAAAGACCTTAAGTAGTTCTTATTAACTTTGGGCCTGGGTAGTTTAGGTTTAAGTTGGGAAAGAATCTGGAGTTAAGCTCCACCTTGTTAAATCCCTGAGTGACCCCTCATTTTGTTATTTGCCCCCTCCTTGTTTTCCTCTATTCTGAGTTTTGGTATTTACCCACCTGACCACTCTGACGATAGATGCAGAAGGGTAGACCTAGACACTTACTTTTTTAACTGTTGGCGGGAGGGTTAGATGTCTCCCATAGAATCCCGTTTCTTTTCTCCAACAGAATGAGGGAATGCACAATGATCAAAAGTGGGTGGAGTCCTATTACATCTAAAATTGAATTCCATTGTCTCTTCCAGTGCATGATAATATTATGCCTTCCTCAAAAAAACAAAGGGGGGAAGGGCAGAAGAAGTAAAAAGAAAGAAAGGAGAGTGGGAGCTAATGAAATATTAAAGTTGAGATTTTAAATTCCGTAGAAGTTAGGAAACCCAGAATTAAAGTTCCCAAATCAATTTTAGCTCTGCCCCACGAGTTGCACAAAGGTCTAATATTTGTAACAGTTTGTTAGACTGAAAATGAAGTACTGCATATTTTTTGGTAATCTTAGGGAAAGGAGGCACTCATTTGTAATAAGGTAGTGCTCAGATATCTCAGTGAGAGTGGGTCCCCTTTGTGCTAGGAACTATACATGTACACAGTGAAAATCAGTCTTTGCCCTGAAGAACTTACAATCTACATAAAGACAGACCCAGGATGTGAGAAAAGAAGTATTCATAGTTTCTTTTTACAGATGGAGAACTAAGGAATAGAAAAAAATCTGTGGTAGAACCAGGCCGGTGTCCCAGTGCAGCGCCCACCACAAGCCATCATTCCTCATCCCTTTTCTTCATTCCACAGTCTGCAGAATGCCTCCTTTTACACTTCCCCCTTGCACTGTGCACATGCCTTTGGGATAACGGTTATTGGAGAATGCTTTCTCGACTATTACTACTGTTTAAGCAGTAATCGGCAATGATTATGCTCAGCAGTTTACAGTGAATTTGTTAGGCATTGGACTGCGGCAAAACCAAAGGTGGTAAATTCTCTAACAAAACTGGTTATTAACAATTATTAACATCACGAGTGATCTGAGTAAGTTATAACTATTGTAAGTCAGCACTTTGTCTTGACACAGCAGGTTGTGAAGTGTTACCAAGGCTGAGCTGCTTCTCTTTTAATCAACAGAAAATGGATTGTTTTACTAGTAAAGTGATTTCTTCACCAAGGGGATCCCCTTGTTTTATTGTACAGCACATTCAACAGTTTTTTAAAAAGGGGGTGTCATACAATCGCTCTTCTGCTGTTAATAACTATGATTTAAAATGCAAGTTCTAGGTCAGTTTTTGGAATACATTTCATTTGGAGGGCCAGATTCTCAGCTGGGGTACATGGATGCCGCTCCATTGATGTCATTAGAGCTTTGCTCATTTACTCAGTGGAGGGCTAGGCTCTAAAGGCCTAGCTGCTTCCCCTAAAGGTTAATATAAATATAAAAATGTCAGTAGCCAGCTTTAGAAAAGTAACCCCTTGTATAGTAGAGACCTTCTTGAACAAAAACCTTGGATCTAAATTCCTGTAAACTGTGGGAGAGATCTGATTTTTGCATCACCAGTTCCATCCGTGTATGTGTGTGTATGTAGGGGGAGGGCTACTGAAAGGTTTTGCTGGTTGCTTTTATGCGTGCTTGCTTCTGTTCTCTATAAGACCCTTTAACATTCACTCATCACATTATCTTAAGCTATGTCTATACTTGGAGCTGGGGGTGTGCTTCCCAGCTCATGTAGACAGACTTGCGCTAGCTCTCATCAGGATAGCACGCTAAAAATAGAAAGGTAACCATGGTAGCACAAGTGGCAGCATGGGCTACCCATCATGAGTACAAACCCCCCTGGACCCTGACCCCCCTGGACCCTGTGGGTCCATACTTGGGGCGGCTAGCTCATGTCGCCGCTGCCCGTGTAACTGCAGCTACACTGTTTTTTAGCTTTCTAGCTGGATGAGAACTACTGCAAGTATGTTTGTATGAGCCAGCAATTAACACCTCTAGCTCCAATATAGATGTAGCCTTAGTATGCACCATTTCCTCCCCCTTCCCCTACCTCTCCCTGATTGTCATCCTGGTTAATGTATTTGGTTGATCACCAGGAGAAGTTAGCAAGATCTATCACTTGGTTGCCTATGTTCTAAAGATTTAAAAGCACACAGACCTTCTCATAGTTTTTGGACACTAGAAAAATCTGAGTCTGAATAGGACACGGAATAGTCTGAATCTACCTGTTGCTTCATGTCTTATACCTATTGTAAGCCCCTTGGAGCAGGGAATGTCTTTTTCTTCTGTGTGCATGCACTGCCTAGCACAATAGGGTTCAGGACTGGGGCTTCTAAGTGCAACTACAATACAAATAATAATATTAATA
Organism: Mesoclemmys tuberculata; assembly: GCA_007922155.1. Classification (NCBI taxonomy): domain Eukaryota; kingdom Metazoa; phylum Chordata; order Testudines; family Chelidae; genus Mesoclemmys; species Mesoclemmys tuberculata. The sequence continues at coordinate 16,342,759 of ML675609.1, read as the reverse complement.
ATAAGTGTCACACAAATGCCTAGTGTCCATGTGGAGAGGTCAACTACACAAGGCCATCTTCTGTGACAACAATGTGTAAGAACTATCGTATTAGACAAGGTTATGTCCAAGAGTGTCCTGTCCAAAGGTTCTCATGTAAGCTAATGACCACTGTCGTAGTCAAACATTTAACTTTACAATATCAGTTTCTTGAAAGTGTTTCTTGAAGTGAGATCATAGAAGATGAAACCATATAGTGGTTTGGATGGTAGGTCAGATAGTCAACAAGACGGTGTAAGACACTGGGTTCCTCCGTATTCAGAGGTACCTAAAAGTTTTGAAACTCATGTATGTAGTGATTATGTCTTTGTGTGTGTGTGTTGTTATAAAACTGACTGATTTTTCATCCAGGCAGAACAACATCTTACTCACCAAAATAGTATAATTAGTTTGGGCCGTGATTGCATCTTTGAATCGTTGCATCTTCTCAGATTCCTGTTGGTGGAGTAGAAATATAACTATTACCGAAAATATCTGCATGAAAATAGCTTCTATTGGCAACGAGCTAACAAATAATAGTCCGTACACTCATATGCCCCTGGTTACCCCAGAATACCTACTTTGTTGTGAGCACTCGGAATGAATGGAAGGCCACTGTGGTTCAAAGTTATACTCGCTAATATTGCTTTATTTTGTGTAGCTCAAATAGCCCATGGAAGTCTTGCTTTAATGGAGTCGGTATCAGATCCATAGTCAATATAATGTCTAATTTTTTTAACCATACTCTTATACATGTGGCATCAAGGGTCACTTAGTAAATTAAAGGCAGAATAAATTGTACCATTACATGTATTGTATTAGTGAACAGAACCAGTTTACTGATACTAAAATATGATCAGTACAGATAAGATAACTGGTGAAGAAAATTCTCAGTATCTGTATATATGGTATATAGGGTAACTATATAGTGTAGGTCATTGCAGGGTCAGTAAATTTTTCAACAGATGAAGATGTGACTAATTAAATTTTAAAAGGCACAATAATTGCATGGATAACTCAGCCTTGAAAACCCATCATGGAAATTTACTAGACGAGACACTAAATCTACTGACCATCCTTTATCATGTCAACAATGGCAGTGATATCAATGGAAAAAAAGTATTGATATTTTACGAGCTGGTCAAGAAAATCACTCCCCTGAGTGAATGGGAAACTAGATTTCCAAGACTGCTTTAACGTTTACAGTACTTCACATCTCTGGTTACAGAATTGTAAATCCGCCAAATATCAGATTTCTGGTCAGAATCAACCCTATGAAGAGCTGCTATGGTATATCAAGCCAGATGTTGCAAATTAGGGAGATCTTGAAACAGCCAAAAGTTACTGACTCCTTTTGTGTAGTTCTAAATGAACAGGGAAGCTTCAGTTTGCCTGGGCAATGAGTGATCTCTTGAATAAAGAATTCATTTTAGAAGCAACCCAAGGCCGTCATCAGAGACCTTCACAGCACAGAATCTGATGTCTCTTCATGAGCTAGGCCCCAGGTCCTTTATATGGATTCAATTACAAAATGCAGTCTTTAAGTCTGATTAATTTACAGTTTCTCAAGCAACCTCTGCAATGTCAGATATGTTCCTTCCTGTGAAGGTGGTGTCAAGTGCATGAGATGTATCTCCTGTGTTAGAAAATCAGTCTGACTCAGGCTCAGTCTTTGGTGACTGTTCAAGCTATCATTTGAAAATCACTTCCTTTGGTATCAAAAGCAAAATATTTTCTGATTTGATTTGGACTAATGGCTACTAACAAACAACACTTCTGAGAGTTCAAGGCTACTTAAATCAAAAGATGTGTGCCCTACAAAAAATTTACCTTTTTACTTCCACAGGAGTGTCAGTCTGAAAATTTCAGCTAGTTGGAAGAACTTCAGTGAAGGGAATCCTGTTTCTAGTTCATTTTGTAACTATAGTATATATGGTCCTTGACTGAAAAATAATGGTGAAATCTGAACAAATACTTGTGTTCCAAAATTATGGGTGAAAAATCCATGGGGCAAATCAGATGCCCAGCACCTTTCCAAATGGATAGTCTAACGAAATATACATATTTTATCATCTCCAGGAAAACCATAATTCAATGGGGCAGAACTGCACAATGTTTTACAGGATTCTTTAGATGGAATAAATACATCATTATCGCCTATATTTATTATTGCCCAGGGGTGAGATAAAGATTTGGCAGATCAGAACATACAAAATGAGGTACAGGCTGGTAAAGCTGCAGAAATGAGAAATTTCTAGAGAAATGAGGACTGTGTGGTCACATATAACATTCCCTTGCTCACCCATCTGATGAAACTCAGTTAGGATATCACTGGTGGGTACGCTGTTTCAGAGTGAGGAACTGGGAAATAATGATGCTTTGCAAGTGCTAGATAAGCCAGGTAGTTGGGTCTGAGTAGACAGAAGAAGGGATAAGAGGCAATGGCTCAAAGAGGCAAGAGAACTTGGAGGTAGGATCTGATTAGGGCATCTGTCTTCTGCTAGAGTTTCTGAAAGAGAGAGCATGCACTGGTGTGGTGCCCAGGCACTGCATGCCGTCCAAGGGCAAGGACTGATGCATGGAGGAGGGACTATTCTGGGAAAGTACCTCAGGGTTTGCCCACTCCGGACAAACTTCATCTTCCCAGGCAAGCTATGTTGTTGACAAGAGCACTGTATCATCAGAACAGTTACTGGCAAGGAGAGGCCATTTTCAACATGATAGTGAGTCCTGTCTGAGGATGGGTTGGCCAGGTTGGAAGAGGGCTCAGACCGAAGTACAGTGGTTACCATTAAGAAGCCTTCGTTTACCTGGCATTATTACACAGTTATGTCCTGTTCAAGAATCACCTCTGCTTTTCCTTCATGTTGTCAATGGATTTTTAACATGGAGCTTCTGAGACCCTGTTCAGTACAAGACAGGTTTTGGACTGGACAGACTTATGGAGATGGAAGATGCGGTGGTGGAATGGAAACGGTCACCTCATCTTACAATTCTCATGTAGCCTCTGGAAGTCTGTACACAGGTCAGCATTACACTAAGACTTCTTAGAGCACCATTCCTCTTGCACTGCAATGTTTCAGTTCATGCTTTTGGGTGCTCCAATAATAAAACAAATACTCCTAATTAGCATAAAGCTCTGGTTCTCACAGAAACGAAGTCCTACCTCAGTAGAATCTACAAGGCCTACATTTTTGTCACCCTTAATCTATATTTTTATGGTCTTATTTAACATCTAGTTGATAGCACCCAGTAGATTGAAAAGCATGATTCTCCACCCCGTTTTAAATAAAAGCGAAAAAGAGAGATTAACGTACCGATAGAGATGACTTCTCATCAGTCATCGATTTTACAAAGGCTAAAGCTTCTGGAGTTGCAGACCTGATATTGTCGACTCTTCCCTCTTCAAATCGGCGTATGGAAGCACTTTCATAGGTCGGAACAAGTCTCTTGTGGCATCTGAGAGAATGAAATATGAAAATAAGAAAATAATTGCTTCAGGGAATCACAAAGGCAAAAAGAAAAATAGGCTCAGTAGGTTTTATTTTTACAAGGTTGATTTTATTTTTGTTTAGTATTTCATTTTAATGTTCATAGAATGATATAAGAAATTTCCAAAAGATGGATACCATGGCCCTTTTCATACAAACAGCTGTGTACAGTTGAATATATTTTAGTTATGGAATGGTAGTAAAAAATTACTTGATGTGTGGATACAAGGCTAATAAAACTAGAATTTACTGAAATATCTCAAGGACTGATACGAGTGCCACATGATAAAATAATTGTGTGATTAATCATTTATGCACAAAACTGAATCATGTTTTATTTAAAACCAGAAAGAAAAATGCATTGAATGTTGTATGTGTATGTCACAGAAAATTAAAAGAGGAATAGAATGCTGTTTCAGATTTAGAGCCAAAGGTGAAAACCCAGATTACAAGCGGAACTGTACATGGAAATTGGCACGTTACCATCTGTTTACAATCCTTTGTCTGCTGCTTTTGCAACCAGTTACCTTACTGGTATCCTCATTATTTTGGCTTGTCCGCACGACAGTTGAATTGGGGTCGTCATAATAGCTCACTTGTTCCCTTACCCGTCTGCAGCACAATTGACATTTGTAGTCGAGAGGGAACCCACTGTGCTGTCATAACCAAGCTATGGACAGTCAATTATTGCCCATATTGGATTTCATCTAACAAAGTGGGTGAAATAAGCTTGGCATCTGGTCATGTGCAAGACCACTCCAGGATTTAATTTGATAAGTTTAGGAATTGTTGGTGTAACTATAAGAAACCCCACAACTGGTCACTACCGTGGGATATTAATTGTCCCAGGTCCCTAAGAGAGCCTGTGACAATGGGAATGCTGTGGAGATTAGTAGAGTAAAAAGAGCAAGCAATGTCAACTCTAAGTGTCAAAAGCCTGGGGTGCCCAGTGTGCCCGTGGGAAAGCCAACAACAGCTTATGTCAGCAGTACAGGGGGTAGCAGTAGTTACCACCCTGCAGTGGCGCTCCAACCCTATATGCCGGTGAGATACCTTCAGAAGGTCTCTGTTGTTCCCTGTGGCTGGGGAACTGAGGGCATTATGGCGGGGTGTGCAGTGTGCATCGTGGGTGTTCTCTCTGAGCTGCACTCCATACCGGCAGATGCCATGCTCACGCAAGTCCTTACTGCACAGGGGAGTTGCTTTCCACCAGCGGTTTGGGGCTTCTCCTTCTGTTGGCCACTTCTGGTGCCATGACCGGGGTGGGCTCCCACCGTGCCCACCCTCTTCCCTGCCCCCCCACACTGAAAGTGAAAGGGAGGTTGTGTGGGACAGGGAGAGGAAGGGGTGGGTGAGAGGGCAGGCAAAACGAAATAGAGTGAGAATGAGAGAGACAGAGAGTGAATGGGGGAATATGAGTGGTGGAGAGGCGGTGGTAATGAATGGAGGGCATGGGGTGTATGACGGGAGAAGGAATAGTAGAATAAGATGGAAAGGTGAGGGCATGGGAGGGGAATAGATTGTGCTCATGGGTTTTAACTGTGACTCAGTCATGGATTCCTTACACAGAAAAATAAAACAGAAGTGATCTTGGTATGCAGTACACACACCCTCTGGGCCCAAACCCCATATAGGAAGGGGAGCAGCAGCTGAGTCTACTATTTCTGCTATGGGCTGTATCATTTTACTCATGTATTAGCAGCTGCAGCCTGCCTATGCCTATTTAGACAGGTGGTACTCTTGACCCCGGACTTCCTTTAGGCTAAGAGTCTACTCAGTCATGTGCTTACTCATGTCAAGCTTTTGGGTGAAGTGATTACACACCATTATTAGAGAAGCTCAGAATGGGAGTTCTTTTCATGATGTTTTACATGCTGAATCTGAGCTACAACTTGGATTATAATAGCCAGACAAGAGGCGGTGACCATTCTCTGATTTATCCGTGAATGAGAATTTGCTTCTCTTCAGCTTCTTAAGCTGTAGGCTTTGTCACTTTGCAGTAATTGTGGCTGTTTTGCTTACTTGTCTAGCTGATTTAAATAGTTCGATTATAGTTGTAAAACATACCACATGGGGGGGTGCTACATGTCAGAACAACGTGACGGCTATTGTGCGTTTCCACCCTGCATTTTAAGGACCCCATCCAGCAGCCTGAACTCCCTTGGATACCAGTGGGAGTTTGTCTGGGTGCAGGTCAGAGCCCTTTGTTTACTGATGAATCTGTGTTCACAAGATATTACTTCCATGATTTGATTAACATACCTGTAAAATGCCAGCTGAAGTGCTACTTGAATGTAGGCATCTGGGCTAGTCTTTTGTTTCTTGATAAACTCTTTTCCATAGTTTTCAAATTTGTAAGCAATAAAATCTAGATTGTTCACTATCCTAGAAAACAAGCAGTGGCATTTGTTGTAAAGGAAAACGCAAGATTTCTATGTAACATTTTGGTTTGCAAGCAATATTTAGAAAATATTTTTCCTGTGTACTGTTCACTACATATCTCAACTAGCACCTATTTTGTACACAGTTTCAGGCTAATATCTGGTACTTGGCAACCAGTAAATTGTTCTCAAATAACAATTTCTAATCAAGAACTATTTAACATACAAATTTAATCTTCAGCACTGCTTATCAGCTGTGAGACTCATGTCGTTGTGTTCATTTGAGTTAAACACTTTTTTCCAGTGATTCTACTCCTGAAGGCTAAACATGTTCTTCTTCCTTATTCTAGATTACATGTCTGTGAAGCACCCATATTTAAATAATGGCTAGATTAAAAGTCTAATGCAGGCCCTGATTTTATTATGGATTCCCATTTTAAAAAATGCCACCTTTTTGTTTATTTAGAAATAAAACAAAACAAACATTTGTTTTTAGTATCAGGTATGATCTAATACCTCTTGTGTTAGATCTTAGCTTTTAAACACTTGGTTACCACAGTGTTGCCTTATCTAATGGGATCATAATAGGCAAAGATTTAAAATTGGCCATGTGTATATTATGTTAATTTTCTGGTGAAAATTAGACAATAAGCTTGAATCTTTCAAAAAACATTTTGTCTTTCCAAGTCATGGAGAAAAATTCCATGCATATCCGTTGTGATCTAGAAAATCCAGCTCCAAAGAACTGGCCTTTGTAGTAGCAGTATAGATACAAGCAAATTAAATGCTTGAATTCAAATTGTCTATTCAAACCAGGTGTTTACAATTCCCCTGAATACGTTTGCTCCACAGGCTTGGCTATGCTTTGGTCATATCAAACCATATGCCTGTAAAAATAGAGGGTACTGTTTGCATTTTATGTAAATAATGAATGCTGTATCAAATTTATTTCCAGTGGTATTTGTAGTTATCATTAACTTCTCCTATATTTACATGAAAGGAGTGTAATGATAGTGCATTTCCTGAGTGCATTGTATTAACCCTACAGCCTGAAAGGCCTGATCCTGTGAGGAATGGAACACCTTCAGCTTTCATGGGAACTGAGGGTGATCAGCACTGGGTGGGATCTGGCCCTATAATAAATTCGTTGTTTGTCAGATGGCTCACAACTTGAAGCAGTTGTTCAGAAAAGGAGAGGAATCTGCAGTACCTTTGAAGTTTTTCTGCTGACAATGCTAAGTGTCCCTGAATTTCTGGAGAACATTTCCATCTCAGTCTCCTTGGAATAGGAAGTTCACTCACTGAATCAGCTCTGACTAATTTCTTAGCATTTTCCTTCCTGTAAATGTTAGAGAAAAAACATTAGGAACATAGTAACAACCTATTGCTTATGAATGGTGTTACAGCAGTTTTCTTGGTAAATAATTAGCTCCTGACATGTTGGACAAACCAGAGTGAGCTCTGATTTTATGGATATTCTCTTTTGCTGGGAAAAACATAAATGCAGTTGGCCTAATTCTGATGTCACTTATACACTGTAAATAAAGTGTAACTCCAAAGAGCCAATCCATTTGGGTAGTCTTTAGACCCATGGTTTTTATTTGGGTTAATCTCTGCTTGTTGGGACAAAGCCTAGTCCCAACCAACATCAAGGCAACTAAGATTTGGTCCGTTAAACAAACGTGGAGAAAAATGAAAGTCCTGAATTGTTTCAATGCTTTATAATATGCAAACTGATATTCCAGTTATAAAAGATCATAACCCAGAATGTGAAGTTGTTCCCCTCCCACTCCCCACAGAACATGACTTCACTGTGTGTTTCAAAATAGGGTTGAAGTGGGGCTAAAGCCACAGGAGTGAATTTTATTCTGAAAGAGGATCCCAGGATGTTTAGAGCAGATACTATATATTTTCTTTTCAGGCACATTCTTTTCTTTTAACATTTAGGAGGCTAAATGAATACATTTGAGCAGAAAACCACCTGGGTGCTGTCCTGCTATGTTAATTATGAGAGGACTCACATGTGCTTGAGCAAATGTTCGGTGCACTGTACCAGGACGATCCCATCAAAAGGGGAGTGTTCGCACACAGTACCACAGACTCCATCTCTTCCCACAACAAACTACCAAGGGAAATGCCATGGCATAAATAACAAGCATAGGATAATGTACTGAATGTGCTGTGCTTTTGATAAGAAAATAGCAGCAGGACATTGTGATTTCTTTATTGTGTTATTTGCACACATCTGGAATCTAAAGGTCCACAAGAGTTGGGAGAGCTTTAGCTTTACAGTGAAAAACTTGGAAAGAAGAGGAAATATCGACTGCTCTCATCCTTTTTCTTGTTCTAGATTTCCTAATTTAACCTTTTTCTTTCATTTAGTCTGGTATAAAGATATTTTGGGAATGTAGAGGAGATATGTCTCCTCAGCTGCATGGGTAAAGAGCAGCATTCTGTGTTATGCAAGTGATTATGCATTAAAAAGGGCACACAATAAATACACTGCAATGCCTCCTATTCCCCAAGTAGGTCAATGGTCTTGCCTTCCCTATCTGTTTTCTCTCATGGGCAGGAAGCCAGTCTGGTTTTAGTGCCAGTCCTTCCCAGCCTATAGCTTGACATGCTGCTATGACATCCCCTTCTTATTCTGCTGATTCCCAATCTGAATATCCTGCCTTTGCTCGTGGTCTATGCCTGATACTCTAAAGGAAATGAAAACCAACTGTAGTGTGCTTGGCCCATTGTGGTATCCAGATGGGGTATCCATCCTGACCCCTGTGGTGATCAGCCCTGACACATGAGACTTGAGTATGCTATCTTTAGTGTGTATCAGAGCAATTACATGTCAGAGTACAGTAAGATTTTACCTGCATGGGTTTGTCATACCAGCGATTGGCACCATTTTTATCATAGCCTCCCCCATGGAGAAGTTGCAAAGCCATATTTGTGTCATTGATTTCTACCCCACTTAGGCCATCCAAACACACCAGGCATATACATCGTTCAATCATATCCAGGGAGTCTCGGTTAGTAGAGTCTGTGGATAAAACATTGAAACGTTTACAACTGCTTCTTATTCTTTGGAATACTGTAACACCCAGAGCGCCCCATAGAATGAGGTGGTGTGCAAACACAGATCACAATCCTGCAGTGAGCACCAGGCAGAAGGGCTTCTCTGTCCTGCAAAATCCTATTGCCATCAGAGCTCACTGAAGAATGAAGATTAACGAGTAGGACAATCCCTGCTTCAAAGCAATCAATCTTTTGTGTTAGTTTTGCAATATAACTATCTTTCTTTTACAGTATTTCTATAGTATCAGCCTCCAAAAATTACCCACCTTACCATAGCACATGGGGCAAAATCAGGCCTTTGGTTTTTCTGAAGTAACCATGTAAGAAATTTGGTCCACTTCACTTTTCATCACATCATATTTGGGCAGTAAAATGCCATCTGTTAGGTTTACTCCCATCACCTGCTTTTCATAAGAAATATTTAGTCCCTACTAATACATATTGCATGAATTCCCATTTTTGCGCTTCTTCACTCCAAGTCTCGTGTGTAATAAAAGACTGAGATTTTGCTTGATAAAAGTTCCAGAAGAGACACGTGCACCTAGATTTTTACCAAAGCAGGTGCGACCCTGGAGGTGTTGCTTGACAAACATTCCATGATGAAACATTCCATGATGAATGATGAAACATTCCATGATGAAACATTCCATGATGAAACCTCTTCAGCATCATCCCTTTCCATTGTATTGTTTTCACCGTAAAAATCCTTTTGGAACAAACAAACATTTATTTCTTCTCTCATTTAGCCTGAAAATTCTCAACTTAGGAGTGCTGAAGAAAATCTGTCTAATGAGTAAACTCACAATTTCATGTAAAGGAAAAAAAAGAAGAAAAAGAAAGGTCTCCAACTTTGCCAGCTTTTTGTCAGAAGGTAAGTTCCTTGAAGTCAATGAAGAAGATAACACCACAATAGCACACTAAGCTGCTCTCAGATCATTGTCTAGAGGACAGTAAACTGAACGGGTGCTTGAGAGACCTGGGGTCTAGTCCCAGTTCTGCTACTGCGCTAGTCGTCACTGCCCTGTGCCTCTACTCATCCCCTTTGAGGTCTACTGATTAAAAAATGCCATATAAGAGCTAGAAATTATTGTAATTAGAAAACAGTAAAAATAGAAAGTTAAGATTGTGGGGTTGTCATAAATACTTTATTGTGTCATCCGCACTTCGCTTCTCCTCCATCCCTTTCTGTCACTGACACTCTTTGATCAAAATGCACCTATTTTGGGTTCCAGTCCATGCTTCTCTCCCCATCCTGTCTTCCCCTCTCTCCTAAAGCTGATGTGTATATAATTTTTTAATGATTGGGCTTGTGCTCCCGTTTTTGTCTTTGTGAGGGATAAAGGCATGAATGGTTTGTTTACATTACTAATATTTCTGAGTTAAAAGCTGTACAGAAAAAAATAAAGTCTGAACTTCCCTGTGCATTGGCTTTAAAGCTACCGAGGCATTTTTTTTTATACGAGTAGGTCTTGTTCCACTGTCCTTACCTATGCATCTCTTCTTTCCCCAGTACATGCCATTCTGAGGTGTCCTGAGATGGCTATATTTCACTGGTGCAATGTGTGCATTATTAAGTCCCATTAGCATTCTTTAGGATGGAAGATGGTATGTAAATGATTAATGTTGTTTGTATACAGAAGCCTCCTAATACTATGGAAGCAAAAACTGGTTGGATAGTGAATTACAAAACTACCATCCATGTTTCCTTACTCTTTGTTCAATGTTTTACTTATGTTATCTCACAGGCTTACACATTTTATTACAGCTGCTGCCTACCATCAGTGGCTTTCTCCCTGACATGTGGATTCAGGGCTGCGATAGCCTAGTGAATAAAATGAGACTCTCGTGCTAGAAACAGGAAAGCAATGGGAAAATGCTCTTACAAATGAACCAGAACCTGTTCAGAGAGCCAATCAGTCAAACACTGACAAGTTTATCATGTAAGCAGAAAATGAACTGAACAAGAACTCATGTACCATGACTTGGGATGGGGAAAAATTCTAGAAGGAATGAAAACAAGGGGCTAGCAGAGAACAAAAACTGCATGAACATTTTTTCTTTTTACCCCCTCATCTAACGCACAAAATTGCATTTAATGTGTAAATCAATCTTCCTAGAAGAACTATTTTTTTTAATAGGAAAAGAAGGGAAGGGAGTCATACGGGCCAAATTTAGATACTGTAGATGAGACTGCAACTCTAAAGACTTTAGTAGATTTGCACTTTCTCGTACCAGATTGAAATTTAGACCTCTGGATTGGATTAGCTTTGCAGTATGAACTCACAGTTAATAACTGTGTGTGTTTAACAACGGTTACTGGTGTCAAAGTATGACACTCTATAGCTCCTTTGCACCCTCACCCTCTTGAAAACCAATTCTTTCTTGTCTGTCTGTGTAACCATACTTGCATGGGCCCCATTCCTCACCATCTCAAATGTGTTGATTCTCACAATACCCCCTTCCCAGTGTAGAAAACCCATTCCTTCTGCACCACTCCTTCTCCCCCCAGTGAAGAACTGTCACCTACTGACTCTTTCAGTCTGTCCCATCTGCCATTGTAGACCATCACCTTGGCCTAGATGAGTTGCCATTACCAGCAACATTTCATCACACGTTAAGAAAGAATGTTTATAATAATTGAAAACTCTAGTACATTTTAGGCTGATCTATTGCATTAAGTATTTCTATTATTTCATTTTTAATTTTGATTTAAAGCCACTTTGCTGATTGTCTTTTCTTAGGTATCACAAATTGATGTAAATCTCTATGGTATGTGAGTTGATCTTAAGGTAGTTTCCATTCTGTGCTGTTCTGTTCCATTCTCATATTACATCCATCACAATGAACTGTTGAATTCTTTTTTCCAGTGTATTTCTTTTAATTATGCTTGGTGTTTGTCAATGAAGTTTATGCCCTTCACCAATACACAGCTACAGTCCTTGTGCTCTAAATTATTTGCTATTTATGTGAGTTCATATCATTCAAAGCAATCTCTTTGGAAATAATTGTGTCGGTGTTTCCAGAGATCTCGCTGGTAAATAGCCAGAAAACACTGGAGTGTAGTAGTTCTGTTGTTTTTTCTTTTTTGCCCACTCTTGTGTTTTTAGAGCAAGTCTTGCAGTATGGTTAGGGTACTAGGCAGTGTTTAATTTGTAATGAAAGAGGCACAAGGCTCAAGCAATTTTTTTTTATGTTCATAACTGATGCAGCAACCAGAGGTGCCAGGGCTATGAACTGCCAAGCTTAGAGGTGCTGGTACTAGGCTAGGGCTTGAAAGACCTCGGTTCAATTCCCTGCTCTGTCACAGACTTCCGCTGTGGACTTGGGCAAGTCACGTAGCCTTTCTATGCCTGAGTTCCCCAATTGTAAAAATGTTTCCCATGCCTCAGTTTTCCATCTATAGCAATGACGTATCACATTAGTAGCCCTTCCCTACTTCACAGGGGTGTTGTGAGGATAAATGCATTAATGATTGTCATGTGCTTTCAGATGAAAAGCTCTAAAAAAGTGTTACGTATTAATATATTATTACTTAGAGGAACAGTACTTGGAAACAGATAATTAGCTGACAATCTCAGCTTCATTTAAAAAAAGGTTCTGCCCTCTTGGTTGCAGAGAAGAACTTGAAAAAGTGGTAGCATATAACCTACAGTCTCAGAAACCAGAAGGCAAAGAATTATTTTTTAAAACATTTCATGATTTTTTTAAGGCTGGCATGTTTTTGTGGCTTTTTTTTTAATGCTTGGGGTTGGCAGTACTATGTTTCTGTTATTTTCCAGAAAATTGGACTAATTGCTTTTAAAATAACCAAGTCAGAGGAAGTGATACTGGCTCTTTCTGCAAACGTTTAGAGCGGTGGTTCCCAAACTTGTCTCTGCCATGGCACACCTTGATCCCTTTTAATTATTTTGAGGCACACCACCATATAGTCTCCAAATGAACTCATGGATATTCATGAGCCAACTCAGAACTCAAGTAGTTTTTCAAGAAATTCCGTGGCACACCTGCTCAGCCCGGACGGCACACGGGAAACACTGGTTTAGAGCAACTCAGCTGACTGATGTTTCTTTCCTCTTTTGCTAAAATTCACTAATTCAGTAGCTATGTTTTTTTAATTCAACTATTAATCTTTGTCCCTTCAATTCTTTTTCTACCATAACATCAGTACGGCTATGGATCTCCTTCCACTAATGTAAATAAAAGTGCGTGATGTTCATAGTCAAATCTGAAGCATATTTTAATGCGATTATATCTCAACATCTGCTTTGACTCACCTGGATGAAGGGTGTTTCCTGAAAGTCTAGCTGAACTTCAACAGCATAAGAGTGCCATGGCCATATTGATATTTTATTTGGTTTTAGAACATTGAAATCTATGAGACTGACGCACTCAGATAATTGGTGTTGGGATAGAAAACTTTTCATGTCAAGGTTACTGATATGAATGTGGTATGGGTTGGTAGCTTGGGGATATGAGAAAGTTATTGTCATATCTTATGTTGCCTCTGATCTGTGGACTTCAGTTTCCAATGCTGTGACTCTGCTATCCTTTGTAAACACTAGATAAACTTTTTTTTTAATTAGAAGCACACTCTGATCTATTTGCTTTGAGTAGGGAGCAATGAGAGGTCATGAAATATGTGTACTTATATCCCTTGCATACCTGCAGGAGTAAAATGTGTATTTCCTTCTAGCACAGGCTCAACATATATGGCAAGTAGAAACTCAAGCAGACCATTTGCAAAGTAGAATGAAAACTGGATTTAAAGAAACTATGGAAACAGAAGGAAAAAAGTAGCAATTTTTAAAGAAAATGTTTTCTTTCTATGAGATCATATAAATTGTCCACCATTTTATTATAGGTAAACTTATATTCCCAGATGTTCTGACATTTTGCTAAATGCCTAAATGAAAGCCCATGGAAGCCAACGAGATTTCAGTGGGCTGTAAATCAAATCCTTAATTACAATTTTTCCATCTAAAGAGTGCTTAGCATCTTTTGTCTCAGCAGAGGGGCTCTTATAATTTTGAAATGATGCCTGCACTTTGTGTTTTGATGGCACAGAAACCATTACACACACAGAAACAGAGTCTGGTTTTGCTCATGTACATTCTAGCACTCAGCTGTGATGGTGAGGTGATGGAAACCTCTGAGGTCTGAAGCCTTCTTTCAGAATCTGGCCTTTAAATAATATGTACTATATTCACTCTTTTCCACCTAGATGCCCTGTATGTCAGCTTACGTGGCCTCTCTGTCCCTGCTTGTCTCTAGACCAGAGAATTTTCTTAGAAATTCACGGGAGTTTCTGCGTTTACATAGTGATTATTTACACATCAAGAAAACTTTTGCTCACTGCCCATGAATTTGGAGGAGTGGAGCTCACAGAGTGAAAGAGAGTGCTGCAAACAAGACTCAACAGTGAAGGCAACTAAACACTTAGCCAAAAGTTTGAGCCATTGAGTAAACGATATTTGCAGTCTTTAAAGGAAAATCAGAATAGCCAAGAATTGAATCAGAGCCAAGAATATTAGTTCTTTGGGCATTCCAGTAAACTGCACATTTCCCACCCAGTAGGGTTTGCAGAAGATGACATTCCTAAACACAAGTGAATTTTAGTGCAGGAGAATGGTATGAAATTGGCACTTCCTGGATACGGACATTCTCTGTCCATAGAACAGATGCCGCTGCTGTAACAGACAGTAGGCTGCATGGTGCTGCAGAGACAACTTTCTTACAAAGGTAATGTTCCTTGGGATCCTAAGTGGATGAAAACACAGTGAGTCAGACCCTTAGCTGTTGAAAATTGGCTTAATTTCCTTTGAAATCAATGGAGTTACAGTGATCACACCAGATGACGATCTGGTTGAATGTGAAGCAAACACTAAATTCTTCAATAATGTTGATTTTAAGAAAGAGAGAATTTTCCCATCTATATTTAACAACGTAATTTATAGGTGGAAGGTCTCCAGAAATTCATTATTTCTATACTGTGCATTCCTATAGAAAAGTTAATGCTTAAATTAATTTTTCTTGTTTAGTTGCAAAGAGGATTGGGGGTAGGTGGGTTGTGTGAAAACCCATTATCAGTAATTTGCAGAGGAAAATGGGCATCCTCCTCTGGGAAAATATTTTGAAATGATATTCTGTTTGGAAAACTCTGGTGCATTTCTAAAGTACAAATAATATTCTTCCTAGTAACTGAGCCAGAGTTAAAGGGATGATTTAGCATTTTTCAGAGAGAAAGATGAACTCCAACATGGTCCAGAGAGAAAGATAAATAGGAAAATTTCCCTCACCTGGCTTCAGTTTGAACACTGTGTAAAACATAACGTGCTAGAATAGCCAACACTTGTGAAAGCCTCTGAAGATGCATTGTACTCATCATCACCGTTTGATTATGAAGAAACAGACAAATCACAAAATCCGATGGAATGTTCAAAATTGATTGGATGGAAGACAAAGCATGGGATGACATTTATCTATATGGCATCGCCTCTGAAGTTACACAGCTGAAGGCTCAAAATCATACTTTCTGTTCCACTGTATGATGATACATCTGAATGCTTACAAGAATTGAGCTTCCTCCTGCTAGAGGAATTCAACAGCTGGGCTGAGATTTTAGCCATCTATTTGCCTTAAGGATCACCATCCATCAAGGACAAGTGAGGATGAGGATGCGGATGAGGAGGATGAAGAAGAGAAGGTTGGGGTTGCTGCTTCTAACCTTTCATGAGGATTGTCCTGGCCTCTGCCCACTCGGTTCTTCCATCAGATGTCAGTAGACCAATTGGAGGCAGCCTCTCTTCTTCGTTCTCTGCCATTTTGACTATCTTTCTTAACTGAGTGAACAGATCCCCTTCACTGAGACGGCGGAAATTAATGACAACATCCAAAACAAAGAACTGCAGGGAAATGATAAAAGTCAGAAAGGTCACAGACAGATTATACTGACCTCTGTAAGAAAACATCTTGCTGAATTTGGGATGGCCTGGAGAGATGCTGCAGCTCTGCACAGTGAGAATTACATGGCTGAGGGAAGTGGAGTGGTAAATCTTTGTGACCTGATACTGTCGCCTGTTTGGGTTTGATACCAAATGTAACTCCCAAGACCTCAGTGGAGTTGCTCCTCATTTACACTAGAGTGAGAGCAGAATAAGGCTTACTTTGTTTGATTAAGATTTAAAACACAGGAGGAATTAAAACCAGGAAATGTTAATGATTTCCACGATCCCAGCTCTTTTAAAAAAGCACAGGGATATGTGATACTGTTAAATGTGGAACTCTCAGACCTTTTTATAACCCTTCATTATGTGCTGAGGTGTGCTGCTTGCTATCTAAAGTTTTGCCTTCATTCCAAAGCTGACGAGTAGAAATAAGTAAACTGCAGAAGATTCAGAGACATGTTGTGGATGGATAAGCAGCCAGGATTCTGGATGCTTTTCCAGATTCATCCAAATCACCTTGATAGAGAAACTGACAAGGTCAGATTAAGACCAGCTGCGACCTAGTTCTACCAAAACTTCTCCTCCTGCCAAAAACAACAACCAACCAACCAACAACAAAAAACACCACACCACAAAAAAGACTTCCTAGATTCTTTCCACCTGATTCCTCACTCTTTGGTCATCCTTCTTCAGCTCCCACAAATAGACTTTCCCTGCTAGTTCATTCCCTATAGACATGTTATGATGGGGTGTCCACCCCACAAAGGATTAGAAAGGGTTTAGGAGGTCAGATAGACCAATTAGCTGCCCAGGTTTCACCAGGAAGAGGAGCCAGGGAGGGATTAAATGAGGTTTAGCTGGGCAGGAATATATAAAACCCAGGAGCTGAGAGCTGGAGGGGGCTGCTAGGAAAGCTGTTGGAAGGCAGGCAGCAGTCACTCCCCGGGAAGAGGGAATTGGTTTGGAACTGGTACTCCCAGATAAGGGGGAGGAACCAGGAAGAGTAGGAAGCAGTCCAGGGAAGGAGCAATGAGGGCTGAGAGAGGGTAGAGCCCAGAACAACTGGGATGAGGATCAGTTGAGAGTCCCTAGACTGGAACCTGAAGTAAGGGAGGGCCTGGGTTCCCCTACTGGCCACTTGAGAAGTGGCATCATCAGGGCAGCACAGGAGAAGACAGCCTGGGACTGTTTGCATAGAAGGACTTTGGATAACTCCAGGTGGGAGAAGCACGGATGGTGACCCAGCTGAAGGACTGGGTCATGAAGAGGATGCTGCAGTTCCTGGAGTGAGTTGGGCCTGCGGGGTGTGAGGACAATGGGAGAGGCACCATCTGGAGTGGGCATACCAATTGGCAGAGCTAATTCCCAGGACATCCAGCAGTCAGCTCCATTGCGGTGAGTGGAGCCCGTAACACGTCATTCCTTACTCTTCTCACCACCCACAGGTTTCTTAATCCTCTGCCCTCCCATTATTACTCTTCACTGGCTCATTGCTCTGTTAAGCCCCACACAGGCTGACAAGCAGGGATTCCAGGGACGCTGCCTTAATCCAGCCAGGAAACGTCATGAGTACAGAATTGCTCATGACATCGCCAACAAATCGGTTTTCCCTCCCGATTCAGAAAGACAAAACAAATTTCAAAATGTCAGAATTTCCTGTGGAACAGAAATCCGATTTTCTGACCAGCTCTGCTCTTTACAATACAATTAAAAGCAAAACATTTGCCTTTGGAACACACCATAACTTACTAAATGCAAGGGATTTGGAAACAAAATTCTGTATGGGAGGGGTACTGTACAAGGTCTAGTCTCCCCACACCCTCACTTAAACATACAGGCTGAACGCTGCGCTATATGCCAATATACCCAATATAGTTTTAAGGGTCAAAATATAAATGTTTCAGCAAATGCACTTCACATATATTTGTTTACCCCGTGATGTTGCTTCCCTGCTTGATAAATATTTTTATTTACATAGGAACCAAATTAACATTTTCCCCAGCCCCACACTTCTTCTCTCTGCAGCGGTGTACTCAGAATGAAAGCTGGGCTACAAAAGGGAAAAGGACAGTGGGAGCTTCTTGTTAAAAGGTTGGTAGCACATCACTGATAAGAACTGAGTAGGGGCGTCAGGACTGATTCCAGCGCCATTATCTATTGTACATTCATTGAGTTCTTCGACCAATGATCGTATTACATGGTTATCAAGCAAATTTATCCATACCAGATTGCTGAAGGAACAAGGAAAAGGTCTCAAACCTAATGCCTACTCACCTGATTGTTACAAGCAACAACAATATGCTCTGGTTCTGGCATTATGCTGCTTTTCTGGGCCACCAGAGTATCTTTAGTCTGGCCTGGAAGACGATAGGAAGAGAAGAGTCCATAGTATTGCTTCATACAGAGAGGATGACCAGACAGCTGTCCACGACCAAAATCAACAGGTATAGCATGGCTGGAGAGAGAGAGGAGAGAAACAGAGCCAGAGAAAAGTAGAAAGAGAGGCAGAAAGAAAGAAATCTAATATTTCCTTTGTTCTGTTACAGTTAGATTAAGTACAATACAAATGGAATAATAAAAACAAGATTACAGTGTAAGGAAATAGATTAATTCCCATACCCACGTTAAATACATCACTCCTGGCAGATTCATGCATATTCATTAAGCAATTGCATTTGCATTCAATGAATATGTGTTTGGAGATTCAAACAATAGCAGGGCATGCAAATCAGTGACTACAACATATATTCATCATCTCTGGATATACAGTATACTTGCATTTTTCATCATCCAGTGTAAATTCTTTACATATGTAGTCCCTGCCTTTCCAAAAGATTGTCTGTCTTCCTCCAAGAATTCTGGGGTAGGAGTAGGGAGCCTGCTTAAAGGGACCCTCAAAACTCTATAGGGTGAATGAAATTCAGCTGAACATCTGAAGCTGACATGCACCGTAGAAGGCAATGTGTGGTTTCTGCTGGAAGCCCAGGTCAGAGTAGTTTAGAATGCCTAAGAGAAATCTCTCCATCTCTGGAAATCAGTAGAATGTGAAGGATGGAGGGGAATCATCTGGACTGTGAGGGGTCAACGTAACTCTGCCAAACAACTCTGCTATGGTCCTTAGTGTGACGCAGGGGAAGTAAATGCTGAAATTTAGCAGTTGTATCCTTTTTTTATTGCTAGGGGTCTGACAGCAATACTCACTAAAGTCTATCTTTAGTGACCAGGACAAAATCTGGTTACTTTGCCATGGAATATTTGTTTTTCTTTTTTGGTTATGGATTGTAGGATGTTGTACTGGCAATGTAGTAGAAACTAATGTAGTTGTCGTTGTGGGGAAGGGCCACAGGGAAATTGCTGGTCTTATGGTAGCCTAGGAGAAAGTTGTCTAATTCCTAGGTCTGCCATAGAGTTCCTATGGTACTTACTTCCTTGGATAAGTCATATAGTCTCTCAGATCCTCATCTGTAAAATGGAGATAATACCTCCTTTCTTTCCACCCTGCACCTTTGTCTTGTCTATTTAGATTGTCAGGTGTTTGGGCCAGAGATAGTCTCTTTTGTGTTCTGATATAGTGCAAAGCCCAATGGAGTCCCAATCTCATTTGGGCCTATTTTTACAAAAATAGTAAATAATAACGATGATAAGATAAGAGAGTCTGAGATTATCATAATTTTAGGAAGGGGATATTATGCTATATTCTTCTGACAACAAAACTTGTAGTGACTTAGCAGATGTTAAGAAATGTTCTTGTGTTATGATATTTTGAATGTCTAAGTTATGTTTTGTTTGAAATGCTTTGCCCAGGCAACTGGGTTATTTACATAGCTAAAACTACATACTTTGGAAAGTTATTAACTGCTTTTTCATACAAGGTTTGTGCCTACTGTGCCTGCTGGTGTAGTGATCCGAAAGATACTAGGACTACAGTAACTATCCTAAGACAGTAACAGGGCAACAAGGGATATTGGAATGTTCATGATTATAATCAGGAAATATTTGTATTGGGACCCCAAAGGTTAGCAGCAGCTGTAAAACATCTTAAACAAGGGAGTAAATAATTATTAATGTGAGGCAAGGAATACTGAGACAAATCTTATTTAGAGCAAGGGAAACCAGGTCAAAATATTAAAGGTAAAATGTTACACCTTTGCTAAGCAATATGCATTCTTAGCTCATCACAGATGCATACCGTGCTGTCATTTAAAGGTGTGGTGAACTACATTAGTATGACAAAGTAGTTTATAACCTGTCAATATCTGTATTTTTAGATATGCAGATATGACCTACAGTTCCATAGTTTATCTTACACAAAAGCACATGTTCCTGAGTAACCAACGATGGTAAGTTTCTGAATGGTTTTAGACTTTGAAGGGAAAATCAAACAACTCCTTCCAATTTCTTTTTTCATAGTCAGTTCAGAGGTGGTGAGACCTCAGAGGTCTAAATATGGGCTTTGCCTTCTCCTGACCCAAATGAATGCTAGTCAGGATGCGTGACCAGGGGTCTTCCATTACTCCATGATTTATAATGTTCCCTTCCCCCACTGTGGTGCAGCGTGCTGTGCGTTGACTGTCTTCAGCATTCCACTCTTTGGGTGGATGCATTTCGGTGGTACCACTGGAATGTGGTTTGTGAAATTATTTAAAATGAATTCGGCTTTCTCTTCTGGGGTTCATTTTCTGGGTTGGGGTAGGGGACATCTCCTTAAAGTTAACCATGGAGGAAAGCAAATAACAGAAATATGGGAAATTGTAGATGTACTTGTGAAGGAGTTTACCATACTGAAGTTCTCAAATAATACATAGGGATGTCAGCAAACTTTGCTACCACAGTGCTATTCATTGATCTATGGGTGGAGAGGATGGACTCCTTAGCTTGGTCTGAAAGAGTCACATTAAACAGATTTTATCTTGTACTGTAGATTGTACTGTGCATCTGACGGATGACTAACATGAACTCTGAAGAATCCACATCAGACACCTTGTATTGTAGTAATAAAGAAGAAGCGTGTAAAATGTTGCCAAAACTACCATATCCAAATCATTTCAGTTCCTAACATTAGAGTGTTCCAATTACAAGTGAGTTTGGGCACCTCCCACCATTCCAAAGCAGAGCTTTTCATGTTTGTAGACAATCAGTGATTGTAGTTCCAAATACTTACACATCAAGTAAAGCTTTATAGCTGAGCACTCCTGAAATTAGGTTGGCAGCAAACCTGTAAGTAAAAAATAGAAATAGCTTCACTCTTGCCATGCAGCAGCATTGTGCCATTTCTGGAAGTTCAGCTGGAGACTGAGAAGGCCCATAAAGAGAAATTATTCTCTACAGTGTGAGAGACTCTGTCTCATGGCAAGAGCAGAAAAAACCCAACTCTGATTAATTTTAACATTTGTATACAGAGGAAGGATCAGTTGACTAGTGTGTGTTGTTGTTATGTATTTGTAGGCGTATAATGCCTAAGAGCCCTAGTCCTGGACCAGGGCCCCATTGTCATAGGCACTATACAAACACAGAAAAAACGACACCCCTGCCCCAAAAAGTTTACAGTCATGTGGTGATGATCCTTGCTTAACAAACACAATTATACTGGCTATCATAAAAGGATACTGGGAAGTAGTTGTTTAAGAATGGGAGGGGGTCTGCATGCTTGATAGGATTCTCAGCAATATAAATGCTTAAGTACAACCGGGTGTATTGAAGTATTTGCTGCCCTGAAATATAAATTCTTGCTCAATGGCTGTAGGGCAGGCACTATTATTTCCTCAGACGGCCCATTTGCTATGTTTCTGAATGGGATCCTCTATGCTAAAAGTGTTGGCTTGTTATAGGTCATGTGCATGAGAGAAATGCAAAACGTAGTTTCATAGAAAACAATGTGCACAGTGAATCTATTCAGTAACAAGAGGAAGCATGGTTATTATAATGTTTAGAGTAGGTTTTAAAAGAGACATGGTGCTCTGTCTATGCAAAATGTTAAAATAATACAGATCAGCTTTAAGGTTCTGGCTGGTTTTTAAAATTATAATAGCATAAATTCATATGCAATTTACTCAATAATGTGCTGCTGGAAAGTGCTAAAAGCAAAGAGGAAATCTGCAATATTTGAAAGTAGATTTGCTCTGAATTGCTGTTTAAAAGGGGGAAATGATTTGGCAAAGGTTGAGAATTGGAAATTTACTCTTTAAATAGCATCTGAGGATGTATATTGTGCACTTAGCTTGTATAAATGTTGTTTATGCTCTATGTTCTCACTTTTAAAAACAAAATTAGCCACCCTAATATCCATATAGGGAAATAGTCAACACAAAAATTGTTTCTTGGGAGGCTGTTGATTTTAGAAACAACAGGGCTCCAGAATTCATTGGTTATATGTGCAGCAGCAGGTGCAATCAGGAGTAATACAATTACTTTTTATATAAAGTAATTTTTGAAAACACTGTCTGTTAAAGGAACTTTTCTTTCCCTTGTCCCCACCCTGAGTTTTTATCCTTCAGTCAGCTCTGCTGTTGTACGTAGTCTCATTCTTCATGAGCCCTGCAAATGATTTTCTCCTGGCTCACGTTTTAATATTGTATTTCCTAGTTTTTTTTCTTTGAGCTTTGCAGCCGTCTTCTGCATTAATCTGTTATCCTGATCAATGACAACCAAGCACGCCCTCTTGTTTTAGAATGGACTTTACCATATTGTCAGAGGGTGTTGATTTCTCGATACTAGTCCTTGGTATCCCAGTTGTTTCCATTGCACTCTCAGGTTGTTTTGACACTAGTAAAGTTAGTGCCTACTTTCCAGCACTAGTGCAGCTTTTGGGTACATGATGGGAGATTGGGCAGTATGCTAACTTTTGGGTTTATATTTTTTCCTACTCATCAGTCCCCAATAGATGCTAAGCTGAGCATAAATGTTTTCCCTGCATAGCATAAAGACCTCAGATTAGGGTGGCTGACATGTTGGGCTCTGCTACAGCTTGGTGAGTTATAATTGTAGCATACTGGAGACTGTTCCACCCTCATTCGTTCAAACAAGCTAGTTGTCTGTTTCCCAGAGTAGCATTTTTACAGTGTTTTGGGATTTTTTTCAGAGGCAAAAGCTGTGGTCTTTAAAACGTTACCTCAGCTGATCATTCATATCCTTGAAATGTTGGCGAGTGAAGATAATTGCAGGGCTGGAATTGACCGGAAGAGCCAACCGGTTGTTGAGGTACATGTCATCCAACCAGTACTTAAACACCTAAAGGAAGGGGACAAAACATCATACAGCCAACTAAAATAAGCAATGTGTGCGTCTGTGTGGGTGGAGGTGCTCAGTGGCACTAGGCATCAAATGTGGGCTTTGATTAATGGGGCTATTGATCATTTTCAGTCTGGCCTCAGTGGTCTCGGCTCACTCTAAATCAACCACAAATCCATTATCCTATCAGCCAATTTATGGTAATTTACAGTGTGCACCATAAAAAAGTAAACAAGTACTTCATTTTATTACCTGTATTTTTTTTCCACAGCAAAGCATTTTTTACAAGACACCACAGTAAGTGTTTGTTTATTTCTGAATGGCATCCACTGTATGTTCAAGGGATGGGGAGAATTTAAC
Source organism: Mesoclemmys tuberculata (assembly GCA_007922155.1). Lineage (NCBI taxonomy): Eukaryota > Metazoa > Chordata > Testudines > Chelidae > Mesoclemmys > Mesoclemmys tuberculata. The sequence goes on along the minus strand of ML675609.1, from coordinate 16,319,266 downwards.
CAGTATAGATTTCCCTTGAGATACCGTAGTTGCTACAAATATTGGTTGATATTGGCTGGGTGCTATTTTTATTATCTATCAAGCACCTTCAGATATACCTAGCCCCAAAGAATTTAACAATCTGAGCCAAGATCTTGAGCCTGTACAGAACCCCATAATAGTCAATGGGGCTTTGTGCACATGTGACAGTGTATTTACATGCCATCGGTTGCAAGATCGGGGCCCAAGTTAGACAGACAATATAGTTAAAAACAAGCCACACCAGAGCCTGAGTTTTCAAAATTGACAAGTGATTCTGAGTGCCTCCATTTTTGGATGCCCAACTTGAGAAGCCTCCAAGGGCCTGATTTTTAAGATGGGGGGCTTAGAATTCTCTGATCACGAGACCATTTGAAGTGGGGAACTCTGGAACTGGGGCATCTAAAACACCAGTTGTTTGAAAATTTAGGCCCAGGTGACCATGTGAAGGTCAAAATTTCAAAGCAGTTCCAATATAGGGTGCTTGCTTTGTTTTTTAATTTAACAAAAGTGTAGGTGGAAATTAACAAATTATGCCACTGAGAGGTAGGGAGAGAAGCACATCAACTGCTGGCATGTCAAGGTATGTTTGTCATCAGTACTTGAGCCACACAAGCGTGAGTAATGACCCCCAACCATTTCTGTAGAAAAATTGGAAGTACAATAAAGACATTCTTATATCCCCAGCCACTGTTTCAAGCTGTTGCTGATCACCATCATTTGGAAGACAGACAGTTGTTTGGAAAATCAAATTGTCTGTCTGAATTTAGCAGATATACTTTGAGTATAGTAAATACAAACAGAGAAATTATGCAAAAATAATTATGAATTTATGCATCAGCTGAAAAAGATTTCCTCTGAGATTTTTTGTCAACGATATGGGAACAGATGCTGAAAATAACTCCTTCCCCCACATTCCCTGGAGTCTTCAGGAGAAGAGGCCCTTCTGGAGAAGAGGCCAAAGCTGTATTCCTGGGAAGTTAAATTCCAAATTAAAATATGTCTAGTTTGGCTCACAATTGAATGCTTACTTTTAATACCCAGACTCGATGTGATATTTCAGAAAAGCCTTGTATGTGGCTCATCAATCATTCTTCTGCCCAGTAGGTGGGTCACATTTCTTATTTGAACGATCAGCTCTTCCCTTAAATAGTTATCAGAAACACATTTTTTAAAATTAATAAATGTATTTTTACTGCAACAGAGAAGATAAATTATTATTTTAGGAAGAGAATAACAAAAAGAGATTTGACCACACTCAGTGCACCTCGCAGATGATATCCATGTGAAGTCTGTGTAGCAGGGAGAGATTTTTTTACTTGGAATGTGTTGGCTTTTTAAATCCACCTGTCATGCCTTCATTACAATCTTGGTCTGAATATAGGAATACTTTAATTGTTCAAGGGTTCTTGTGGATCATATCACTGAAACTGGGGGGAAATTCTGGCCTCACTGAGGTCAAGGGCAAAACTTCCATTGACTTCAGTGGGGCCAGGATTTCACCCACTGAGTATCTCTCTTCCTAGATGAGATGGATAAACTTTAATACAGACCATTTTTCTAGTTTAGTTACAATTTCTGTCTATCATTCATTACCCAATATACTGTCACTACTGCCATTTTCAGATTGAGTAGAGACAGCTTCAGAATGGATGGTCTGTAACTCTCTGCAAAGATCAAATACGTTTTTCCTATAACATATTGAATCCTGCTATAGGGAGCAGAAACTTGGATTGTTTAAAGATTGAAATCTTCAGCATGGACCATGCAATATTTTTTTTTCTGCAAAGAAGGTATTTTAGGGAAAGCTTCAGAGATATTATACAGAAAGGCAAATAACAGTCATCTTTTAAAACCATGTTCCTCATGTACACAGCCCAGAATAATCTGACTTGATCAGAAATCAGACGGAATTGGTACCCAATAGTACACATTTATTTTGTAGCCCCATCAGTTCATGCAGAACTTAAACCTTTTTTTAAATACAAAATTTCTAGCTCTCAAGGTTGCAAAGAGAGCCTTCCAAAAGAGATGTGATGTAACACTCTCTGTGTAAGTGTACAAATAGTTTAAAACCATGGCTTTGAGGGATGACTCATTCTACTGGGGTGTTGACCCTGAAGCCTAATGATGACATTGTAAATATCTACATTTTTAACAATGCCAGTGGCTAGTCATTTTAGAAACATTCCAATCTACTCTTCTGGGATTGTGGGTGGAAGCTGAGAAAGCACGAGCATTTCTTAATCTAGTCTGGCTCCTGGATTTGATCCCAAAAGGTGATCTGATGTATAGTAACCTATAGGTTTTTCATGTAAATCTCTGATCACATGAAGAACATCACAAATAACTTCTAAATGAGCATCCTCAGACACATGCCATTCTTTTTTCTAGTGTGCGTTTGCTTACCCAGTTTCCAGTCTTCTCCCTTTTATCTAGAAGTTTTTGCTGTAAAGATTCTCCTAGGCCTCCTGCAGCTCCAAATTGTTCCACTATGGCCTTGGTCTTCCTAAATTGCTCCTCTGGTACCAAGTGTTTCATGCATTGCAGGTACATATGCAAGGTCTGTTGCAGTGGAGGGACTGGAAGTTTCGGCAGTGTCTAAAAAGATGGAGTGGTAAGTAATTTTATGCATTCATAGTATTTATTTGTTTTTGGTTGAGTTACAACAGATGATGCAATATATAGGTTCAGATGGGATCTTGGTTTTGAGATGTTATCTGAGACTAGCTCATACTCCTAGCTTTGCCTGAATGTTGTTTCTGTCACACAGACTTTTTTGCACTAACTGGTCTAGAAATAGCATGAAAATGTTTTTTCTTCTTTGTATTAGAAAGATGAGCCAGATGAAGGTAATGCTTAAAGAAATCTCCTAGGAAGAGTCAAAGTTCTCCTTAAGGGAACCCTTCCTGATGATGCTGGAATCTTACCAAGTTTAACGGAAAATATGCAGTGATTCCTTTAGAATTAGTTGGTGCTGCTGTCCTCAACATGCAGATTGATTTTTAGGGATAGATACACAGAGCTTTATTTGAGGGTGAATAAAAGGGAAATATGGAGGACCACATGACCTTATCCTTTAAAAAGGGTTTCAGCCCTTTTAGGAAAACTTCCCTTTTGGACACCTTTAATTCTCCTGAGGAGATTCCTTTAGCTATTGTCTAGGTCTGGCTCATCCCAGGGCACCATCAATGAATTCCAGTGGGATGCCTGTCTATTTTAAATTAGTGGTCTCTTAGGAGTTGTAGTTTTGAACATTGTGGGCATAACTGTCTCACTTCAGTAGCGTTGGATCAGTGATGATGTTGACCCAAGATCACTCGGATGTAAACTATCTGGTGAAGAGCATGGTTAGTTGTCTATGCAATAATGAATCAAAGGTAGCTCTAAAATAGCCTTCCTTCGTGTTGCCATGCATTACTTTTTGGACCCTGTTTTATCATTTGGAGTTAAGCCAAACAAATCTGAGCTTTCATTAAATATAAAAAGGGGAGAGAAGTCTGGTGGAGGGGGGCAAACAAAGAAGAGATCCATGGAAGGGTAGAAAAATGTGAGAGATTCTGAGTCTATCAGAAATCACGAGCGTGGTCATCAGAGACGTATAAGGCTCTTCAGAGTCCTGGAATTGACTTTCACTTATTGGAGCCATCTGTTCCCATCCATTAGTATTTATCATAAAATGGGATGTTTGTGTGGATCTGTTCTTCTAATAGATATTCATTCTTTTGTTTTGGCTTTCATCTGTTTCATAAACAGGCCCTCTTTCCCCCATTTGATGTACTAGAAATTCATTTTTAACAGGTTTGTTCCTTTATCAGAGAGATTGCATGGGTAAAGAGCGAGCTATGCTCTAAGCCAAGAACTGGGAACAGGGACCTCTGAATTAAAATCCCAGCTCTATCTCTGCCACCCAAAGCTGCAAAGAAAGGCATCACTTTGCCTCAGTTTCCCTATCTGTAAAATAGGGATAATACTTAGTTACCTATGGAGAGTGTGATGGGATGAATTAATTGATGTTAATGAGGATGTAGGGCCATCTATGTACACCATAAGTCAATAAGGGGTCTCATGATTTTTGGCCATGTGGTGCACAATACAGGTATACAACTTCCTTTGGAATTTGAGCAGTTCAGTGGTAATGGGCATGCATAATTGTATCTCCTGGTGATGTCAGATACTCTGGTCCACCATGTTTTGTCCCAGTAACATTGCTGTTAGTTCCAAATCTGTACTAAGGCCAAAAGTTTCAAACGTAATGGATTTAGGTAACTAATTTTCGGCATGCTCCTCTGAAATTTTGTCCTAAGTTCTAAATCAGTGTATTAATTCTTTTGAACACTTTTACACATTTTACACAAATGAGTTGAAAGTGAGAAACTGATAGGCCTGTACTAGTAAGAAATGAATATTTGCCATTTCAAACTTTGTTGTAACTAAAGAATCTGCTCTTTTTTTTGGTCTGTTTCTCAATCTGTAGAATGTGGATAACAATGGATAACTACCTAGTAATGCTCACAGTGGCATTGTGAGGATGAATTGTCGATATTTTGAAAAGTGCTAATACTAGTTTAAAGGTTCTGATACTAGACGGTTGCAAGTGACCATCGTTTTCCAAAAATAAAAAAATTAGGGCAGAAATAGTGCTTGTATTTATCATTGGGTTTCTTTTATAGCACTGCTTCTATTGATAGTCATTAAAAATCATCTCTCTTTAATCCAACTCTGGGGCTTGGTTTTGCTTTTGTCCAGAAGCAGTCACTTACTGTCTCATCTTTGCTGCATGTGTCTTTCTCCTTCTTCTGTGTGGGTTTCTCTAAGACAGGCATTCTTGCATTTCTTTTTAAATCTTTTACTGAGGCCAGAAACTGAAGCCACTTGGGGGCACTTACAGAGCCGCACACCTCAGTTCTGGAAATAAAAAAGATTTAAAGCCAAGTCAGTAATGGTTATTTATTACCAAAATGTGCACAGTGTATAGTGTTCCTTATGCAAACATACACTGAAGCTTAAGAATGCAAAACTGAAGAGAAACAGAACTCCAATATCTAAAGTAAACTGAATCGAATCCTTTGAATATTATTTGTTATTCAATTTGTTGCATTTCACTATAAATTAATGTCTATAGAAAGATCCCATGCACATAAAGAGTTCTGTTTTGCCAGGTTTAACACACTTTATTTTGTCAGTCTCATTTACCTTACAGTATGTCACACCATTTGAAAGTAAGGTCTGGTGTGCAAACGACTTTTCTACTAGGATAACTATGTAAGTCAGGGGTGTGGATGTTTGCTGACATAGTTAGACCAGCACAGCTCCTATTGTTGTTCCAGTATATTTGATCTAAGGTACTTCCGGGGCCCTCATTAAGTGTGAGTGCTCCAGTACTGTGGTAATTTTTTTTTTTTGCTGTGAGGTAAGGCAGTGCCAAGGGACTTGCCTAAGGTTACAGACGAAGTCTGTGTCAGAACAGGGAATTGAACCTCCTTGAGCCTGAGGTTAGCGCCCTAAACATTGGGCCATCCTTTTTTTCACCCATTATGTTGCCTTATAGCAGTATAGCTTGTTCTCCTTCCTATTCAGGAATAAACTATACCAGTATAAGCAGATGTATTGTAGAACTGCATCCACACCAAGGGGTTGTGCTGCTTTAGCTAAACTGGTATAGTTAAGGTAGTACAGCTTTTGTGTGCAGACAGGCCCAGATGCTAAAAGGTACTTAGGCACCTCTCTGCCTCTCAATTCAGGTGTCACTGACATTTTCAAAGCTGCTGCTAAGCAGCTGCCCAACCCTGTAGGCACCTAAGTCCCCTAGGCACCTAAATTTCTGCCAGTCAGCATTTGCAAAGCTGCCTACACACTGATGCCACCCCCACAGGTGAAATAAATACTTGCTACCCAAGTAGTTACAGAACCTTACGTCTTTCAATGTATGTGAAATATTGTGACTGTACAAAGGCAAGGTAGTGGTATTTTAGCTGCAATGGGGGTTTAACACTTTTGGTAGGAGAATTTTTTGTGTATGAAAGTGAGGGGGCAATAACCCTGACTAAAGCTGGATGTGCCCTTTTGTGAGTAGATAGTCTGACTTTCCGTCGCAGCTACTTTGAAGCTAGCATTTCTCACAAATCCTAAATTCACTTAAATGTTGGACAAGGGAATCATGTTGCTCCTGATGATGGAAGACATGCAAGATTATAGTTACTCACTCTGATGATTGAAAGAGACATTGTCAAAGTTATTGGGCCAAAAATTAATTTTAATGTCTTTGATTATGGGTGGCTGAAGTTAAGGGCATTCACACAGTTCCTTCAGTTAACTGCATGTTTTTCAGCAGGATGCTGACATTTGCAGGAATCATGTAGTGTTCACCATCCTTCAAAGCAATAGCAAAAATCCACAACAGAGGAGACTGATCTCTTCTTTAGCAGATAACAGAGAAGGACTGACTGATCTAATCCACTTATTTAGGTTTGTTTCCAACTCATTATTGGAGTCAATAGATAAGATTTAGCTATCAGTTAAAATTACTTCTTGCAATTTATACTGTAATGGTAGTTTTACCCTAACAGCTCACAACCAGTCATTCTTATTCTCTTTGTTATCAAGAGTATGCACTTTGAGCTATGCATTGCTACAGCTTGTAAAATATTTGAAAGGACTAAAGTCAGGGATATTTAATGCCTAATTGAAGTCTCAGCCAGTCACATGGCAATTGCTTGATCAATGTCTACTGGGAAATCACAATTAAATCTTTTGCTCTTCTTTTTCATCTTAAGACTCTTTTAAAAACTATTTCATGAGATGCCAGGGTATATAAGTACTGAGATGCAATTATGAAAGGGAAAATACAGGCAGAATGTTAGGAGAAACTGGAGGGAGAAGTCAGTCAATTAAGCTTTCATCACTTGGGTCATTTAAAGCCACATTGCAGGAAACAGTAGGCAAGGCAGGGAACAGTCCTGTATTAGCTATGAGATAGATCAAGTGACTCAGGAAGTCTTTTGCAATGTGTCTCAGTGAGCATGGGGCTGATCTAATCCACTAGATGCCAAGTGCCGCCGACAAGGTCCTGATCTCCAACTCCCATTGATCTCAGCGAGGACTGAGGACTTTCAGCACCTTGTGGGAGATCCTCAGCACCTCACCGGCCTGTCTTTTTGGGTGCTAGCCAGCCTTTGCCTAGCCGGACACCGGGTAGCCGAGATGAGCGACCCCAGCACCCGCAAAGCCAGCTGCGGTGGGGTAGGAAGACTCCCGTGGTGGGACACCGACCCGAGCCAGAACGGGAGCTGCTCCACCCAACATCTCACCTTCCCCTGCGGCAGGGCTGATCGGGGAGCCTGACACGCTCCCAGCGCGACTGAGGGGCTGGCGCCGCTGGGCTGGGGAGGGCAGCGGGGCAGGCGGCACCGTTCCCGCCGCGCCGCGGCGAGCGAGCCGGTGGCACAAGGTCTCGGCTCCAGTGCCAGGGCCAGCACAGCGGGCTGCGGCCGCCGGGCTGGGCTTCCGCGCTGTGGGTCGGGCTCCCCTTCCCGTCCACCCCGAGGGCGGCTGCTCCCCTGCCCAGGGCCTTCGGAGTGGGTTCGGAGCGAGGCAATGGGATGGGGAACAGCCACCCACGCTAGAGGCGGGAGCTAGAGCGCAGGCTGGGCGCTGCTGCGGGAGCAGGGGGGGCAGAGACCCCGGCTGAGTTCCCCCTCCGAAGAGGGAGTTGTTAGGCTCTTCCCTTGGGCTCGGGAGCCGGCCCATGACCCACCCGGGGGCCAGCGGGCGCTCTCCGCCCGCGATGGTCCCTGCACCCCTCTGGCGCGGGCACCCCTCGGAGGCGGAGTCGGGGCGCGCGCCGGTTCCGATCCCGCCCGGAAAGATGGAGCAGGGAGTTACCGCCGGGCACACGGGAACACCCGGACGGGAAGGGCAGCGGCTCTCCCCATCTTCCCGGCTCGGATGGGATGGGGCTGCACGTACAAATCGGTACAGCCGCTGCCCCGACCAGCCCTCCGAGAAGGCGCTTCCACGCGCCGGAGCGGGCGGAGTGAATGGACGTTGCCAACCAAATCGACACCCTCGAGGCTCGCAGCAGAGCAAGGTAACAGCAGCAATCCAAGTCCCTCTGCCCGGGCTGCTGCTCGCCGGCTGGGAGGCTAAGCTGATTGTAAACCGGTGCCCGCTACAGCAGGTCACACGGGACGCAAACGGGTCCCCTCCTGCCAGCCCCAGCTCTTAGTCGCCTCCCCGCTCAACGAACGCGCGGCTTCCCAGGCTTTCAAGGGAGCCGCTCGGCGCAGACGGGGGCCCGCTTTGCTAGCGATCGTCCAGAGCAGCGCCCGCCGCGCCGGGACCGAAAGGCGCGCCCGCACCCGTTCGGGAAAGGCGCGTCTGCCTGGGACCAGCGAGGGAAACCGCACAGCCCCAAGGCGTGGGAAGCGCATCCCGTTCAGCTCCACGCCTGCCCCGGTGCCCGAGAGCCGCTCCAAGAGGCGGCTCCTTACCTGCGCCACCGAAGTGACCAGCCAAAGTTTCAAACGCAAATCCCGCGGCGGAGGGAAGCGCGGGGATGGGTGCGATCGGCTGCAGCCCGCTCCCGCCCGGCTCAGAAGCGCTCCGGGGAACGCGGAGGCTTTGGAGCCTGGCTTGGCTCTGTCCGAGGGATCTCCATGGTTCCCTTTCCTGGCGCGCTTGCTTCTGGACACCTGCACTGGCGTTGGGAGAACCTCTTCGTCCCAGCTCCCCACGTCGGGCTGCCTGACTCCTCCCTCCCTTTCTTCCTATTCGTGCAGTCCGAGCGGCTGCCCATAAAGCCACCCCCCGCAACCTCAAGCCATCTTTCCTCCAGGCGGGAGAGCCTCCCTCGGGGGAGCGCGCCAGGGGTTTGCGGCCACTGTCCCCGCAGCAGACGGGGCATTTCAAAGCAACCTGGCAACTGCCTCCCGCACCCACTAGTGTCCGGGAGGGCGTTGTCCTCACCGGGCACCAACTCAGGGCGTGTGTTTTAAATCGAAGGCGCCTCTTTCAGAGTGGGAAACGGGGGCGGGTGCCCCTTCTGCGCTGACTGCGAGAAAGTCACATTTTCTTCCTAGGCTTCGTTGCACAGATTAACCCTTCCACGCGCAGCTGTCTGACGAAGGGAAAAGGGCCGTGACAGCCCTCCCAGAACGGCGTGCAATATACGTCTACACTGCCCCCGCCACCTATCTGGAACTCCGGATCTGCTTCTCCGTTCCATTGGGACCCGTAATACTCCCCAGCCCTTAAAGGTCCGGCTGGAATGAGAGTGCCCCGCTAGAGTATTGATCAAACAGTCCCAAGCTTTAATCAACGCTTTCCTTGGCTCTCATCGTATGATTAACGGTGTTGCTGGGAGCGGGCAGTAGGGAGGGGAATAAACAGCTCTGAGTCGAAGGAAAAATTCAATTCTTCTGTCTTTAATTCAGTTGTAAGGCAAGTTCGTCCCCCCTTTAAACAATAGCAGTTTCGCCTTTGACCAAATCCGGTCTTTATCCCCTTTGTTCGTTAGAATGAAGCCATGTTTTATTTCTAAGTCTCTAGCTCTGGGGAAACGGGTTGCACTTTAAGCAGCAATTGGAAGTGCATTTGGAAAGAGCGTATTAAAGACCCCCTGCGCCCAGTGTTTAAAGTAGTACTAATCCATTGACGGAGACGGTTAACCAAAGGGTTCTGAGTGATGCGAATCCGAGTTCTGTAAAGAAATTATTTGGTCCCCTTGAGTCACAGCTGGACAAGGCGGAGACTCAAAGCTGCTCTTTTGTTTACCTTTTTTAGGGAATAGGATTTGCTATTTCTTTTCCGCCTGGTTTAAAATGAAATCAAAATGTGGGTGTCTAATTAGCGGGCAGTCCCCGAGTTTATAAAGATTGCTACACTCCTTGAACTTCTTACCAACAAACACGAAAGAAAACGGTCAGTTTGAATCTAGTCACACTGACGGGTTTTCAGTGACATTAACTTAAAGTCCTAACAGATTGATCCTCTTACTATGGAAAGACACCAGGGAAATCCGAGTTACCTGACTCGGAGAGAAAAGATTTGTTACATCCTTAACTAGTCGTCGTGGCAATTGCAAACAGATGAGCTTTATTTCATAAAAGTGGGACTCAGCTTGGTCCTACGATGATTATTGTTACCAAAACCGAAATGCCATCCCACGGCAGCGTTTTCATTATTGTTTTTCTGAGCAGGAACTCTGATGCACCGAAAACTGCTACCGTTACGCCCTAGGTTACGCCCTAGGTTAATCAGAGACCTTGAGGATCGAGTGAAATTGATGAATGGTTTGCTGCGTTTCTTCTTTGCGGTACTCCTTTTGCTAGGAAGCTAGGAGGAGCTAGATCGGTTAATATACACGCTAATAGGAGAATCTTTATTTTTAAGAAAACAAGTCGTTTGTTTTGTCTAATAGATGGATGCACATTTAAATAAATGATGCATTATATTGATCTACAAACAAGGAATAAATGTCCAGGACAAAAATGAACTTCAGTTCTGTGTTTGCGTTTGGACCAGAGGCGCTACCTTTTGGATACGTTTGAATAAATCATCTTAGCCCTTCTTAGCCCATGATACTGACAGCCTTTGTGAAGCGCTTCGAGATCTCCGAAAAGCGTTATGTAAGAGCTATGTAGTATTGATTATTTTATTTTATCACCATAGGTTCTAGTTCTGAGATATAGATGGGACTGCAGTCCGGACAAAGTACTAATTTTTCTTTGCTGTAAATCTACCTGTTGGAAATGCAAAATTCGGAAGCATTTGAGTATGTAAAGTCTTTATTGGAAAGGTGCTGTGTTTTAAAAAATCTTAGTATCAGGACACTGTATGCAGTGATGTTTAATGGGGTGTTTGCAATTCTTTTCCGTCGGAACATTTTTACATACCATTAGAAGAATCCTCCCCCCGGGTTTTATCTTGGGCGATGTACTGAATCGGTCTTAGAAATAAAGGACGTTATAGGGAGCTTCTTGACATTTGTTAAAATACTATCCTTTATCTCAAAACGAACACGAAAACACACACACAAAAGAGTCCCTCAAACTTCATTTATTCAGCTCATATTCTCCTTGTAGTTTTGGACTTGCACGTGATACAGCAAATGCATTTACCAGGTAGTAGCACAAACAGAAAAATGATTACAACTTCTCAGCTGATTCCCAAAGAAGAAACAATACATGACTGTTGCTGTTAAAACATGAAACCAAATGATGTCAATACCTATATACAAGATTTAGTAAACTTAAGTCTCTGAATATGCCCTCTGAATTTTATTACAGACCCCCCCCCTTTTTTTTTGTTACAGAGTATGTCACGCAGTTTCAATTCGAGAAAACTTTTGCACAAGAGACCTCAGCTAAAAGTTTTTGGAAGGACCACCACAGATTTATGTAAATGCATCATTTAATTAGTCGTCTTCAGGATTTTTCCTGGCCCTGGTTTAAGGAAATGCCAACTTAAAAGAAGTCTAGAAGAAGAAGAAAGCCATTACATCGTGACAAAGGTTAGTGTATATATTGCACATCGGTACATAAACATATGGCAACAATGTTTTCACTTGCCCTCCCCCTCTTAACCCTTCTTCTGCCAGCTCCGTGTAGCCTAACTATACTCATAGTCTGAGGAGTCCTCCTCCGAGGCCCCGGCCAGGTCTCTGTGGTAAGAGTCCACGCTGTTTCCTTCCACCCCGCCGGCTGGCTGGAGGTTTTTCCCCTTGCCTTGGCGCTCCTCCATTTTGATGGTGTCATAAAGCCCTTTGGGTCCCTCTTCCAGGAGGATGTTCCTCTCCGAGTGCGAGGCTTTCATTTGGCAGACGTTTCTGAGGAACAGGAGGACCGGGGCGTAAAGCACATTGGCAAGGCCCATGCCCAGGTTCAGCTGCACGAAGCCCAGGGAGTGCACGATCTGGCTGGCCACGATGGGCCCCAGGGCGTAGGCCACGGAGTAGGAGATGTCCGCGATGGCGTAGACGCTGCCGTAGACCGACACGTGGCGCACGTCCACGAGGAAGGCCAGGGTGGGCAGCAGGGCGGTGTCCACCAGGGCGATCCCGAAGCAGATGCCGCAGAGCGGGACGATGAGCTGGCCGAAGTTCCGGCAGGCCGGCACCGTGCAAGAGCTGGCGCCGATGATGGCCATGCCCAGGGCCCCGTAGAACCACTGCAGGTGCGGGTACTTGGCGGCCAGCTGCACGGTGATGTAGACGCCCAGCACGTGGGGGAAGAAGGCGGGGAGCCACGTGAGCCCCATCTCCCACTCCGAGGCCTGCATGGTCGTCCTCATCCAGGTGGCGATGGTGGGCTCCAGGAAGGCCAGCGGGATGTTGCACGTGGTGAGGGCGCCGGCCACCACGGCGATGTAGGGGTCCACCATGAGCCGGTGGATGGGGCTGCCCACGGGCATGTTCTCCCGGGCCCGGTTGCTGAAGGGCTTGATGACGGTGAGCAGCAGCAGGCCGTCCAGCAGGCAGACGCAGGCCAGCACCAGGAAGGGCACCCGCTTGCCGGCGAACTGGTAGAGGAAGCCGCCGAAGGGGGGCGCCGCCAGGCTGCCGAAGGAGATGAAGGCCAGGGCGATGCCCAGCGCCCGGCTGCGCTCCGCCTCCTCGGTGTACTTGTCGGCGATCATGGCGATGCCCGAGGTGTCGGCGAAGGCCGAGCCCAGCCCCTGGAGGCTGCGGGCGACGAAGAGGGTGGCGTAGTTCTCGGCCAGGGCGAAGATGACGGTGGAGAGGAACATGACGGTGAGGCCGATGAGCAGCGGGATGTCGTAGCCCACGCGGTCGATGAAGGTGCCGCTCAGCGGGTTGACCAGCAGCTGCAGCATGGCCTTGGAGGCGAAGAGCAGCCCGATCTTGATGTCCTCGCTCTCCGTGGGGTAGCGGGGCCCCAGCAGCGACGGGGCGCCGCTGGCGTTGCTCTCCCGGGCGCGCGGCTCGGCCTCGCCGGAGCGCAGCGCGTCGATGTAGCCCGGCACGATGGGCACGATGACCATGTAGAGCATGTTGTCCAGCAGCAGCGCCACGCACACCACCACCAGGATCAGCCGCCGCTGCCGCGGCGCCTCCTGCAGGGCCGTGCCCAGCCGCTTGGTCTTCTCGCCCACGGCGTCCGAGAGCTTCTCCACGGCGGACTTGGCCAGCCCGGCGCGCCCCTCGCTCGCCATCGCTCCGGGCCGCGCCGCCCTCCTGGCACTTCAGCCGCGAGGCTCGGCGGCCGCGGCGCTAGCCGGGCATGGGCGGCCGCGTGGAGCGAGGCTGGCGATCCGTCCGGGGCCGGTCCTTCCCGACACCCCCTCGTCGGCGATTCCTCCTTCCGCAGACCCCTGCTCCGCTCCCGGCCTGCCCCGGCTGCGGCTCCTCACATCCCCGGCTCGGCTTCCGCGGCTGGGAAGGAGGCGCGCAGGAGCGGACGGGGCGGCTGCGCCAAAGCCCCGCGACGCGCCCGGACAGCGGCGGCCCCTTGGCCGGCCGGGCTGCCCGGCACCGAGGCCGCCGGCTCCGCTCGCCTTCGCCGCGAGCTCACGGCCCGTCTGCGGCGACCATCGCGGCGGTGGGGCTGGCCGTCCGCAACGCCAGCCTGGCCACCCGCAGACCCCCGCCGCTCAGATGGCCTCGGGGAGCCGGGCGCCTCCGGCTCTCGGCTCCATCGCTGGCGAGCCGGGCGGCGGAAGCGCTGAGCCCCGCGGAGGCGAGGGCGCGGCGGCTCGAGTGGCCCTCGGCGCACATTGGCTTGCATGCTGCTCGGGTCTTCTTTTTTTCCTTCCCCCCCCCGTCCAGGCTCTGACGCACGGCTCGCTTTGGCCCCCAAGTGGTTACTTGGCCAGCTGCGTCTCCTTATGCTAATTTAGCACATGGAGGAGCCGTAGCCAATTAGCAGGGCGCGCCCCGCCTTTCCCTGGGCTGCGCCCCTCGGCGTGGTGGGCTCTGCGCGTCCAGGGACTCGCCCGCGGGTGAGGGGAGGGAGGCGCGGCCGGAGAGGAACGCGAGGAAGCCCCGGACGGCGCACAGAGACGGCGGGGGCGCGCAGCGGTAGCGCAGTGGGGAGGCGGCCCAGCCCTAAGGAGGGAGGGGACAGCGGCGCAAGCCGGGGTGGCTGGAGCGGATCCTTCCTTCACTCGGCTCCGCGAGCCAGGCGTTTGCATGGCGCTGCTTGGGCAAATGGAATGAAGGCTCCGTGGCTTTATTCCAAGCCCGAAGGAAGGGAGAGGGGAGGCGGGCTGCCACCCCCCCCTCTCAGGTTATGTAGGTGGGCTGAGACCCGCAAGGGAAAGCAGCAAACGGCGCAGACCTCGTGGAGCAGGACAGGACCTTTGTTGTATGCGCCTCCGGGGAGGGAGCAGCGGATGCTTTCAGAGCGCCCCTGCTAAAATCCCCAACCCGCAACGGCAGCGTTTGGGCAGAGCGGGGAGGGCTGGGCAGGGCTGATACAGATGCTGCCTTTTGCTTGAGGAGGCTTGCATTTCCCGGTGTAACTCAGCCCATTTCCCGTATCGCTTGGGTGGCTGCGTCCTCTGTGCTTGAGGCACAGGAGAGGGCGCATAAAGGCAGAAGCAGAACCTAAGACCTCACTGATTCTGTCCCTAAAACGTCAGCTCTCAGCCTTTGTCTCCCAGTCGCACATTACTGGCCAAATGGCTTACTTTTGTTCATGGAGTTTTAATGAGTGCTATTTCCCTAGAGGGGTAGCAGGTGAAATGCTCATATGGCCAGATTGAAACTGCCTGTGGTTGGAAGAGATGCTCTCAGGCTCACTCCAGTCTCCAACAGCGTTGATTCTTTTGGGTTTTTACACGCGGCGCTAGGCAGCGGGGGATTGATTAACTCCTTGGACCATAAAACTCTTCTGCCCAGCTTTGGGCCGACTGTCAGATGGCTGTGATTTTAGTTGTCGTTTTGCCGGAAGAAATCACTGCTCTCTGAGGCGCTTTTGTAATTTACGGCTCTTTACAGGAACGAGCATTGCGGTCGAGAATTGCTAAATTCACAGACACTGTTTTTGTATCTTCACACCCACACCGACATGCCTAAGGAGCTTGTCTTGACTCTCTGCCTTTTCAAACAGGAATGAATGATATCTCTGGAAATGCTTCATACAGGCTCTGCCTTCTCTTGGTACTCATTTTAGTATAAGCCAGAATGGCTAAATATGGTTATAAATTAATCATAGGTCCCCATCTCTAATTTAGGCACAGAAGGGCATTTTGGAGGCGCTTTCTAGACCATTTGTGCCACGCTTTGTAACTCTATTTGCCTGTAGTTTTTATTAGATCGTCCTTTGGCTGAGCAATGTAGTTTTGCTGAAATGAAAAACAGAAATACTCTACCTTCAAATAATAATTAAAAAGGATTAAGTTTCTACATTAAAAATTTGTTTCACATTTCATGAAATCTGGACTGAATAATAGAAGAAAATAACTGAAGTAGAGCTTAACCCCGCAGTCCTTAAAACAAGTAACTCTGGGAGCCCATCCCTGCAAGGGAGGCTGTCAGGGATAATTTAGGTTTTGATAACAAGGCCCTTTTAGAAAACTAGTGCCAAGAGAAACGTTTTCAAACTTCAGAGAAAAGATTTTCCTTGGGATTGTAAACATTCTCCTGCAGTGTTTACAGCATAAACGCTGCAGCATTGTGCTAGTTGAGAAGAACCTGGAAGTGAAGTTGACCATACAGCAATATGAAACCGAATAGCCTGTTTTGACACCTAGATGAAAGAAATCCAAAAAGTAAACAAACAGACTAAATGAGGAAAATTAATAAAATGTGTACATTTCCTGCACTTTTAATCAATGAAGGTGGCGATACTAAGGCAGCAAAGTCTTTTAAATGGTGTGTGTAACACATTACCAGTTTGATAAATATTCACAAAGATGTAATATATTCAGATAGGGATTTCAGACATTTTAGACTAGGTTTTAAAACAAACACAACCAAAATAACTAATTTAGGTTTACGTTCTTTGTAGCAGAGACCGGACCCCCTTCCCACTGTGCTCTGAGGAGTTTGGAGCATACTCTTGGTATACAAGAAATAAATAAACAGTCCATGTAGCAGAGTTATGTGTAGACTAATCCGAGGAGATAGTTCTGCAAATGCTGTTTAAAATATTGAATGAAAGATGGTTTCTTCACTGATGTGGAGTTCAGGGCTCCTTCATTTGCTTGCATTGCACTCTGCCAGGCTTCTGAGGCCAAAGAGAAAGTCATTCATTTTGTCAGTAGCTATGTCTTGCACTGTCGAAACAAAACAGTCTAGATGACCAGAAAGACGCTTAAGATGAGTGCCTGCATAGAGAGGTATACAGATGCATTTACAGAAGTAGAGAGGTAAAAGAAATGTAAAATGATGTTCCCTCACTGTTGTTAATTATCTATCATTTATTTTATTTTACCCAATAACAGTAACATTAGGGACAAAGATCCCAAACTGAGATTGTGAGGATGATGTAACATTAGTCAAATGCTATTTTCCCAGAATGAAAAGAAAGCAGCCAGGAGGAAAGCTAGTTGGTACTGAGTTAATTAAAACTCATTGTAGTTACTCCTGGATGCACAGACCAGGTCAGTTGTTTCCTTTGGAAGCATTGCCCTTCGGACAAAGAATTTAGACTGGAGCTTCCACAGAAATGCTCCAGGGAGTCAGGCTGAGGAGGAAGATTTAAAAAATGTGTAAAGAGCATAACTGGGATGGATGGAGAGGAGGGGAGGGGAGAGAAAATGAATCTAGGGATAAGAATAAAAACGCTGAAGGACATTCTCCGTACTTGTGATGGATGTCACGTTTACAGCAAGTGGTAATGGGGTGTGTGTGTGTGTGTGGTGGGGATTCGATTTTGGATTATTGCTGTGCTGTAGTCAAGAGTACTGGAATCTTGGCTCTTGCTTGATGAGGCACTTTATTTGATTAAAGTTCCCCTTTTAATAAAAGATATGGCCATTTCCCGACTCTGAAAGGGAATCTGGCTGGGGGCATGCCTGGAAAATACAGGGACTGGTTCTCTTGTCTCAAGGGAGCTGATATCTCATTTATTACCATCAAGGGTAAGTTGAATTATACTTGTAAAATGTCACATTATAAATTTAGCCTTCTTAGTAAATCAAATCATTTGATTCATTTGTCTACGACAGATGCGTCATAGCTACGTGAACTTCATTGACTAGACAGAACTAATAGGGGGAGAATGTACCTTCAAACATGATCGAAATTGATGGAGCTACAGCAAACTGAAGTAAAAAGCAGCACCACAAGGTCAGTTTATAAACTAACAATACACTATAAAATAGGACTCTAGGGTAAGGTAAGGTGAAAGCACTTTGTCCTTATGTTCTGTTTTTCCCAAAGCCCAAAAAGACACTATAGAGCACACTCGCTTTGGGTTGAAGGGGAAAATGCTGAGGAGCAGATGTCCTTCACTGGTCCTACACTGCAGTACATTAGCTCTTAGGAAACCTACTCTGGACATCAAGGTGAGTAAGAAGATACCATGTCTGTAAAAGAAATACAATTGTATGGTCTAGGATTAGTTAAATCCTTGGCTCTAAAGGTGGTAGATAAAGGGAAGGGAAGTCTGTGATTATCATCCTGTCCTACTTGTGAGTTTAATGGCAAACTGACATTGAAGGAACAAGGAAAGAGTCTGCTTTGCTGCAGAGTCTTTATATTGGTTTTATCATAATTTTATTCATCGCCATCAACCTTAGCAGTTACATGAAGGGTGAGGATCAGGAAAACACATGGCTTTTCATCATCTATGTTTTCTGTGTCTAATGAGTTTTCCAGCCCTCAGAGCCTCCAGACCACATGGGCTTTTCAGTTTCCAGATACTCAAAACTAGAAAATTGTATCTATCTCACTGATGCACTTTTTTGGGATAGTCCAATCCAAAACCTGTAAGACAAAATGTTACAATTTTTTAAAATCAAAACCATCAATGGAAGTGATGTTTAGGATAATCAGATTTTCAGAAAGAAGAGAATTTAACACATTCAAATCAATAAACATGTAAAAAGCTAGAATACAAGCTGGATTTGACTACGAGTGGGAGTGACTTGTAACAGAACCCACAGGTTTTTAACACTAGGTAAGAGTAAAAAGTTAAAATTCTAGGAATTTCTCAGAAAAATGCTTCAATTCTAACACCAACATAAATATTCTCATAGGAAAACAGAGGCAATGACCTTGTAAAATCTGCATTCCCCTCACTGAATTACTTGTGACTCAAAGAAAACACTTGTACTTTGGGTTAAGAGTTGCTTTAAAGATAATAGTAGTGCAATTTTATAAGTAGAAAGAGAAGCGACTTTTGATAAGACAGTATTGTAAAGAATGAACTTGAGATAGTTACAAGGTGCTTAGGAATCTGTCTTGCACAACAGAAAAACTTCTTGGTATAAGGAGACTAAATGCAATGATTCAGAAGGTTGGACCATTTCATATTTTCAAAAGACTCATTCCCTTAATAGCTCTTGTACTTAATATTTGTAATCAAGAGGTCATCTTGAAGATGAAGACCTCTTAAAGATCTGGCAATACATTTTGGTATCCATCACTGAACAAATGATGCGTTTCCTTTTCTAGATAATTTCTCACAAAGGTCTGTGTGTCTATTTCTCAAATAGAGAAACCTCACCTATTTAGACAAATATTGTATAGGATGAAATGGGAGGAGATTTGAAGTTAATTTTCAGTAAACTCAATTTCAAGTATCCCTTTGAATGGTAAACAATGGAAGAATAAAAGAAGATTTATATTATTTTTGTATGCAGAATTTAAGAGCAGATGCAAATATTTTGCATCATCCAATGTTTTTTTCCCCTTGCATCACTGATTCCGTGATATACTTACGGTGTCATCCTGATCCCACTCAAGTCAACAGGGATTTTGCCACTGACTTTATCAGCGTCAGCATTTCCGACCCACCCTTTTGGATTGTTTTATGGAATTGATTACTTTAATTCCCTGATAATTTTCAGGTAAAATACAGAGGTAACCAGGGATGTAGGCTTTGCACTGTAGCATATTTACTATTTGCATAAAAACAGTGCTTAAATTCTCTGAAACTCTTGTTATTGCTTAGTTGTTCACAGTAGTAAATCATCAATTTGTTTATATGGCATACTTCATATATTGAAAATTGCTGTCGTGCTTCCTGCATCTCTTACAAATAGTGTTTTGAGAGAGAGTAAATCATGACAAAGAGAAGGAGACAGCAGGCAATCAGAAACTCCAGGTTTATAAACTATACGTAAGCTTGTCTTAGTTTAGTTGCAGTTGATGTTCTTGTTAATGTTTGTGGGTAATACAATCACAGAGTTGAAACTGGAAGAGAGCTATTAGATTATGTTGTTCACTTCATGCAACTGTATGATTATTCTGTACACTATATTCTTGAGTGTTTTGGTCACATTAGTTTAAACAGCTCAAGCAATGGAGCTTGCACCACTTCTTAGGAGAAAACTCCACAGTCTGATATTCAACCTTAAACTTCCTTTGCTTAGTTATGTCCCATTAGTCCTAGTTCTAGTCCATTGGATTGTCTTAAATAATCTCCTTTCCTGCTTGGGTTTTTACATCCTTTAAATACTTGCTCTGTCAGTTGCAAACCATCCATTGATTGATCTCCTGTATCAGTCTTATCTTTCTTTGAGCTACACATGGCATCAGAAAGGTCTTCAAAGAGATCATCTGCTCATCTTCACCATCAGGTCTTTTTCTAGGCCCTACTGTTATCCTGATTGTATCAAATCTCACTACACTTCACTGACAAAACTTGTTAGAGAGATCCCCAACCAGCTCTCGAAACATCAGTCTCACCAAGCTGCCTTTTTTCAGCCATTCAATGCTAAAAATACAGAATCTTATCCTTGTTATGTAAACCCTCAAGAATAATTCACCCAAGAACTCCCCTGTCATTTAATTAGATAACCGAAAGCTCTCCTGACATTTCGAGAATGCATACAGGAGGGGTGTGTATATAGAAGATACTTATCTAAGTTCTTTAGCTTTGAGAGGCCAGGTGAATTGAGAGAGCCACAGAATGAAGAAGAGTCCTAATAAAAAGGAATTTAATCAAGTAGGGGGAAGAGGCCAACAACTGAACAGAGTGGAGTAAACAGCAGTTGAGTGAACTGGAATACCGAAAATGTTTTGATGGTATGATGATTTGGGAACTCTTGTCTATGTACAGCTTATTGATTCCAGTAGATATTGGATACTCTTTGAATGTATCTGTGTCAGACCGCAGACTCCATTTTGAACACGGGATATGTTTGCCTTTGAGAGCTCTCCATGAATTCCAAGGGGCAGTGACACAGGGCTAACATTAGGGGATCATTAAATCAGGTTGGTCCTCTATCCAAACAGAAGCACTCTAGGCTAAAGACTGGCTCCTGCCCTAGAGTTGGTTTATAAGGGGAGTGGTTGCCTGGCAGTGAAGTCACCTGGCAGGGGCCTGAGGTCACCTGTTGAGGCTGATCAGGAGGTCCCATGACAGAGGAGCCTGGAAGGTTATAAAAGGGCAGGAGCAGCTCTGCTCCTGTGGTGGGTCTTTTGGCCTTTTTCAGAGGAAAACTACTGCAAGAGTGTGATGAGGAGGCAGGGAAACCCCACCGACCTGACAAATACAGATAGACTCTCAAGGGAAGGGTGACCTACAGTGAGGGGCGTGGCGTTCTTTTCCACATCACTGGTTTTTTTCCCAACTGTGAGGCACACTCCTTGGAGGTGCAGGGGTGCAATGAGGTATCGGGGGCACGAGGTGGGGTGTGAGGCTGTGGCCAGCTGGGTGTCCGGGCCAGCACTGGAGAGGGAACACGCAGGGAGTCCTCAGTGTTCAGGGGCAGGGAGTGCAGCCCCGTCCTGCCAGGGCAGCAACCTGTTGCTCTTGTTTTCCTCGCCTCCCTGTGTTACTGCTGGGTTCTGCCTGCACACTGTCCCTGCTGCTGCCTTGTCCTGGACCAGACACCCAGCCGGCTGCAGCCCTGCATATTCTAAAGAGCTGTGCGAAGTAGTGGCTCTGGGCAGGGGAGTGATAGTGAGGAGCCTTGGTTCGCTCCACACTGCCATAGGCTCATCCAGCATTGGAGCCAGCTGGGTCCTGCCACCGAGCCAGGCAAGAGCTTCCTGCTCCCTTGGGTGAGTCTCTTTCCTCCCTGGACAGGTGGGAATTGTGAGGACAGGCTATTATGTGACTCCCATGGAAGAGGGGGTGCATTGGGAACTGAGTAAAGAGGAAATGATTTAGAAATCTTTTGCTAGGCTGTGTATTTGCTTTCGCTCTCACCTGACCCGGAAGAGCTACGCTGTAAACCAGAAGGCTCACACCTCAGTAGTTTTCTGTGGAACATCCAAGAACTGCCTCAGAGGCTTGGGGGACATGGCATTGGTTCTGGGCCTAGGTAATTGGACTGTGGGATCCTCCCTGCTAACAAGAGTATCAGGCATGAGACCTGCATTTGGAGTGCATTCCTAGCAGCTCAAAGCCAGAGACAGAATCTAAATGCTGCCCAGCCCTAGCAAACGAAGGGCACATGGGATTCAGTGTTTGGATCCCCTCACAATCTGTTGAGTATCCAGGAGGGGGAGTGTGATCTGATCTGACAGATTTTATTGGAAAGATTGGGTGAACAGGAAGACTGCGAATGTTTTGATGACATTGTTTCCAGCTCTCATCTCTGCTGGATGCTCAACTTTGTTAATGTCTTAGTACTTTACGCCCACTCTGATTAAATTCCTTCTTATTAGGACTTTTTTTTCCTGAATCAGTGTCTTTCTCACTTCACTTGGCCTTTCAGAGCTAAAGAACATGGATGTGTATCGTTTACACACCTGCGTGCACATGCCTGGGTATATTCTGGAAATGTCAGGAGTGTTTTTGTTTTACAAATTGTATTTAGCATGTTGACAATCAGTCTTGCTGGCATTTTATCTGAAAATTTTCAATATGCTGGGCGTTCTCACCATGCTTTTTGCATAAGAAAAGTATCTAGATGAAGCTATCCAGAATGTCACATTAGGTAATCTGTGAAGTGATCAACATTGTCTCATGCAGAAGAATTCTGATATGAATTACAAGCCCTCCCAAACTGAAAGGCAAATGTCCCGGAAAGGGAAATGAACAGCATTCCCGTGCATCCAGAATATACTGCATGCAATATGTTCTAGTGTGCCAGACTCCAGTCGCCTTCTGTTCAGGTTGTTAAAGTGAAGCTTCCTTTTTTGCCAAGAAAGCTTCATACACCATGATTTTGTAACGCCCTACTACAAAATTACAATGAAAAAAGACAGTTATGAATAAAACACATACAGATGGGCCCTGATGTTCCTCGGGACAAACAGAACAATCTTGTTTTGCACCTTTACAGTGACAAAAATGCTTTCCTTTATGTTTTCTCAGTGGTCAGAAAACGCAAGGGAAAACTTAGATCATCAAGAAATAATTATATATATCCATGAACACGTATGCATACCTGAGGGCATGCATTATGTGTGTAATGCTGTGACAGAAGCTATAGGTGCTGTTGCCCACCTATTTTCAGCATATTTCCCTATTTACAGTAACTCATTGTGAAATGTTCATCTTTGAGCTAAAATTTTCCTTAGTTGGTCTCTGCTTCAGGATAATTGTTTTGTGTATGACACGTTTTGAGTCAAACACTCAAGAATGTGGATAGTGGGGGGAAAAAGGTCGTTTTTTCCCACTATGAATAAAACCATCTCAGTTTGGGCTTGGGGCCTGTTCACAGGGACAAACTAGGATTCTGGGTTGTGGCAGTTTAAGGGTTTAACGTTAGATATGGGCTGGGATCCATTGCAAGATCCTGGGCTAGGTAGAAGATGAGGGCCAGATTGTGGGCCTACCCTAAGCTTAGGGTAGGGTCTGGCATTAGGCCAAATATAGAATATAGTCAGTTTGGCGCTGACTTAGGACGGGGTGGAGGCAGTTAATGGATCCAGGCTGAATTTAGATTTAGTAGTAATTTGTCAGAGAGGACTAGGACACTGTGATGCTATGGTTGGGGTACTTGGGGGAAGATAAGTACTGGGGCCATTTCAAGGGGCTTGGGCTTGGGTTAGGGTAGGCATTGGGAACGTGCGAATCTTGTCTAGCATAACATGGGGCCAGCTTCAGCTTCGGTGCAAACCAAATATCTCTGTTTTATTTTGTGTTCAGGCCATTAAGGTATTGATCAAGTACTTTTCCTATGTATTAAATGTGCCTATTAAACAACTTGTAGGAATTTTTGCTGTGTAAACAAGCATCTTCGTATGGCATCCAAATGATTATAATAATTAACACAATGAAATATCTCCCTCATCCAAACCCCACAAACTTTCTTAAATCATCCCCTCAGTAAGAGTCTGGGTAAACAGACACGCTTTGCAATATGACTGAAGGTCAACAAACTCACTCTGCTGCACCAAAAGATGAATGAATTTCAGGGTGGTTTGCTCCTCACTGAAAATCCCCCAACCTAAAGGCCACAAACATGCTCCCTGTGCAAAGCTCCTCTAAGTAACTAGGCTGTTGCATTTTGCATAAACTGGAATTTGTGGATGTTCTTCAAACATTGCACCAAGTAGAGCACATCGCAGTAGTCCCATGCGCAGATGGCAAAGGCAGTAGTTACTATGGTGAAGACAGCATCCAAAGAGAGTGGTCACAAACTTGTAGGAAAAGGTAAGTGGAAAATAGTACTCTTGATCACTGCTGCTACCTGGACTGCTTAAGAATCTAAAAATTGAATGAAAGGCAGGGAAAAGATTCTGAGTCTGTGGGGTAAAATCCACCATTTTCTTCCGTTTCTTCCCCTGCCCTATCAAAATTACTATTGTGTTGTGCAGGTTAAGCCTCAGCTAGATAATTCTCTTCCAAGCCCCAATCTTGGCATGACACTAGGAAAGGCGATCAACCACATAGTTTAGGTCCAATACAACAGAAACAGATGAATGCAATCAGCCCTGTGGTGGAGCTATAATCCAAACAGTCTTCTTATCACCACTGGTTGCTCCACATACACAGTGAACAGGATGGGTGACAAAATAGAATGCAGCAAGTAAGAGCACTTGGGGCAGATGAATTGTGCATGACTTCGTGACATTTTAGGTGATCATATTATGTCCCTAAGCATGAGATTTATTGTCTCTCATTTTAACTTGCACTCCATAAAAATATTACTAGCATTCAGAGTGGATAAAAATCAATGATTTTTTTTTAAAACAGACTATTTTTTATTTAATTGGATTTTTAAAATTTAAATTAAATATATTTTTCTTTTAAAGGTAAACCTATTTAAAATTAAATTTGAAATATGACAACCCATGTTAAGGCCTAAATGTATTATAATCTATGAAAACCATTTATATTAAATCAAAAAACAAATTGTAATCAATACATGTTTGCTGCCAACGTTGTAAAGAAAGCTAGACCCCACTGAATTGGTGGAAGTCATTAGCTAAGCTCAACTGAAAGTGCTAAACCATATTTTGACAGCAGGAGCCTCCTCTCATGGTGCAGAGAGAATATCACCTTTATTTCAGTCTATTCAACCAGTTCAGTTCAATGATTAGTTCATTTGAAGCTAAGAAACTGATTGGGAGTTGAAAAAAGCTTGCTTGTCTTGTTCACTCTGAGTAAAAACTAGATGTGAGAGGATGAAATCTACTGGTTCTAAAATCTTGAAGGACATAGTGATCAGAAACAATCACTTTGATTCACTAACTACAAATAATCTTCCTTTGTTTACTAAATCAGTTAGTTTTAAATACAAAACATGTTTTAAAAAACTTTTATTTTCCTTGTCTGTCCAGTACATTTAAGGTAGTTTATTTAACTAATAAAAAAGTAAAATCTGTGTTTGCGCATTTTTAATTGAATTGCAATTTTTTCCATCCAGAGTTTGACATAAATCATAAGTAAAAAGTTAATCATCATCTAGTAAATAAGAAATGCATCTTTCACCATTTTCTAACGTAGTAAAAATGTAGAAATTAAGAATCTGAATAAATGTCTGTTCAGCATTTGATTGCTTCAATAAATGTGTATAGACATAGTGTATCCTCCTGATTAGCAAAAAAATAGTACAAGATGAATAAAGGCTGTATTTCGTTGTAGATCTACATGTTTTAATGGTTACCAACCAGTGTGGAATTAACCTTTCTTTAGCAAAATATATACAAAGTACAAATGAGAAACAAGATTTAAATCACCAATTTCAATCATGGCTTAAATCAGCAAGCAGAAACCTTGATTTAAATAATTGATTTTAATCACTTTTATTAAATCAAACCACCCTGCTATCATTTCTTTTTTAAAATTTGGGTATAGTATTTGACTTCATGACCTCCTACAGCTGAGAAATTCACAGGTTGATTATATGGCATGGGCAAAAGTATTTCCTTTTATTTGTTCTTAATTTAACTTCCCTTTTATTTGCTCGAATAGCCTGCCTTTTTCTTATACCTCTGGATAAGGTAAAAAGAGTGAGATGAGCATTTTTCATTATGCCCTTTTTAATTTCAAGTGTCTTGATTAAGTGTTTTCTAACTGTCAGTCCTGCTTCAGATTGGCATATGGTACAGAAAACGCGCAGTTCTCAATTGTTGATGAGCCCTTCCTAGTGATGTACAAAGGTCAGGTGTTCATGCTGGTTCTTTTAGATCTATCAAAGCAGACTTTGATATTGTTGAATAATGTTGAGTGAATAATTCATAATTAATAATACATTTGACGAATTTGTCATCTTTCTCTGCCCATGAATTGTCAGAGGATGCTTTACAATTGTCTCACATTTTATTCATGATTTGAGAATTGTGTGAATCATTCTTGGTCTGTAGATTATTCATAAACAGTTTGGTGCAAATATTCAATATCTGAAATTTGAATTATGTGCTGCATTGACTAGCTTTGACTGGATACAGGCCTTATATTGTTTGTTCCCTGTCTGAAAGAACAGTTTTACAATTACATTTCTGACTTGTGTTTACAAATTGAAAGTTCACTATTTTATGACTAGTTTCTTAATCTTTCCTTAAAATGTGCTGTTTCACTGAGAATTCCTGCCCTGCTCATCATTTTAGTATATAGATTACAATAGAACTGCGGGGCGCTAAACACTGATATTGAACATATGGTGTAATGGATGCATCCTTTTAAATAGAGACAAATGGAGATCTTTGCTAATGGACGCCCTTGCCCCCTGGTGAGATGAAGGACAGTAATGAGATCCAGTAGGTTTTCATCTCCTCCGTACAGTGAACTTCTATTGAGTTTTTTCCGTTTCTCTGATCTATTTAAAAATGTCTCTACCACTTTCTGAAGATGGCACTTGAGAATTAAGAGAGGAGGCAGTGAGTTTTGCCTTTCCACCATGTATTGCTAGGGGAAAATTATCCTCTCAGCTTTGCACAATCTTGGTATCTGCTCTTCCTGTGTGGATATTCCTTTGACTTGAGTACCAAATTTTGGTACTTCTGTTCAGGAGACTTTTGTCCTATATCTCTTACAGAGACTGCATTAATTGGATGCCAGGAGTCTGATTAACATCCCTAGTGCTGTCATAAATCAATTCTTGTATACTTAAACAAGTTATATCAGCCTAATGGGAAAAGATGTGCAGAGACAATTAAAAGAATTAACCCAGGGAAGTGGAGGTCGATACAATTGAATAATCTATCACTTAGTGTTGTGAGCAGTGCACTTGGATAGTTCCTATAGCCAAACCCAAATCTCTCTCATGAGGAAGCTGGATTTCCAACAGTGTCTGACACTGGGCATCTGGGACTTTCAAGTGCTTGGAGGCTGCAAAGGTTTAATTATTTTTGTTATTAATTTTTATTGCTCCAAGGTGGAAATCATCTTTGTGTGAATGCATTCACATGTGTATATATGGGTAGCTCTTTCTGTCTAATGCTGTGTATCCTTTCCAATTAAATCAAAGCAGAGGCAGTAGGACTGATCTATGCTAATGATTTAATACTTTCCAGCTAGGCAGTTTTTTTCTTAACCATTGACACAAGAAGGTTGAGTTGCAGTATTGATTATATGCTTTAATGGGTTGCCTAAATCTAACTATATGGGACTGTTACCAATAGAAAGTATAATATGGAAGACTTCATATGCGCTCTCTCTCTCTCTCTCATCTATCTCTCTCTCATCTATCTATAAATAAAATATGGTTGGACCCATGATAAGTTTTAAAAAGCCAGGCAGATGCAAAAAGCTCTCTCAAAAGATGAGGTTACAACAATACTAGAGCGGGGTTTCCCCTATTTTGTCAGAGCATCATTTCCTCTGGAACATTAGGGTCAAAATGAAGATGTGTCTGAATGTTTATGGCCCTGAAATGTGTACCAGAGTCTCTTGGTGAAATCAGAGAGCTGCACATCTGAGAGATGAGTTTCTCCTTCAACATCAAACAATTATTATCTGGTTTAGGTTTAGCCAAGTCTATAGAAGAAAGAAAAAAATTATCAGTCCTTCCCATTTCCTTTGGGTGTGCTTCAACTTTCCCTGGAAGGTACCAAAACTTCCTCAAGGAGGCCACTTTGTAATTTGAAAAGCAGTGTAACAAAAGCAATAGCATTGGATTATTTAATATATTGGATATATAATATTAACCCCTTTTTCTCTGTGATACAATTAATTGTATCATGCTAAGGCAAACCAAAACAAAATCAAGCTCTACATTGAAATTTTTTGGATTAATCAGAAATAACTTTTCTCTGAAATCCTTTTAGTTGACCCATATGCTCCAAACAAATGCATAATAACCCAGGGGATTGACAATTTGTGTAAATGGGCACTCCTGTCACTGTGGATATGTACTTGGCTCTCAAAAGAAGGTTTCTTCTCTTCCATGTTGCTGCATAAGAAAGTTTTGGGTTTTGGAGAATTACTCCAACACAGGATTGCAGATAATCCCATTTTGTCCAAGACAGTCTGAGGTTACTGACCTCTGTTCCAAGTCAGTAAAAGTAGCTAAGACTGAAAAAAAAATTGGTTAAAGTTCTTTCCTGTGTTTACTAATACTCCTAATGCTGTTGGGGTGGCCACTGGTTTTCTTCCCATCTAACCCTGGCAACTTCCTCAGACAGAGAGGCAGTCACTAGTAGAATCAGCTACAGTGCAGTTCATTTGGAGGAGGCAGATAGGAAGTGACAGGGCAGAAATGTAAGGAGAACCTCACTGAGGGCACAGGAATTGGGAACTCCACAGGACAAAAAAGGAAGTGGTAGAGAATGAGCGACAGGGTATGTTGTGGATGAGCCTCACTACCAGAGCATACAAGGTGCAGTTAAATAGGATACGATCATTGCCAAGAAGCTAAAGGACTCACTTGAATTAGTTTTTATTCACCAGAGAGGATGCTGGTGACCTAGCTATTGCAGATCTATTCATCTCATGTAAGCAGGATGATGCGCTGTCAGACTGAGATGTCAAAAGAAAAAGTGCTAGTGGAGCTGGTCAGAAATTTTCATCAGAAAATGCTGGTTCGTTGAGCCCAAAATGTCTTGTGAAAGCAAGTCAGGGTTGACAAACTCTTGTTGATTCACGGGCAGCATTCTAGTGGAAACCCTGCCATGGTCTGTTTTCTCAGAAACTGTTTTCTCTGAGACCAGCTTTCCAGCTATGCTTCAGGTCTCAGACTGAGGTTATTGACCTCTGTCCTAGATCAGTAACAGCCGCTGGGACTGTAGGTCTCAGACCTGAAGAAGAGCTCTGTTTAGCTTGAAAGCTTTTCTCTCTCACCAACTGAAGTTGGTCCAGTAAAATATATTACTTCACTCAACTTTGTTTCTTTAATACCCTGGGATTAACACAGTTACAACACTGCAGATAATGGAATCTATTGCATATCAATACATATGGATTGTAATTAATTTTTGTATGTGCTGCATATAGATATATTTTCACAATATGTGCTAGAGACATTTGAGCAGAGGAGGGCATTGGTGCAGGGAAACAAAATAACCTGTGGAAGAGCATCCTGGGATGAGAACATGAACAACGACCCACCACAGTTATCCACAGCTTTATCCCCTGTTGTAAGTAGTTGGACAACATTTGCTTGCGTTGCGGGAAGTTCCTTAATTGAGAGTAAGTTTTGTGGCTTTGTTCCCTTGTGTGTGATTTTAAGATGTCCCATCCCTCAAAGGGTCCCTGTTGTAGTGACCCTTGCTATGATACTGAAGCCTGTAAAACTTGTCTTTCAGGGTACAGTTTGCAGTCTTCATTGAACTTGACTAAGATTGCCAGCTACTAGCGCAAACCTGACAGTAAACAGTAGCTTAGACACTCCCCAAATAGTTGTGGTTTACTTTAGATAAAGTCCTAGTTAGTTGGCAGTTAATTAACTTGAACTAAAAGACTACAAACTGTCACCAAATAAACCTTTTATTGAACCAACTTCCCTTAGTGAAAGAGAATCTTTCAAGCTTCACAGAGCTGAAGACGAGACCTGCGTAGCTCAAAAGCTTGTTTCTTTCACCAACAAAAGTTGGTTCAGTAAAAGATATTCCATCATCCACCTTCTCACAGCGTGGGTCTCAACCTATTTACCGCTGTGGGTCGCACATGCAGCTCTTTGTTATGTGGACTGCAGCTACCAATATCTATACCACCCTGCCTGCTGTGGCTGCCTGGTCTGGCACATGTCCCTTGATACCTGCTCCCAGACAGTTCGGGGCAGGGGTGATCACACCCACCAAGCCATTGGGGACCCTGGCTGGGAAGCTGCCCATGGGACAACTTTCCACCCCTCACCAGCTCTCTCCCCAGAGACAGGATTTACAGGGCAGCCTCCTGCTCTGGCTGTGAGCTCCGGGTCCAGACATGGCCAGCAGGGGATGGGCAGGTGGGTGCTGCCTGCTGCAGACAGCCTGGGGTGCACTGCAGTCTGGAGCATGCTCGTTGTGCCCCAAAGGTGACACACAGCTGTGTGCTAATTGGGCCATGGGTTGAGAACCCCTGCTCTAGCGTGGTGGGAATAATACGGCGATAACACTGCAATCAAATAAATCCTCAGCTGGCCAGAGGTCGTCATCAGGGCCTGATGGGAAATGGTGGTTGGTCTTAGAACCTGATGACCTAGGAGCCCAATATATGTGTACAACTGGCTCCCAGCTTGGTTTCTAGGCATCCCAGAGAGCCCTCAAATGGCTGTGCTTCCTGAACCTGTGGCCTGCTACATGAGCCTTGCGGTGGTAGCAGTAGAGCAGCTGCTCAATACATATTATCCCTCATCTGTGCTTGCCCTGCTCCTGTCTTCAGCCCTTGTTCCAGCCTTGATCCCTGTCTGCTCCAGTCTAGTCTTTGCCTCCCTGCCTTGCTTCTGATCTTGACTCTGGTCCCTCTTTGGTTTGGCTTCTAGACCTTGACTTCAACTTACTCTTAAGTTTGGTGTCCCAGTCCTGACTCTGGTTCTTATGCTTGGCTTTGCAAGCCTGAATTCAGCTTCTCCTTGAGCCAGTCCCTGTCTCCTGGATCTATGCTTGCCATTATTCCCAACTGCGACTGCAGCCACCATATGAGGTCCCAGGCCACCCTTGCACCAACATCTGACACTAGATCTGGATTTCCCATGTCTCTTGTCTCTAAACCACCCAACTGGCATTAAAAACCAAAAATTATTTCATATTTCTTTCTTAGGAGCGTTGTGTAAAACTTTATTTAAAGAAGTCACCTGTGAGTGCTGGCTGTGCAGCCGTGTTTCATGATGATACATTTTTTTTCCTTATAAATCTAAGAGGTTAAATAATTTCAAAAGTTAGCATTTAATGTTATTTAGGCCTCTTGTGCAGTGCAATGTACATCTTTAACCATATGAATTGCAGAATGTATGGCAGATTGTAGAGCAAGTTTCAGAAGCAATATTTAATGGCTGAATTACACATGCTCTGGTTAAAGGGGGTTAGAAGAGAAAATCTGGCGCACAATCTTTCTTTTTTTAAATTGGACTAATGCTGGTGGGAGGCACCAGATTGACAGCTCTGCAAACAAAATCTTGTCTTGATTACCAGAACAGGTGGAGCAAAGGCAGCAGCAATGCAAATTTTCCTACACTATATCCTTCCAATGCATGATCCTGGATGGTATAATTCAGGACTGTGTACATCAGGATGGAAGGCACAGAGAAATATCCCAATGAAACTACCCTCAGTTATCTAGATGCTATGTTGCTGATCCGTACCCAACTGCAGTATGGTGGTGCACAGGCTAAGGGTGAAATCCTGGCATCTTTAAAGTCAAAGGGTTTTTTGTCTCTGAGTCTAGGATTTCACCCTATTTAAAAAAAAAAAACATAGAAAATTTTAAAACTTAAAAAAAAATATTCACTGAGGCTTTAGATAATTTACACATTACATTATTAGAAGATCCTTACATCTGCCATGAATGTAATCCTACATGCTTGACAGCTGCTGCCTCTGCTTGGAATCATTATTTCCAAATAACGGGTTATTTTTTTTTGCGATGTATCGTACTCTGGTGTAGCATCTGCTGCTGCTGACATGGCTCTGTTGGATCCAGTTGCAGGCTGGAGTGAGTTTACAAGGTGTCCAGTGGTTCCTCACTGTACTGAAGGAGTGTACAGACGCAGATGTATAGCTGGAGATGAATGCAATCCCACCAACAGGAATGCATCTTTTAAATAGTGACATGGGGTGGATCTGAGAGTACAGCAAATTCAAACATCACCCCTGGAAAGTCAATGGCTGGAGCTAACTATGAAAGGGATGTAGACTTGAAGGAAGTGCAAGCAAATTTTTTTTCTCCAGCCCAACATCAGCCATTCGTTAAATTTATTGCTCCTTTTCAAATTAGTTACTCCAATGGTGCCTAAATTACAGCCTATGGGCCATACGTGACCCACCAGAGCATTTCGTAAGGACTGTGGCCTGCTTCAACACAATGTACTAATGTACATTAACATTTTGTCATCATGCTTGCATAATTTTAGTTTCCACAAATGTATAAACAGACAATACTGTACTTTGAAACACCATGTCTAAATACATAGAAACCAGCTGAACTTAAAATATAAATCAATGCTGGTGACTTTAAATCTATTTAGCCCCCACACAAGGCTCTGCCTAGGTTTATGTAGCTCTCCTGTGTAATAGGGAAACCACTGACTTAGCTAACTGCCAAATCTGGCACGGTTCAAAGCAATGGTGACTATTCAGTACTACAAGGTTGTGGACAGCTCATTAAAGAGAGCATAAAACTGATTTGTGGCAATTTAATGCCACCTTCTGGTTTAAAAATGTAACAACAGAGCTGAGAGAGAGAGAGAGAGAGAGAGAGAGAGAGAGAGAGAGAGCGAGCTGTGTCAATAATCTGCTTCCATAAAAAGGTTTCTTTTTAACACTTTCCATAACACAACCAATACAGCTGCCACTGCATATTATCTTTTAAAAAATCAGCTTTCAGTGATTTGCTAATGATCTGAAAGGATAGAGCAAAGTTTATGGAATTCAACGCTTCCTGCAGAAAGCTGTCAAAGTGAATTGGATCTGTCAAACCAGTGCATCCCAATGGATTAATGCAGTTTGTTCCCTAGGTACATGATTTTAACTGTATATTAAAATTTAATTTTGGTTTCATATTAAAATAGCTTAAGCACCTATCCTAAAGAGCAATAATACAGTTTTGTTGACCTTACAAGAATGTGATCAGTTCAGAAAATAAGGACTTCCTGTGTAGTTTTTTTCCCCATTATTTGTTAATCTATTGAATAAACTGTTCATCAACAAAGATTAAGGGCAATTGCAAGTTTAGTTAAAACAGAACTGATTGATTTAAAATATCTTTTAGTCAGAATGTTTGAAATAAAATACAAATCAGATAGTTAAATATCCAGGTTAGAAAGAAAAGAGGCATTGGATGTGGATAGGATCCTCTTGGTATTTGCTCATGGATTTTCCTCCAGCACGGGGTGCAAATGTATTATTCGGGGGGGGGGAAGGGGAGAGGAGGATTGTGTTGTTTTTCTTATGAACACTCCAAGTCTGATTCTCCACCGCCTTACGTCTGGTGTAGTCATTTACCTGAATGCAAAATGAGTGCACGGTGGTTGTAAATTGCTACCACTGGTGTAAGTGAACTGAGCATTCTGATTTGATAGTATTTCTCATTCATTTTGCACAGACATCAATTACTATAGAAGGGTCAAACCAGTGGAAAACTAGGCTTCTTCTGTTTACTTCAAGCCCATTTTATTGTTATTGAAGATAAATAATTGTTAAACATCTTTTTATCTTAAAAGTATATTTTATTTCTTTGATGTGGATTACTGAAGAGATGCTGGTTTCTTTTCATGGGCATAAACTATCTGATGCCACTTTTTGGAGGCCGTATAACATTTTCTTTGCTGAAGTGAGTAGGAATTTGATTATTGTGACACATGGGAAAGATAAATTGCCCTTCTGATTGATATGGTTTGGACATTTTAATGTTGTCACTTACATGTATTGAAAGGCAGTGGGCCTGGACCAAAATCCCAGATCCAATTCCAGGTTTGTGGCTGAGTGAATTTTGTGACGTTGATCCTAATTTCACTCTTCTGTTATTGAATAAATAAAAACCCCTCTGGCCTGGACACCCCTGAATTAGTGGGGTTTTGATATTTGAATGTATATTTTGCAGTTCATGCTCCTCTCCATTTAGTGACAGTGCTGGTATGATACATGCTCTTACTGCTTTGTAGATATTTTCCTGGCCTCTTCTATCCTGACATAAAACTCTGGGCTGAACAGAACTGTTCAATTAAACACCTCTAAAGTTTGTGATTGTGATGGGAGTTACATAGTTGCACCAATTAGTTATTCCTGTAATGTTACGCATTCTCACTAGATGCTATGGTAATGATAAATTGTAGAGTAAAATCATTTGAAACACTAAGTAAAAAGGAACAGTATTTTTTAAATCACAAAAACAAATTCCTTTTGAAATTCTGGTATTTTTGTGTATTTCACTTGACTAAAACGTTAGGCCCAATCCTGTAATTATTTTTTTAAATAGGAGTCCCATTCTGCCTGAGAAAGGACTGCAGGCTTGGGATGTAGGAAGTAGTTTTCTGTGTTCCCATTGCTATTGTTGAAAATACCTTTTTCATAAAGGTTTCCTCCCTCTGAGGACAGGATCACTTTCTATTTGATCCTTTAGTGAAGACATAATCACATTTATGATGTCATAATCTATTATCATTTTGTCTATTGTGACATCACAAATTCAGCATTATGATTTTACTGAAGAATCTTTTGTGATAAGATGGAAGACTGTCCTTATTTAAATGATAGGTTTGATGGCCACCAAGCATGATTTAAGATCCTTAGTGAGCTATATTTGTAAATTCCTTTTTAACACAGTTTTTTTCTATTAAAAACAGACATAGTGGTGATATATAGTCAGTGTGTTGTACGGATATCACCAATAGTTATCTTTATTTGCTGCGAACTTGTCAGTGGACTAGTCAGGACTTAGGTCCTCAATGAAATCCTCTGTATTTATACAAAAACACAAAACATCTGCTCTGCTTGGGTTGCTTAGACTACAGTAGATTAACATACAATCAGGTGTCTTGCTGTGATGCTGACTATGTAAATCAGTGTGGAGAGACAGAGCACTGAACCTTGAACTTGATTATACATAACTATGTCCTCAAAGTCTAAAGAAGGCAGAAGCTGATGTGTGGCTAGATTGCTGGAAAAGGAAAGGGATAGAAACTGCTGAATGAAATGTTCCATTAAAAGAAAACCCAGTCTTAGACTTTTTAATTGTCCTCTGACCAGAGTCTGAAAAAACTAATTACCTCTGGCCTTTTCACAATGAACATTTTCTGTGGCTGAGAGTCCTCCATGCCCCAACTTTGAATCTCAGGGACCTTCTGGATAAATCGTGAAGTCTTTTCTCAGGGTTTGCTTAGTCAAATCTCCGTTTGTATAAGGTCTGAGAGCATGCTAAATAAGGACTTCTGGAACAGTCCAGTATACTTTCCCATAACTGTAACTTGAGATCCAGGAGGAAACATAAATACATAAATAAGACTAGCCCTGCAGTCACAGATGGCTTGGATGTGGTTTCCTTTAGAGATCATCAGAGCAATCTTGAGTTGGAGAGAGTGGCTCCTACAAAGATACATAAAATGTTCTCTCCTTCCAAGTGGCTAAACATTCTGCTCCCCTCAGCACTATCTGGCAGCTAAGGATTGAAGGCCTACATCCCCGTTCTTCCTCCCCCCTCATGCTACTGTTAGATGGCTGGACTGGGCCTAAATGACACTTCAATGTCACAGGTTAATTTACAGCCTTCTAGTAATTGATTCTTTGCTAGGGCACATGTTGTAATGATAATTTGTGGACTGTGTCCCCCAGGGCTACCAGCTGCAAATGCTTCTACTTTATTTTGCCCTCTTCACAAGTGCTGTTTGGGCATTATTGACCAAGGGCAGGCTGCTGGAGATAGCACTCACTGCAGGAAGCAAGCGTCACCAGGCTATCATTACAACAGAGTATGAAATGGGCAGACTGGCTGTTAGAGTCCATGTCACATCTATGTCTAAATGCCTTTGAATTTCTGTACTTATGAATCACCATACATAGCTGTGATAAGCCAGGATTGCTGAGAGACTATTGCACTTCTCAGATTATTAGAACCTCTTGGCATCTCTGAGGTGTGTGATAATCACCTAGAAGTCCACTGCCTGTTATGTCCGTTCGTTGAAATACATCATGCCATTTCTTTTCTAATTTTGAAAGTTGCAAATCTGGGGCCAGGCTCTGGCATGCCATCAGAATAGAGCGTTTCAAAATGCTGAGAAAGACACTGATATTTGAAGAGATGGCAGGCTCCTGCTTTGGGACTAGTTGTGGTCTCTGGCAGGTGAGTCCATCTTTCGTAGAGTCAAACCTCCCCTGTCATGAGCAAACAATTTCCTCCTCCTTCTCAAATTGACATTGTCTGTCAGGCTGAGCTAAAATGATTCTCTCCAGGGTGAGATTATCCAAAGGTGATTTTTTTTTTTAACCCTGCTGTGACAGGATGATGGCAGCTGACATTTCACTTTGAGTCACATCAACTGTGTCACTCCACAAGAAACGAAAGGCAATTATTATTAACAATGTTGTCCATTTTTATTTTTGTTATTTATTCCATCCTGTCTTGTTTTTATATATTTATGTTTTTGGTCACTAATTGACTGCTTAGAGAATACTACTTTAATGGTATTTACATATTTTATTGATTATATTTTAAAATCCATAACAATGTCTAATATAGGGATCATGAATGAACCATGGGGTATATATTGTAGATCATGTTTTCCCTTCTTTTTCACTGTATGGCAGGAAAGCAGGGATACAAATTATGGCCAAAAGGGTCTAAAAAATCCATCAGAAGTTTAATACTGTCACATGCCAGGGGTTAGTATCTACTAAATCCAGTGGCTACTGTTACACTTTTCACAGTGTTTTGCTTTTTCACTCAACTATTTTGGTCATGCTCTAGCATGATATGGGCTGTCTGAATATTTCAGAGGGCGATACTGTAACTTGCTGTCTTTCTTCTTTGTGTGACATCTCAGATTCCTTGCTGGAGCAGTATGATATGGCTCACAGAAAGGGGGAGAGAGAGAGAGAGTGTGTGTGCGTGTGTGTGTGTGTGTGTGTGTGTAGTACTCCTTCTACTATTGCCTATAATACTCAATAGATCTCAAAGTGCTTTACAAGGGAAGGAAGTATCACAGCCCCATTTTACCGATGGGGAAACTGAGGCACAAAGGGAACTCTGCTATTTAAATAAGAGAGACTATAAAAGCAGTGAGACCCATAGCTATAAAATAATTTATTATGAGAGACAACCTTAGCGTTTTGGGACAGGCTTTGGAGATTGTTTTTCAAGGTGCGGACCCTGCCTGCACCAATTTTATTCTAGTTCACTGTGACCATACTGCTAGATAAAGGTGGTGGGGGAATTAGTTATATTGCTGTGTTTTCCTGTAATTAGATGGATTCCTTTCTCCTGCATGAATAGCAGTCAGTTGGAGAATTCATTTGAGACCTTTAGTTTCTAGTTCAGTCAATCAAACTAATTTTGTAAAATGCTAACTATTCTGGTGATGTCTGAGATACCTGGTCACAAAGCATGCGTGCACTGTAGAAATGCTCCATTGGTTTTAACGGTATTTCAACTGTTAATGGATGTGCCAGGAATCCATCTGTCAGAACCGAAAATGTTGCGTGTTGTGGCTAGAACACATAGTTTGCATTCAATTTCACTGGCGCTTTTGCCACAGTTCATTGCATAATTTTCTTCAGAATGGTAATTCTACAGACTAAAGCTAGATTAAAAATCACATAATCTGCTTTAGTGGACATTGGTTTTAGTATACACTGTAGATTAAACATTCATATCCCAAATATATTTCAGTAAATGGAAACAGGCAGCTTTCTGTTAGATGGAGCTCTGAATAGTCAGGACAAAGGAGTTCTGTCCTGTTAGCAAGGAATTTAGTGACTTTCCTCACAGTACTGCTCAGCATTTGCTAGCCAGAATTTTGTAGATGCAAGAGCCCGGGGAAACGGGAGAAATTACTTCAATCCTGATGGAAAACAAGACAATCCCTATGGAACTTTTAACATACAAATGAACATTTTAGACCACTTGAGACAGAAGGGCAGTTGCTTGGACTTGTTTTCTGTGAGCTGGGTGTAATTAGATGAAACTCCAGTGCTGGATGATTTTCATCTGATTGTTACAGGTGACTGAAGTGTCGTGGTGGTGGTGTTTGTCCCAAGATAATAGAGGGACAAGATGAGCTGAGTTAATATATTTTATTGCATCAACTTCTGTGGTGAAAGAGGCCAGATTTCGAGCTACACAGAGCTCTTCTTCCAGTTTGGAAAATTTACTCAGACTGCCACAGCTAAGTACCAGGTGGAAGAGATTGTTTAGCATAAGTAGTTAACACATTCTAAGAGCCCACTCAAGGTGAAGTGGCCTGTTACACTTATTCAATCATAGGATAATAAAAAAGGGGATGTGGGCAGGGTTACTGATTGTTGTAACAAGACATAAATCCAGTGTCTTTATTAAATCCACGATTTTTAGTGTCTAGCAAAGTTACGTAATCTGAGCTCTCAGGCTCGTTGTTTGAAGGCGTTGTGCAGGTGTTCTCTGAGGATGAGGGCTGAGCGGTCAGATATGGAGTGATCATTTTGTGAAAAGTATTTGCCCATGGGTGATACGGTGTTTTTGTCTTTTATCATTTTTGTGTGTGTGAGAGTACATTTGAGAGCATAATGATTGTCTGGTTTTACCCACATAATTGTTATTGGGGCATTTAGTGACCTGGATGAGGTACATCACATGTTGGGATAAGCATGTGTGGAACCCATAGATTTTGATCAACAGCATCCCACAACACGCCATTCATCATAGCAGTGCAGATATGTCTGCAGGTTTTGCATCTGTTGTTACAGCAGGGTCTGGGGCCACTTTGAGTTGGCATGTTCTGAACTGTGGGGAGCTGGCTTCTGATGGTGATGCTGGAGAGATGTTTGAAGGCCAGAAAAGCGGGTTCAAGAAAGATTTATTTCAGGGTGTGGCTTGGAATCATTGAATGATTCCCTCATGGATTCTGGTGTGGGGTGGTAGGTGAAAGGGTTGTGAAGACTGACACAACAGCTAATTATTGCTTTCTCGAGAATTAAATAAGTGCTTAGAGAACTTAGTATCTGCACACGTGTGACTTCCTGTCTTTAGTTTAAATCACTCAGTGACTTTATCTGTTGGAATTAGGAGCAACTTTTAAAAACAACAACAACCAAAAAAGCTGATCACAGTTCCCAGGTTTTGTCACAGTGGTAGGGGTAAAAGGTTCTTGTTCCTTTGGTACATACAGTTAATGGTGCTCAGCAACTTGTGCTTAACAAAATTATGAGCAGTGGAAGTAGCATGTGGGAAACATGTGCCATACATTTCCTAAGGAGGGAGCACATAATAATACTTGTGCAGTGCCTTACATACACTGGTCTCAAATGCTGTACAAATATTGAGTTCAACCTCATGTGAGAGATTATGGTGTTGTGAGGATGGAGAAAATGAAACACAGAGAAGTTCCTCAAAATCATGCACCAAGAGAGTGCATAGCTGGCAACAGACCTGGATCCATCTCCCAGACCAGTGCATTTAATCATTAGACTCTGCTCCCCGTTCTAATTTTAATACCATAAAAAGACCTAGGTGGGCCCTTTATTCAGGACTGAATTTCACTCTTTATGAATAGGTTGAAGTCTGTTATATTCCTTGTAATTCACACACACAGTACCATGTTAAAACTTGCATTTTCTTCCACAACTAGCAAGGATGGGAATATGCCACGTTGCTCTTCAGAGTTTTCCTTGTAGTGTATGATGATGATGTTCTCTGACCAAGGGGAAGGAATCTGGGCTGTGGTGCTTTTGAGAAGGAGAGTGAAGGAGAGGAAATGGTAGGATCACAGAAGACTTGCTTTTCAAAGCATAGCATTGCTGCTGGGCTGGCTGTGGTGTTTAGCCCAACCAGATCTGGGTCCAATGCCTAGTCCTGGTCTCTTGCTGACAGTGAAGCACAAGGGAAAATGCTTAGAACCTACCAGTGGGCTCAGTCTTTAGATAGAGAGGAATTCTTTTGGCAGTTCTGTTTTACTTTAAAATTTAAGAACAATTGTTCGTTTAAACATTTTTGTTAAAAAACCCAGTACGTGACTTCATTTCAGCCCCACTTCCTGGTCTGGGAAGGGATGGGTGAAAGCTGGTGAAAAAATTGCTTCTCTCATAAATTTTCAATTTTCAAAGGAACAGCTGGGCTTATCTTTGTCTGGCTATTTCCAAGTTTCCTGTATACAGGACTTGAGACACAGCACATCATTGCCCCACAGAGGAAAACGAGAATATTAGCTTTATCAGTAGGAAATGCTTGTGTCATTGGCTTGAGGGAGGGAGAGGCTTAAAATTTTAAAACAGGCTGGGAATAAATCTTCAGGCCTTTCGATCTTCACATTGTAGTTCAATCCTTCCAGCTAAAGGGGACTGAATGGGTCCTGGTGTACACTCTTGGCAAAATTTGGCAGCAGTCAATGAGAGAGATGCAGGCTACATAGAGTAGCTTTCTTAGTCAACTTTCTAAATTCTAATTAGCGCAGCATCCCCACTATGCTGTGCCAACCGGAAATGCCCTCTCGTGGATGCAGCATTAATCTTTTTGCTGGGGGATGGGTGGATTTATTGAGTCGACTTCCAGATTGATTGAGAGGGTCACTGTTTGCGCTCAATTGATCCCGAAGAATCAATCCTGCGGCACCAAATGCGCCACTGTTAGTGAAGACATACCATCAGAGTTCCTTTGGGGCCCATAAAGGTTATTGCTTAGTTGATGGCAGTTGATTGCTACCATATCGGGTACATGCTATTCTGTGGAGTTTTGCAATTCCTATGTATAAAAGCTTAGAGGTAGCATGTGGTTTACTGGTACAAGGGGTTCTCTTTCCCAGACCATTTTCCTCCTTTTTGCCTCTGCAGTGAAGATATGGCCTGGATTTGTGATGTAGCTATTTTCATGCAACCGGCTGGCTGTTGTGATTGCACGGTAGGATCAAGCAGAAGGAGAATTTGGGTTGTGTCATCAGTGTTTGTCAGTTGTGTAGTGCTTGTCAGTTGTTGGCTGTGTGTGTGTGCCTTCCGCCCTCGTGTAGGTGCTGTCCCAGCTCTGCGCAGGTCACCGAGATGGCACTGACGATTGAATTAATCGACACGACCGCGGATCTGCTGAGCAACAAAGGCATCCGGCCAGGTTTATTGCAGTTGTAGCACAGTAAGTGACCTATAGCTCACAAGTACACTTCAAATACGAATGCTCTGTTACAAGGGAACGGCACAATTAATAGTGGGACTCTCCATTATCCCCTAGGCCGGACAACGTCGTCCCCTCTGTTACCCTCTTTAGTACACTGTTACAGACAAGTTTAGTTCTGCCCCTTTGATGCATGTAGTTGGCACCCTTTTGATGTAGTCTGATACCACCCCTTACCTTACACTGGATGGTTTGGGCAAAACATCTCTATTTGTCATAAGACATTTCTATCCATTAAAGTGTCATTTCAGGGGGTCAGGTGGCCCTTGTTATCTCTTTGGTGTTAGGATGTCCTGGTACCTTCTGCCTTTGATATGTATTTTTAGACTTTAGCAATGGTTTGGAAATACCTGTTTGCAGTATCATCTTTCTTCTTGCCAGTTTCTGTGAGGTCGTAAGTTCGCAGCCTGACTCCTGCTAACTTGGCTTTAGAACAGACGTGACCATTCTTTTAGCTTAAGCCTTACGGGTTGGCCTGTTATGCGAGGCTTCAGGCCTCATGCTCTCACGTCTACTACAGGTTGCTAGGGAGAAAAGCATTTAGTTGCACACAAATTATTATTAGTTTGGATTATTTATATTTCTCCTTAAGTGTTTGTGGTGATAGTTGAATTATGCCAAACCAATAACAGTTCCTTTCCCAAAAGAGCTTACAATTTAAAGGCATCAGGGAATATAACACAGTGCAAATACAGAGTGAACTGTGCCACTATAAATTCATGGAATAAGCAGGCTTCTGGATGTTTTTAAAAGTGGAGAGGGAGGCAGCTTAATGTACATTATTTAGATGGATGTTCCAAGTATAGATAATGCCAGCAGGAACACTGGCAGAAAGGAATGTAAAGTTGGGAGTGGGCAAAGGAGAACAAAGAAGTGCTCAGGAGTGAATCTTGGTCAGAGCATACCTAAGGGGTGTAAAAGGAGAGAAGGACAGAGAGAGGGTTATGGGGAAATCTGCACTTAATGTAGAAGAAGAGAGGAGCTAGTGCAGAGATGCAAGAAAAGAAAAGACCTGATCAAGTTGGCAGGAAAGGAAGAACATTAGATAAAATCCAGAGAATTATTTCAAAGGAAATTGTTTCAAGTCCCATACATTTTTTTTTGAGTGGTGGTAACTCTGAAAAGTACTACATATTCCGCTTTATTTCTCT
Source organism: Mesoclemmys tuberculata (assembly GCA_007922155.1). NCBI lineage: Eukaryota > Metazoa > Chordata > Testudines > Chelidae > Mesoclemmys > Mesoclemmys tuberculata. The sequence continues at coordinate 16,277,205 of ML675609.1, read as the reverse complement.
ATTTAGAGCTGCACCCGGCAAGCACTACCTGTAATTGTAATATATATAGAGGGGTGTGTGTTATATATAGAAATGTATGTAATGCACACAGCATGCTCTTCACAGGTTTATAAAGATCATACAGCAGCTGAAAGACTGTTTGCCTTTTAGAGAGTGTCCCTAAGCACATAATAAAGTTACACTATTTCCTAGGATTAGTCCAAGGGTTTTCTCTTTTCTCTCTCTTTTTTTGTTTGTTAGTGGAAGTGTCCTTTGATGTCATTGATGCAATTTATAGAAACTTTAACTTTAGGATCACAATAACTTAAGAAGTCAGTCTTCAAAAATTTAGAGCAACGTTTCTGAGACTCTTGAACCCGTTTAGAATCAGGTGGTATTTAAAACTGTAGCCATACCCTATACCGTCACTAAAGAGTCTAAGAAGATTAAATTAACCTGTATTTCCTGAGGAAATTAGAGCACAGATAACTGCTTTACTGGCTAATCTCTTGAAAAGCATAAAGAAACAAATTGTAAAAAGAATATTTTTTTAAAAAAATCTACAGAAAGAAAGTAAATATAAGAACTGGGTATTTCTGGAATACACTGAACGAAACCTAAACTATTTAATTTTCTAAAATGCCTATTTTGACATGGTTTGCTTCTTATAAGAGATTTAGTAGGAGACAGCTGATGCTGCAGTGTTTTTTGAGCACCAAGACAGGTACTTCAGGGAACAAAGTCCAGCCATTTGCCTTCAAGAAATACCACGCTGTGACCAGAAATCTTGTGGTAATGCAGGGGATTCCGACTATTTAAAATGATAGCACTGGAATACATTCCTTGTTGCACACAGTGTTTCTGCATTATCCCAAGGACTCAAAATATATTTTAGAGCAACATGCTATAAGCCAGCATGTTTAACTAGAAGAGCGGGCAATGATGTCAATGATAAAATTGCTCTGCACTGTGTATTTGAGAATCCTGTACCTGCAGACCCCTTTACTAAATGGATATAGTTATTGATTAACCATGGCAGCATTTTTGGAAGAGCCGTTAAATAGGAGATTTAGGAACCTGGTCCTGTTC
>ML675609.1:16170821-16271137 GCA_007922155.1 Mesoclemmys tuberculata | reverse complement strand
GTTCCCATTGAAGCAAACTGGAACTTTGCTGTTGGTTTAAAAAATGTTTAGACCCTTAAGGTTTGAGCCATTGCCCATTGAAGTTACTGGGAAGATTCAGTATTCACTCACTTGGTGATGTGCTCAGCACATTTTTTGGATGTTAAAAATAAATTGCCTATGTTTTGGTATCTTGCCACAGTCAAAAAGTTTTCTTCATGGTCCTGCCATGCTCCCTATTGAGGAAACTTGAAAGAAGTTTATTATCAGATCAGTACAGTTCTAGAAGTAGCTTAAGAGGCTATGCTCATCATGAGGAGCTCTTTAGTTTGCGTTTTTAACCAACATAACTCTACTTATAATTTAGAACTGCACTGCTATTGTTTTGTTTGTTCGTTTATTTATTTTACTAGGACTTTGTAACTGAAGCGTCTAGGTTGGGGTTCTCAAAATATTTCAGTTGTATGGATGATACTCTTGAGAGAGGTTTTCTGGTGGATATCCCAGCCCTACTTCCCCTCCCATTCATAATCGCATAACATCTCCATGGCAGCTATCAGAATGGCTTACATACGTCTATACTGACTGCAGCAACGTCACCGCCATCAGATCAACCTTTCTGGCTTGACTGAGCAGTCAGTGAAAACCCGCTCAATTGATCCAGAAGTCAACATTGGTGATCCACCCCCTCAAGTGGCATAGCGGTGCGTCGATGGGACTGCAGTTCCCTTTGGGGTAGCGTTGTGAAGACGGCACGCAGAAAGAAGGCACAGCAGTCGATGGGAGTTACGCAAGCTACTCTGTGTAGTTTGTGTACCTCCTGTCGACTGCCAACGAATTGCCAGGTAAGTGTAGACCAGGGAAGCATAATACTAGGGATGTATTTAATATAGTTATAGCTGTCTTCAGTGTGATCATTGCAATCACTTTTCTGTGGACTTGCATTTCATCTGTGTGATATAGAGTAGTAAAAGGAAATGTAACTATTCCCTGTGTCTGAGAAGTTACTTCTCAGTTATTTGTAATCCTTATGATTTATGTGTTCCAAATGCGAAGACAGAAGTAGAATATTGTTTGCTCAGTTAACCTGGTTTAAAATGAGCTGAATCTGAAGTTCCTCAGAAATCAGCACTTGAGAAATATTAAGCTCAGAGGTGGCCCAAATGAATGTTCAAGTTTGAGTTTTTGGGCTAAGAGGGACCAGTGTTCATTCCAAAGAAGTCAGTGGGGTTATTCCCAATTCACATCAGTGTAAGTGAATGTAGAATTTAGCTTGCTGTGATAGAAGCTCATTTGCTACCTTCTTGTTTTTTATTTTATTTTATTTTATTTTAGAGCCTGAGAACCCTATTGTGCTAGGGTCTGTAAAACAGTATACAAGACAATCCCTGCCTCAAACAGCTTACCATTGAAATAGACAAAAGACCAACACATGGCGGAGGGAAGTGATATAGATGGAATATCTGCTTCATTTGCTCCCTGAAAGACTTGGAATTAAATACAGAAGAAGGCAAACAGGAGCATTGGGCACATAGACTGTGAAGTAAAAGGGATTATTCACATACTTAAAGTTAAGCACATGCTCTAGAGCTTTGTTGCATCAAGGCCACAGTGAAGAGCTATCTATTACAAATGATGATTTCCTTTGATAAGTAAAGCCAGCAGCATGAGAATTAGGTGAATCCTGCAAACATCTGTCTGGGAATATTTATGTGACTTTTGAAGGAAATGCTATGTTTGCCTTCTTGTGTTTGGGTTCCAGTAATGTTTTAGTGAATTAGTTTACTGGCAAGAATGTGGAAAGAGTAAGTTTTAAAGCAATTATTGTAAGTGAATTTCAAATTATTATTTACACGGGTAATCCAATTTTAACTGTTATGCTCATCCAATCAGGGAACAGAAACAGATATGCTAACTTGTGTCTAATGAAAATAGGTCAAATTCCTAGTATTGAACATTTGGAACAAACTCCTTGTGAGTGAATGAGTTACTTTTAGAAATTATTTAGCAAATGGCTTTGTTTGAATAATTAATATATTTGAAAAAATAGACATCTATGAACAGACAATTATCAAATAGAAAAAGAGGCTAACTTTGACGACGTTATTTGTTACTCATTTTTTTGCCCAGCTTTAGGCAGCAGTTGAATTGTTTCCAAGAAGTTGAAGAAGAACGGGCAGGCAAACACAATCAAATGTACTTTTATTTGCAGTCTCTGCACAATCTCTTTTCCCTTCCCGCTCCGGGACCAGCATTTGGAGATAATCCTCTCTTTGGGATATGAAAGCCAAGTTTGTCAAGGATAGCCTGCTTTATGTTTACATAGTGCCTATAAAGAGCAAAATAAGATGCAGTTGAACTTGCAGCCTTATAAATGCAATACTAATCCTTAAAGACAATCCTATAACATTCACGAATGTTGCTCCTAATTTTTATTTACATAATTGTGAGCCAAATTCTTTGAGCCCCTTTGTTGTCCCCTTCGAACATGCACAACAAAGCTGAAAAATCATATGCTAATTGGTTGGGATGCCTGGGTAATTGCCTGCACTGTTGTTGGTGCAGCAGCAGGGAACACAGTGGAAAGGGTGCACATGAATTATGAGGTACACACAGGCTTAATGTTGGCTCCAGCCTAACACTGGAACAGATCCTCAGTTGCAAACCTGACTCCGAATACTGTGGATTTTGGAGAAAAGGGGAAGGGTTCATCTTCTGAACATGGCTATGCTCAGCTCAAGAACTGAGGCCTGGTCTACACTTACCTTTGTGATTCGGCGGCAGTCGACGGGAGATATGCAAGTGATGTAAATCACTTGCGTATCTCCCGTTGACTTTGCAGCGTCTCCTCTGCGCGGTGTCCACACTGCGCTGCATTGAAGGGAACAGCGCTCCCTTCGACGCAGCGCTACACCACTTACCGAGGTGGTTTTCCTGCGTCGCTTCCTGGATCAACTGAGCGCGTCTATACAGACCGCTCAGTCAATCCAGAGTAATCGATGTGACGGCGGCGAATTTGCCGCCGTCAGTGTAGACCCAGCCTGAGTTTAACACTGATTTGCTAATTAATAGCTATCTTTGTGCTCAGACAAAACTTCCATGAAACTAGTATTTTGGTGTTGAAAACATAAGTTTCCCCGAAGCTATTTTCAAGTACAGTATTCACTTTCAGTTTTTTCACTAAAGTAATTTCTATATTTCAAACCTTCTTGCCTCGCCTGACTTTTCATGACCTAGTGATGCTATTCCCATAGGTTGTCAGTGGTTCTCAACCTTTCAAGACTTCGGAACCCCTTTCAGGAGGCTGATTTGCCTTGCGTATCCCAAGTTACACCTCACTTAAAAACTACTTGCTTATAAAATGAGACCTAAAAATACCAAAGTGCCACAGCACACTATTACTGAACAATTACTTACTTTTTCATTTTCACCATGGAATTATAAAATAAATCACACCCCTCGTGTTGAGAAACACTGATATAGTGAATAGAGCAGTATAAAAAAGTCATTGTCTGTATGAAATGTTAGTTTGTACCGATTCACTAGTACTTTTTATGTAGCCTGTTGTAAAACTAGGCAAAGATCTAGATGAGTTGATGTACCCCCTGGAAGACCTCTGCACGCCCCCTCGGGTATGTGTACCCCTGGTGAGAACGGCTCGCTCGTTTAAGTGGTGTGTCAGCCTTCCTTGTGAAGGAAATAAGGAGCATACAAAAAGCTGTCCTGGATAAGCTAGTGGGATTTCAATTCATCCAGAGACTTTGTGTTTTATTTATGTTCAATTTAGGTGTTCTATTTGCTGCTGCAGCAAATATACAGAAACAAGATGACCAATCCCAATTTATTATAGGACTTCAAGCAGGATATGCAACTGAATGAGGTCATACACAGGAATGGATTTAAGCAGCAGGCCACAACTTCATTCAACAGAGTATCCCTCCCCAGTATTATCTGCACTGTCTCCCCATACCAGGCATTTAAGTGGGTCCACTGTGGAGTTTTTAGGGCTCCCACCATATAGCCCATAACTTCACTGCTTACCCTCGGATTCAGCTCACTCTGCTGAATTCTCTTATCCTCCCCTGTGTGAAGGGGACAGAAGATACCAAAGAGGGACCTCAGTCTGCAGAGAGTTCAGGTGTGCTTTTTTCCCGCAGATTGAGGTCTACCAGCAAAATCCTAGATCTCTTTTATTTCTGGGCACTGGCCCTTTTGGACCACTGGATGCTGGCCACAATTTGTGATGCATTAACATTTATACAAATTCCTAATATTAAATGTCTAAGTCCTAGTCCATCTAATTGTGTCTCCATGACGCTCTGTGGAAGGTGAAATAACCTACCAGGCCACAGCCAGTTTGGCTGCAAGGTGATTGGTTAGACTCTACATCACTCTAACAACACAGTGCCTATACTGTATAACTAGGGAGAAGGGTGGGTTCAGCTAAAAGGGAGCAATAAGGTCAAAAAAAAAACCAGCCAAAGGTTTAAATTAATGCTAATGAGGAGCAAAGAGTCAATCAGTTCCCATTTCTCCCTGACTGGCTAGTGGGCAGTAATGTGCCCGCAAGGAGATAGGGCCTACCTCTGCATACATTCCCTTTTTTATTCTTAAACTGATCTACTCAGGTCTCCCACCCATTTAACCAGGTGGGTGACATTCTTTTAAGGTTATTTTATAGTGAGAATATTGTAATGGATTCACTAGTGTGTGTCCCAATACCTTCTATTGGATGGAATCATCAAGTTTAACTGTGTGTCATGGGCTCCATATTGCTAACGTATAATGGAGACTAGATATAATTGATCATAGCTCACATGGTAGAGGTTTGTTCTTTTTGAGTAGGAGACTTTGATTTCTCTCCCCATTGTCACAAGAAGATCCAGGTCTCTTTAGCGTGCCACGTAGCAGCTAGGAAGTTGTTAATAAAAGTTGTTAGCATATTCAGCACAAAGTTGTTAAAATATTCAGCACTGTCTGCTAGATCCTATTTATTCATTAAACCAAACACTATAAATGCCATTTTTCCACATAAAAAGTCTGGAAATCACTTGTGGCTTTCTTAAATTATCGTTTGGCTGTTAGCATTGTATTTAAACTGCACACTGCACAGTATATTTCGCATTCATGGTGCTAAAAGGATTATATGAAAATAAATACTACATAAGTGTCCATAATCAGATCACTGTTTAGCAAGTCATGAGTGGCAGAGAATGGAGTGCCAATCTAAGATTAAAATTCTAATTTTAGGGTGCTAACAACAAGAGAGCCCCACTGCACCCACAAGGTAACTACCTAGACTTCTCAGATATGGTGTCTCATGTTGTCTCAGGCCCATTCAAAATGTTATGGTCAAAATGTTAACCAAAGCTTTTGACTATGGATTACATATTGCCTTCACATAATGAATTAATAAAATCAAACCAGAGCCTTTTTGCTATGTCTCTTATGAAATAACAAGAATACATTTCAAGAAGTCAGTTTCTCTTTCTGCTTAAAGGCTACCAAAAGTTGAAGTTTAACAAGTAGACTGTGCAACCACTTTGGGTCTATTTTATGCTTGCTAGTGGCAGTTCTTCACAAACGATGTCCCTGTTCCTGTAAGATTTCAGTCATGAGTACAGCAGAAGAAGCAAAGCTGGAGGTGCTGCTGGGTAACACAAACACTTAGTGGCCCTTTACTTGGGTGCTATGCCCATCATAGCTTATTGTAGGGTAACCCTCCCCAGAAAGGATAGTCCAATTTATTTCCTTTTTGACATGTTAAAATAATTAAGCATATTAACATCAAAGGCTCATGAGTCACAGTCTTCCCAGGCTGGCAGGAGCAAGGTGATTTCTAAAATAAGGAATGATCAGTTTCTAAATTGGTCAAATCCTCTTGGTGCATTATGATGTTACTAGCTACCTCAAATAAACAAGTTAACGTTATTAAATAGGGGGTTGGCCTTTGAAACGTAAGGGAATGCTGTGCAATTTTCATTCCCCACTGCATTACGTGTTTATTTGGTAATTTGCATCTTTGCCAAGGGGCTATAAAATTAACACATTTTGCCCAGGTGTAAAGGACTACATACGGTGCTAGGCGGTGCTAGGCGGTGCTAGGCGGTGCAAGGGTATTCTGTTACTTAGAATAGTGGGTATTTCTTTGGGAATAAAAAGGGGCAGTGGGAAGTACTGTGAATGTGACAGGGACCTTGTAAAGGGTCAGTACATGCCACTAGATCACCAGAGTTCACTTACAAATACAGCAGTTGTACCCTTTATTGTAGCTAGTTTGAGTCTTATATAATAGCAGGAAAGCTCCTGCATTTTTGTGTAACCAAAACATTTACTGAGCTGGAAAAAGGTAAGAATGGGGCAAATGCATTTAAATGGGGCATTTAAAGAATGCTTGAAATAAGCCCCTTTTTATTCCTGCTTGACTGTGGGTTTTAATGAGACTTTACATAACAATAAAACCCTCTTAACATGATATGTGTACCTATGTTGCAACCAATTTCACCCTACGATGAATCTCCATTTTCAGTTCTGTCACTTGTCTCTGTCTAGAGACATTTTTTCCAACAGGAAAAACAAAATGCATCATTTGAAACAGATGTGTGAGTGCTTGCAGCAGAAAATCATTTTCACATGGGATAATACTTTACTTCTCTATTTCCCAAGGGGGTGACAATGGAAAGTCAATATAATTTACTCATTTCTTGTGTGGGAGCTGTGATGGGGCATCTGTCCCACACTGGCATGTAAGGTGTTAAAAAAGCTCTAGGGAGGCTGTGCAGGTAAGCAACCAATAGGAGAGAGGCTGTGAAGGGCAGCCAATCTGGGCCCAGCGGACCCATATAAGAAGACCCACAGGGCAGAGCTGGGTCAGTGGCTGCTAGGAGCTCAAGGAGGGAAAACTGTGTCTGTAGTGGGCTGCAGCCCTGTATCACCTTGGATAGAGCAGTGCAGGGCCTCAGGGAGTAGTGAAAGAGCTCTAGATGGGCTGCTGGGACTGGGTAGGGTGTTGTGGCTGTGGGGAAGTGGCCCAGGGACATGCAGAGGAATGCAGTATGTGACAGCTGTTCAGAGGGTCCCTAGGCTGGGACCTGGAGTAGGTGGGCCTGGAACCCCCCCCCCATTTGCCACTGGGGAAATGACTGACATTTGGACTACAGCATTAACCCCTGGAACGGGAGAGTACAGATGGTGATATGGCTGGAGGACCATATCATGAAGAGGGCACTTTGGTCCCTGGTGTGATGCGGATCAGAGAGCAGATGTGATGCTGAGCGAGGTACTGTCAGGAGATGGTATACTGATCTGCAGAGCTAATTCCCATGACTGCCAGCAGAAGGCAACAGTGTGGTGAGTGGAGCCCACAACAAGTTGGTGGAGAATGCAGGCATGCAAAGGATTTGGAGAGTTCAAATAGCTTTGAATAAACCTCCTAAGGTTTGGGTACTTATCTACGGCAAATCCAAATTCCAAATCTATTGAAGTTCAGCCAGTGTGAGTCAAACAGGCCTGTTCACTGACAAAGAGGGGCACTGGAGCTGGAAGTATAAATTCCAGCTTGGGCAGACGTACATGCGCTAGCCTCGATAGATCTGGCATGCTAAAAAGAGCAATGTAGCCATGGGAACGTGGGCATAGCCACCTGAGTACAGTCCTGTCAGAGACCCTGGGTATGTACCTCACTTTCAAGAGATTCTATAGAATTAAGGCTTCTAATTTAAATTGCTGACTAGTTTTTAATCTTGGAATTGAGCACCCTGGGATTTTTCTATTATAGGGTCAGGGCTAAAATCGATGCTGCTTCATGTGTTGGATTTAGTTGTATAACTTCTATATGCCTTTGATTTCTGTGTACATCATCTTTAGATCTCTAAGGACTCTGTTGTTTGTATCTGAGAGGCAGAGTTATTGCTGATTGTTTAGAGGAGATACACACACAAACATAATGTGCTCTCACAGAGACTTTACTTTTATTCATTCTCATGGTATTGTTTCCCTTGAACTATGTAGGTGTTATTCAGACTGAAAGGACAGGTTTGCTTTTTGATGGAAAAATGTAACATCTCCACTGAAATGCCTGTAATGTATATATTAATCCTTCCAGTATCTTTCTGGAAAGTTCATTGTTGTTTCTCAAACTCCTCTGGGATTCAGGAAATCGCTGGCTAAGTTCTGTTTTCAAGTTACACAACAAATCTGAATCTGTAAAAACAAAAAAGTTTAATTTCTCCCCAGAGCCAAAGGAACTCACTCTGTTCAGATGATATAGACCTTGTTATAGTAATAAGACAGGTATGATCCTTCCTATGGCTATACTGGAAAATACATATAATGTACTTGAATGTATACAATGTAAATCAGAGAAGGGCAGGAAGGAGGATTGGGGACAGATTCGGATTACTTGCTGTAGAAACCTAGCATGTTCTACACTGAAGATACTTTAGCACCCATTTGATTTCACTTATTTGTAGTCTGCTTTCCTCTGTTTGCTCAACAAAGTTGTGCAAACCATTTCACTTCTTTATTAAACTGTTAAAATTTGAGATGGCCCCTAATCCCAAATTTCAGCTCCACTGTGGATTCAAACTTTTCCAGGGTTTGAGTGTTCATATTGCAGTTTTGTTTATAAAGATAATCACTAACCATCAGAGTTGGATCAGGTCTGAATTTTCTTTCACAGATTCTAGTTTCTGAAGGTTCTATGGCCAAGCTTTTTAAAAATATTAGGAGCCTAAATTTTGGTCTTCTAAGTAAATGAATTTATCTTCAAATGTGCCTAGCACACAGCAACTTCCATTTAGGAACCAAACTTTAGGCTCCTATTTTTTTAAAATCTTGGTCCAGTTTGATACCAGCTGTCAGCAAAAGCCTCATCCTTCAAACCTAGAGTTATTAATGGCCATGCTGCTGCTGCATTTCCTGGCCTGTCCACTAGCAATGGATTACATTATATTAAATGAGTGCCAAATAATGTCAGGGCTGGATGCCCTCCTAGAAAGGTAAATCAGAGAAGATAACTGTCACACTGACTGGATTTGGGGAGGGGAGGCATTTATGATATTGTCTTACATCAGTATGTCAAAATCATCATAATTCATATGAGGCATGCCATGTGAGGTATTGTTAGAAAGGCTATAATGTGGTGAGTAAGATGGTAACGTTTATGTCCAGGTGTTATATGTGTAATGGAACTTATGGATATGGTTGATTTATCTTTATTTCAGCTTGGGCTGTTTCTAGGCCACTCCTCAGACAGAATCGCTACAACAAGAGCCTGCTTAATGGCTCATTAGGACATTCACAGGTGCAAGGAGCCCAGGGGGAGAAGCCAGGAATATACCTGATGAGTCACCAGGACTTGCTCATGTGACTCTGGACTCCATTTTGGTTCCTATGAAATTCCACAAGCAGCATGGCAAGGGCCAGAGGACATAAAAGGCAGAGGTACAGGATCCATTTTGTCTTTAGCCCTGTTCAGCTTTCAGCTATCTATCTACCACTAGATCAACTCATCTACAACTGAAGCTGTGAAACAAAGGACTGAGACCCATCCAGCTACTAGATGTATACCAGAGGGACTATGCAAGCCTGCAAACTCCACAGTTCTTCTAGAAACCTGATATATATATATATGGACTTTCAAATCATTTGTATGCATCTGACTGCTTTAATCCTTTAATGTTTCTCTTATTGTTTGTTCCTTTCTTTTTATAATAAACCTTTAGTTTTAGTTACTAAAGGATTGGCTGGCAGTGTGGTATTTTGTGTAAGATCTAAACTTATATTGATCTGGTACTGTGGCTGACCCTTCGGGGTCAGGAGGACATTTTGGTAAAAAGCACAGAGTTTAAATAACTGGTCTCTTTACTGGACCTAGTGGCAGTTTGGGAGCCAGAGACTGAAATGCAGTAAAGGGGGCTGTGTGTATTTGCACAGTGGCTTCTTGATAACCAGTCTGGGGAATCAGAAGCACTGTTTGTGGCTGGTTGGGAGGTCTGACTTCAGTGTCACCCACCAGTGCTGGGGGAATCTGCTCTCCTTTTACAGCCTGCCCTGACCTTGGCATTTTCAGGTCCCTAGGCAGGGATGGGTCACAGTAACAAAGAGGGAATTCATAGAAAAGCAATCATACTATATTAAGAAATACATATGGCCAAATTCTGATCTCACATGTTAATTAGCCAGGGAGTAAATACATTCATTTAGATAGGATTACTTCTAGTTTACATCTGATTAATTGAGGTCTGGCTCCTAGAATGCAACTTGTTACTCCTATTCCTTCTGCTCCACTGAACTGTGAAAAGAATGAAAAGCTGTGTCTGGAAGATAGTGAGACAGACAGAACTTGGAGCAAGTTTTGTTAAAAAGTATAAATAGCCATGGTTCCTAGTCACAGACCAGAACTTGTGATCTGAGAAAGTAGAAGAGGAAAACTTGAGCTAGGCACAAGACTTGAGTGAAATCTGTCCTCTCTGGATTTTTGTTCATGTAATAGGTAATTTTTTTCTTTTTTTGAATTTTTAAACAAATCTAACCTGTCCTAAAAGATGTCGTACTAACAGCACTGGAAACTGAAGAGTTGCATATATATCCACAGAACAGGTAAAGCATACACTGCAGTCTGCAAGCTTTTCTTGTGTTGCCCCGTCAACATGATTCACCCTCAACATCAGGGACAATCTCTGAGTGTGGGTTCTTGGCCCCTTGGTAGCTAAACAGTGTCATTCTGATCTGGTTCCATTTACTGTCAATTTGCAATTACTTTACACATATTTAAATGACTATACAAAGTAAAAGGGAGTGGAGAATCAAGTCCCACATTTCCAATTCTATTATTAATTAAGTAAGACTGCTGAAGAAATCTTGCATAAAGTTCTATGTCACTAAAAGTTAATCACTAGGACCATGATCTAGCAGAGCAACCAAGTGATATACTTAACTCCTGTTGGCTTTAATCAAACTGCTCACATACATGAAGTTAAAGACATGCTTAAATGATTTGCTTGCATCAAGGCCTAGGTCTCTAAAATCTTAATCTTCAGTGCAACCTACCAGCTAGTATGTCTGATATGAAGGCAAATCTAGATCCAGGTCTAGTGCTAGCAAGTCTCTGCTCTCCTATTCTGCTACATCCACTATAATGTGATGTTGCATGTTTAATAAAACCAGGTTCCGTATGTAAATTGAGTAACTTAATATACTGCCCACTAGAGAGAACAAGCACCCATAATGCTCTCTGTGGATATCTAAAGGGCTTAAAGTATAGAAAGATTAAGGAAGGTGTTGTTTGATATTTGTCTTTGTACATGCAGTTTTAATTCTATTTAAGTATTCACCTTTCATCAGTTTTGAGAATTTGTTATACATTTATGTATTTAATTTCTGGTATTCATAGACTTTTGGTTTTCCAATAAGACTGTGGCTTTCCACAAGACTGAATTTCCACACAACATTTAAAGGGTTTGTGCGTGCATGCTAATGCACCATTTTTTTTTTAATTAAAATGCACTTTGTTTGGAGGGGGAAATGCACATTTTCATAGCAAAATACACCTCATTTTTACTGGACTATCCAATAGATTTATGTAGAACATAGTGTGGAGGAAAAAGAAGATGGTGTTTCTGTTTTTCAGGGGATTCAGTCTGTAGAGATGGCTGACAAAGCATGAAATGGAATGTGCCTTTCTAGCAGATGTTTAGTTTTATAATGTGTAGCAATAATAAGATCATTGAGGCCTAGGGTGCCAGTAAGTACAGAATGAGGAGGAAGACCTTGTCACTTAGATAGGGGGACTTAAAATTGTGAGACTAAGGAATTCCTTAGATAAGAAGCTTTTTAGTAAGCATTGCTATGGAAACTGTAACGTAAAATACTTTTTTGTGTAAAACAATATAAGTTTTTAGCCAGGGGCAACCCTAAGCATACATTTCTATCGGGCCATCTCCTTACTTTGACTTTGCTAACTTTGACTTTGCTAACCTGCTGTCTGATTTATTTGAACCATCCGCTGGGAAACGGACGTGTAAGTAAGGACCCCTGAGTTTGGGTCCCTCAACAATAGAGGGAATATATATCATAAGGAACATTCTATCTGTGAATTTATATAGTCTTTATACGTGAATTCCAACATTCATTTTTGCATTGTAATTTCAAAATGCAAGGTTACAATAGACTAGACGAAGGTATGCATTTTCAGTCAACCATCTCCAGATATAACACTTATTTCATAGATTTAATGGGATATTATTGAAAATAGGATGTGTACCTGTGCTAATAACAAGGATTTTCAACTAAAATTTTGTTTATATTGCAGTTGGTTGAACCAAACTCTTAATTAGATTAAGAGATTATTCATAGATTATAAAATCAGAAGGAATCATGATTTTCTAATCTGACCTCCTCTATAACACAGGCCAATGGATTTCCCTGAATTAATTCCTGTTTGAATTAGAGTATATCTCTTACAAGAATATGCAGTCTTGATTTAAAAATTTCTAGTGATGGAGAATCTACTAGAACTCTTGGTAAATTGTTCCAGTGGTTAATTACCCTCACTGTTAAAAATTCAGCAGAATGCCTTTTGAACTCATGAATGCACCAAGGACGTTTCAGAGGGTAGCAAATGATTTAACCCAAATTTTGAGAACCGAAGACATTCTCACATACTTACATGACTTCATTTCTTTCCATAAAACATGGGAGGAACATCTGATAGGAGTGGAAGGATTCTCTTTTTAAGGAGTCAGGGTTTAAACTTGCAGGAAATAAATGTCAGTATGTGTGGAGTCAATTCAGCTTCCTAGGACATGTAGTGAGTGAGAATGGATTGGAGCCCCAATCCCAGAAACTGAATGTTGTTAGGGATTGGAAGGTTCCCACAAATCTGGAGGAGTACAGCTGTTTGTAGACCTCTGTGGATTCCACAGTAGATTTTTAAAAAATTTCACAGAACGGGCAGCGCCATTATACCAGCTAAGTAAGAGCAACTTTGTCTGGATGGAAGAACAGCAGAGAGCATTTGAGTCACTGAAGGAAGGACTTCTAAACCATGCTGTGCTTAAATTCCCAGATGTATCCTGTCCATTCATGCCGCAAAGGTTTCTATCAGATTTGCATTTGAGCAAATAGATGAGCTCAGTAGCTGTAGATGTATGGAGGTCACAAGCTAAATGAGAGGGAAACCAAGTATTCAGTTACACAGCTGGAATATCTGGCTATTGTGGAGGCCCTCAAGGCCTATCATGCCTATTAACTAAGCATGGAATTCAGTGTACATAGACTGCAGTGCCCTGCAGTGGTTCCTTATGAAGCACAACCAAGAAAGACAGTTGTGGAGATGGATTCACAAATCGTCTAAATATGCATTCACAGTTCACCATAAACCTGGAAAGCAAAATGCTGATGCATTCATCTGGGTAAGTCTTCAGGAATTAATTATTAATCTTTAATCAAAGTTTGTCATGTGCTGAAACCTTTGGGAATACATCCAACCAAATTGGCAACCCTATGAAGACCCCATGCACCTCAACAGATGGATATCAGTGTCATGAGGATTGCATTCCGGAAGGTGGAGAATAGATGAGCCAGAAGTGAGCACCAGGCACAAGATGTTAGGAAAAAGGAAAATAATGTGCTCATCCAAGAAGGAAGGTATGGCTATGCAGTTGGAAAAAAGCATCCTGGAAAATAATCCCAAACTTGACTCTGTTTTGGAGGGGACCTCACACAGTGGTTAAGAAATAAACAACTTCTCATTGCTGATACAAAAAGCAGAAACTCGCTCCTTTGTAGTGCATTGAGAGCTGGTGCACAGATTCATTGAAAGAAAGAGAGCAAATACTGAGGATGCTCAACAAGAGTGAAGAGCAGAAGTGATTTTGGGGATACCGCAGCAGGTTCCTATGGCTCATAACAGGAGATCAGTTGTGGAGGAGGAATTGTTGGTGTGTTCTGAGGACCTCAACGTAGTGCTGTCTTCAACAGTCTGTCCACAACAGATAGGACTGTCTTAGAGGACGTGAAGTCTCTCATTGATAATCTGAATCCAACTATGAGTGAGGTGTCCATAACTGAATATAGGACTTGAGTGAGTAGATGCCCAAGGAAATCTGCATGGATGGCACGCTACCTGGATTTTTAGGGGCTGTTATTCAAATTCTTCTTTATTTGCAGGGTGGGGGGAGAAGGTTTATAATATTTAGTGTATAGACAGCACCTCCATCAGCAGATGGAGTTATATCCTTATTTTAGTGTTAAATTGTCTTGTATGTTATGCTGTTGATTTGATTTAGGGGGTTAGTGAGAAATTTAGTTCTGCTTGCATGTACTGGAGTCGATACTTGCAGTGTCCAAGAAATCTCTGATTCTTAGTATTACAGTACTTACAGTCCTGTGATCATGTCACCTCTTAACTTTCTCTTGAGCTGTTTGAGTCTATCACTATAAAGCACTATTAAGACTGATCTTCTTGGCCTTTTTCAGATCCATATTTACTGAATCCATACCCACCTCTTTCTCCTTTTGGGTGCTGGCACAATCAGGTCACTTATGTTGCATTGGAGGTGCGGTGTAGCATAATGGTGGACAAGGGGATACTGCAAAGTCTTTGCTTGACCCTTAATCCAGTTCCTAAATCAGTCTTCAGTGTCTTGAGAAAAAATCCTATATTTCCTAGGAAAAATACATAAAGACGAGCAACAAGGAGAAACCTGAGAAAATCTGAATAACTTTTTATCTAGATGGGGGGGTGGAGGAAGGTTTAAGGGTATAGGTGATTCTGGAAGACTAAGTCAGCAAGAACCTGATTTTCAGATTCACTGAGGACTTCAGTTGGAGTTGTGAGTGCTTGGCACCTAAGAAAATCAGCTTGCAAGAGGTTAAATGTTAGGAGCTGGTCTGCTGGAAGAAAACCTGAGGAAATTATATTCTTTTTATCTAGGAATAAGGAGGAGAATTTCCCTCCTCTCTTTCCTTAGAGGTCTCTTTTTTTTTTTTTTTTTTTTTCAATCAATGCATCAGAGAATTCTAAAGGTAAATCCCACTGACACTAATGGGAATAATAAGCAAAAATGCCCTGAGCATTAGCAGGATGTCTTTTATTGTTGGCAGAGTTAGAATAGTGCATATTCTAAAGCATTAATAGAATTATTGGTTACTGAATCAAGCAATTTAACCTTGAGAAGTTGAACATTTTTTTCGTACGTTGTGTTAATTCCAGGCAGTTGCCAAGCCCTACCCAATTGAAGGCAGCAACAGCAAATTCACCAGGGGACTTGGGGCTAGGGTTAGGGTTCGTGTGGGTAGGGGTCCCCACCCTTGAGTTAGGGTTCCTGTGGGTAGGGGAATTGAGGCTGGGGTTAGGGTTCTGATGGGTAGGGGTCCCTGTACTAGGGTTAGGGTTACTATGGGTAGGGTACTTGGGGCTAGGGTTAGGGTTCACTTGTTCACAGGCAGGGAGGTAAACTCCTCCACTTGTCAGATGTCAACCCAAAAATGATTACAATATAATACATAAAATTATGTTTAAAATGCACTAAGAGCCAAATCTTGGTCTTTGGCTTCAAAAAGAACTTGCTTATTAATGTGAACTTGCCTGGTCTTAAACAAATAACATAGATCTTTGTGTTCCAGGTTGGAAATATGTAAGAAAAAGGTTTCCAAAGAGCAAACTCTTGAGAAAATACACAGCTTTCTCTAATGGTTTATTCTCTAGTATTGCACTGTTCTACCTTTCTGTATTCCATTACTCAACACTCTCTCCCCTCCAATAAATTGTGTTGGAAATGGTGATCCTGACTCATAAGAATTTTCTTTAGTTAGATTCAAAACTCTGTTACTTTCAGTGTTTGGAAACTAAACATGAACGTTCTCTAAGAATCAGCTGGAGTTGGGTCTCTGTACACTCAATCTCTCTTTCATTCTATTGTGTCAAGTAACCTATTTTTGTAAATAAGTCATGCAGAGACACATCTTGTAATAACAAGCAACATCCAACTGCCAGTTTTCAGTTATACAGGCATCATGAACAATGTGATTGAATACAAAAGTCTTAAATGCACAGTACTGATCATTCACAATACATTTTAATAGCCATAATTTTAGGATTAAGTAGCTATTTATCTGCTTAAAAAATTGATTCTTGATTACTCACAATTGGGCCACTGTCTGCTCTTAGTTACACCAGTAAAAACTCTGAATAACTCCACTGAAGTCAGGGACATCTTTTCAGATTTTATCAAACTTCAGGGGACTTCAGTGACAGTAGGGGAGTTACTTCAGATTTACACTCAGATTTCAGAACAGATTTTTGCCTATATGTGCATCCAGTCTTTGTTCAGTGTTTGATAAAATCTGAAAAGATGTAATGGAGTAATAAGAGGTTCCTTCACTGATTGTCGTCATGAGTAGTAAAAATTAAGTTAGATAGGAAACTGAATGATGTTTGATTTGGTTAAACTGAGTAGGATACAATCCAGTACTCCTTTTGAAGACAAAAGAACCTAGTGAGGTGATTGGAAATTCTGACAAACTAAGGATGGTAGATTCAGGCCCTAAATACGCAAACTTCCATTTTATGTGAAATTAAAAAATGCAGATCAACAAGCCTTCGACACAGACATACGGTATAATTCTGGATATTGCTTTAATCTTTTGGTTACCCAGACATACCATTCAGACAAATCAAGCACAAATTAATACGGGTAGACCTTACTGGATAATCTAATATCCACGTTCATTTTCTAAACTTTGATCTTAGTCTAGCAGAAAAAAAATGCTTCACAGCACACAGTTTATTTGTAATGACATATAAAATGAGACCGACAACCACACAGATTAAGGCAGCTTGTTTGACAAGCAGCACATGATAGATTGAAAGAGAAACTCAACAGCTGCCTGCATGACTGTCTTTCACTATCTCATTGCTTGTAGACAATACACAACCTTTCCAATGTGGAACCCCCTTTAATTAAAGTTAGCTTATGTACATGGTTTCCTCTGCTGGTTTTGCTTTCAGTTATGTGTCTGCATTAATTTAGTTTAAAGCCATAATGTGTTACTTAGTTTTGTTCTCAACCTCGGCTTTCTCAATCTTCTGTCCTGTAAGGAACTGCCATATTCCTCCTCTGTAGTTCTCATTCCCCAGGGCATAGACAAAGGCATCCACTGTTGGCACAGTCTTGGCAATAATGGCAGGAATCTGTTATAAGATACAACATTTTTAACAGGAAATTAAAATCGGTCTCTCTGTGCATATGTAAGTTTTTCAGCGAAAATCGCAGTGAGGATCCAATGGGCTTGTGTAGCACCACTTCAGTTTAGCCTTGAGGAATGCATAGTTTACCCCTTGCCAAAGTACTTTGTTTTAGTGTGTTGCTGGATTATTTTTTAAAATTGAATTTGGTGCTTGTGATGAGTGTTGAGTCAACTGAAGATAAGCCCTTTACCCATATGAGAGGTAAAGGACAGACAACAGAAGTGTCTCCAAACTACCCAGCCAATGTTCCCTGACTAGGAGGGGACCACCTCTAAAGCGAGAAATCAGTTCAATGTCTGTACCCTTGAGATTCAGTTGAGACTGAAAACAAATGCACAGTTTGTGGTAGCATCTATCCATTGTGAAGTCAACTGAGATCACTAACTCATTTTAGGTGGGATGCTGAAAACTTGATATATGGTAATGACTTTTGGCTACCTGTAACTTAGAGTAGATTTTAACCACAGCTACACATGAAAGGCTTCCTATATTGTTACTGAACTCCTGAGCCAGTTGGTTCCCCAAGACTAGTTATTTTAATTTTGAAATAGAATGGCATCATATTTCATGCACATACGCTAAACTCCCATCCTTTTTATATGCAGTTTTAGCATTTCCTTCTTGTTCCCACAAATCTAGAACACAGAGAACCTAAAAAAAAGGTTCATTTTCAGAAAAAGATTTTATTCAGTGAGGGGACGGGTCCAGTGGGAAAAGTAAAACAGCATTTTGTTAAGAGTGGTTTTATTAATTAAAGGTTCACTTAAGAAATGAATGCACCGCCCTGGAAAACAATGAGCCAAAACCAGCACTTTAGAGTAATACCACTTGAACTTGTTAGGTGAAAAAATGAACAACCAAATAACACTCAGGCTATAGATCCAGATCCAAAATCAACTGTTAAAGCAACAAGTGAAGGTTATTAAATTGTTTGCTGTCACTTGTGGTGATCTCACTAATATAATTCTTAATTTATAGTAATTACTAGGCTGCTTTTCTTTAAAGATGGTAGATGAATAATACACTGTGTAGAAACCATTTACTGATTTTATATATTTTGTTTCAAGCTAGTGATTAGTGATTGGTATCATGCTGTAGAAGTCAGTCAGAAAAAAGCAAGGTCAATGTGGGTTTTTTTTTTTAAACATACCATTCGGAGTTTTGGTGAGATGAAAGTCACATTTTCAACTGCAGCGTAGAAGCATAAAAGCGAGTAGGGGCCCCAGCAAATGACCAGTGTCTTTACTGGCAAACTTGTATTAAACTGAAAAAACAAAACCACACACTCATTGTTACATAACTATATGTTGCACAGATATAGTAACCTACTATTCCTTGTTCAAAACCAGTAAAAGATTTGTAAACAGAAAAATATATGTTAGAGACTGTCCTCCTGCTTTCACCTCTCCTGTTGATGGTATTTGGATAGAATTGGGTGGATGTGTCTCCTCATGTTTGGTGCTGGGAGAGTAGTAACTGTTTGCATGCGAGTGTTATTCCTAGAGAGCTGACATAGATCATGTGGTGATATAACCAGGTGAAGTGCACAGTGTCCCTTGAAATCAGCAGGGATGCAAAGTAAGCAGCCATGTTAATTTAATTTCCACTGAAAACAGCAGGGGGCAACAGAAAGCTTCCAAAATGGACAAATCTGTGACAGACTGATTTTGTAAGCATCTAAGAGGGTATTACAAACAGGACAAAGCAAATATTACAAATAATACAAAAAATTGAATGAGATTGTCATCGATATCTAGTCAAAACAGTGTTGCCATGGTCTCTATGTTTTATAGGCTTTTCTGTAGTTAGGAGACCTAACTATTTGTGTGTGTGTATTGAACTGTAGTTTTAAAGGCTATACATTTTCTGCATCATAACTAGGACTACATAATACCAGGCACTGTTGTACACCATCTTAGGCAAAGATATAAGCTGTCAAACTCTTTAATAAACTCCCTGCAAATATTTTTTTGAATTTTGTTAAAGAAATACATTGCTTGTGTACACACTCTGTATCTGACGCGCTAGTCTGCTAGGAGAAATCTTTGCCTAAAAAATGAACTCTGTATCTTTTTTTAAGGAGGTCATGAGAATGAATTTGGTAACTGAGGGAGCTCTGTGTGAACTAGCCTGTCACGTGAAAAGCTCACTGACTGTACAGCATGTGCCTAAGAAAACAAGTTACATAATCACCATGTTACATCACCACAAACCGAGTGCTCCAGAACATTTCTGAAGAAACAATTCCTTTGTTTCCACCTCAGAAAGATTTCTGATTTACCCATGTCAAGTGTAAGCAAGTCACAGCTGTTAAGCCAGCCTCCCGTCAGTCTCTCGCTTAGAAACTGAGTCCTCTGAACATTTCCTTTGCCGTGCTATTGGTGTGTGGGTGCTTTGTACTGATGTGCTAAGACGTAGTTAAGTATGTAACAAGGAGGTTTCACGAGCAAAGCTGCTTAGGATGGTTAGCTATACAAAATGAACAAAAACTCCCTATATCCTATCTCAGCATGCACTTGTTTTAGTATATAACCTGGCCAGGATGCTATAGGGGGTGAGGGGTTGTTTAAAAATCTTGGTCAAGGACAACGAGGGCAGGAGGGAGCGTGTGTTTTCAGGACTTTATACCTCATATAAGTGATCTTGTTTTGGGGGAACTTGGGGACACTTTCTTACCTTGAACTGTCCACTTTTCTTGAACTTGTGACTTATAGATTGGTAAGCTGTCAGCATGATGAAGACTGGGATCAGGAAATTGAAAATGGCCAGCGCAAAAAGGAATGTGACATAATTCCTGGAGGGTAGAGGAAAAAAGCCCCCCTTTAATTATTTTTCGATGTGTTGTTTGTTGTTTATAAAAAGCACTAATCAGAGTGTGCTCCAGCACGCCTGCAATATTTGAAACACAGCTTCACCACAATTTTACATATTACCTTACTACCAATGAAAGACTTCATAGAAAAGACAAGATCTCTTGTAATCTCTTCTCAGGCAAAAGCCCGTAAGTATTTATATATTTAGATTTGTAAACATGCTAACCAGAACATATGGTTTAAGTGCAGCAGACAGGCTTTGCGGCATGTTGTGAAGGTCACTAAAGTTGCCCTCTGATGCATCAGCAGTGGGAGTGGGTTCTGGTAAGAAGAGTTCCTCACTGAAAACACCCTCCCATCAGCCTCCTCCTTGTTTAGCTGTAGGGATTGTTGGCTCAAGAGTTTCATCTGATGTCAGCAAATGGATGGTATTACATAAAGATGATGATGATGTAATTAATTAATTATTATTGTGATATTGCTTAGCATCCTCACTCAAGAATCAGGGCATGTGCTTGGTATTACCTTGAGTAAAACACATTGTCCCTGCCAGAGTGCTCAGAATCAAAGATCATGACGAGATGTAATAGATGGATAAACAGACAAATGAGAATGGGGGCCATCATAACATTAGAGGTAACAGGGTCAGTATTCAGCATAGACTGCATAGCAGCTGTCTTGGATGTTGATTTTGAGGGCTGCCTCTGACTCAGCTGCCCTCACACTGAACTGTACCAATTCAGCTTTGGATCCAGCTCTTTTAAAGGTGCCACAGCCTTCCTGACCGCATCAATGAGTGGGATCTGCCCTACGAGTGGGTCCCTGGCCCCGGTGTCCCCAGCAGAGATTTGCTGAGAGACCTTACGCAGCAGTATCCATGGCTGGAGGCCAGGAGCAACCACACCACCACATCTCCACCCAGTTTCTCTCTCCCAGAAAAGATGGGGCTTCTAGGGCAGTAAGATGTCTGTCAGCCCTGCAAGATAAGTGTTTGCTGTAAAATTCACTTACTGCTGGCCTGATTCCCCCATTTCACAAAAAGCTCAGAGAATAGTACTAGGGGCCGTCTCACCTGTCTCCTTTGGTGTAATCCAATGTGCAGCAGGTTCTTAGGGGCTCATAGTCATATTCACCCCACCCCAACAGTGGCATCACAGACCAAAATACAGAGAAAACCCACACAAATATCACCATTGAGACAGCTGTGCTCCATTGTAGCTTACTTCCTGCAAAGCAAAGAAAAACATAATCTTAAAATACAGAGACTTTTAATTTTCCTTTTCCAGGATTGACGTGACAGAAATGTTGTTTCCCATTTTATGCAATTATCCAGCCTTCTCTCTTATTTCTATGAATTTAGTGCACCTCAACTGGTTGAAGCCCCTCAATCTTTGGCCTCCTGCCTAAGGGCTAAATCTTGTCTCTATGCCAAGCTTAAGTAGGCAAGCTTGGAAAAAGGCAGATGCTAGTTGTGTTGGTGGAAGGAATCCCTTCAGGGCAAAAAGTGGCATCAGAACTATTCTGGCACTTACAGTAGCTCATTTCACTCATTACTCAATGGAGGAGAATAGTTGATGGATCCATCCCACTCTTCCCCTAGTGTTAGTTGACCTATACTTCCAAGCCTTGCTGTGCAATGACACACAAATGGGGTGCAGCACACCCATAAATGCTGCTCAAGTCCTGTCCCTCTTCTTTCCTCTCTCATGTTGGCAGTGGAGGGGTTGGATTTGACTCTAAGAACATCACTTAATGGGCCGGGTACTGTATTCCAGCCAGAGCCAGTGCAAGAGTCTTAGGCATCCTAGGCAAACCTTCAGCCTTCTGTGCCCCTCCCATCCCCTGCAATTAACTTTTGAAAATGAATATTATGCATTAGGATGGATAAAAATTCTGCATTTATAATTCCAGATTTATTTTACACGAAAAAGAGAGACTATTATAATACTGATAGGTCAATGAGAATCTACATTCTCTCCCACAGCTGAAGCCTGTTTATTTACATATGTAGTTTCATTAATAGTTCATTCAGTTTTTTGCTACCCACCAAATTTGCAGCTCTGGGCGACTGCCCAGTTTGCTTAGCGGCTGCACCAGCCCTGCTTCCAGCTATGCATACATGAATGCCCCAAGAGCTGTGGTGAGGAGGAAAACTGCAAGGTGCAATTTGTTGTGCCTCAGTCATGTATCGTTCAAATATTGCAGATCTGAAACTCTCTACTTAGCCTCTTCGTGGGTTGTCTGCACATTGAGACATGAAGGGTCATAGTGGGTCAAGGACATGGTCTGCCTGTTTATGTATGGTCCTCCAAATGATCTATTCTTGCTCGCTATCAACCTATCTTTGCCAAGATTACTTTTTTCTTGGTGTTTGACACTCAGGATATGATCCAAGGTGCGTAGTAATTGCTTTCTGCCATATTTTATTGCCTGAAGCATAGTCATCAGGCTGATTTCAGTGGAATGACACTGGCATAAAACTGGAGTAACACAGCGAAGCAATAGTTCAAGACTTCAGCACCCAGGAAACTACTCTTCTTTTTGGCATAGTACTGCCACATATCTAGGATTTTACTTCTCTATTTTATGCAAAACAGGAGGTACATGTAGTGCAGTAGCTGAAATGCTCATTCGTGCACCTCCGCTAAAGACCTTTTCAAAACATGTTTTAAGAATTTGATCAGAATAGATACCTGAAGGATATAAAGAAGATCCCATACAAATAGAAGGGTTAGGGAGATGAAATGTGATTCTAAAAATGAGTGTTCATCACACAGTTTTGTACTGTTCAGAAATGTGACTCTCTAAATAACTTTATGGGCTGCTTGTTTATTGTCTCAATGATTCTAGAGCAAATTTGTTCATTTTATAAATTGCATATTTTTTTCTAATTGCAGACCTAATCAGTGATCTATAAGTCACGTTTTTGTTTTTGTTTTTTTGGTTCATCGTTATCTGTAATAAAGATTCTGCCAGATAAATTATTCTGCCCTCAGAAAATATAATTGTTCAGCCTGGGTTACAGATGAATCATGGAAAAATTGATAGAGGTACTTGCCCTATATAATTTTATAGTAAAAACTGATTAGTCATACATTTTTACCCACTCCCATAAAAAAATAAGAGGAATAGGTCAATAAATGAAATTAATGGTTGGTAAATTTAGACTATATAGGAAATATTTCTTCAGAGAA
This sequence comes from Mesoclemmys tuberculata, assembly GCA_007922155.1. Classification (NCBI taxonomy): domain Eukaryota; kingdom Metazoa; phylum Chordata; order Testudines; family Chelidae; genus Mesoclemmys; species Mesoclemmys tuberculata. The sequence continues at coordinate 16,247,897 of ML675609.1, read as the reverse complement.
GGCTGGCAGTCTATGGAATTTGCTCCAGCACAGGTCATGGAGTCAAATACTGTGGCTGCATTTAAAAAGGGCTGGATAATTTTGTTACCAAGAATACCCATTTATAGTTATATTCCTGCTGATACAAGGATAATCAAATTTCTTGCTACAGGGCATAAACTAATCTTCACTGAGGCTGGGAAGCAATCTTCTCTCTCTTCCCCCCGCCAATGAGAAATGTACAGCTGGCCAGAAACATAATGGGATATTTTCATGGTTGTTTGATGAATCAGGAATTGGACACTGCCAGAAGCAGGATAACAGAAATGAGGGCCTTGTTATCTCATTTGGTATGGTTAATTCAGAGTTCCTATGTATTTATGACACAAAGCAGTCTGGGAATGCAAACTGTGGAGACTGGGGGACTTTTATTAAGAAAAAAGACCATTGTAACCTCCAGCAATGGCCCCCAAGCACTGCAGGTAGTGCTTTGAACCATTTCTGTAGCCTCCTGTAGTCCTTTCTTTTAAAAAAGGAAGGAATAGAAAGACACATGTTCTGTGCAGGAAGCATTAAAAGGAAGGGAAAAGTGAGCTTTAAACTGCTGAAAATGTGAAGATAGACAAACAATTGCTACCAAAATCCAGGCTGGTTTTTGAGAAGTGGCTTCGGATGTAGATCAGGGTGCTAGCTGATTAGTGCAAGGGAAGGTCACAGTTGTGTAAGTTTTGCTATATTTTAACAAGAGTTTTCCACAATTTTTTCCCTTTTAGCCCATAGGTGCTGGAAGTAGGGGTGCTGACGGTGCTATGGCACCCCCTGGCTTGAAGTGGTTTCCATTATATACAGGGTTTACAATTTTGTTCAATGATTCTTAGTACCCCCACTACAAACATTGTTCCAGCACCTCTGCTTTAGCCTATGACAGACTTCATGCGCCAGAAGTGCATGCGTTTGTCCAGTCTCATTTATCTCTTATTTTCAATCTATTCATTTGGTTTCCCCTGTGAACAAAATTGCTTCCTCATAATCATAATCAAGGAAAACAAGATGATCACGTGGCAAAGAAATTTGCACTAATTGTATTTGATGGTAACATACTGACTGAAAAATGTTTTGGGTATATTATTTTTTGTGCAACTAACTGTTCAATGTGAAGTGAGTGTGAGTGAAGACTTTGTGTGGGAAATCTGGGCAGTTCTCTCTGGAAATTAGCCCTCCTTCACCTCTCTCCCTCAAATCTAACCTCGGATGCAATCTGTCCCACTTCAGAGGCAATACATTTGCTCTGCAGAGTACTTTTATGATCCCAAGGGATAATCTTCTCAGGAGTAAATTCCAACCGAGAGGGATGGTTCCCTCAGAGACAGGGATACCATTCTAACTTTTCCTTTAGGTTGGTGCTAGAAATGAAAAAGGGTCTAGCAGGTGCTCTCACAACCTCACCTCCTCAGCATACCATGATAGCATAGTTTGTGAGGTACACAATGGATACTATGAGGTGCTGAGCACCTTCAGCAGGAATTGAGAAAGTGCAGCACCTCTTCTCAGAATGGTCAGAGAGTTTTGCGGGATTGGGCCCTAAAAGAGAGACAAAATAAAAAGGAAGAACTCCTCCCGCACCCCCACATACTCTTAACATCTATATAGGGGAGTTGAGAAAGCCCATGTCCTCATATGCAGTGAATTAATGTACTATTTTCTTACAACACACAAAGCCTTTTATTTAGACCATAAAGAGCAAATAAACCATTGGTGTAAACTGGCATAATTCCATTGACTTCGGTGGAGTTCCATCAGTTTTAACTGGTGTATTTGCTTCCTTGCCCACTCCCTTTATACAAAAATCTGTCCATTTTCAGCATTTTTTTTTCTTTTTTAAAAGTGTGCTTGAAGGAAAAGAATCAATGGCCCAAATACATTAAAACCAGAAAGAGCTGAAAGGAATGTCTAGTGTAATTGCTTTATATTATATTCAAGGTGTCCTAGGTAAAAGGTTTTTACTACTTTGATTCTTGTTGTGGCTGTCGAGGGCCCCAACTCCCTTTGTCAGTGGCTCTGAGTAACCTTTCACTGCCTGTTGCAATGCAAATCCATGGGGATTTCTGTGGAAATTAGAGTTTCTCCAGGGCCTCAGGAGAAACAATGAAATAGCAGCAAGTCTAGACAAAGGAAGCATGACAGAGAAGCTACACTGGATACAGTAAGTTGGTACAGACTGCTTCCTAATTGTTCAGCACTTACAGCTAGCAGATGGAGATGCAATAACTGTCTAATCACTGAATATTGATGTAAAAATCTCATATTTGCCTCTTTTTCCAATGACTGTTGAAGAGCAATGGAAAATGTGCTCCAATGTTACCCTTTTTTTCAAAATCCCTTCTTTGGCCATTTTTCCTCTTTAACTAACAATTATTGATAGAAAATCTTTGCAGATTTTGCCTTTTTTTCCTCTAATTTTCAAGTACTGATATAAAATCCTCTCAGGTTTTGTTTTCCCTCCTCCCTTTTTAAACTGAAATCATATATGGTTTTGAAGGGGAAAACAGTTAGCCTGAATTATTGTTTTGGTGTGTAACGCCTCACAACACTGATCAACTTTCCCATAATGTATGAAAATCAAATAGCTTTCCCTTTTCAGTTGATTGACATATTTGATAATTCAAGTGACTCGTCCCATATTTAATAGTCATCACTGATTCAAGCTCTGATTGAAGCCACCTATTCAGATGTCCACCTGAACCTCATTTCTCATCTGCCAACTTTTTCTTCATTCTCAGCTAATACCCATTCACACCTGCAACAGAATCTTCTGGAATCTTCTCATTCCAACTTTCCCTCTCTTCTCATGCTACAACTCCATCACCCATGGGCTCCTTTTTGAATGGCAAGTGAAGGGGAAATAACTTTCTCCATAACTGCTGAATTTTCATATAGAAATCTCATATTTTGTCCCACTTCTTGCTACTTATTGAATTTTGATGGCATGTCCCCTCTGATTTTGCCCATTTTCTCTCTCATTGTCAAATAAAGAGATAAAATTTCCTCATGTTTTATCCCTTTTTTGCTAATTTTCAAATATTTATATAAATTCCCTTTCTCTCTCTCGCCTTTGTGTCTAATTTTAAAAGAATGGATATGAAGTCTCCTCATATTTTGCTCCTGTTCTCTCTAATTATCAAATACTATACACAATCCCCCTCAGATTTTGCATTTCCCTCATTCCCCTCTTTTTTTAAACAGCAACCATTTAATTGGCCTTGAATCAATACTGCAGAATGGAGCTGAGGTTATTAAACATCCCATACTCTCCCCAATGGTCAGCTTTCTCCTCAGACATGAGGATCATGTTGTTTTTTCTTTTTCAGTCAATAAAAACTGACATATTTGCAGAGTTTCATCATACTTAAATTAATCAAGGATAGGAGCTTTCACCTCTCCCTAAGCTGGTAATGTACCCAAGTAAAAGTGCCTGCTTCTAGGATGCCTAGTTAAACCCCCTTTTCCACGCACTGCTGCCCACTCCCAACTGCCACAGAATCTTCTTGAATCTGCTGGTTTCAGTCTCTCCTCCCTTTTCCCATTAAAGGCATCATCACCCAGGGACACCTGCTGCCTGTTTGAAAGGCATGTCTTTCTCTGTAATCATTAAATGATTTTAAATCCCTTTCGATTTTACCCATTTTTCTCCCTAAATGTCAGATACTTAGATAAAATTCCCTTTGGTTTGCTTTTTAAATTTTTTTTTCCTTCTTAAACTCTAGTCACTTCTCTTGGGTTTTGAGAGGAAACAATTGCCCTGAGTTGTTACTCTGAGGGTTTTGGGGGGGAAGATGTTAAATACCTCAAATGTCAACTTTCCCCTCACATATGACAATAAAATTGTTTCCTTATTAACTCATTAAAAATCAACATGTTAGCAATTAAAGTTCCTTGATTTATACATAAAAGCTTAGAGCCTTCCTCACATACTGGGGAAAATGGTGATTTGCTACTTTCAGTGTGATGATTGCCTGGACCCTAACTGACCATCCTGCTCCAGAGGAGGCAGGATGAAGGAGAGTTTGAGGTTCAACTCTAAGGGTAAACCTCTTACTCTTACATTAGCTGAAAAGCCCCATCACATACAAAAATCAGATTGTCAGAGTTCTATTGCCCTTTTCATCCTAAACATTAGAGTCCCAAAAGCAGATGATAAATAGTGTGGAATGAAACCCAGTCCCTAATATCAAGTTTAGAGTTTCCATGATAACAGGACAGCCTGATGAGAGATGTGATTGAATCTGGGCAGCCTGTATCTCGGGTCAGATTCTTTCTGGTGAGCCAAAGATGAAACTGACAACTACATAGCCCCTAAAATACCTCGGTCTATAGGCTAAAAGTAACTTCGTGCCCTTAGTACAGGCATGCATCTCACACTGATGTCAATGGGAGTTGAATGTGTGGACTGAGGGCAGGATGTGGTTAGAGTTTTAATGTATCAGATTTCTAGCGATCAGGAACTGTGAACTACTTCCCTCACAATCAGCAAGTGAAAAAGTCTTGGAACACTGGCTTTTAAAACGACTCTGTTCTTCTTTACTCTTTAATTTGAAATCTTCACTAAGAGCATTGCTGTTGTTTGGTTATCAGTAAGTAACAATTCAAGCAAAACACAGAGAAGTTAATTTGTACCCTAAGGGTTCATCTGCCTTAGCTTTTAAGACCCTACGCTGAAAGGGTGGGGAAAAAAGCTGTGCAATTAGTCAATATTGCAGACTGTAAAATGTCTTTCCAAAGGTAGACTTATTTTCAGTCCAGCTCTTTTGTCAAGTAGCCATGCTGCTGTTCTCTCCCAAACATATTTCAGTGTCCAAAGGATATTAGTATGCCTGCTACTTATGGCCTGTGCTATCCCAGGGCCTTTGTTTGGGCCTGAAAGGAAAACTTTTTGTTGCCTGAACTGAATTCTTGACCAAAGCTTCAGAACAAAATGATGGCAACCCTTTTGCATCTAATGGAGTGGGCTTGTCATAAAAAAAAAAAAAAAAAAAAAGCTTATTGCAACCTTCACATTTCGTTTTAATAGTTGCTGTTTTAGTCACAGAAATGCTGTGTCTCTAAGGCGTTGTGAATGCTAAGGTAGCTGCTGGCATGAGGAATGGAGAGTAGAGAGTCAGTGATTTTCCAGTTAACTAGCAGTTCTTTTTTGAAGACTTTTTTTTTTTTATAGCAGGATCGCTGAAAATAGACATGCTCAGATAATACTTACTGTACTTTAGTACAAAAAATAAAGGGCTTGATTCACTCACCAACATAGCCAGGTATGCAAGAGCCCTGATCACAAAATATCTGTAGAGAGAGGTGAGGTGTTGTGTTGTGGCAGCACAAGGTGCCAGTGATCTCCCCGCTATTGGCGGGAGAAGGGGGAGGTAGTTTTTGCAATCCCCAAATGGAAAGTGCCGACTAAGTATGTGGTATTGGGAGGTAACATGGGAGAAGCATTGATTCATCATAACCCACGGGCAGCCTCTGCTTCCCCATCTGCAGCCATCCTACAGAGCAACCTCCTGTAAAACTGCCAAGGAGTATGGGTCTGTGTTTGGGTTAGGTGTCTGGCCAAATAGTTCAGATTATGGAATTTCCACAGGAATTTCCTTTTGCAATTTCTTGGTAGCCAAAAGAACTTTGAAGTCTAGGAAGCAAAGATTCTTATTTTCATGGTTTTTTTCCCTAGCTTTTCTGTTTGTTTGTTTTTTTTTTAAAAACAGGGCTTCACCTTGGGGTCCTGTTGAGTTCCACACAGTGCAGAATATAAAGGTGGCTTTATCTTTATACCCTTCTCCACTCAATAATGGGGCCGGTTGGAGGACAGTTTGATTCCCAGCACAAATTATAGCAACTTCTGGGTAGCTCTGTCTCCTCATAGAGCATATTCCCCAAGCCTGCACAAATTTAATGGGATCTGGGAGAGGGTGATTCAATGGAAATTTGCACTCACTTTAAATATGCACATGAGCACTGTGCTCATAGAACACTGGCAGATAGTTTTATAATTAAAGCTAGTGCACATCCCGATATCTTAGCCAATTCAGAACCAATTTTTACAAGACCACAGAAAGATATTTCTGTACTCAAAAGTATTTAGGCTTCTAGTGTCCATTGATATCTCCCTGCCAAATATTAAGTTTCCATTTCTAATTGAGGTTTTAGAGCTAGTTTAAAAAAAAAGAGGTTGCAATGATTTTTGTTAGCAGAAAAACAGCATTTCCTCCACTCTGTCCATGCTTGAAAATGGCTCAACAATTTTTGCTGAAGCTCTTGGAAAAAATTTGCTCCCTCATTGAGAGCAAATGTATTGCATGTTAGTTAAAAAGGGAAAACTTGAGAAAGTTGCAAGAAAATGACTCTTTAGAACATAGGTGCTTGGGCCCTCTTAATATGGGTGTCGTATTCAGTCTGTAATGTATAATGCACTCTACCTATTTTACCTGTTTTTGATGTGCTGCCTGGTCCTGCAATTATATGTCTGCAGAACCTAATTTCAGTCAGTGAGGCAACACCTATACATGAAGGGCTCCCTGTGCAGATCAGATACCTGGGTTGGGGGCAAGGGTGCATATTTTCTTTTTTACATGAAATTTAATTGCCTTGGAGGTTCTGGATAGCTTAGGGAATAATAATGTGGGATCATGACACTAAGATCAAGATGTGGTGGTGACCTGGATGATGTAATACAGCTATGCTATTAACCATGGTACTAAATATGGCTCTAAATCCATATATAAAGCACTTATTGTTATCCATTGGACAGAGTCCCCTACATGGCCAGGATCCCATCATCATCTATTTTGTTTATGCCACATCTTAGACATATTTAAAAATAGTTTTTAACATTTATTGGTTTATATTTATATTTGTAAATGTTTTAATACTATTGCAGTTAGGGAGTTCTGCATCTAAGCCATTACTATTTCAAAATGAAAAGCCAAACCCATGGGGCTATGTAAATTGTAGCACTTACGGGTACAGTAATGATGATATCGGTCCCAGGCAACTGCAGCAGAAGAGCTAATGCTTGCCAGTGCTGTCACAAAGCCCTGAAATCCATGAATCTGACAACCGTCAGAGCCATAGGGCCAGTACCTGCAAACAAATAAGGAAACCATTCAAAATGTAAGAGATAGGTGAAGACATCTTTGGTAATTGAAATAATTCAGAAAAAAAAATATTTTTTTCTGATTTTGAAATGTGCAACTGCTGTTGATAGTGTGGTAATCATTAATATTTGTCGGTAGTTACCACCGTGTGTCTGGTATAATACATTTTTCTCTGTATTTAAAATAGAAACCATGTGGGGTTGTGTTGATGAATGCTGGGATTGTAAGCAAACAATCTACATATTAAATTATACAGTTTCAACATGTATGTGCATTGAGGATGGATAACTTGTCAGTTTAAGCCCCTTCAGTAAAGTTTATAGAAAAAAATGGAAACCAGTTACGCAAGCTTAGTCATGGAATGAAAGGAAATACAGTAGAACCTCATGGAACAGTAATTTGCTAATTTGTACATGTCACACTGGCTGGGTTGGAGGGGGGCATTTATTATATTATTTAACATCAATATGACAAAATCATAGTAATTCATGTGAGCTGTGCCATGTCAGGTTCTGTTGGAAAGGCTGTAATGTGCTAAGTAAAATGATGATGTTTATGTTCATGTGTTATGTGTGTAATGGAAGTTATGGATATGGTTGATACATCTGTATGTCAAATTGTGCTGCGTCTGGGCCACACCCCAGACAGGATGGCTGCAGCACTAGCCTGCTTAATGGCCCATTAAGAAATTCACAGTTATGAGGGGCCCAGGGGAGAAGCCAGGGATATACCTGATGAGTCACCAGGACTTACTCATGTGATGCTGGATTCCATTTTGTTCCTGTAAAATTCCACAAGCAGCATGGCAAAGACCAAAGGATATAAAAGGCAGCTGCCCGAGATCCATTTTGTCTTTCAGTCTATTGTCTACCTCTCGGTCAATTAATCTACAACTGAACTGAAGCTGTGAAACAAAGGACTGAGACCCATCCAGGTACTGGATGTATACCAGAGAGACTATACAAGTCTGCAAACTCCACAATTCTAGAAACCTGATATATATGGACTTTCAAATCATTTGTATGTATCTGATTGCTTTAATCCTTTAACATTTCTCTTATGGTTTGCTTCTTTCTTTTTATAATAAATCTTTAGTTTTAGTCACTAAAGGATTGGCTGGCAGCGTGGTATTTTGGATAAGATCTAAACTTATATTGATCTGATACTGTGGCTGACCCTTTGGGTAAACCTTTCTGGTAAAGAGCATAGAGTTTTAAATAACTGGTCTCTTTACTGGACCTAGTGGCTGATTGGCAGCTAGAGACTGAAATGCAGTGAAGGGGCTGTGTGTATTTTAGCTTCTTGATAACCAGTGTAGGGAACCAGAAGCACTGTTTGTGAATGGTTGGGAGGTCTGACTTCAGTGTTACTTACCAGTGCTGGGAGAATCTGCTCTCCTTTTACAGCCTGCCCTGACCTTGGCATTTTTCAGGTGACCTGGGCACGGAAGGGTCGCAGTACACAAAACATAATGATCACCCCTCGCAAAGAGCTTTTAGAGCTACATTTTAATCTCAGCCTTCACCAATCCTGCAGTAAAACTGTAGGTGGAGTTGAAGTCACCTGGTGATTCAATATACTTATATGACCCCTAGCAGCATAGTATGTGACTCTGGTGCCAATTCAGTTTTTAAATCCATGTTTCAGTACTGCGAAAGGAATGGCCTGACTTTCAGAGATACTAAACAATCCAGGTCCCATTTAAATTAATGGGAACTGTAAGTGCTTTGAAAAAAGGCCCCTTCTATTTAGGTATATAAATTCAGATTTAAGTGCCTGATTTTAGGTACCCTACTTGGAAAATGTGGGCCTATGCCTGCAAATCAGGCACTCAACTGGCCATCCAAATATCAATAATTGCAGGCACAAAAATGTGTCTGAAATTACTTTTGCTGACAATTTGTGGGTGCATAAAAGGGTTGTCAGCTTTTGCAATTATAGATGTTAATAGTGGAGATTTTAATATTGGGTACACAAACCTTGCACCAGTAAGGAAGGGGTTAAGCAGCTGTGCTGGGCCCAGCAGCTCCATCCCACCACACATGCAAAGCATGCATGGCTTGGAGGGACAGCAGCAGACTGTGGAGGTGAGCTAACCTACATTCTGAGCTCCTAGAAAGGAGCTGTGCAGGAATTTCAGCGGCCCGGGGCCTGACTGTAGCATGGCCAAACACAAAGGGAAGAGGTTTGAGATCTGTAGATCTGAGACTTTTTTCCTTTGGATGTCTTTACCCATTGGAAAAGAGTGGACAGGTATGAAATAATGCAAGGAGAGAGCAGTGTAGCACTTTGGTAGTGCAGGGCATAGCTGTCTACACTGGGCCCTAAATTAGAACCTGGTGGAGAGGGTGGGCCTGTGTTCCCCTACCAGCCCCTAAAGGCTTCCAAATGCAGAAGTGGATCCCTAATATGTTGAGTTTAGGGGAGAGAAAGGCCCTGACGCCTGAAGGACAAGGCCTCCATCCAGTGGGAGACCCAGAGATAATCACCTAGCTCAGAGGGCTACTCTGTTGTTGGACTCGTTGTATACCCTGATAGGAGTCAATGTGAAACGTGAGCTGGCTAGAGGACATGAGCCACATATGGGCCAGATCACAGCAGGACCAGAGAAGCTATCAACAGGGGCGCTAGAGAAGAGACCTGCCACACCTTGCCTGACCATTGGTGAGTGGACCCCTTCGGAGTCTAATTTAGTATTTATATAGCGATAGTGCCTGGGAGCTCCAGTCATGGATCAGGACCCCTTTGTGCTAGATGCTATGGAATCACAGAACAGAAAGATGGGCCCAGCCCCAATGAGCTTACAATCTAACCGCTGTTTTCATCGCTTTTATAAATACCATATTACTGTATTGTGAAGTAAAATTAAATCTAAATTGCAGGTTTTGAAATCAATGGACCATGTATACTGTATGATACCGTCTTCGTTTGTTTAATTTTTAAACTCCCATTCAGGGAAGAATGCCTAATGACTTCAAAGGTATTTAAATACATATTTAAAATTAAATATGTGCTTAAATACTTCATACAATAGGGAAGGACTTAAAAACATACGTAGGTACTTTCCTGAACTGGGGACCTCATTGCGACTGTTCATTTATTTTTTTAGTTTGAAAAATTCAGTTACTCATATTAACAGAGATGGGTAAATTAAATTCAAATAAGTATTTGCTATAATTTAGCTCTTTTCTATTTGAGATGTTTATTGTTCACTCTTAAAAATATGCTCATGGAATTGTTCAATAGATCTTTTATGTGAACATATTTGAACATCTGGATTGCTTGTGAATTAGTTGCTGTGACCATTTGCTGTGCGATTGGTCACGTATAGTCACATGGTATTTATTCTGTTCCCTGATTGAATTCCTGACATTTATGAAAAGGAGAAAGGCTTAACATGTCATAAGTGGTTTGAATCTCCATGCAAAGAGTTTTGCATGAGTGACACTTTTATTTTTACCAACTTTTTTGTGAACAAAAATGCCCTCATACTAGAGTTCAGGGAAAACTCAGATAGGGTCGCAAATAACTTTGGGGCAAATTTGGAGGTTGATTTGAACGAAAATTCAAATAGTTGTTGAATTTATTCACTTAGCTCTGGTCTAATCATTAGTGAAGATTTTTGGCTTTTAGGTTATTATTTAGTGATTTAACTGGCAGTGCTAAAGCTACTTTTTAATTTGTAAGGTGAAAACGATAAGGTACTTAGGCTCCCAATTTCAGTGAGAGTTAGGATCCTAAATAACTGTGAATCTTGGTCTACATACTGAATCTAATTTAATAGTTTTCAAGATAAACAAAGATGGTTAGATGGTGCAGTAGAAGTGGGTTCATTTTATTAACCTATTAGGTTTAGAATTATTTGTTTTTTATGTAGACCTCTTGAGTTAAAAAAAATACATGAGAAGAAAGTGTAAGATGTAGATACCTCAGGAAGCTGGAAAAAGCAGCGATGAATGCATTGATGCAGATCCCACAATCAGCCAATGCAACACTGAGAACCAGGAAGTTACTGGGTGTTCGGAGTTCTTTGATCTTGCGAAAAGAAATGATTGTCAAGCCATTCAGACAGAACCCAAGCAGAGCTGAAAAACATCATCATTTTGGCTAGAATCAACTGACATGAGAAACACAATGATGCCACTCTTTTCTGTAATGAGACAGCAATAATTACTATGAAAAGATATATACAAAAAACAGCGGCTGACCCATAAAATAAACCTGGGGTCAACAGAAATAAGCGACAAAAAGATTTTCAAGGGGAGAAGACATGTCTGATAATGGGAAGCCTCGTCTCCAGCTGCACTATAATGTCATGGATGTGATTGCTCATATGAAGCATAAACTGTCTTCATACATATTTCTGTATTTCACTCTTCCCGTTCTGAAGGCAGAACTTTTTTGCCAGGTTCCATGTAGTGCCACCAAATCTAACTCATATAATACATAGCACATCTTTCTGTTATTCTAAAGAGAAATGGAATAACACTTATCGCCTGAGTACTTACAATAGTAAACTTACTTGCACCACCCATCTCGATAGTGCCGTTATATAGACTGGACAGTTCTGCATTGTAAGCAATCCCTGCTCTATTTTAATTGTCCTAATCAATGGTGGCACAAACTTACTAACAATAACCCTGAAATCTATATTCTGTTGCAAAATAGATACCAGAAATATTTCAAAAAATAAATATATGCAATGCTTTTTTCTGCTTGATCTATAGCAATAGCCCGGAGGAGAGGATTTGATTTCTCCTGCACCCTTCAGTTTTCCCCTCAACAGCTTACCTTCCAGGGCACCAGGACCGTGCTAATACCAACCATCTCTTATTCAGTGAAGCCTTTGGGGAGAGGGTATGAAGTAACCAAATTTGCAATAATAATGTGAACTAGCCCAAGCTTTACGTCTTGCTAGCAAACACTCATCAGCCTTTTGCATGGATTCCCTGTACTAGAAACCTAAAGCAGCTTTCTTCTTAAAGGGCTAATTCTTGGGCACACTCAGACACATTTATGTTTAAAAAATCCCACCCAACTTTGAATTTTCAGTTCAAACACTGCAATCCTGTCCAATTAGTAATGTTAATGAAAACAGACATTCTCCTTTCCTTCTGCAAACTGATTGGTAAACCATAGCAAAAGGAAAACGTTCACTGAACTTACAACGTCTTTGTAAAGATATTAACCCTTTATTATTTAAAATGATTTAGTTTTATAATTGATTGTACACATTTCATTTTTGTCTCCAGGCAGACAATACCAATAAAGTAGTAATCCTATGTACTAGTATTCCAGTGTAGTGATCTGCAGAACAACCAACCACTCTGTCTAAAATTAGTGTATAAAAATATTGAGCCATCACAACTTCAGTTGTGTTTACTTTAATCAAATTAGGCCTTAATTTTTTTTAAGACCCCTAGCATGTGGGGAGGTCTATTTTCATGGAATTAGTAGTTTATTTGGGTTTCAGTCTCTAAATGCTCATCTCTGTGGATTGCATGGTGTAATACACATATACACTCTTTATTTATGTGTGTTTTATAAGAGATATGTGTATATACACCACAAGGCTGGCTAAAATGAATTTGCATTGCAATGGAATGCTCTGACTCCTTTGTAGCATCTACCATGGTAAAAGTGACTGTTATAAGAGGTCATAGTCGTATATGGGTCAAAAGGGAAACCACAGATCTAAAACTGCAGAGTTTAGATCCAACTTTAGGTAATATGTTAGCTACATATGCCTCTGAATATTGATTGAGATGCCAGTGGTTTGATAGTTTAAAAAAATGACTAATTCACCAACCACAATAAGAGAATTAGGGGGTTAGACTGGAATTGAAGAAACATACATATAATAAATAGGGACAAGCAGGCTTTGATAAAATAAGACCCAACCCAAGTCTTTTCCAAAACCTGACCCAAACATTTTTGAGGTAAAAAAAATTCTAATTTTTGTACATCCCTTCACTTCTTGGTTCAAAGCGGACTCCAAGACCCTGTCCCCGAATATAAGCAGAAAAGACCGAGAGCGTGCTGGCCAGAAGAGACTTGTCCTCTGAAACCCCATCACTGGAGTGTGATCAGAAAGCAAAGGCTACTGTAGGACAGAAGAAAAAGACCTGCACTCTTTCTCCCATGCCAAATTACAAGTAGCAGGAAGAATCCAGCCACATGGAGGCACATGATGCTTAGGCAAGTAACAGCCAGAGACAGGAGCTAGGAGGGATAAATATGGGCTGTGGGCAGATGATTTAGAGGAAAAAAGGAGAACAGAATATTGCTGTGGGGGAGACTGGAAGGCCAGTCAGCAGGTGGTTAGGGAAAAGGTGTTTTCAGCTTGGATAAAAGGTGTTGAAGAGTCATTCTGTATGACAAGTGATTCCATACTGTCCCACTCAGCTGTCAAATCCTTTCTACACCCCCATTTATACCCCCCTTACTCCTCCTTCTTGGCTTTCCAGTTGTGAAAAATTAATTCATACAGTGGCCTACAAAACCTAAAGTCAGCCTTGGCAAGGGCCTCCTCTGGCCAGTGGTGGCCCTAAACCCTCTGTCTCTTCAGTCCATGTTGCAGAGATGGACTATAGACCCTCAGGCCTTTTTCTTCAAGCAGCGGAAGTTCTCTCTTCTCCTGGATTCCAAGGATGGGCTCCTAAAGCGTGAAACTCTTCTGGCCAGCTTTTGTGGGTAGATATAGTTCTGATTCCAAGATGCAGGGTACTGTTCTCTTTTTGCTGGCATTGGGCCTTGTCAGTACCGAGAATTGCATCTGGAATATTGGGTACTTTTTTCCTCCTGACATTCCTGAGGATGGGCTATAGAACAAAGTCTCTTTCCTTCTTATGGGTCTCCTTGAATGCTGCCAGGACCTCAGACCCAGTGCATAGTTATAGCAAGGAGAAAAGAGGGGGACCCAAATGCGTGAGGCCTGCATGGGTGCAAGCTTTGCATGGGTTAGAGCTGGCCATGAACAAGCATTTGGTGATGCCACATGAATAGTTTTTTGATAGACCCCCAAATGCATATAAATTAACAATTTAATTATGGTCAGAAGAAGCTGTATGTGTTCCCACAAGAGCAGCCCATGGACTAACGAAGTGACGTTAGTTGAGTCTGTTCTACCTGGAACCCAATTTTTAATAGTGTTCAGGCTTTTGAGTCTCATGCAGATATATTTCTGTTCCCTAGATTTACCAAAAAGCTATTAATTACAACTACACTAAATCAGTCTGAATGTATTTTAAGATATGAGGCTAAATTTTGACTTCTCTGATTGTAAAATGTCCATCACATCAAACAAAACATGAATGCAAAATATTAGCTTTGCATCCAGAATAAGTTCAGCATCTCTTCCCTAAGGAAAATAAAAGAACACTTACAAAATCAACAACAAAAACTTGCATCCCTCCACCCACAGTCAGTTTCTTGCTAAAAAGGCAATGTAACAAGCACCGGCTCTCAGTAAAGTAGTTACATAAACAGAACAGTTCTGCGTTGCAAGCAACCTCCACCCTACCCATTGTTTTATTTTAATCACCAAAACTACTGATGTTGTAGTCATAGAAACAAGAGCAAAACAGAAGTCTAAGTTGCTGTTATTTTGCATTGGTTGTTTTTTTTTTTTTTTGCAAACCCCGTTTTTGCTCGACTTTCAGGAATAACAATGGAGAAAGAATCTGACTATTTAACACTCTCCCGCAGCTTACCTTCCATCAGCAGGGCAGTGCCAATGCCAAACACCTCTAATTCAGTGAAGCCTTCAGGCAGAGGATATGAAGTGACCATACTTGCAATAATAATGCCACCTACTTTGGGCTCTATACCCCACCACCGAACAGTCTATCAGCCTTTTGCCTGGATTCCCCCCTTTTCCAGTAGCCCAAGACAGCTTCCTTCTTAAAGGGCCAGTTCACGTGCAGACACATGCAAGTTATTATGTAAAAGCTTTAGGTTTTAGTACAACACTGCAATCCCCACAAGAATGCCATTAATGATGTGCATAAGAGCACCCCCACACACGCCAGCAAATCGTATTTGCAGACCACAGCAAAAGGAAAGCATTCATTGCATTTACAACAAGGTCTTTGTAGAGACAGGATTATATACACTGTCCGGTTAATTCTGCAACACTGAAAAAGAATTAAAGGGTCTGGAATGAAAGAAACACATGTAATATGTAATTGGGAAGTGAATTGATAAACAATGGGACAGTTATTGAATTTCTAATTAGGGAAAAAAGAACATACAAGGAATTTCTGGTGTGTATAGTATTATTAAGAAATATGGGGTACGTATTTTTTGGCAGTAGTGGCTTGAATCTAACCCTACCTCACCCTCCGCCCCTTGTAGCATGTTTTTTAATTCTATAGGATTACATTAATACTTTTTTCCAGCATAGATGTGTATTTCACTGCCGCAGACCAACTGAGAACATGCTAAAAAGGCAATTAATCCTTACAAACTAGGGACCGAAACCTGCAAACGCTTACACACGTGAGTGGTCCTGTTGCGTCTAATGGGACTGCTCACATGCATAACTCGATGCACGTATGCAAGCATTTGCAAAAGTGGAGTCTTGGTATGATGAACTGAGCTTTTTGGAGTGCGTGGAATTTATAAAGACATTACCCCCAGCCTTCCTCCCCTCCCCCCCGAAATAAGCTATACCACAGAATCATTCCAATAAATGCAATTGTAGGGACAGTGTCACCAATTCTGTCCTTTTCATTTCCTGTCAGGTACTGTTAGCTGTTTAATGTATTGCTTTTGAAGGTTGTGATATGTAGAGTAGTGGTCAGCAACTCTGATTATTCAAGAGACACAAAAAATAAATTATTTTGAGACACTGAAAGGCCAATATTTTCCTTTAGTTCGTGCCATTTTTAATGCTTCACAAACAATATGGAGGTCACCATTCAAAAGTCAGTAATTTTGCCAAGTTACAGGAGACAGAGTTGTTTCGCCCTATATTTAGGCTAGGAAATAAATGATACATGTTGAGGAATGTTGATGATTTTTTTTTAATTGTGATCACTTTAGATGTCTCTGCATCCCCCTTTTTCTTTTTCTTTTTCTTTTTCTTCCTTTCCTTTCCCCTTAGGTAAATTTACGACTCCAGGGACCTTCTATCTGTCTTAGATATTTACATAGCCTCCATTACGATAATACCGTGACACCTTACAATCTTTATCTGTCTTCATCTATAACACTCTTGTGATGTAGGGAAGTACTATAGCCCCCATGGTACAGATGGCTATCTGAAGTAAAGAGACACTAAGTGAATTGCTTTACTTTTATTTAATGTGATTATAACCTAGAAATAAGTGTCATGAATTCTCAGTGATCGTCTAACTGCATCAATAAAACATCCTCTTAAATTCACTCTTATCGTTTAAAAATACTTCACTAGTTTACCTGTCTGTCTAGACTGTTGTAAGTAACATTGAGAAAACAGATTAGAGATGGTCCTTTTGCCAGATTTCCTTATGGACTTCATAGAACAAAATGTGTTTGCTAGGTTGGCATATCATCTTTACTAAAATATTTATAGCTACAAACACAGTGCAAAAGGATGCAGTACAAAGATAATGGAACACTCAAATACAGTCAGGAATTTTCTCTAAACAATCATAGCTGGTCAACATATATTTTTATATTCATGGCAGATGTTGGTTAAATTGATATATTATTTAGCTGCCTTTCTAACCCTTTCCTCTGATTCAGGCTCAGCCAAATTGTTTATGACTCGTTATATTGAAAACACTTATTAAATGCCAAATTGCAATATTTTACGAGAGAGATCAGCTCAGAATACAAGCCCGCTGGAAGTTAGTTCAGTCACACAGATGAGTAGTAGCTTTGGCTCTAATTGGAAATGTTCCTAATCAAGGGTTAGGAGAGAAAACAAGAAGCGCATTGTCTGGAGACATCTGATTTAACTTGGCCAGCTTAGTTGGTTTTGATTTTCAAACAGTGATTGGGGAAATGTTTTAGACAGTTGTTAGCATGTGATTTCTGCAGTGGGAGCAAAACCGTAGAAGATAATACTATAGTGCAGACTGTATTAAGGTTAACAGTGTCAACCCTTTGAACATGTTTGGAGCCTCTTAGTAATCATTCCACTCAAAATAGCAAGAACCTGAATGTGTGTGTCTAATCTAATTTTCTCTCAGGCCTCCTTCAAAACTCGTGTAAAGAAAGAAATAATAGTGAACACAGGAACTTCAGGGACTAATAACTGAAGCTGAGGCGAACAATGCCTTGGGAATGTAGTTGCAGTTAAGAAGAGCAGTTAACAGCGAGAGTCTTGCTGTGCAGTTGGAGTTGGAGAGGTCGCTCTCTCTGGGGGATCTTAATGGGGAGACCAGCAATGGTGACCATCCATGAATAAAAAAATTACTAAGATGGGGTATGAAGGACTAGCTGAGCTTGTCATAGAAATTCAAAGGTTCAAAATTCTTAGGTTATCTCTCCCCACCTTTTAATGGACGTGGAGCCTTTGGACTGGAGCCACACACAGCTCATGGTTGGTTGCTTCTTTAGGTTTCATACCTATCTGCTTGCACACACATGAACTCACGTGCTATAGAAACAAACAATATGCCAGAATCCACAGTGCCTAATACCTCCCTTCTCCCATGTGTAGCCACCCTAGGTATGGAATGGGCAAAGTGGAGTGAGTAATTATAAGAAGCTATGTGACCTGAACGTGCCTCTGTCTTGAGCACCAAACTCAAAGGAAATGTACACTGAAGATCTGAAATGCTCAGATTTTTCTTTTAATTTTTTAATACATTTTTATATTACCAGGATCTCTTAGGAGCTAGACTTGGAGAAATAGCCAGAAAGAGACTCTTCTCACAACAACTCTAGCTGAGACAAGAAGTGAAAGTACTGCAAATCTTGTGAGGAAGCCCATTATACAAAATCAAAGGTTTTGGATAGTTGAGATAAACTTCTGGATCAAAATATTTGGGGTTTTTTCTGAAATGAATTTGAACAATAAAACTTTTAGAGATTTGCCCTATGCCAATGCAAGCAGCATGATCACTGTTTCCATAGGCCTAACAAAAATAGGCAAATCCTGCCAGCAGAAAAAACTTCATGCAAGGGAAAACAATTACCAAGTTTGAGGCTGGATTAAAACATAAGTAAGAATCTAAATCCCCAGCTCCAGGAATCATGTGTTGATTTCAGAATCGCAGCTTTAATTAAAAATAATGTTTCTAGTCCATCTGGTTACAAAGAGAACCTTAACATCATGATCTGCATTTGCATATTAGCAATGCGGTGGTGTTTGCTTGAGCTGCAGACAGCCTTAAACAGTAACTCTTGAGAGATCTGAACGACTCCATTACATTCAATTTGTCAACACTGCAACCCACAGCTCTGTGCTTCTGTTCTAGCCACCAACACTAATTTTACAGAGGACTCTTTAGGAAGTCCTCACCGCAGCCGCCCTGTCATGGTTTTGTTGCTATGTTGGAAGGCTCCCTCCCCCACTGAATACGGGGAGTGTGGTCCAGAAAGCACTGTCTGTTTAAAAAGGAGTGGTGGTGGATCTTGGAGTAGACTTTCCTTTTCTGGATAGCCCTTACCACGGGCACCAAAGACAGGTAGAGCCATGCAGGAGGTTTGTGCGTGTATGTGTGTGTAAGGTCATGACGTGGGGGCCTGGCCATAGTGCAGTAACAGGGCCAAGGAGGATCTCTATATAGTGGGTGCTCGAAGCCCCGGTTTGCCTTAATCCAGCCCTGGGTAAATCAGAAGGAAAAGGGAGTGATACCCATCTACATGCAGGGAGTTTAGGACAGTGGGATGATATAATAGGGCCAAAAGATGCATAGTTTTAGTGGGCAGAAGTTGAGAAGTTTTAAATTAAGTAGAAAATATAGGGATGTGGACAGATTCAGAGTTATAGAGGAAGATGAGGAGGCAGAATCAAAAGGTTAGCAATGTGCTCGAAAAAGGCACTCACCTCCTCTGTCCCAAAAGCTAGTGCACTAATTTAGTCCAAAATAACTTGATGATCAGGCAAGTAGAAATGCTTGCACAAGCAAGTAGAAATGCCTTAACATTACCAGGCATGTACAGTTATTTACTAATACCCCGGCTGTCCATTACCTTGTTCCCACCCCCAGATTGGCCTATAGTGTGGGCATAATGGTGCAGTCAGTTTACTCTGTGAATACACGAGGCTGCTTGGGGAAAGAATGAAGAAACTGGCTATGGCATTTAGCATGGCTATAATTCTATGTTGCATTTGGTAGGTTTTTGAGGGGTTCCTACAGAGCCCTGTAGATTTCAGTCCCATTAAATTCAACAGGGTATTTCCATAAGAGATGTGAATAATATGTCCATATAATCTGAAAAAAAATGTTCATTATGTAATACAGTAGAATCTCAGAGTTATGAACACCTGGGAATGGAGGTTGTTTGTAACTCTGAAATGTTCGGTACACTGAACAGAACTTGATGGTTGTTCTTTCAAAAGTTTACAGATGAACATTAACTTAATGCAGCATTTGAAACACTATGATACAGAATAAAATGCTGCTTTCCCTTTTATTTTTTAGTAATTTATGTTGAACACAGCACTGTACTATATTCGGTTTGTTTGTTTGTTTTTTGACTCTGAGACTGTCTGATTGTGTACTTCCGGTTCCAATGAGGTGTGTGGTTGACTGGTCAGTTCGTAACTCTGGTGTTCGTAACTCTGAGGTTCTACTGAACACAGAAATAATAATTCTGTCACATCTATTATTGGTCATTGCTGGGTACACCTGATGTAATCATCATCATTACTTCAATTTTTCCAACCTATTTTCTGTCTATGAGCTCTTTTCTCTTCCTGCAAGCTGCGAGTAACTCCCATTGAAGCCAGTGGAAGTTATATATCCTGCTGGAGTATCAGGCCCATATTGTGGGAATCTTAGGTGCATTTGTTCGTTTGATGGGAGGAGTTGATAGAATTTATTTTAAAATTGTAAAGTATCTTTGTTTTTCCGTTTCTGGTGTCAAATGTTACAGCTTTTTAAAGGATTGCCTGATTTCTAGCTTCCGTTTTCTGTCTTTCTAGGTCAAAGTAATCAGTAAGGCTATGTCTACACAACAACTTACGTTGATATAAGTTTAGTCACTCAAGGGTGTGAATTAGCCACCCCTCTGAGTGATATAATGTATGCTGACCTAAGCACTGATGTGGACAGTGCTTTATTGGCAGGACAACATAGCTACCGCCGCTTGCAGGAGTTGAAATAATTAAACTGTCAGGAGAGGGCTCTTTTAGAGCAGCTCCATTAGAGAGTTTACATTAATGCAGCTGTGCCACTGTAAATGCTCTAGTGTAGCCACAGCCCAAGCAAAATGCTCAAGCTTAGTTCCCTTTTACAGTAGGGAGTAGTGACATTTGTAAAGACCAGGCTATGTTGTCTCATAAAATGGAATTAATGATGATGAAAGCCAAGTTTTTGAAAGACGCTTAGTGCTTTTGTAGTCTTCTCTAACGTGAGAAACATTGCTGATGTATTGTCTGTTGTATGGTTAGCCAAGTAATAAAAGAGGATTGCAGTTTTTCAATACTTATGTGGACCAGATAGTTCAGAGGTTATTTGCCAAATTAGAGGAAAAGAGAATGACAAAAAATCAAAATGTTCTTTTAATTTATATTCCCCTGGCTAAATGGGGGTGAGCCTCAGAACACATTATATAAGAGATAAAAGCAAACATAAATATCTCTTTTTAATACTCTAATGGATGCATTTGCTCAATAAGAAGGTAGAAATCCCTAGAGTTAAAGGAGAGGAAGTAAAATGCCGGCATTGAGGGAAGAATAGGCTTGAAATCAGAAAGAAGACAAGAGAGGAAACTTTATGCTCTATTCACTTTCTACAATATACTGCTAAAAATTCTGAATTTCATATATTCATAGAGGAAGAAATTCACTTCAGTGGATAGAATCTGCACAAGATCCTGTGTACCATTTAATTCCTACCTAAACTCTTTAACAAGTATTCTTTCCACTGGATGGTGTACATTTCACCCAGATGGAATCTTTATAGAAAATGAACTCCTCACATTGTGCTTTAAATGTCAGCTTTCCTCTCTGATGTATAGGGGATGGTGGGACAAATTAATCCCTGGTGTAATTCTGTTGAAATGAATGTGGTTACTTTAGTGATACGTGGGGCCCAATATAACCTTACCGCGTATACTAGACTAAGACTAGAGTTGTAGGGATATTACAAGTCAGCACTGAACATTTAGTTGCTAATTGTCACATTCTTTCCTCCTCCTCTCAGGTCACTATTGCCTTTACCTCTTTTATTTCTCAGGGGAAAGAATCCTTGCATTTAGGCAAGTTATATAACTCTAGGGAATGAGCAGAGCAGTAGGTAAATCATTTATAACCAGAATCTGATAGCTTTTTTTATTCTGAGTAGTACCTTACTCTGTGAATAGTCCTGTTGGTTTCAATAGGACTATTCAGAGGTTAAGATCCCACCCAATGTAAGCAATTGTATCAGAATCTGCCCCTGAACCATTTGAATACATTCTTCAAAATGAGAAAAGGTACAACTCGAAAAGACTCCCCACCATCTCTTAAAACATCAATCACCTTCCAGAAAGGCAGAAATTATACTTGAAAACAAGAATGCTAATAATATACACACACTATGGAGCATTCAGTCCAAGGGCAATTGCAGTAGTATATTTACATAGACAATATATTGCTTATGCAGTGTATCACTGAATGTAATCAATACAGAAGAATGCATTACATTGAAAAGCTAACATTTAAAAAATACCACACAGACAAAAAGGCTCCTCATTCTCTTCCTACCTTTTATTACCCTCTCTCTGTTTTCCATTTTTCTGAGTCCCCAATGTATAAGACTTGACTTGTAATTTCCAAGAGGTTAATGAAAACTGCCACAAGGCCATGCTTCTGGCCTATGAAACCTTGAAAAGAATGTAGTGAGGTTAGTCAGAATATGAAAACTGTTGATTATCAAACTGGGATGTGGAGGAGGGGTCTCTTCTTCAAAACTCACTATGTTCCATCTGCATTTGGAAGCAAGCTAAATGATGTTTAGGACTTAAATTTTCCAGTGTACCTGACAACAAAGATGATGATGCAGAACAAGCACTGTTTCCTAAGCTGAGGTGACCCCGCACAGCTTAGACTAATGCTATTAGGGTTCAAATCAGAAAATACCATTGCCAGTCTATAATATTGTCGCATGGCCCTCGCTGCCATGCAGCCTAGAATGCTAGATCCAGTTTGAAATGTTTTTTTTAAAGTGTAAAAGCCTGAGTGGATTTTATTAGGGGAAAAGGTAAATGTAAAAATGGTCATCTATCCTAAATATGTATCAAATATATACATCATTGTGTCTTTTGTTCTTTACACAGCAGTATGTTGAATCACAGGGGCACAACTGAGCCCCAAACAATCATGTTTGCTAACTATACTCAAACATGCAAGGTCAAGCTATATACATACTGCTATGCTAACTGGTTTCTGGCAGCTTCTGTAACCGAACAGAGTGAGTACCAACTGAAGGCTCACCAACTATTTAAAGGGATGCTACTTTATTCCTATACACTGCAAGGATTAAACTAGAAATCCATACATTCCAGTACAAATTTATTCTCATCCATTTTAGTCTGCTATGTTTTCCTCCCTCAGATCCTTCCTTAAGATACATTTCTGCTGCAATTGCTATAAGAAATCAGCTAGTTAATGATAGCTAGGTTGAGGCCAAATGGAGATAGTTAACACTTTGTTCTATTTATAATAGTTAAAACAGAACAAATGATATATTTATATAAAATTGTGGATTTGATCATAGACCTTCTTACCCCATTCCCAACCTCTGTGTGATACTTGTCGTCTTAGGTTGTATGGTCTTTGGGGCAGGGGTTGTGCTTATTCGTCTTTCTCTAGTTCCTACGCATCCTAGTTGGAGCTGCTGGGCACCAACATAAATAGTGATTAATAAAAATTTTACAGGTCATTAACTGGACTCCATGTACATCTGGACGTAGCCTGTAGCCTATCACTGTTGAGTGATCTAACCTTTAAAATGTGAGTATCATAAGTATAGAATGCATCCAGTCATCAATATTTAGTTTAGATGCTTTCTCTTCCTCCTTTCTCATTACCCCTAAACTCAAACATTTTGGTTGCAATATACAGAGTGTGGGCATGTGGATTATGTCATGCCTGAGCATAGCCTGTATGAGTGACACCTAGGTAAATATGCGTGTCTCTTCATATGCTGGATAAAAGTAGTCAGGAAGTTCAGTATCCTGACAGAATTCCAAGATGTGTAATTCAGTTCTGAGTATCAACATTTTATTTGTACTTTCAATTTGATAAGGTACGGTACTCTAATTTTGCTATCCTAAACTTCTGTGCCCAGTTGCCACGTGCTGTTGAACAGATGCTGCAATTTGCCTCGCAAGTGGCTGCATTTCATTAGTGAATGGAAGTGAGTCTTGTGTGTAATTTGTGTATCAGTTTAATTTTTGCTTTGGGATCCTTTAGGATGAAAAGTGCTATGTACTTGTAAGACTATGATGATTAATTTACATGGTTAAAAATGTCCAAAGACCTTGCTTGTTCACAAAGAAAACAGATCACCATTTTCCACACTTGCGGATTGGTGATTTACATTAACAAGGGACATACTTAATATTTTTCTTCTGCTATTGTTTGAACTTAATATTTTCATTGCATAAAATGAATGGTTTATATAGTGTATACAACTGATTAGGTATATGGTGAATGAATAGTTTATTGACTTCTTGAATGAGGGAATTCATGACATTTTGCAGAGTTAGACATATGTACGAACTAAATTTGACAGGTTACCTTTGTAGGATGCATGAGTGATAAAGAACTCAGTGACAAAAAGGCAAAAATTAAACTGTTACTAAGACATGGTGTGTTTGCACTTCAGGAATGCCACAGAATGTATCATCACCAATTTTTTCCATAGTGTGATGGCTAAAATCTCCTGAGATGGAGCCATACAGATCTCAGGCCCTTTTCTAAGGTGTGGGAGAAGTGATCTTATCACTTTCAGACAACTCATCTATTAGACAACACATATACTACCACTGTCTAGAATTAATATCCTGTAAAAGGCTACAAAATCCAAATCTTCTGATGTTTCTGCATATCGGGAATCCATGCCACAAAGAAGTTATGTAGGGGGATTCTGCATGAAGTTGTGATCTGTAATGACTGTTTTCTTGTCACTGCCTGTGGGAATGGAGGAAGTCTGTGGGAGAGGAGGGAAAGGCACGTGGCTAATTGAGCCATCAATATATAGATCTAATAACCAGCTCCCTTCCCATTGGAGTATAGTAGTTATGAATACTACTTGAGCTCTGAGGCAGTAGATGAGGCCAAGGAATGGCCCTGCAGATGTCCGAGGCCTGAGGGGAGTAATAATTTCCCCCCTGGACCTCTCAGAGCCCTACTTCATAGAAACTGTTGTCTTGGGCTTTTCACAGAGGTCAGGGCATGGCCCTATGGAGTTGGTTATTGATTTTTAAAGACTATAGGTCAAATTATGGTCTCATGAACTATATATGTCTCTCACTCTTGATTACACCATAGGAAATGATTGATGCTATTCATTACTAACTATAACAAAAAGAAACATAACTGATAGACTTTAGTATCCCATGCCAAAAAACATCAGAGTTTCTCTTCTTTTTTTTTAAAAATCTGTACGCATCTAAGGTTTACTTAATTACTTAAGTCCTATAGGTCTGGAGGAGCTTTCTTCATCAGCATTGAGTGCAAAATCCAATTTAGAATGACATAATGCATTAATGTGCTCTCAACATGCATCAGTGAGGAGGATTTTTCCATTTCACAAGATGTCTTGCCAGAAGCTTCTTGAAGATGCATTTACCTAATGAAATTGCTTTAGTGCCTGGCTTGAGTTGTCTGCTCTCAGACAGAAGACTGATAATGAGGCATTTTACAGCTTTCATTTATTATAAATATATGCTATTTTAGACTATCCTTCTCAAGTACGGGAGGTGGTAAAAAAGCAAAAATAAATCTGTTCCAAGAGTCTGCTTAAAGAAAATTGACTCAGTAGGAAAAGATTTGATTTTTTTGACCTGTCATGTTAGCGTCTAAATTTGAGTCTCTATTTCTGACTCGAAGTGAGTGGAGTCTATTGATATCCATCTACATCTGGGTTCAGAAATTCTATAAGGAAAATTAGATAAATCTGCACAAGAGATCCTTCCATTTTCAGGGTATGTAAAACAAATCCTCATACCTTTATTGAATGCAACTTTACACCTTCTGCTGGCATCTTTTCCTCGCTTCCTACTAATTTGTACCCTATTCCTGTAACTTAAGGCCCTCTATTGCTTCCACAGAAGTAAATGGCATAGCTCTCATTGACTTCAGTTGAAGCAGAAGTAGACCTAATGGAAGACAGTGTATTGCTGTACCATGTTACCATTTTATCCTCCTCTAAAAATGTAACATTGAGCTTAAATACTAAAAAAACCCAACAACAACAACAACAAACCACTTATAAGTGTAGCATACACCTAGGAGGGAATTAATTAATTAACTTTAATGATAAATTAAGTAATGTTTTAATAGTTGTAGAGGAGTGTGATGCGATAAAGCACTATATATATGTGTGTATAAGTGATAAATATTAATATTGATATCTAGGTGTCCCCTATATTGCATTGCTAGCTGCACTGTCAACAAGCTACAGATCTGTGTTACATGAAGAGATGAAAAAAGTGTGTTGGGTTGCATTTAATATTATTTGCAATTTAATTGAGGTCTGAATTTGCTCATAGTGTGTTCATTTACAGACCTCTTGTGTATCATTCAGATACAGAGAATTTTTCTAAGATCCTAATTATAATGCTAATCTTAAGGGTGGAAGCACTGACACCTGCTCTTAGGCATCCCCCTCAATCCTTACACTTCTCAGTTTCATCTCTCCCTACTGATCCTTCTAACTCCTCCCTCACTTTGCTTCATATCTTCTTTCATGTTGTCCACCCACTGGGAACATTCTCCCATTCCCTATTGATGAAGACCCCTCCTTTTTCTTCAAATCCCTTTTTAAAACCTTCCAGCACTGACTTCTTCTCCATCCTGAATGAAGCCCTCCTTGCTCTATTAACTGCATGACACTGTGTTTATTTGGTATTTCACATCTTTGGGGGAAGAAACTGTACTGGCTTGAAACATTTAACCTATTTTATAGTTAGAAAGATATACAAATAATAATAGGCACTAAATGATAGCATAATTTAGAGAGGAATAGTAAGTGGAAGTTTAAAATGATGGACACTGTGGAAATCATGGAAATGTATTGTTATAAGATTTCCCTGGATCTTTCTCACCTTCTTCCATGTATCTGTCTTTGAAATGTATGAACATATGCCCAAAATTCAACAACGTTTGAATAACATAACTTTTGTTTGATTATTGCATTGGTCTACCATGGTGTCTGTTTCTTCTATCTCATTCAGAAATGTGATCTTTCATAGTAATTAATTGGCAAATTTCTATAGCTGGTGTATAGCAATAGCAGTTGTTTAAGGGCCACTTTTTGGTCAGTTGTTATTTTTATAAAGTATATTTACTTCCAGCCTTTCTGCCAGTCATTATTTACTTTACATGTGTCTTAACAGAGGCAAAATTGAGGAATATGCCTTCATGAAACGAAACCCTACATTATAGTCACTGACTAATCTCTACGGATTTGTTATTCAAGAAGTGTCCTTTTGTGGCACCACATTGTTTAGCTGCTTGGAAAACAAAAACAGAGGAAAGGATGCTGTTTTTACAGAATCACTTTTCAGAATAGAATTCCACATTTAATAAGAAGGAGTGAAATCTTACTCAGGGTCACAAGAATCAAACTGAAGGGAAGAAGTGTGGGCATTAAAGTAAGCTGACCGGTGATTACACCCAGGAGGGAGATAAGGGACACTGAGGGCTTGTCTACACAATGCTGGCAAAGTGCACTAGAGGGCTGTGATTTGTAAAGGACTTTAACTGCCCTTTGTAGACCCTACTGGCATGCTCTAAAAGATACCTAGTTTGTGTTAATGTAGTCCTTTCTCCCTTCTGGGATTTGGAGAAAGTGTTGGTTATTACTCCATAGTATATATCCATCTGGGGAGATAACCTCATGTGACTGGGGTGGGGGGACTATCTTATTTGACACCACTGCTGTTTGTGACCATTGTTTCCTATCCTAGAGCTGCACAGTGTCATTTTCATGGACTCCAAATCATTGATTTTTTGGTTTGTTTTCTTTATGCATCTCTTTATACAGCTGCAAGTCCCCGGTGACTCTGACAAAACTATTTTGGGTCTCTAGCTTCCAGTTATCTATTGAACAAAATGTGAAGAGGTGAGATCCCTTCCTTCATTGGTGCTATTCTGTAATTTATCAAAGCTAAATACAAACCAGAGTCTGACTCCACAGACTTTTTCAGTCTGTGCTCTTTTATTCTGATACCATTTCCCACCAGCCTGTTGCATTAGGGATAATGGGGACGGGCAGTTACATACCTAAACCTATTTTTCACTACAGATTGCTTATACTCATGCCCACTAAACTGTGGCCCAATGTTAGACATCATGGTGTCATAGCTTGTCTAGCAAAAATAGATTTGCTATGCATCATCACCTGTTTCGCTGTAGGACGTTCTAGTGAGCTTTCTCTGGGAAGTGAGAATAATTATCTAGGACAAGTACCTAGTTTTTTCCAGACAGCACAAACAAATCTATGCCTACTTTGCTCCAATGCTCTTTTGTCAAATGCTTTAGAGGATGCGTCTGCAACCACCAAATCTCTCCCAGGATTGTGTTCAGTTCACAGATTATACATTTGTAGCTGAAAAAATATTCTCTCGATTCTTGAGGGATAGGGAAACTCTCCACGGTGTACAGAATAGAGCTGAAGAGTCCAACCATCCCGCAGTTCATGCCTGTGAGAATGTTCCCCTCGCCTTAAGGCAGAGGCTGAAAGAGGAGCTGGATAGGCTTATTGCTTTGGGAATCACAGCACATACCTAGATGAATCAACAGAGTGAGTTAACTCGTTGGTTATTGTAGAAAAAAAAGATGGAATCCTTCACTTCTATGTGGACTTAAAAGAATTAAATAACTATTTTAAAAAGGGAACAGTTCCCGCTACCTATCAGGAAAGATGTTTTGGGGAAAAGGCTGATGCCAAATATTTTTCTTTGCTTGAGGTGACAGCAGGGCTGGCAATCATCCCACTGCTTATACCACTTGCTGCTCATTGATCACGCCATGCTTAAAGTGCTTGCAAGGGCTCGTCTTTATTCTGTGTCTGGTTCCCATTGGCTGTGAATAACAACAGCACAAGCTTCACAGCACCCGGCCAGACCCCTTTTCTGGGAAGCTCAGCCATTAATGACAGTCCCTAATACCGCCAAATAAATAAGGGGCCGCTTGAAGTTCTTTTCAAAGAACTATAAATGTTAAATATAAAAATAGCATGGGGCAAACTAATTCTTTGAGTACTCTTCAAAATTACTGATTTTTGCATGCTTTGTGATCTAAATCACCATTTACAGTTACTAGTGAAACAAACTTATGCAAAACCATGGCAAGGTAAAATGTCTACTCAATAGTTAGCCCACATATCACATATAGATTACCTTTACGTTATTATTTCTTCGAATTCTTTACACACTGTTACAACACAATTGTTCGTGATATTTCATTCCGATGAAGAACTAAAAATGAATTCTCTGGTAAAAATATTCTATAGTAAAAACATGAGTAAAGCTTCTTTGTTAGAAACAATGTCCACTGCTCTTACCGTAATTTATCCATTAACATTCAGTAGTGTGTCAGTTTTTCCTGACGTTATTCAGGAAGGGCTGAACGCTACCCCTTGATTACATATCTGAAAGGAGAAACAAGGTGAGGAGGCAAGTGCAGGTCTGAGGGGATGGTCCTTTTTTGAAGCATTGTCCCCTACTTCAACCCTGCAGTGGTTTCTGGCGTAAATTCTGCAGACTCCATGTTCATTGAATTATATGCGTTCCCTCATCACACAGCTAATTCCTCACTCTAGATGGGAGGGTATTGGCAGTGGCTGGTGGAGAAGCAGTGAGTCTTTAGGAGCTGAGCAGATATAAGGGTCAGGGAAGGCCTGGAATCTGTGTGAGGCACAGGGCCTCTGAATAAATGGCACTCGCCTTTCTCAATCTCTCAGCACCCAAGAAGATATGGAAGATATCTGAGTTTTGGGGGAAAACATTCCTGGCAGTTCTTCAGGACAAATCCTTCCCTTATGGCATAATCAGGTAGAAATCCTGCAAGTCAGGGTCTTTTAAAAAAGATTCACAATCCACTTAAAGTTAGATTGTGCCTGGCCCTTACTTGGTTACACAAAGGTGTAAGTGGATGTAAGAATTCACTGTTTCCTTCCCTGGGTGCATGAGGGATGGCTGCATTTTCTCTCTGGTATGCAGGGAAGCACAAGGGGCTAGGCCCAGATGCTGCCCCCTGGAAGCAACTGGGTAGCAAGCAGGCAGAGCCAAGGCCACTTCCCACTAAGAGAACATTGGAAGGAGGATCTGTAATGGCGGTGCTTTCTGATCTCAGAACTAGTGAGCAAGACCAAAGGAAATTTCATTTCTGAGGTTTTTTTTTCTTTTTTTTTCCTGGATCTTTGTCCTCAGTAGAGAAGAAAGGGACAGGAAATGGATTCATGGTAAAAAGAAGGGAAATGTTCCTGTAGGAGAGGTAGAAACCTTTTTGCTGAACTCAGCAACACTGAGCATTGTGCCTCAAAACAAAGGTACCTAATCTCCTTTTACCGGTTTTCACCACAGTAACACCACTGAGTGAAATTCTGGCTCCACTGAAGTCACTGAAAGACTGCCATTAGCTTCAAGACTTTACTGGAATTACTCCTGATTTACACCAGTGTAATCCAGGTCAGAATCAGTCCTATTGCATTTATATTGCAGGACCCGAAGAATTTTATCTGACTTTTTTCTGGTAAGTCTAACTTCATATCAGACAAATTGATTGAAACGTAGTAAAGAACAGAATTGTCAGACACAGATGAACACGATATGTTGGGAAGAGTCAGCATGGCTTTTGTGAAGGGAAATCATGTCTCACCAATTTATTAGAATTCTCTGAGAGTGTCAACAAACATTTGGACGAGGGTGATTCATTGGATATAATATACTTGAACCTTCAAAAAACCTTTTGCAAGGTCTCTTACAAAAGACGCTTAAGCACAGTAAGCAGTTGTGGGATGGGTGGTCTTTCAGGGTTGTGTTAGCACTGTGGCAAACACCTAGAAAATGTGTGTATTTAATATTTTATTAAAGTTCTGGCTACTGTATCGTTCTTAGTTTTATAACGTTGGTCATGCTGGCAAAATCAGTCAGTCATTAAACGTGTTGGTTCTTTCTTTTAAAAAAAAAGAGAAGGAAAATCAATATTTAATATTTTTATATATTCTCGGTGGCTCAGATTCCTGCAGTCCTAGGATCCCTTTTTGAATATCCAAAAAGTCACTACAGGAAAGTGACCTACTGACAATATCTATGAAAATAATATTTATGTTTCCTCTGATGCAAATCACAAAAAGACTATGTTGTTTCACATCACAGTCCCTGGTTTTCTGTTGGGATCCAGGATTGATGCTGCTCGCGGAGGAAAAGAAATGTTCTGTCTGTGTGGTTCCAGGAAGCAATAAGCACCTACATGAAAATAACTCAAGTCCCCATTCTTAATCCCCTGCCTATCCTTTTTATCTGATGGATTCAGCGAGGGCTGGAAGATCATTGTGCGAATGAAATGGAAAGAGAGTTAACAAGATGTAACCAATCCCCGGACAAAACAATAGAGGAAAACCTTCACTTTGTTTAGTATCTGGGTGTCCTTCTCATGTGCAGGTAACAATGTGGATCACTCTGAGCTTGGTTTGCTACTTAGTTTTTGGAGGACTACCTTTGTCTCGCTGCACTTGCCCTTCCCAATGTAGCTGCACCTTCCATAGTCTCAATGAAGGAACAAAAGCAAGGTACGTTGATACACTTTGTATTTCATCTGAAAGATTTTCTGTTCACCTTTGTAGCGATGTGTGGAAGAAAACATGGCTTGTGTCATGGCTGTCTGTATGTTATTTTCCCAATCACTTTGTACTACAGCTTTATGCACAGAAGGATTAGCTTCTGGGCACTCTGTAATCTGATTTCAGAGAAAGCATTTGGTGATTTTCTATACTAAGATAGAAGCAATATAATTAACATCAGCATAATGATGAAGATGAAGAATAAAATGGAAAATACTGGACTTTGTATGTGTACAAAATGTCCTTAAGTTATAACCTACCCTATTTTTCTGTCAAAGAGTTAATCAGGCTTGCTCTGTACAGTGGTTTCAAAGAAATTCATGGAGTATTTTCCTTTATTCCATTTATTGACGTTTCCTTTAATCAGAGGTTTTTTGAGAAGGAAACAATCCCCAGATCAGAAGAAAACTCCAAGGCAGATTCCACACGTTAAATGTAAAATTTAAGAATTGTTTATTTCAGTTTCAGAAAGTCCCAGCAAAGACCAGATTGAAAGTTAGTAATTAAGCAATGTTTTGACTTAATAGGAAACAGGGCAAGCTTTTATATGACATATTCACAATACAAAAAGAAAGAGATGGAGAGAAAGCAATCCCTTTTTGTTTGGAATGTGTATTCCTTCTAGACAGGATTTTAATGGAAGAATTCAACAAAGAGAAATTAAAAACTGACACCTATATTTTGATGCTAGTAAAATGGACCTGTTTCCTCAAGACTGTTCAGGTGCTATAGAAGTAGCAGCAGTAGAATAATTGTCATTTTAATGTTATGATTCAATGATAAAACAGCAAATTTCCCAGTGATAGAAGCGACTTATCCCATAAAATAACAGTTTAGTGCTCAACACTCTCATCTGGAAAATACCATCAATAGCATAAGTGCACATTGCTACACTGTAAGAACGTCTCATATTATTGAACCTTCTGTGCCATTCACAGAAAAGAACTGCATCACTGACAAGTGTTTTCTGTCTCCTTGTTTTCTTCTTTCAGTTCTTAGTTTTGTCCTCAAATCCCCAACGCTCAGTTAAGGAGGGTGGGATGAGCCTTCTTCCAGAGCCTATCAGTTCTGTTCTGTTCTGAGTGTTGATTGCACCCTTGTGCTTGAGAGTTACATGAAGCATTTTTCCTCAACCTCCCAGGGTTGTGTGTGCATCTTCTATCACAGACTTAATACTGTGGTAGAAATACTAAATGAAAGTAACTATGGTGTATACTTATCATAAATAAACAATTTTAACTGGAATCTTGAAAACATGTAACTCTGGGAAGTCACACTTAGCAAGAGCAGGTTAGCTATGTTATTTATTGCACCAATAGTAGAGGAATAATCACTTTCAGCTAAAAATGATCTGGTTTTATAATATTTCATTTGTTAACTAACCACAGTCATTGGGAGATGGTTCTTGGATTATCATATTATATTTCCCTCACAGTATCTCTTCTAGCATATGAAGTGGAATACCTGTATTTGATTCTGCTATTAATTTGATTAATTTTTATAAATTAAACTTTATTTCATGTTAAGAATTTGTCTTCCCCCTTCTCCCTGTTGTTAGGCAAACCAATGTGCATTCTGTACTGTATTTTCTAAGATATTTGTGTCTCTCCCTTCCTTGTTGGTATCTACGTTTTCAAAGTCAAAGTCAATAAAGAGTAAGGATTTAGAATTTGGCCTTTAGAGATGGGAAAGGGCAATTATGTCATCTAGTTCATACTGCAGTCAGTGCAGGGTTTTCCCCAGCAATATATTTTCCAGTGCTTTGGTTCATCTACTTATAAATGCCTGAAGTGAAGTGACTTCCATATGTGATTGACTATTGAGTAGTGACTATTATATAGTCCAATAGATTTCACTGTAGTTCTGATTTTAAGTAGTTTTTTGTTGATTTAATTAACTTCACTTCATGAACAAGAGATTCCAGGCAGCGTTTAATGTGTGTTCCCCTTTTATATTCATTTAGATGGAATAAAGGACCCAAAAAGTCAAAGGTGTTATCATGGCTCTGAAACCATCCACACTGAACAGTGTTAAACAAGTTTTTAGTTTGGTATACAGAGACCTCAGCCTGCTTAGGACTGTGGTGAACACACTATAAAGGTCATACCAAAGGTCTAATTTATTGATTTGAAATGTACAAAAGGAAAAGAATCAAAATGAGGTAAAGAACATTGAAACTGAAATTGATTATGTAAAACAAACTGAATCAAAACCTGACAACGTCTCTTTTTGGAGACTGTGAATATAGGTTAAAATCTCTTATTTGGTTTAAACAGTACTTCTTGGTGGGGAAGGAAAGCCTTAGTCCTCTTGTTCAATCTTTAAATGGGAATGATCGTCACTTTCCTACTTTAGACAAAACAGACAGACACAGCAGGGAGAGAAGAGATAGAATAGTAAAGATGAGGGAAATATGGCTTTTGTTCATATTCTCAGCATACAAGGCAGCTGATCAATTAAAGATGAATGTTTTGGGCTGACAGGTTGGCCATGACAGCTATTGCTCTGGACTCTGGCTCAACTCCCCAGTCAGGAACATCATCTGGTTAGTCTGGTCAGTGTCTTCTCCTTCATTGGTCCTTCTCAGGCTGAGCAGAGCTGGATGGGCCATTTCATCTCACTGTGCTGGTGCCGTGCAGTACAGTTGGTTTCAGAGTCATGTGAAAAGCTGAGAGAGAGGGGGGGGGGCCAGGAGGAAGATGGGAGCGGAAGACAGAAAGGAGCATGGGGGGTGGGTAGAGCAAGATCTCACACGTATCAGGTTGGGGTCTTTGTTGGTGCAGTGATGATGCTCTGTGTCCCCACTGAAGTATCAAGGTCTGGTGTCAAATCAACAACCCTTCCACTGCAGCCATGGTAGTGATAAAAAGTTACCCATTTTCTCCCTCAAAGTCTCTTTTTGAAGGGCCCCAACAAGGCAATGGGTGGAATGATCGATCCTCTCTTTATTTTGTCCACCAATGAGGCCTAATTTCCAGCACATGAATTTTGATTAACTGATATCCAGTTCCATAATTTTCTTGGTTACCAAGCATGATCTTATATCAGTAGGCCTTCTTATTTGGACTAATCAACCTTTTTATTTCTGTTTTGCACTTTTCCAATCAACATTGATTATCACAGGTTATTGTGACACTTTATGAACTTTCACTATTTTTCATGGTTGAGTTCACAATTAGGATAAATTTGTAGGCCCAATGATCACAACACCCCTGACCCCTACCTAAGAGAGGCTTGTTTAATATTTTACTCCTTGGTCAAAACTCTAGAATGTTATGGTCACAATTTTCAGAAAGTGAATTAAAAATAAAAAGAAGAAATTAGATTCTTACCTAATATAAATAGATGCAACTC
The DNA here is from genome assembly GCA_007922155.1 of Mesoclemmys tuberculata. Lineage (NCBI taxonomy): Eukaryota > Metazoa > Chordata > Testudines > Chelidae > Mesoclemmys > Mesoclemmys tuberculata. The sequence continues at coordinate 16,213,267 of ML675609.1, read as the reverse complement.
ACTGGAATTCATTTACACCAAGACTGGATTTGATCCCATGCACCTAAATTGCTTTGATTTTTTTACATAGCTGAGCTGGTTATATAGACATAGATAGATCAATGGTTGGTAAGTAAATGAACTAAAGAAGGGACTGAAAAAGTGAAAAGCAGGTACAAATAATAGGTTAGAATAAAGCAAAGAGATTTCAAAATATAGAAAAGTAATTTTAGTATTTTTTTTCCAATTAGAACTGTGCTGTGCAATGACCCAGAGATGACACTCACACCTGTGAACATCCCAGGAGATACGTCCAAACTTCGAATAGAAAAGACAGCGATCAGGAGAGTACCAGGAGAAGCTTTCCATTCTCTCCGTAAGCTAGAATACCTCTGGATGCCCTATAATTCTTTGGCTAGCCTCAGTGTGATTACTTTTAGGGGTCTCCGCCGGTTACAGGAACTGAGACTGGATGGGAATGACTTAGTCTTATTCCCATGGGAAGTTCTTGCAGACATGCCCCAGCTAAAGCTGCTGGATTTACACAATAATGAACTCACCTCAGTACCAGCAGAAGCTGCTCGTTTCATCAAGAACATCACCTACCTGGATCTGTCTAGCAATAAACTCATGACTCTTCCTCAAGATCTTATTTCAACCTGGGCCAACTTCCAGGCTGTTCCTTACTTCCCCAGTGACAATTCCAAGATCATTTTAGGTAAGAGAATTAAATAAGACTGAGCAAATTAGAATGCATAGAGTTGAATATCGAGCATGCAACATACAATAGCAGTACCTTTTATATTGCTCCTTCACTCTAGGAAGAAAGTGTATTTTATTAAAAATACGTTGTTGTTCCTGTAGGCCCCCTGCAGGCTGAAATCTCCTCCTGAAAGTAGGGACAGCTCCAGATCTTCATACTGTCTGAACAACCATGGTTTCTAGAGTAACTTTTTTTTGACAGGTAGCTTTGCATCTGTAATAGTGCACTGCATGCCCCTGCTTTGCTATCCCTTCCACCTCCAAATCTCAGTGTCTCAGTCACAATCCTTGCTAAAGAGGATTGAGTGGAGATCTTGTCTGAGCGCATCAGTGCCACTCCTCAATGAACCAGAAGAGTTGCTGTTGAGCAGTGCAAGGCATCCCTTCTTTCATGGGCTAAAGTTGCTGCATCAGCAATGATTCCATGTGCTGTTGGGCTAGAGAAGCAAGAAACTTTGACTGACCAATGAACCCTCTTTCAGATATGGAAGTATAGAGAATTACTGTAGTAGACTACAGACTAGACCCCAAATATGGCATTTGTATTTGCCGGTGTTCGTTGGAGCACAAAATGACAGAAGCTCCAAATCCCACAAACACCTTTTTCTTTTTTTTAAAACAGTACCTAGATACTATGGTGATGAGCATTTTCAAGAGACCTTAGAGAGATTCATGATCATTATATCCAAATTCACTGGGAGAACCTTGTTCCACTGCTGCTGGGCATACAAAGTATGTCTTGTCAGCCATAAAAATGCCCCTAGGCAAATCTTTATTTTCAGTCTTGTTTACCTGTATGCAAAAAGTCAAACAGCAATCTCCACAAAGCCATCAGGACAGAAATGTTTCTGGGAATAGGCATAATGTTACCATCATTTATTTTCAGCTGGCAAATCTGGTTTTCTCTGTAGTATAACTTTAGGGGGAACAGAAATTGGTTTATGTGGTCAGAAAATCAAGTTATCTTGTGAACCACCTCAAATGCAGCAACCTAGAATAAAGTTATGTAATGCGCATACTGAGACATTCAGGGGCTTGGTTATGAGTCTTTTACCTCTAGGTCACTTATTCAAATCCATCTCAGGATAGTGATGTCTCCAGGTTGTTGCCATCTGCTAGCTGTCTGGTAGACTATGAAATGAATTGGTGGTCTCTTAGTGGTAATAGACTATATCCTCAATTGGTATAAACTGATGGAGATCCACTGACTTCATCTTACACCTGAAGATGTGACTCTTTATGTCCATATTGCATGCATAACCACACAATATTTGGCATCAAGTCACACTTTTGCTGACAGCCTCATTGGAGAGGACATGAGTTACTCTTATTCCCAGAAGTGGTCCCCATAGAGAGAAGAAGCTTACAATGCTGCTGCTACTCTTCTTCTTCTTCTTCCTTTCTTTTTCCAGCACTACTGTCACTTTTAAAAGAAAGAATCAAGTTGTGGTCCATCCAGTTTTTAGTATATGTGCATTTTGCAAGGTGGTATATACATTCTTAACAAAACAAAAGATGTGTTTGCTATTGCATAGATCTCTTTTTGTGGAAATGTTACTTCATGATATTTCACTACATGGATTATTACAGTATTTGATCAGGAAGGTTTTTTGTGCTGTTACTTTGCCCAACCTAAGACTGTCTTGCATAATCACCTGTACAGTTTGCTTGTGCCAGGAACTTAAGAAATCCATTCACAGAAATGTATGTGGAGATATTGGGATAGGTTCATACTACAATTCATAGACCTTTAAATTCTGCTCCAGATTCCCCTCTGTGCACATACACAGGGATTGTAGTGTGGGAAGTCCATGGATTTTAGAGGAATGGGTTTAGGGCACACAACTGCATCCTAAATTTCCTTCCTGGCCTTGGGTCTGTCTCACTGAAGCATAAAAATCTATGAATAGCAAGGATTCAATCATTCCCTTTAGGTCTGTAAAGCACGTTATTCTGAATTCTCTTCAAAGCCTCTGGTTTTAGGTTATTATAATAAAAGTATTTTAGAAACATCTTGGTGCTTTCTTGATCTTCATGTCTTTCATTGTCAACTTAGTGTTGTTCTTTTCTATAAGAATTGCTTGGATGAATAGGGGCTTGAGGAGTGATAAGGTAATTGATCGTCAATGGCTGCATTGGATCTTGTGTCACACAGCGACATAGCTTTACATTTAACTGAATCTAAGAATCTGGATCATCTTCCAGGAAAAAGCTTCAGAAGAGCCAGAGGAAGGGCCGAGAGATGGGCAATAGTAAAGGGATTAGTAGTGTGGTGCTTAAGTGAGAGAGAGAGAGGAAGTCTTGACAACTACTGTCAAGCCCTAATGTCTTTTTTTGGAAAATAGAAATATAATAGACTGGTTATTTATGTGACTAAATTAGTATTTCCCACTGTTTATTTGTCTGTACTTCTATGGCAAAAACATTTTCATGGTATCTACTGGACAAGACTCACATAAGCCTTGAGTCCTGAACTGAAAAAGGAAAGTACTGCCAAGAAATGGCTGCACTGTGAGTTTCAAAGAGGAAAAGCTATGGATTGCAGCGTCACTTCTTATTTTCACTCCCAGAGAGAGATTTTCAATGGAAGTTATTCCTTTTGGGTTGTAAAATCTGTGCCGAAGGCAAGAATGAGGAAGGCCCATCTGCAAATAAGGTATTCCTGGCTCCCCCCCTTAACTGGCATGTTGCTGATATTGCTATACTAAGGAGATGGAGGGCAGGGTGGAGGAATAGTCTTATACGAATGCTCATCTAGCCAACTCTGAAGCAGCATGGTCCATTCTGGGTCTTAATTCCAACACTATCTTTATTCTCATTGTCTTCTAGGAAAGACCCAATCCTAGAGCAGCTCCTCAGGCCCCTTTTGCCTCTCAGCCCACATTGTGCCTGGCTCCGTGGCAGGAGAAACTGTCTCTCTGTAGGCTATCTAGCTAGTATCACAGCCCCTTGGAACAGTGTTCCTCAGAGATGAGAGCTGTGCATATGGGGAAAGAGAGGGGATGGAAAAGTCTGTCACTCCCACTCCAGCTGCACCAACCCACCTCATCCACCCATTCTAGCATTTTGTTTACTTTTTTTACCATTGGTGCACACTGAGCATAGGTTTTAGATAGTTCTTTTTCATTAGTTCTTTTTACTGAGCAGATAAGTACATAATCTCCTTTATGTTAGGAGTGAGTACATGCCCACATAGAAGGCATCTGAGGACCATAACTAAAGGCTGAGCCACAAGAGCTCGAGAAGAGCTTTTTAAAGAACCAAGCTATGACCATATCATAAAACCATACTTCAAACTGCCTGTGACCCGTCCATGCCGAGGGTAGCTCATCTGAAAAAGCCAAGGTCAGGGCAGGCTGCAAAAGGAGAGCAGATTCTCCCAAACTGGTGGCTAACACTGTAGTAAATTCACCAACCAGTCACAACCAGTGCTTCTGATCCCCCACACTGGTTATCAAGAAGCTAAAAACAAGAAGCTACAGAGCCCCCTTATTGCACTTCAGTCTCAGGCTCCCAATCAACCATTAGGTCCAGTAAAGGGATAAGTTAGAATGGTACTATGGGTAAGACCCAAACTCATATTGATCCGATAATGTGGCTGACCGTTTGGGGTCAGGAGAACTTTTTGGTAAAGGGAGTAGAGTTTTAATAACTTATCCCTTTACTGGCTATTCCTTAAGTGGTATAAATGCTGGGAGAGTTAATGTAAACTGGGTAAAACTAATAACTTTGATTTTTTGTCACCTATTTTCATCCAATACAGCTGCATACAAGTTTCAAAAGAAATGTAACTATGTGGAAAGTTTGAAGGTGTGCTACCCAAATAGCCAGTTTTGTGCTAGTGGGAGACAAAGAAACTTTAATCAAAATTTCAAAACAGAGCAATTTTAAACCAGCGGAATGAGTTCCTTCAAACTTTGCACAAACACTCTCTTTTGCTTTCACAATAAGTGTGGTGATTTTCAGGCCAATTCTTTTTATCAAGCCAAAGATATTCAAGCTGACTGCAATCTTAATTAAAGAGAGGCTATTGTCTCCTCTTAACAATCTGTTTTGGTTGTCTGAATAATCGTACTTTTAACTTCCATAGTACTTTTCAATCTACAGGTGTCAAAACACTTCATAAAGCTGTGTTTGCTCCATGTTACAGATGGGGTAGGTAAGGATCAGAATGATCCAAGCCATATGGTGAGGATTAAGACTCAGGTTTCTGGACTCCAAGGTTATATTCCACATGTAAGGCCTCAAATGCCCGTAGTTGGAAACAGACTAGGAGCCAGTCACCACTTGTCTATTAAAGAATATAAAATAGCAATGGAAATGTTGGTGGCAGAGTGATTAATAATGCTCATGATTTCTCTTCATAGGTTTGCAGGACAATCCGTGGGTCTGTGACTGCAGTCTGTATGAAATGGTCCATTTCCTAAATTTCCAGTCTCCTAACATAGCATTTATAGAGTCAAGACTGAAATGCTTCGCCCCTCGGAGTCTTGCTGGGGTCTTCTTCAGTCAAGTTGAACTAAGAAAATGTCAAAGCCCTGTTGTACATACATCTGTAGCCAAAGTAAAGACCATATTGGGTAGCACTGTGTTACTGCGATGTGGTACTACTGGGGTACCCGTTCCTGAACTCAGCTGGAGACGGGCTGATGATAATCAACTCAATGGCACAGGTGGGTTCTGCTTATTTATTTCACATTGTGTGATTGGAAAGTAGGCTTGAGTGTTCTGCACGCCCAGGAGAAAATATTAGCTTCAGCTCTTCCAGATAAATAGAATCACTGTATATGCTGCATAGTGAATAAGAAAACAGGAGGATAGCAAGAGAAGAAAGTTAACACTGTGACTCTCTACAGTATTTGTGGTTTTTCTGAAGACTCATACAACTAATCCACACTTCAGTGTGAATATGTTAATGTTTATTTATAATATAATTATATGAAGCACGTTATGTTTTCTTTGTTCCACAACAATTGCACTGCAGTAGTGGCTCTCAAGCTGTTCTCTACAAAGTATTTTAGGATCGTTTATACACCTGTTTGCATCACAAGGCTGAAGCACATGCAGCTGAAATAAGAGGCACTCTAAAATTAATTTAATTACATATTAAACATCCCCCCTGCAAAATAAAGAATGCATTCCAGTAAGCATATGCTGAGTTTACTGTAGCTACAGTCAAGATTGATATATTTTGGGCCACATTAAACATGGCTTACCACCTTTCAGTCAACAGTTGTCTGAAAAAATGCAGTACCTCTCAGTGATAGTTTTTTCATGAACATTATAATATGACAGCTTGAAATATTAACTTTTCTGAAAGAACGAAAGGAAAAATTGTTCTCATTCTAGCTGTAAGAGTGATGTAGAATGGGCACAGGAGAATTGGAAATTGTTTTCTGCTGAACCTCCCAACTCAATGAATACTTAATCTGTAAGGAGCAAAAGCCTTCAATTATTTTTTGTTTGGCTGCTTTGATTCGATTTTCATTAGAGAGAGTCTTCCTTCAAAAGTCTGGATCTTAACATGCTTAGATTTTGGGGAAGGTTGGATCCCAGTTTGAAATCTGAAGAATTCATTTCTATTTTAAACTAAAATCTCATTCAGAAGATGGAATTTGGTAAAGGATAAAGTTTGTATGTGCTTGGATTTCCATATTTACAGTCTTAAAAACATACTTTTTGCATCCTGCATTGTCTCACTTCCGTCTTTTCTTCAAGATTTCTTTTCTTTCTGTACAAATGTAAGTTGATAGGGAGAGAAGGGGAAGAAACTCTATTTAGAGCCTCCTGGAAAATAGAGGAAGAAAACCAAAGGTCAACTGTGTGTGTACTATTTGTTGACTATCTAATTTTTGTAAGGTTCTCAGTATTTAACATGCTATAAATACTCACCTTAATTCTACCACCAAAAGCATATTATTTCCCAGCCATTTGTCTCTTGTCTACTAATTCTAGGAGCTACCATATATATGTCTTGGAAGACAGTCTCCTCTTGAGCACTGATTTTCTTTCATGTGAATCAGAAGTAAAAAGTATATTGACTCTTCTAAACACAACCTTCTTCACTCTTACTACTGCACATTCTAACAGAGTTTTACATTCACATGTTATTTATTTTAAGGATAAGAAAATCTTCCATCTCTTGTTTTCCAACTGTAGCTATGCCCTGATGGAAAAATTCCACCGTATTTTTGGAGGAGTGTGTGTAGATTAACTACATCAGCTAACGTGATCTTGACAGTAGTCTAATAGCTAATATCCTTTCATTAGGTTTATTTTGATTTCATAATATTTTGGGTAACAGAAAAATGATCATTATGAAAAGTCTAATAGTCATTTTGCTGAATTCATCTTCTTAATATTTTACATTATATCCATGTTTCACAATTTTTTTTTCAGTGCACCAGGAAATTTCTAGTGATGGGATGAGCTGGTCTATTCTAGGCTTACCCATAGTCTCCTACCTGGATTCTGGAGAATATATCTGTAAAGCAAAGAACTTCCTAGGGGCTACAGAGGCTTTCATATCCCTCATCATCACTGATTCTGAAGGCACCGATGATCCTAATGCTAATTCTAAAGGAGTATGGAATGGGAAGGTGAGCGGGATGGAAGCAGCTGCTTATAATGATAAGCTGGTGGCTAGGTATGTTATCACAACTTCAACTTCACCTACACTAGGTGCCAGACCAGTCCATGTCAACACAGAAGACAATCTAGGGCTCCAGAATGAGGCACAGAATATGGTTAAGGAGCAAAATAACAATCCAAGAAATCTTCTATCAAGTCTACCCACTGGTCAACAGGAGCCGGAACGTATAGTGAGGTCTGTCAGAGTGATTGGAGACACAGATCAAAGTGTCTCATTGGCCTGGAAAGCTCCTCAGGCAAAGAACACAACCATATTCAGTGTCCTTTATGCCATTTTTGGAGAAAGGGACATGCGTAGAATCAGTGTGGAGCCAGGTAAGACTAAGATCACCATTGACGGGCTGATGCCAAAGACCAAATACATAGTGTGTGTCTGTGTGAAAGGGCTGATCCCCAGAAAGGAGCAATGCATCATATTTTCCACAGATGAAGTTGTCAGTGCCGGTGGAACCCAAAAACTCATTAATGTGGTGGTGATTAGTGTGGCCTGTGTCATTGCTGTCCCTCTGACCCTTGTGGTCTGCTGTGGGGCATTGAAAAGGCGCTGCAAAAAATGCTTAGTGCGGAAACCCAAGGAAGTTCAGGACTCCTATGTCACATTTGAAAGCCTGTCTCCAGGGGCCAAAACTAAAGGAGTGGAAGGAGAATACTTGACTAGACACACCCCGGATGAGTCTAATAGGCTGCTGTCTGCACGATCTAGCGTGGACTCAGAAGCAATACCAAAGACAGAGGGGCAACCCAATGAGTACTTTTGTTGATACAGTATTACTAGGCTAATTGTTGCCATGTTAGACAAACACATGCACACACAAATGCATATGACTCTTTACCCTGCATATCACACACCACTGTGTGACATTGCAGGTCAATATGTCAATAGCAATGTATCCTAACACGTTCAAGAGAACAATGTGAGAAGACTGGTTATACTCAGTTTTGTTTGCTGAGTTGCATCTAATCAGATAGACACAAAAGATTTCTCTGGTGGTTCCTAAATTCCCCTGGGATATTGTTCCTTTGACAAAATGAAGTCTGCTCATTGACTATGAGAATGTTAAGTAATTTTGTCAAATACATTCTTGTGATTTGTTGTTTTAATATCTGGCTTGTAGTACACTAAATATTTTAATATTAACTATGTTGAATTCCTTTAGGATGACAAACAATGAAGTTATTTCCAGTGCTGATAGAAATTTAACTACATATGTTGTGAAGATTCATTGGCTCATTGGATACTCCCAACACAATTAAAAGCTTGTGTGAAAATACCCATCCTGAAGCTTGATAGATCATGAAATGCAAACACACAATTAACTATAAAATGTGACATTTTACATTACATTAATTACATTAATGTACTGATTTGAGAAAAAAATAGTAAAGAGCAGCAATCAAGATGAAAAAACCCCAGACATAAGGACTAAGATTTCTGAGATTTTTTTTTTTTGTGATGCTATGGCTTGAACAGGGCCAGCTACGATTTACGAGAACTATCATTTAGTGCTGTATGTAAGCATTACGGTTGGCAATCATTTTCCATTATTGCTGTAGTTAGCATAATTTGTTGTATAATGATTTTGCTAGTTGCAATCATATGATGGACTACATGCCAGATTGTCTAAATATTATACTTTTTACATGGTTTGTTACCATGTCAATACGGATGCAACCCATGGCCTTATCCACATTAGACCTTTTTGGAAAGTCTCCCTGAGTTGCACTGCCACTGCTACAGCTCCATTGCAGTGGGACCAATAATGTAGACAAAGCTCAGTCAGCCATTTGTATTTTTGTCCAAGTGTCATTTAGACCTGCTTTGAGCAGGGTTGGATGAGACAGTGGTAAAACCTCTGGTTGGCTAGTCTACACATATTCTTACATCGTTGCTACCACTGGTGGAGCTGCTCCAGTGGTAATATAGAGGTGAGAAATTTCCCAGAAAAGTCTAGTGTAAGCGTGGACCATGTTACAACAATGTTAAGCTGTTTCAAACCCTTTGCAAATCTTAGGGTGAAGAGGTTCCAGAAGCCACTTAGATGTCCCTGGTCCATCTAAGCTTAGTTTTACAACAGTATAAACTTATCAATACTAGAACCCGACAAATCTAAAGATGTTTTGCATATGACTGCTCATTCTCAAAGCAGTTACCATTTGAATAATTTTCCACTGCAGTCCCATACATAGAAATATAATATATAGCCTCTTTCACTTTGTAATAAATATTCTTCAGGGCACCTCATGACAAAATGTAAACATTCTGCAAAATGATGTTCAAGACGGCTTCAGTCAAGTAATGATAGCTGTGGAAGTCTTATTCTTTTGGGTGATGTTTAAATATGAATTTGTAAATGTATTTGGAATTATCTGAAGTCATGCTATGTATGCACATGTAATGCATGGATTCTGGTAGGAAGGAATAACTATTCAGATGTTGCAAGTACCCACTTGCACAACAGGATTTCAACTACCTCTGAATATCTGCCCTTCTGGGAGAATGAGTAAATTGCTGCCAGCCTAGACACTTAAAGTAGGTGCCCTGACAAAGTTTCTACCTGAAACTTCAGTCTGAAAGAGATGACCAGTTCTACCTATATTTCCTATTTTAAGTATAGGGAACTTCTTTCAGATTGAGAGAATCTGTCAAAAGGGAATCAATTATGTAACTGAGATCACTGTATTTAATATGTAATGCCACATCCCCCACAGATGTCTATGTTTACCAATAACATTTTGCAATGTCAGATTAGTATTTTAGCATGACAGATTAATTGATGAAGTGTTGGATATGTTATTTGTACATATTAGGTTTCAAATGGTGGTTTTAGATGTTTCACAAAGATGATGCTAAAATATTCTTGCAGTAAATAGGTTTTTTTAGAGACAGAGTATCTACAATACTCATACATTTGACATGTAATTTAATTTAATTGGACCAGATTCTGCTCTCATTTACATCAGAGTCAATCTGGAGTGATTTCAGTTGGAGTAACTCCACTGAAATCAACAGAATGACTGTGTAAATGAATGGAGAAGTCTTAAGAATCAAGGGCACGATATTCTAAATGTTCCTGACATGAGTAGCATGTACTCAGATGACTAGATCAAAGGTACTACTCACATAAGCAAGGGTTTACAGGACCAGGCTGAGATATGCTTTTACTTTCTCAGCTGCCTCCCAACATCATGTGTGATGTGATTTAGCTCATCAAGCTAAAGTGAGCAAAAGTGGTTGTTTTCCTCAGATTGCTGGTTAGGTGGCTATTACATTATATGATCTTGCCAAGGATTGTTGCGTGTTGCACATCACCACTGAAGAAATAGACTATTTGGGAAGTATAAACACTAATTTTTGTGAAGATATCATTTAGGCCAAAATATTGTTCATATGGGGGAGAAAGAAATATTCATCATGAATGGGTTAAATTTTTCAAACTTTGTACAACACTTTTTACACTTTGCTTTGAAATAAATAGATGTCTAAAACAATGAGTGCATTTTTTCTTTGTGTGATTTTTTTTTTGCTTTCTGTTGTCTCATGAGTCATATTAGTGCAACAAGTGCACTTTTTTTTACTCCAAAACAAATATATCTTTGTCTCAAGTAAGTGAATTACAAAGTAAGAGAAAAGACATATCTCATCCAGTGTATCTCATGTGTATAAATTAGAAAAATACCTATGCTTTCTAAACCATGGTTTAAATTTCAAATCACTATGTAAACTGATTTCTACTGAACTGGTGGAATTTGAATTTAAAGGCTATGTGCCAGATTTTCATAGGCACCTAAAGATTCAGACAGACACTTTGTGAGATTTTCAAATCAGTGGGGATTAGGATCCTTACATGTTTAAGCATTTTTGAAAATCCTTCCAGGTGCCTATCTGCATCTTTAGGTTCCTAAATACCTTTGAAAATCTGTCTCTGTGGTGTTTAAACAAAATCTATTTCATACCGAGTTCCAGATACATGGAACATTTCATGAAAGTAACATGTAAATAGCTATTTGTTTTTCTGCCTGAAGAAGAAATGTAATCCTATAACCATTTGGTTCTATTTCCTAGTTCACTTTTCTAAAACTGTTTTTTGCATGTGGCATTCACTAAAATGGTTCCAAGATGAAAACTACCATTCCTTACATTTCCAAAGTGGTGTCTGGTGCCTTAGTCGCATAACTCCCATTGACTGTAATGGAAGTTGATGCACAGCTAAAATCCTTCTCAGTGTGTTGAAAATTCACCTAAAAGAATATTTCAGACTGCAATTATTAGACGATACCCAAGACTCCCCCAAAAGTTCAGTTCTGTAGTTTGTAAGTTGGTAAGTCACCTCTCCTTGTTAATTGGTGGAACTATACTTTTAAGTAGGCAAGAACCAACAATTGTGATCCTAAACAGCTCCTCCCATAAGGGAAGAAGTCATCAAGCATGTTGGCCACTGGTTGGATTTGGGAGGAGGCAGAGTATTTGTTGTTTGTAATGTGGACAAGCCCCATTGAGCTAGGTATTGTATGAACAGTACAAAGAACAGAGGCTGTCTTTTCCCCCCAAAATCTTACAGTCTTAGTAGCAGGATCATTGAAGCACTCCCTCTTGTTATACCACATGTGGGGCTCTGTAAAAGATGATATGTAACAAGGTGTCTTGTTTAGTAAATTGACACTTGTCTATCGACAACTGTCAGTATCTAAACAGAACACTCTGGCCCAATAAGATTACACAGTGTGTAAATCAAAGTAGAACTTGATCCATTGAGTCAATTTAGCTAGAAAATGTGTCCTTTGCTCCACTTAAGTAGTGCTGACACAAGCGCGTGTTAAAGAACTGTACCTCATGTTTGAAGGAAGAGTTCTTGCCAATATATAGTGATGTAAATAGTAGTAATCTTTTTTTAATTGAGTCAATAGATTCAGTAGCTTGACTGAGAGTGGGAACTATTTTGATGAATTTCTCTGTATTGCATGAAGAAAAGGTAATTGCAAATGTATTGCGTAATTGGGCATATATACACTCCAAGATGGAACTCTAAATTCCAGGGTCGCTGGCTGAGCAATGAAGTCACTGTCTGGATACTTCTACTCTAGACCTTGTTTTGCTGTGAACCCCAGATTCCAGCTTCTGACCCTGTTTCATCCCTAACTCTGCTACTCGCCCGCTGTCTGTAACCTGGTGCCTGACACTGGCTCCCTGGTATCGCGACATGGATTGACACCCCCCCCAAGCTACTTGTCTCCTGACTGCAACTTGGTAACTGATTGGTGCACACAGGCCACCCACTGCCCAGCACTGAAAATGGTATTGAAAAGGCCGCTGTATATGTGTGAACTCCTCCTGGGGGTTTGTTGAGGTGAATGAGCACAAAAACTGGTGGAGGAGCTTTTTGAAAATTTGTCTCTTCAACGTTTTAGTCAGTTCCTCAATAAGAATAATAAAAACAAACCTATGGTGCTTCCCCTGATTTGTACACTTTATCATTTAACATGCTTCCTTAGTTATTCTGAGTACTATTTTCAATAGACCTAAAATGTTTCTGCAAATTGATTTATCCTGTAATCTTCATTACTGCAGTCTAGTATTGAATCTGCTTTGGAATTTGTCTTTGGATTTCATTTCACTTGCTTTTGTTTCTCTTTTGTAACCTCTTCTAGAGGAGAACTTTTACAAAAATCAAACCTTAACCTTTCAATGTTGATTATCTAAATAATCTTTGAGATTCCACATCTTAAACGTCTGGAGCTTTTGCACAGGGGACATTTACAATCTAATACACTGACCTTTTTTGAACATGTTTTGGATAATTTTGACACTCTTTGGGAAGTTTTGGGCATTTTAAACACACATAGTTGTTTAAGAGATTTCAAACACTTTTGGGACAAAATTTTGTAGCAGTTTTTCTGGTGTTTATTTTTTTTTTTTGCATTTGGCTGACAGTTTTGGAGCACTATCTAAACTGAACTGATTTAATCAACTCTATAGTTTACAAAGCTCACATTTCTGAGCATTTTTCCTGGGACTATTCTGACTCTTTTTGGATCCTTTAAAATACTTTCTGGACCCTTTTAGCGCTTTTAGGATAACTTATGCCTTTAAAAATTCTCTTTTGTACACTCCTTGCAGCTTTCTGGGACAATTAAAAGCATGTGGACTTTTTTGGTATGCTGTTGGGGTGCATTTTGGACCAATTTTAGAAGGTTTTCAATGCTATTATAAAACAGCGACACTTTGTCTGTAATTTTCATCCCTTTGGTGAACGTTTTGGACCAGTGATTGACATATATTGGATGCATTTAAAAAGTTTTATGACACTTTTGAGTGATGCATTTGAGAAATTTCTCTTTGACATTTTGGATCACTTCGGGAATTGGGTTAAAAATGATCTGAAATATGTTGAAAAGTATAAAATGGTCAAATATGTTAAAAAGTGCATTTAAAAAAAACCCCAAAGAAGTGTCATAACAGACAGCAGCAAGTAAAATATTATCAAAAAGGTGCCCCCGAAGTGTCAAAAAATGGTTAAAATAAAGTATAAGAAATGTCGTCAAAATGCCAAAGAAGAAAAAAAACAACTGCCCAAGATATTGTAAAGACTTGTTCTAAAGTATATAAAAAATGAGCCAATAGGAAACCTTACACCACAAAAAAATGCTTTCAATTATTTTTAAAATGTGTATCCTATATCGTCCAAAGTACAAATAAGTAGTTGAAACTATTCTCCTAAAATGACAAAATTGTTGGTTTTTAAAAGATCATGTACTAAAAAATATCAAGATCCAAACACTTTTGTTTAAGTGATCAAAAATTGTCTTTTAATTCCTGGAAAATGATCCAAAAATGTTTCTTGTAAGTGTCTAAATGGTTGAAAAAAGTGGCAGTATAAAAGAAGCTCAAGGAAAGAGTATAAAGAAGGTCCTGAAATAGTCACATAGTGGCTAAAAATTATATAAAAAGTCAATATTAGTTTTTAAATGGTGCAAAAGTACACTAAAAAGTCAAAAAAGCACCAAAGAGTTCTGAAGAAACTATTTAATGGGTAAAAGTAAATGAAATAAAAAAGGTAAAATCTCCCCAAAAAGACCCATTTCAAAGTGCACCCACAAGTCAAAACTGGTCCAAAAAGGTCTAGAAACTCTCAAAGCATTTAAATAATATTCAGCTGTAGTCTACAAAGCTTTAAAGTGCCTGAAAATGAAATATAAAAAGCCCTCTAAAACAGCACAAAAAGTGTCGCAAAATTAACTTAAAATGATGAAAAATGACCACAAAAAAGTTGGTAATTTATCAAAATAAGCTCCAACGAGACACACAGATATCCCTTAGATACAGTGAAGCTCAGATCTAAATGCAATCATGCACATGTGCAACAGAGGGCAGAGTTTACCTGAAGTGAAGTGTTAGGAAACCATTTGTGTATTCCCTAATTCAATGTGAGAGGCAGGTTTACCTCATATTATGATGCTTGAAGTGAGTAACTAAGCCTGTCCCTTATGAATGAACCAGGGAGGATAATGCAAATTTTCAAATTGTTTTATGATGTTCTTTCACCATTACAACAGGTCGCATCTTGCTGCGTATTTTGATTCCGTGGCTGTGTTGGTGATCTAAGATGGAGCATATTCGCAAGTGTTGTCTGATTCATTGGAAAGATTGTGAGTAGCAAGTGCCAGGTGCGTACATTTCTGATGATGATGAACAAGGATGGGATTTTCAAAAGTGCTCTGTGTAGGCCTAAATCTGCTTCTGATTAAGTCACAGGAAATCAGTGCAGTGAGAGCAGAATTACTTCAACTCTGAGTGCTTTTGAAAATCTCATTCCAAAATAGTATACGTGTGTGCTGCATGGAAAAATTGCAGCAACTGACTGCCTTGGATCTCATATGTCGGAACTATTCCCAGCAGCAATGTCAGAAAGATTCAGTCATGTGTGATAGTCCTCAAATTCCTCTTGGCATAGGATTGCTCTAAATGGAGCAAACTTCTAGGACTCAAGTTCACTAAGAGCTAGAGGCCAGCAAACTTGACTGATGATGAAGAGAACTGGGCAGCTGATATGTTGTTTCACTGAGGAAAACTTCCTATTTTCTGTGTCTTACAGATTCTGGTGGATGGTTTTGTGAGTTACTTTTAAGCAAATGCCAAGCAGTTTTCTCTATTATTCCTGATGTTAGTATCCTGTTGTATCATCTATCCACGTCCAATTTAGCTATCACTGAATCGTTTACTGCCACTGCTGCCAGATCATCAGCTTGGGCGTCAGCCCTGATTTTATTAAGCACTGACACAATGGTGAAGTTTTCTGCTCTTTCCTCTCTCGTTGTGCTAAAAGGAGCTACTTTTGAGCTCTCTTGGGACTCCCTTATTTTGGGAATGTGCAGACTTCTTTGACCACTTTTCACAATATTTCCAGAAATGTGCTCTGGAAATATCCTGCATTAACTGTTCTTTTAGACAACTCATGCTGAACTTTTGGCATTAGCTAGGACGTCACATTAATGAATAATAATTCACAAACAAGAAACTTCATGTAACATTAGTTAAGGTTGCTCTGATCAATAAATTAAACCATACAAAATTAGGAAATACAAAGTAAAGGATTATAGAGTTGCAAAATTGAGCAGTCTCAGGTCAGGAAAAAGCAATGACCATGTACCATGGAAACTTAATTTGGACCCCTTGTATGCATTATGATACAACCTTTAATTACATGATCCAATATGATATTTTACCCAGGTCCTCTGGTTCATTCAGTGCACAGGACAGACCTGCCTTGGGGGTGATCAATGGTACTTGCCAACAGGAATTAACTAGTGTGCCTGGCTGGCTGCAGCTATATTGAAGTGACAACAAGCATAGTCCTATACAAAAAATTACCGTTGAGAATGTGGATATGGTATTTGTTTAAGTTTGTATCTCTGGCCAACAGATCACTTCAGCTAGAATATTTTATTAAGCGTAAGTTTGTAAATTTAACACTATCCTCATAAGTATGTATATACATTTTAGAGCACTTAGAAAAATTGTCTGATAAACTATAAACTACTACCAACCCTAACTATTGTGTTGTTACTGCTCTATTATAATGCTTATTACAAGTAACATTCGTTCGAAAAGGCATTTTCTGGCCTGTTTGGCCAAAAGTAAATATATCAATTTAAATTAATTACTTAATTAATTAAAAACAAAGCAACTAAAATGCCATCTCTCTGGTCTCATTTCTTCCCCCACTCATTTCTTCTTTCAGGACTCCAAGAGTAATGCACAACCAGCCTTAAACTTGGCATAGTTTGCTAGTTAAATAATTATCCCTGAAGTTAACAGCTGCACATTTTTGAGCCTCTCATATTATAATTTGTCTGTGGTCTGCCCAAAAAGAAGTAGTACAGTAAAAGCAACCTGCTTGCTATTGGTGGAGTCGTTAATAATTTACGACTCTCCCTCATGTGAGCCCGCTAAAAGTTGGGGTAGATAAAGGTGTTGCAGAAGGTGGCCTTCCACGTCCATCTCCCCTAATAATATAGGTATTCACTATTCTTATGCCTTGCAATGGTTTAATACCTTCAGGCACTGCCACTTGGATTGTGTGTACTTCCTTCTCTCCTCCCGTGCATGCCTGAGGCTCTCCAGAGCCATAACAGAGTCCTAAGGATCACAAGGTACAGTGAGGTAAGTGAGAGATGTATCTGGATCACTTCAATGCAAGCATGTCTCAGGAAGGTGCTCCATAGCTCACAGAAACACTACAGCACAGTAGCTGAGGGGAGAGTATGTCGAGAAAGATATCATATCCTGTTGACTCCACAGGGTTATTGAGAGAGACAATATAATTATCAGAGTTGGGATTCAGGCAGGGCATAAGGGTTAACATTCCTTATCTTGATGCCGTTTGATCTTTAATGATGGCAAGTGGCCAGGACGCTGCTTTTAAACCTCATCTGAAAGATGACACCTCAGCTGTTGACCAGCATAAGGGCAGATCCAGTGGTCCCCCTTCGACTGCGTCCCAACAGCCCCTTCCTTTCCAACATGTTCAACACCAGTACAAAGCCCTTCTTCCTAGTGTGCAGGGAATAGTGAGGGTCCCTGCAGAGGGTGCTTTGCCTAGACACACCCTGGGGGGTAATTGGCATGAAGGGGCTTGGACTGACCTCTGCCAGCATGTGAATTTCATCTGCTATGATGTGACAGGGAGGGTGGGGGGAGTGTATAATTCAGTTCCACGCATGGTACCAATATTCCCTCGCTACTCTCGAATTTTTTATAATTATGTCATGCTCTTTGAATATTTATAGTAACAAAATATAGCACAGTGCAACCGTTTCCCTCCTCTTTGGCTCGGTAAACTGAAAACCAGCATTCTGCTAGCCCAGGAGGTCTACGCTGGGCTCCTTTGAGAGCATTTCAACGTAGTTTCTTCATAGGCTGGAAGGGTTATTCCTGAACAACAGAGGACACTTTGTGCCATCAAGGGTTGCCTGTGTGCTTCTGCAGCACTCCCTGCTTATACGTTTTACTTTCTTATACGTTTTACTTAAGCTAGTGTAAAGTGATGTTAGAAACATTTGCAAGGACTCATGAATTTCAAATGACTGTGGACGGTCTCCATTTTCCTGTGGTATGGTACATTTCTTCCTCAGATGAAGATGACCAGCCTTTGAAACAACTGCAGCTGTGGCTGAAATCACCGTCAGCAGGCGAAAGTGACGACGGCTTTGAATCCTATCCTCACATTGGGGCAGCAACAGCCAGGCTTTAAAAGGGATTTTAAAAGTAGCCTTCAAGGGCGAGATCCTTTAGCTGGTGTAAATCACTATCGCTCTGGTGACGTTAATGAAGTGACACTGATTTACATTACTCTATATCTACCTTCAAATTATGCCGCAGGCTGCCACTGTTCTGAAACACTGGGATCAATCTCAATCTATCTGGATTTCCAAAGCGCCTATTACCTTAATAGCTATGCAAGGATGCTCAGCAAGTTATATCAAGCCCTGTGGCAGACGAACTTTCCAATTACTGATCAGAAAATGTATGCTTAGATTAATATGTCTAGACAACAATGGGCTTGTTTTGCCCCTCCTGTACACAAGTTTTACAACAGTATAAGTCCCTTGGAAGTCCTTCTATTGGCATCAGTGTGCCCATTACTTTTAACTTGAGCATCCTTTCTCCTTAATATCAGATAGGATTAAGTAGAGGCGTGGTCTCGTTTAGGACCTGATTCTGCAGACACTTAATGCTGAGCATAGTGTTTACAACCAGAGCGCCCAATGGGAGTTAGTACTACACCTACTAGTAAGCATTGATGGGATGAGGACAAAACTGTGGACTTTTATGGAGGATTTATAGTTGTCGTTTGTGCCTTTCTCATGCATTAATTCCTTTATCCTTTTTGAGTGCACGTCGCTATGTAAAATATATAGCATTTCAGTTGAAAAATGGCAAAGTCCCACACCAGGGGGTATAACTGGGTGTGCAATGCAATGGAAGTTAAATACTTATTACAGATTAGCTAATGACATAATCTGACAGGAGCCCTAATGTGACCTATATGTTAGGTTCCTTCAATAAATCACTTAGCACTCCCAGTAAAAAACAGTATGTGGTTGCTCTAACCAAACATTTTATAGGTCTGATCCTTTACCCATTGAAATTGTATTCCAAACTCCCAATGACGTTAAAAGCTGCAGGCTCAGACACTATGTTTACAGCGATGACAACTGCTGTATGACCCGAAAATACCCGCAAGCCACGTATAGATGTAATCTGCTGGTGGAAAACTATACATGCCTTTCTGTCTTGGTCTTGTAAGGTTATAGGTTAAGTCGGTTCACCCTAATCTCAATTTGTGACCGAGCTTCATGCTTATTGGTAGCATGGCTAATCTCTTTTCCATTGACAATGATGCCTGCTGTAAACTGTAATAAGAATGTTGCACACTAGATGTCCTCAGGAGAACACAGATTCTTCACTCTGAAACCTTTGATGAGACTCATCATTCCTCATCCGCCAACCCCAAAAAGATTTTAAAACTGAGCACCCAGACTGAGATTTTTCAAAGGGGCATACAGGAATTGGGTGTCCAACTCCTATTGGAGGCCAGTGAAATGGGATGAATTTGGAATCCTAGACTTAAAAATAAAGTGAATTTGAAAAGTATTCCTTGCTCAGGAACTAGGCCTGAGATCAGTGCCTTCCCTAACACACTTGAAAGTGGCCACAGCTGTTTTCTGACCACTATTTGCCAATAAGTATAGAGAAAAGGCATGTGGCTTTTCCCTCATAGCAGCTTTAACCAGAGGCACAGTGAAACCTAAATCCACTAGCCCTGGGGAACAGGGAGAGTCAGGGGAGTGGGAGGTGGTTGTGGGGAGGTGGTGTGGATGTTCTGCATGAGGGGGCGTGGGGAATCAGGAGCAGAGGGCCAGGTCAGGGTGTCAGAGTTGGGAAGTGGGTGCTTTCCATCGGGAGTAGGGGACAGTTGGGATATCAGGGATGGGTGGGGGAGCAGCGTGGGTGCTCTGCATAGGCAGTCAGCTCCAGGTTGGGTAAAGGGGTCTTGGTGCAGCCTCTCTCTCCATGAGGGTAGCTGCTCTTGGCCTGATCCTGAGTGCCATGGTGGCTGTTCCAGCCCCTCTGGTCTTGCTCTCACCTCCATGCCTAGCAGTCACGGAGCACTGCCCAGCCCGAGCGTATGAAACAACTCCCTTTAGAACAACACGTGGGATGGTAACATAGATCAGCCACTCCAGAATAATTTCACTATGGGGGCACTAACCCATACCTAACCCTGGGTCTGCCACCTCTGTCTGTAACATCCTTTTAGTTTCAGAAAACTTTCATGTAACAAGTTTTCTTGTAGGAATTACTACATTTAAGGCCAGATTTCTTGCACATTATGTATAGTCTGTTGTTCTGCAAACACTCCCATTCGTTTAATTGGAACGACTCATAGATCAAGGTACTATTACATCTGAGTAAGGAGGATAAAATCTGGACTTTAATGTGGAATTTCTAATCAGATGAACACCATTATAATTCTGGCAACCAAGGGAATTTTAATTAGCTAAACGTTTCTGTGTGGAGAGAAACAGAAGCTCTTAGATTTTGGCTACTTTGGAGTATTTCAGAGACAGATGTTTTGTTTAAACATTATCACCCTGTTTAAATAGCACTCACTTCACTAACTCGCTGGCCAAAGGAGATATTGCCAAGGAGATATTAATATTTTCACTTGGTTCCATAGATGATTTTGGAAATTTGAGACAGAAAATTAGCCATGTTACTTGTGGTGTGGTCACCAGCAGGGCTTACTCCTGCGTCAAGGAAGATTATGACTAATAGGATTTGGTACTTGGAAGCTCCTGGCATGTCTGGTGCAAACCCTGTGTTTTCTTAAAGAAGAATATGGACCCCATTTGTCACATCATTTTTCTTCTTCTGGCCTTTTACAAGATAAACCCAGCTCTTTCTTATTGTGTTATAGGATGCTCCTGCTCCAGTGATAGCTTTGGAAGGTAAGAAATGGTGGCATCTTATTAATAGTCTTTGGAAGAGTGTTTTGGAAATGCTTAGTGTGGCCTGGGCAGTCTTGTGAATACTAGACAATAATAGATGGCCGTATGTTGTGGATATCTCTAATGTTTTTTGGGTATCACTAGGCTGAGTAAATAATAAGAGAGTTTTTATTGGGTCAAGTTTTTCTTTTGCGCGGAGAGGGAAGTTAACCCTATCTAATAGTACATTGCTTATGCGAGTGTCCTGTTTATAATTCCTTATAATTCTTAGTACCCATTGTGCATATTAGGTAAAACAGTTAGCTACCCATGAGCACAGCGTGTTATCTAAAGCTTTGCTGATTGCCTCTCTAGGAGTTTGCTGTGCATGTCTACATCCCTGAGAAAGATACCTGGAGACATCCCTCAAGACATCAGAAAAATTAGAATAGAAAATTCTCATCTAACAGAACTGCCTCGTGGGTCATTCTCCAATGCTAGTGCCTTAGAATATCTTTGGCTGAATTTTAATAATATCACAGTGATGCACCTAAAGAGCCTGGAATACCTGAAGGATTTGACAGAGCTGAGATTGCAGGGAAACAAGTTAAGTTCAGTACCATGGACAACATTTCAAGACACTCCAGCTTTAAAAATTCTGGATCTAAAGCACAACAGACTGGATGTTCTTCCAGAACATGCACTCAGGTACCTGCCCAACCTGACCTACTTAGACTTATCTTCAAATCAGCTTACTGTCATATCCAGGGATGTCTTCTATAATTGGCCTGTGTACCAGAAAACCCAGCAGTCTGAGAGGAGGATGGAAGCTATTTCCAACGCTGTCCTGGCTTTGCACGATAACCCATGGATCTGTGACTGCCGCCTTAGGGGATTTGTCCAGTTTATCAAGTCGGTTAGCCCACCTGTGATTCTGATGAATTCTTATTTAACTTGTTCAAGCCCTAAATTTAGGGCAGGGAAATTCTTTCATGAAGTGGAGCTCAACAGTTGCATGAAGCCATTGACCTCATCCCTTGACTCCAACATGACTGTACCAGTGGGATCGAATGTTTCTATGGCCTGCTTGGTACAGGGCAGCCCCTCCCCAGCAGTCTGGTGGACCTATGCCCTAAAACATTTAAGGGCATTTAATGGTAAGCAATAGTGTCTCTTTTTTATTTACAATGAAAGGAGTGGGAGTCAGTGTCCAAGACTGCTCTGCACTGTTTCTGACAAAAGCCTGCTAACTATGTTATTTCAAATAATTTTGATGGTTAGGTGATGTCTGAACGACTCACTGGTAGGCAAGGAACTAACTCCAGAAAAGTTAATTCAAGTAGGACTTTAGAGTCCATTTGAGAGGAGAGAAGCAGAGACCTTCAGAAACAAGCTTCTCTCTTTTCTGTGATCATAATTATGGTGAAAAACAGGAGGCTGTGAAAAAGATACATTATCCAAAGGTAGGTGCATTGGGCTTACTGGCCTCTTCCTGCTCCTAAAATGTCTTAGGTTCTTACACATAGACAATACAGCACCTCTGTTATCTAACTGATCATTAACACTCATATTTTTCTACAAACCAAAATATAATTTCTGGTCCTTGCATAAAACAATAGGTCACAGAGTCTATTTGCTAATTTCCCTTCTGGATTTTGTCTTGGTTAATGAGATCCTCTCTTCTCCAAAGACTACACTCCAAAATTTATTACCATTCCTCTTTTTTCAGTACTTAGATCCTTAAGAGACTCCATCTCCTACTGACTGCCTTCAGTAGTGTAATTTATGTATTTTCATCAGATCGTTTTTATAATTCATCCTGTTTTCTACACAGAATTCTGAGTGGCACCACTACGCCTGACAATTAAATTAAATTAAATAGCTTTAGTCACGAATCCCAGACTATTATTTGCTTTTATTTTGATGTTTTATCAACATTTGTGATTTTTACCTTAACAAGCCACATATTACATCAATTCTATATTTTCTCTGTTGTCTTATATCCATAGCTATTTTATCTAGTTAGATTAGACAGAATATTTTCAGCTGATAGAAAATACTATTGTTAAGATTGTTTTTCAGTTTCCATTCCAACCTTATGTTGCTCGTAATTTTCTTCATCACATTCCTTTGAAGCTGAAATTTGCCTTGCCCAGTATAATGGACGACAGAATTTGGTTTAGAATACATGTCCGTGTTCATTAAAACACTTTTTCTTTGATTTATTGTCACTTATGTAAGCCATTTGGTCTGCTGAGCATGGAGGAATAAGCAGGCTTTTGCTGGGAGATAAAAATAGGAGTTCTTTGTGCTTATTTTTTTTCTATTTTTTAATGATTTTCACCTGAATTTAAAAATCTGTCTATGTAGGTGTGTACATCAGCAATCCAGCACACTCATGAGCTAATTTACAATAACAACCGGTAAGGCAATGGGAGAAATATGATTAAGATACTGAATACCATCACTACCTTCCAACGCTCTAGGGAAACAGTGATTTCAACTAAAGAATCTGAAAATGATGAAAAAACCCAGACATTTTCCTCCTATGTTATGCTTAGCTATGTATATATCTAAGCCTGGACATGCTAGGTAACATACACTATGCCCAGACCTTTGCTCTTATGTAAATGTTTGCTGATCTAGGTGTTTGTTTGCATCGAATGTAGTCATAACACCGCTGTTCTGCATTGCTCATGGAGCAAGTGAGTTACCATATTCCTGATTTATTTCTCCCCTCCTCCCCAACACACACATCTGTCATGCTATTCCCATGAGATGGAAGATAAATCAGCCTGGGCCGTAAATGGGGGCTAGAGGGAAGAAACATTCACAATATTTTCATGAAATTTTATGTCAGGGGTTAGTTGTCATTTGGGATTTCGAGTCATAATTTCCTGACCCCTCTCTACCAAGAAGTCCTTATCTCCCCCAGGGTAACTCACAGGCAGGGGATGAAGTGAACTCCTGTAGCCACTGTGCCTATAACAGCTGGGGGTGAGTGGCATAAACTGACATGTCTGCTTTTGCTCTCCTTTTCTCCCCAGTGTCTACCATATATATCAGTGACGATACAATGAAATCAGAGCTGGTGATTCCTTCAGCTCACCTTATGGATGAGGGTAATTACACCTGCATGGCTGCCAACTTCATTGGCAACACCTCTTCTGTAATCTCCCTGAAAATCCAGGCTCCCAGAATGGTAGCTTCTTCCTCCGGCTCCGCAGAGAATGCCTATGTTGATGTAAGGATTGCCAAGCAGACGGTGTATGGGATTACTCTGGAGTGGTATGCAGCAACCGAGAATCCAGGAGAAACCTGGTTCACCCTGCACTTCGGGAAGTCTGACGATCCCAAGAAGGAGATGATTTACATTGGCCCCGGCATCAACACATACTCAGTCAACGACTTGCTCCCAGCTACGAAGTATGAGGTGTGTGTCACTTTAAGGAACCAGACACCCCGAAAGGGCCAATGCATTGTGTTTGTCACTGGCAGCGACATCAGTGAACTGGAACAAAGGGAAAAGCTCATCCACATCATCATCATTGTGTGCGCCATGGTGCTGGCCGTGCCCGCCGGGATGTACGCGTGCACCACGGAGACCCGCCTTAACTGCACGGAGCGGTGTGCTGAACTCTGCCGCAAGAATCGGAAAGGGCAGAAGAACCTGAGAGCCGGCAACAAGGAAAACACCTTTGACAGTTTACCCACCGGCAGTGAGGAGGGGCTGTGCTATCAAGACTCCAGCGAGGACAAGAGAAAGCCCAGGTCTCTGGAGGACAAGGAGAAGCCTGACAAACTCAAACCTAACCACAGAAACAGCGCTGATCTCTATTAGCGGCTAAAAAGTCAGTCCCGGATTAGATTAGATCACATTAAATATAGACGAACCGCCAAAAATATACATACATGTAGGGCATAAACACTGGGCATGAATAGGCAGGCTTACGACTTGGTTTTTTCAAAGGTTTTGGAAACATTAGAAACTTTAAGGAAAAATGGGGTTAATGGTAAGCAGGGAAGTAATGCGTGACATGCACATTGCTGTCAGGGGAGCTGATACACATACATTCAGCTACCTGGGAAATTCAATTAAATAGAGGACAGAATATTCATACATGCACAACCCTTTGGAAAATTTTTTTAGAAGAAATGTATTCTAGTATTATATATATAAATCTCCTATTAAGGATTTCAGCTACGACAGTTATTCAAAACTCTAAATTGCTGAAGCTAAGGTTTTTCTCCATTTTCCTTTCTTTGGTTTTCCTTTTGTATGCAAACCTACATGCACCCACAAAAATTATATTTTAAATACACAAGGAAATCTTGGCAAAATTCTCATTTACATCAGTGAGGACAATATTTTCCCACAGGATCTGTTTCTCAGTTATGCTAAGGCGCCTTTTTATAAAGTTTATAAATTATCATTATCCATATAGTGAATATGATCAGCCATGTACAGAATATAGGAGAAAAAACTATCTCCTGTCCCAAGGAAATGCATGTATTCATGTATTAATTATGATTATTTATTATATGTATTGTGATAGCAGATAAGATCCCCAGGCATGCACCAGGACCCCCATTGTGTCAGGTGCTGTATGAACACAGAACAAAAAGATGGCCCCTGCTCCAAAGAGTTCACAATCTAAGTAATGCATGTCCTTAAGTTTGAAAAACAAAGTTTCTTTCCTTTCAATGTAAGAAAAATTAGTGTTTAAAAGCAATTACATTCCTTCTAACAGTGTAGTTACAGCTGTGTTTCTCAGGAGTTTGAAGACACTTGATTTTTGGACTCCTGCTTTAAAATGTAGCCAAGGCATGTGGCTATCTCGTATAAATGCCACCGGGTTGCTGCAGAAGTCTTCAGAAAATAAAGTAGAGCTGAAAACAGTGCTTTAGGTGGAGCTTAATAAGCTTGGCTGAGATACACTCTGTCGTGTCCTAGGTTTTATGATAATAGTTTAGTAACAAGAAGTAAATAATGCTTTCATAGGTATTTTATAAGAGGCTACATTTTCCTCTCTAATGCTTATTAGTTCCACAAATTATTGTACAGATATTTCACTATAACTTTTATTTAATCAGCTCTTACTTTCCACAGTTTGTTTCAAGTGGTTTTGCAGTCTTGACAAGTAATTCTTAGCTGTAAAATATGGTTTTAAATAAAATAATTAATTTTTAGAACACCCAGAGTTTTACCCATTAATGAATTTTGATTCCTTGTGCATATTTGTTCTTTTATATATAATTGCCATATTTGAAAAGGAACGCGTATGGCCAATGATTAAATGAGGCCATATTATTACATGAGGTCACAAAATAGCTCCTATATGTCAGCTGTAACATCTATCCTGCTGAGGTGACAATGTGAATGGAGGAATGAGGGTGAGCTTGGCCCTCTGAAGAGGTTGGGCTCAATCCCCATCTCTGCCACGGTAACTTCTTCTTCAGGCAGTGAATGCTGAGGTTTCCTTTAAGAGCGAGTGAGCTTAGCTTGGTGTGATTTTCAGGGAAGAAGCCTCCTTCAGGAGATTTAGAGTGACACCTGTAGGAACAGTGAGACCTGTAGGAAGATGGCGGGGGGAGGGGTGTTGAAGAAATTGCTAATAGGCTCTCTTCAGTGGGCTGAGGGAAGAGGTAGAGAGCCCTGGAAGGGGCTGTGGGAAAGGCCCAAAGACAGGCTGATGTCGGATGTCCAAGCAGGCAAAGAAAGGGTTTTTGAGCCGGTGGATTACTGCCTGTGATGGGATCCCTGAAGCAGAACCCAGAGCGGGAAGGCCTGGGTTCCCTTTGAGGTGGTGGGAACACATGAGGGATGAAGGACTATTGAGCATGGCATTGGACTGAAGATCCAGTGTGAGACAGATTGCTTGTTTGTTGGGTTTTTCATTTACCCCCTAGAGTGATTCGGCTGGAGGGCTAAATCATTAGCCAGCACTGGAATTTGCCTATCTAAGAGTGGGCCACTGAGGTGCCTGAAGATGGAGAAAGGAAATTGAGCCACAGCACATGTAAGAAGGTGAGCTTGTCACATGGAGTTCTTTTAAAAAATGACTGAGACTAAATATCTAATTGAAGCACACAACAAAATACTGCTTCAGAAGGGATTTACTTAACATTAATGCAAAATGAATGATTCTCCCTCCCGAGGCCAGAGTCCGGGCTGACCTCTGACAAAAGAAACGTTGTCTTATAACCAATACAATGGAATATGATAATGACTGAGTCCGTTCTGCTTGATGTTACAATCCCATGCTATCTAATGATGAGTTGTTCCATACGAACATAAGACCAGCCAGACGAGGTCAGACCAATGGTCCCCCTAGCCCAGTGTCCTGTCTTCCAACAAAGGGCAATGTCAGGTGCATCAAAGGGAAGGAACAGAACAGGTAATCATGGGTTAGCTTGTGACTTGGCCTACAACTCTGTGCAGAGGAATAAGAAGACTTCTTATGCTGCTGTATAGGCTACTTGTACATTGTGCCTTGGCTCTGCCCCAGTGTGCCAGCCAGCATGGGGATGCTGTCATTTCTACTTGTATATCCCACTAGCAGACCACTAACTCCCAAAGCAGGTAGGGAATTGAAGGGTGTCTCTTGGGTTACTCTTGAGGCTGTGTCAAAAGGCACAATCTGGGCCTTAATGGCTTGAAATTAAACCGTGGGTCTAACTTTCACACTTGGAGCCCTACTTGAGGTTACCCAATTCTAATTTGGGGGCATTCAGCTCTCCTGCAGGTGCCTTAAAGTCAAATCCTGCAGACCTAACTCAGAAGTAAAGGCCTCATCCGCCTCCCCATTAAAGTCAGTGGAAAGACTCCCATTGGCGTCGGCGGATATTAGTTCTGACCAAAATGGTTAACTTCTTTTTTTTTTGTAGGGGAGCATGTCCTTATTCAGACAAAACTTCCAAGTCCCCATAGGCTGGTTTTAGCATTCAAATGCAAATATTTTAAATGGAAATTGTACACGTTAAAAGCATTTTGTGACCATTTGTGTAAGCAAAGACCCATCTGTGACATTTTCCCAGGGGGCTCAGGACCATGGTTCAACATGCCTGCACTGAGAGAATCTTTCTTGTAGTAGCTGGATGTCAGCTCCCTGACACTGCCAGCCATCAGCCATTTAAACACTTTCCTCCGGGGTCTGCCCAGCCCTACTTTGTCCTGCAAGTTAACACTTGGTGTACCTCAGCCCCTGAATGCCTCAGAAGCGTCTCCCTGTCCCTGGCACTGGACACAGAGTAATTATAAGATAAGCTGTCCCCAAGACACAGTGTACACACAGCTTGGCTGGTTCAACTCAGGATCAGACGCTTTATAGCACCACAGCACCATAATTGACTTAAGGCAAAAACAAGCCTAGGTTTATTCACAAAGATTAAGATTTAAGAGCTGCTGAGAAAGGATGATGAGAGGAAACACAACTGGTTACCCATATAAAGCAAAACATCAAATGCAATCCTAGGGCTGTGCTTATTAAAGGTTACTGCTTCTCTTTTGTAACGTAGATTTTTCTCTGTGAGAGAACTGCTAGTTTTCAGTCAAAACCAGAATCCAAGATTTCATGAATATAGCCCCACCTTGCAAGGGGTTTCATCAGTAAATAGATAGCAAAATAGCTTTTTGCTTCTCCTTATATTGCCCAAAATCAGTGTTTTCACCCTAGAGAGTCAAGATTGCACCCTGCTGTTTGTTCTTCTCCATGTTGTCTTCACATCCTCATGTTGACTTGAAATACAATGGTAGTTGCCATTGTGTTTTCACATACACTGCTTAATCTAGGCAGACACGTGAATATACACCCCTTTGGCTGGCAAAACCAGTTCTTCACATCTGCTAGGGAGTAACATCTTGATACGAACTACTAATGATGTATTTTCAGGCTACATACGTGCCTTTTTAAATGTAATCAGTACATACGATATAGCCACAATAATGATAATGCCCAGCCTAATCCTGGCGTTCATTTAAAAATCTCATGCAACATTCTTTATAGATAAATACTGTGTCAGCAATCTGTTAGGAGTAGTGAGTTTGTCAGGCCTGATAGGAGCTGCTGTTACAAAATGAACTTTGCCGGTTAGCATTGAGGGTTCTTACCTCACCTCGTACAATGATGCAGTGGGTCAGTCACTGGCTGAGCTGTAGGTGGCGACTCCTAACCCTCTTGTCTGGACAGGGCATCTGCTACTACATCCTCTCCCCTTAATATGCACAATTGCTATTTCATATTCTTGGAGGGTGATGCTCTGATGCATCAGTTTAAAATTGGTACCCTTGGTTTGATGGCGAATGATCTGTCAGGACCCTAAATTTTCTTTTAACTAGATAGAGCTGTAACTGCATGACTGCCCACACAATAGCATAACAGTCTTTTTCTATGTCAGAATAATTATGTTTAGTGGGAGTCAATTTCTTATGAAAGAAAGCAATGGAATGTCTTTTGTTACTTTCCCATGACTGTATTAGTACTGCCCCAACCCAATATCTGATGCATCAGTACACAACTGAAACAGTTTATCAAAATTTGGCCTGGCTAGAACATGCTTTTCTAACAGGATTGTCTTTACCTTATCAAAAACCTTCCTGACACGACTTTGTTCATGCTATTTAATTTGTCTTTGGCTTTTTGCATGTCTGTGATAGCAATGTCATTAAAACCAGGTACAAATTGGTAATTATCCAAACACATGAAAGACTGGACTTGTTTTTTAGTCTGGGGTATAGACCAGTTAACAATAGGTTCCATCTTCAAGGGGCCAGGAGAAATTTCGCTACTCCAACCCAGGTAAGGAACTTTGGCAGCTCCTATTTTACATTTTGATACCTGTGCAATAAGACCTGTATCTTTGCGTGTTGGTAGCACAGTTCCCAGATGTTTTTTTAATGATCTGACCAATGATTGCTAAATAGTGCAATGCCATTTATATAAGCACATGAATAGGCCTGTACTCCATTTAACACTTGATTAACAAGCCACTGAGTGGTAGCCCCTGCACTAATTAACCCAATTGACCCATGAAGTCCCATCTTAGTAATGAAAGTGGATTTTCTCTGTGCTTCACTGCCTGAAAGTAGTTGCCAGTAGCCTTTAATCAAGGCACAGTATTGAAGAATCTACTATATCACCAATTCTGGGCATAGGATAGGTGTCAAATACCATGACAGCATTAAGTTGTCTATAATTAACACAAAACCTTATAGTTCTGTCCCTCTTCAGAACCGTAACAATTGATGAGGCCCATAAACTGTCAGAACCTTTAATTAGCTCCATTTCCAACATACTACGTGTTTCTTAACAAATTTGCTCCTGCACTTTGTCAGTGGTTCTGTAGACCTGGCTAGGGGCAGGCTCTGTTCCCACAGTGTTAATTTTATGGACAATCTTATGAGTCAAACCTGGCATGCTAGAGAATATCTGCTTGTGGCATTGGAGCACAGCCAACATTTCTGCCCTTTTCATCAGTTAACTCTACATCTCTTTGGGTGGTGGTCTCTCATTGCCAAAAACAAAGAATAGACCCTCATTGTAATGCTACTATAGGAAATGTAAGCTATCACTGAGACTAGGAAATTACAGGAAATAATACAGGTATATAGGGATACAGAGGGATGTACAGAACATACATATGACAGACAACTTCTAATCCATTTTTCATGTTCCACTTTGACACAGATGAAACAATAATAAACACTGGGCAAAGTCAATGAAGTCACACCTAGGTCATTAGAATAATTAAATAAAGAATAATTTAAAAAGAAAATCCATCTTTTTGTAAATAAACCTATTTAGTGAACACTGGGCTTCCACATCCACCAATGAAGAGGAAAACCTGATTAACACAAGTACATAGATAGTGGGTTTCCAAATAATAACTCTATAATGACATCATTGTAGTAATTTCATTTTAGTATCAAATTTGCTCAGTTTCTGCATCCAGCTGTTTTTTCTATCTTCCATCTCTGCTTTTTAGAATTCAGCTAGTGTTTCAAATCCCTTCTCCTTCCTACTATCAAAAATATTCTGGAACTTGGAGCTTAATCTGCAAATTTTGCTGTTGACACATGAGGCAGAAGAGAATCAACTTTCCTGTCAAGGGTTCTGCAGAAGTAACCCTTTCCTTTTCCAATGTCATTTTTTGTCACTAAAGGAAAACAGTCTGGCTTGCAGATGCATGAAGGACAGTAAGATGTTGCCATTTTTATAGTGTCCTAAAACTTAAGATAAAAACAGCAAAAAATAGGAAAGATGCCACTGCCAAGAGAAACAGAAAACACTGATGCCATGAGCATTGGGTACCTTTTATGAATTTTATTAATAAAAACATATGGAATACAGCGTAACTGGTAAGAACATCTGTATTCACTGGAAAAAAAAGTCTCACAATATATAATAAAACATCCTTTTCCTCATAAATGTTTCTTTAAAACGTTAATCTTATAATTCCTGTTAAGTCTCATTTAATTAAATGGTCCTTACAGGTCTTCCTTATATCAGAATGAACATTAAATACTGGCATAAATACATCAGTGGTACAGACAATAGTTATAAGCTTTTGGTACTTTATGAAATGTTGTATAAATAGATTCAGAAATGTAACAAACAATGCGTGCGTTGTGTACAGATCATTACTTCAAGTCATCACAGACATTTGTGTACCATACAGAGTATGCCCCTCTGTGCAGTTATGATGTTACCTGACTATCCTGGGGGTTGGGCCTGGACTATAAAGTAGAGCTGTGCTAATGCTGCTCTCTGTTGTTTTCCAAATGGTGCCATAAGGAAGCTGATCATTCAGGCAAAACTTGAAGAAGCGTATGGAAATGTTAATGTTGCAATTGGCCAGAGCACGAGGCCAGAGCCTTAGCTGGTGAAAACTGACGTTGCTCCTCTGGAGTAAGGCTGATTGACACAGCCTAATGAGCTGGTCCTTCAAGACAAGCCAGCACCCAAAGAACAAAAGCAAACAATATGTCGTTGTGCATTATGCTGTATAACAACGATGAGGAACTGCAAGAACCAGGGAAAAGTTGCTGCAACCAACAGCGTGACAATAGCGAGTTGGGCTGCGTGGGGGGAAAAAGTTCAAAAATAGGCTTGCCACCTGACTTAAGTGGAGCGATGCCAGCAGAGAATTTTGCCTATAGTGTTTTGAGCTGTGAGCCCGTCACCCTCACTGTCACAAGCCACTTTTTCTTGTTTTTTAAAACATGCTCCATTCCTATAAATTTGCCTAGTGAGGGACTAGCAAAAGCCCAGTTAAACTTTAAAGTTTTTCAAAGTCACGTTTTCCCTTACTCAGACGAACTTGCCTTGCACAGTTCTACTTCACAGCCAACGCTTCTTAAGTGTGTTTGCACAATAAAACAGCCCAGCTTGGTATCGCTTGATCCTCATTTCTAGACTTACCTGAAACTGTTCACATCTCCCCACCCCCTTCAATGTGATGATTCAAAAAGAAATAGAGCCAGTAATTAGTACATGGGTGGCTGTAAACAATTGCTTTTCAGGTAGATAGGCAGCAATCCTATCTTTTGTTGAGATATAGGGCATGTCTTGTCTAGAGTGGAGTCAGATAGACCCAAAGGGAATACTTTGAAAGTGAAGCTGAGTGACTTCAAACGGCTATTTTACAAAGGTCTTAGAGAGATGGGCCCCATTGCGCTGCTGAAAAGAAGACTTGGCTTTAAACAGAGCCTAAAAGCAGGCAGTGAAGTGTGGTTATAGGCTATAGGAATTTCCTACTGCATATTAAACATTCACTTATAATGCCTGGGATCGCTGCTAAGACTCAGCACATGATTGGCTATGTAGGCTCTACTTTAGGGAACTCATGCCAACACTTTTAGGGCGCGGGGGAGCTGCAGGCTGCAAGTGATACTGTTTTTGATCTCCTGGGGTGGGAGAGCTGTGGGCAGACAGGAAGAACGGGCTATATGACAGAGCTATATGACACCATCTGTTGAGTCATTTGAGGCGTGGCATAGACGTTGCCCTAAGGAAGCTGGCATGCCTCACCTTCCCTAAAGGAGAAAAGGTGAGGCAATGAGCAGCCACACAAGGGTGGTAGATGTAGAGAAACAAGGCTAAATGATGGTTTATGGCTAGAGGAGTTATGGAGGGACCCATAGGCCCAGTAGCTAGGTCAGCCCCATTGCCTTAGACTTACATAGTCAGTGGTACTCCCCAGCTGCTTTTGAACAAATCAGCGCAGCAAAGGAACTGTTATCATGGCCTAACCAGCTGGGTTTGCTGGGTTGGTACAAAGCAGCCAGGTTGTACTTCAATGCTCATTTCAGGAATACAGAAAAACATCTTAACCTACTCCCTTATGGTTTGGTCATGTGGTTATTTCCGGAATGAGTAAAGAGCTTTTCTTTAAAAAATCATCATCAAAGAGGGTAATCCTAGGTTAGACCCGTTTATTGCCAAGCCACAAACTTCAGGAAACAAATAGGTGCTTCAGATGCAAATGGGAGTCGCTTTTTAACTGCAGCATACTTAGGTCAGTGATGTTTTGGGACAAAATGGAGCATTTTTTGTTGCCTGCCGGCCCCCCTACAGCAGTCTATGACAGCTGCTGAAACATTCCACACCAACAGTCTATGCTAGAAAGAACGCATTCCAAAGATCTAGGTAAATAATTTTTTTTTCCAGACAGGTTCCTAACTGATGGACCCAGTTTCCAGGCCAATGCTTTTACTTTTCACTTCTAATTTTTGCTCAGTTTTTACATTTCAGTCTTGTTGCTTTCATAACCTCTTGTTTCTCCCTTATTCTACACTATTGTTGGGTGCCTTACGTGCAGGGAGCAGCACTGAATTAGTATTAGCCCCACCTCTTATTGGTGCTGCAACTTCCATATTTGGACCCATCACCAACTATTTTTGGAAAGAATTAGTTGGCTTTTCCTTTTCCTTTTTGGCAGGGATGTTTGGCTTGGAAATGGAGGAACGCATCATGTCAAATCTGCTCTGGAAAAATCCAGTGTAAGCTGCATGAAAACGAAAAACTTATCAAAGCCCATCTGTTTATATCTGGGATCAAGGATACTTAAGTCCTAAGCACATTGCTTCACAAGCTGTTGCAAAATGTGGAGTGCACCTCTGAGTATAAATATGCATTTATGATTTATTTACACAGAGAATAACAGCTTGCCTCTTTAAAAAAATAACCTCCTCCATTGTTATACTGCTAGTTCTATCTGAAGGCCAACATTTTCAAAACTGGGATGTGATTTTAAGTGCCCAGTTTTAGGTACCTTAGGGTTATCTTCCAGAATTGCTGGGCGGTGACATCAACAGGAGTTGTGGATGCACAGCTCATCCGAAAACTGTGTCTCTTCAAAGAGTCTCAAGCTGGTCATCTCCAAAATTAAACCACCCCAAATCACTGGCCATGCCTGAAAATTATGGCCAATTTGCACCTTGGTCATACAGTCCAGGCAGAAAACCCAGTTTTTATGAATGATCTGAATAAAATTTTAGCACTTACACCGATACTATTAGATGCTATATGTGAAATAATTCCATTGCAAAATCTATTATATTAGCGTGTAATATTTGTGCAAAGTAATGGGTGATTGTAGCTGTGGGGAATTGCTTTTCATTCATTATGAGATGGAAAAGATCAATCCCACCATGCACCTACATCCATACACTGCAGGGATATGTGATCTCCACGCCTGGTTACTGTGGATGCACTAGAGCTGAGGGTTGTTGTTCGCTATGTTCCTTTTTTCAAACTTCTGTTTGAGCTCTGACACCAGGGCATTGTGCGTGCTGCTGAGAATCTTTTTCTTCACCTGCTTGTTTATAACCTTGGGGCTAAGGGAGCCTGATACCGTGGGCACCCTCCACTCAGTGGCATTTATCTTGGGCCCTAAAACTGGGGGAGAGGGCAGGGCTGGGGCAGTAGGTGGCAGACAGGGCACCTGGACGTTATTGTTGCTGTTCTCATTCTGCAGACTCAATGTATCGTCCTCAATGGCAAACTTCTCGGCAGTATTGCTGGACCTCTTGAATTTCAGCCACTCCATCCTGACCGTCGTGGACTGATGGATCTTTCTCTTTTTTATGATCCGTCTCACCGGCATGATTTTGTTGGATCTCTTATTGCGCCAGAACATGGCAGTAGAGATCATAATTGTGATCACCACCATTACGCCCATGACACCAGCTAGCACTCCTAAGGCTTTCATGGGGTTATCTTTAGTTTGCATCAAAAAGGCGGCCATTGGCCCTTTGTGAAGAGTCTGTAAAAGAGTACAAAGAGAACATGTGACTTACTCTATGGGACAGACAGAGATTCTATAATTTCATTTGTCCAAAATATGTAATAATGAGAGTTGACCGATAGAAGTTGTCTTTTTGTTTAAAGAAATAACCAATCTGATTATTTTACATTTGAATTGGGGTCATTCAGTTTTAATATCAAACTGGACAAAAAGAAATCCCTGCAGTATTGTACTGGAACGGTCAAACACTGATGCTTATAGTGGTTTTAGTGCAATGATTTGGATCAATCCTGCATGACACTAGAGTATTTATTTAGCATAAGGGAAGAAAAGAAGTAGCTCTGCAATATGCAGCTGAACTGTTATGCTGTATTTTAGAGTTAATTTTGAAGAAGGAATAATACTGTTAAATCCCAATAGAAATGTACAAGTGGGAAATAATCGTTTTGAGACGATCTGCACATGATACAGTTACTAAAAATGGCATTAAAGATATTTTGAGACATTTTTTTAAATTGCAATGTACAAAATAATTATTTAGCAGATCTGTGTTGGATTCTGTTTTCTAGTACTCTTTTACAGACCTACCAAAACTATCTGAGGTAATGGACCTGAGTAGAACAAGAATTTTGGTTTTTAAAAACTAAATAAGAGCTAATGTGCACTAAATATGGCATATTAAGGACAAATGAATGAACAGTTCATTTTGCAGCTTAGCACACTGAACGCTTCGGAGGGCCCCGTATAATTTTTCGGACTTTGCCCTGTGGATGAAGTCTGGATCTTTTCACACTTTTCCAGTACGTGATGGTGGAGATCACCATAGTTACAGAAATGGTGGAAAGGACGCCACTCATGCAAATTCCAAATATTGTCCAGGGACGCTTCTTGAGGCCTAAAATATAGGATTTTACCCTTGACTTGATCTGGAAATG
The DNA here is from genome assembly GCA_007922155.1 of Mesoclemmys tuberculata. Lineage (NCBI taxonomy): Eukaryota > Metazoa > Chordata > Testudines > Chelidae > Mesoclemmys > Mesoclemmys tuberculata. The sequence goes on along the minus strand of ML675609.1, from coordinate 16,177,205 downwards.
TCAAAAATAAGAGAACTTGTCAACCTGCGTACCATTATAGTCCAAAGCAACTGATGTTTTGTTGTAAATACAGTCATAGCACTCTGGAGATACATGATGCCTAATTTTAGGTACCCATCTTGGACACAAATCTTGATTCTACATACAAATTGCCAGCTGTATGAATTAATCCCACATTTTCCCCATCCCTGACCAGCTCCACAGCCATGATAACTGGGGTAACTGATGAGCATGATAGCTTCTTATCTACTGTCTTATAGCAATCAAATTATTTCTCACCCCCCCATCATTCATGTTCTCCCCTAGCTTTGTCATGTGTTCATAAGACAGCATCATGCAATGGGTGGTTCATATGATTTGAATGCCCCCCAGCCGTTCAACAACACTTGCCTCTGTGTGGGGATGAGGGCTTACTGAGCACCCTCATAGTCCTAAAATAAAGTAAGAGTCCGAGTTGCCCATAGACATATAAACATCTATCTCCTATACAAACACATGGACCAAAAACATACCCGGCTGTCCTTAACATAATTCTACACAAGCTAGAGAGCTTCACAGCGGTGCACATACAAAATGAAATTCCCTCTAAAATGACCAGGCGGTGGTGATGTGTGGGGCAAAGTATCATATCGGGAAAAACATCAAGAAAATTAGTTCACACTTTAGTATGCAAGTGGCCATATTAATCTGATATGGCAAACTCATCTTCTTTTAATTAAAGCCTTAGCCTGCAAAGGAAAAGGTCACAAAGAAAAATCACAGATGTATATCTTCACCATACACACTGTTCAAGTCTGCAACTTGAAAGGCAGTGTAGTTGTAGCCAAGAGACACAGTGGGTGAGATAATATCTTTTACTGGACCAACTTCAGTGACAGGAAGAAGAGCTCCTTGAAAGCTTGTCTCCTTCACCAGCACCAGTTGGTCCAATAAAAGATACTACCTCACCCACTTTGTCTCTCTGCTAATAATACTTAGCAGCTGAGGCTTGCGAAGGTAACTCCAAAGCCTGCATTGTCACTAGGAGCCTAATAACAGAGGATCTGGCAGTCATATAGGTTATGCCATTATCACTAAAACAGCTGGGCAGTGCAAGAATCAACAGCACAATGGGTAGTAGGCAAAGGTAGATAATAACTAGAATAGAAGTGGTCCTCAACAGTTTATTTATTCTTGTCAAGGTAAACCTTGTTCCAGGCTTAGACTTTCCATTTTTCAAAATTGTTATAAACCTCTTAGTGACCTTGAAACATTTGCTATGTTTCATCAGCCCTATAATTATTCACAGTTCCTCGCTGGCTAGTTTTTTCATTTGAACTGAGAAAATCACAGCAGTAGACATCAAAGCATCCTCCCCCGTTAAAATTGGTGTTTTAACTCCTTTGATGTGCTGTGAAAAGATTATTAAGGGCTTGCTTCCTTCCTGCTTAAACTTGAGAAGACCGGGCTTTTTAAACATGCAGAACAATTTATGTTTGTGAAAATACTACAGCAGCTTCCTGGCCTAGCGTTATTTGATTTTTATTTATGAATATGTTTAATGTGTACAATCGGAATTGAAGATATTAAAAACACAGCCATATTATTGCCTAATATTCACATCTGAAGAAATTACAGAATAGTAATATTTCTCATACCCATTCCTATGTGCTGATCTACAAAGTATTAAAAAGTTGGCCAGTTTTTATTGGCCAGTTCATGCATTTCATTTCCAGTATAATAACTTGAGGGTTTATGTTTGAGAAGTAATAATCATATGGGAGCTAGTTCTGAGGCCAAAATGTTCAAACTCCAGGACCTAAATGCTTCTTGACCTTCCTCATGGGGTTATGTAACTCCATACCATTCCCAAGGCTGGCCCATATGTTAATCACACAAATTGGTTCAGAATGCTTATGAAAATCAGACACCCACAACCAGAGGTGCCTAAGTGGTTAAAAACCCAGCTATTACAGTTATGTCATTTTGATTGGCCGAGAATTCCATTTCAGTACACAGTAGAACCTCTGAGTTATGAACACCAGAGTTATGAACTGACCAGTCACCCACACCCCTCATTTGGAACCAGAAGTACACAATCAGGCAGCCGTCGAGGAAAAATAAAAATACAGTACAGTACTGTGTTAAACATAAACTACTTAAAAAAAAAAAGGGGAAAACAGCATTTTTCTTCTGCATCGTAGTGTTTCAAAGTTGTATTGAGTAAATGTTCAGTTGTAAACTTTTGAAACAACAACCATAATGTTTTGTTCAAAACTACATACATTTCAGAGTTACAAACAACCTCCTTTCCTGAGGTGTGCGTAACTCTGAGGTTCTACTGTATTTTTACATGTTGTTTCATATATTTAGTTTGTAAATGTCCTGACCTGGCAAAATGTATATGTTCCATATGAAAGTTAGCAAAATGCATAGTATTTTCAATATGAACATTAGAAAAATTCATTTTCAGACAAATGATGAAGAATATAAAAGGTGCATTGTTAATAAAATAAGCCGTATAAGCTGAATCTGATTAAACCAGTTTTGGCATGCTCTGAACAGGACTGAATCTCAGTGAGATGGGAGACAGTTCAAGGGAGTTGAACTATGAATCTTCTAATATGAACTGTTTTGCATTTGAATTTAATAATAATTCAAGATTGTCAAATAGCAGGCTCAAATGGAGTTACTTAATGAACACATACAGACAGTCAGAATACAGAAAGAAGACATACCCCTGTAGATGGTGAAGAGAAGGTAGTTTGGTACCTAGTGGAAAACTGACAGGGTTTATTCCCAATCTAACTGCCCAAACCTCTGTTCTTTTGTTGGGCATGAGACAAAGGGGAGGGGGGATAGTTTTCCACAATTAATTTGATCATGTGTTCTGTTTTCATAATTACTCATGGAATTTAGTTTACAATCCTCAGTTTATCTGAGTGATGAGTAAAACGGAATCTCTAACCCAGACATTATTACTAACTGCTGTGAAAATCAACAGTTCTTAATGAGTTAAAAATACCTTCCAATGGATCATTGATTCATCCATTACAGATCCCTTCTGAAAAAAATTATTCCTTATTCATCACCCGGTCCATTACAGAAAACAGCTGCCATAACAAGTATTCCTTATCAATCACCCAGTTTTATTTATAACAGTCTGTAGATATTTTTTATTAGTTTGAAGGGTATTTTCCCTGGACACCTATATTCCACAGACTTGGAGATGCTGATGATATTGGTCTACATTGAGGATGTTGGTCTATTCTGCTGCCAGCGGTCAACGGGAGATATGCAACCTACATAAAGTAGCATGCGTATCTTCCGTCGACTTACTTATGTTGCCGTACCATGGTGTCTTCACTAAGCTGTGTCGACCGGAGATACCCTCTAGTCGATGCAGCCTTTCTCCTTTCAGGGAGGTGGATTAATTTCTTGGCCTGGATCAATAGAGCGGGTCTCCACAACTCGCTCAATCGATCCTGCTGCATCGATCCCTAAGTCGCCAGCAGTGTAGACATACAGCCCAGCACGCAATCACATAAAAATTCCTGAGTGCAGGTCACTCACAAGTTACGAACCAACACTCTGGGTCTTAGAATTTAAAACACACTCTTTGCTAATATCATAAAGATTCTGGGACAATAATTAATATGCAAATGAATTTAATATACAAGAAAAATTGGGCTAAAATGGTTAATGTTTACTATCAGAATTCAAGGCTATAATGCCATTTAGACAGAATCCAAGCAATTACATCTTCAAGCTGTAGCCCATTGGAACAGCTCTGTTCTGCTAACACAGAGTGCTGTCTAAGCCCATTTATTCATGACTTTCAGACAATTTATCTTGTCAGATAATTAGTACTGATAAATAGCAACCTCTATAACATCAATAATCAGATGAACTACAGGTAAAGATAGGAGTGCATCAAGGAGCAGCACTGAGCCCGTTCTTGTTTATCCTTATCCTGGGTACCCTCACACAATGCCTAGAGAAGGAAGTACCTTGATGCATGCTGTTTACAGATGCTAGAATTCTATGCAGTGAGGAGAAAGATAGTCTAGAATAGGATTCTTGCTAAATGGAGAAATGTGTTGGAGAGACATGGGCTCAAAATAAGCAGAGGAAGAACAGAGTATATGGTATTTTATTTAAATACTATGAACACTGAAGAATTAGTCTCCAACTCGATGGGCAGACAATATAAAAAATGCTAAATTTCAAGTATCCAGAAGTGTGGGTTCCAGAATCTAGGGACATGGAGGACAAAATGAAAGGAAGGATAATAAATGCCTGGCTCAAGTGGGGACAGATAAGTGGTGTAGTATGTGAAAGGAGGGTACGGGTAAGATTAAAAGGCAAAGTCTATAAAATGGGGGTTTGTACATTTTTAACATATCACACTGAATATGGGGCAACAAAGAAGAAACAAAAGAATCTTGAAATACGAATGTTGAGATAGATGTGAGGTATAAGCAAGAAAGACCATATGGTGAATGTGTATGTTAGGAACATGTTCAAAGTAACATTCAGAAATGAAAAAAAATGAAGGAGTATGTCATCTCAGATGGTTTGGTCATGTCAAGTGCAGTCCTGACAAGAGGGTGAGAGAATCCAACAGATCAAGATTGAAGAAAAAAGACAGAGAGGCTGACCCGAGAAGACGTGGTGGGATATCATAAACGAACCTATGTTAGCAGGAGGAGTAACAGAGGATATGGCATTGAACAGAGCACTTTGGAGGGAGATGACTCGTAGAAGGGACACCATTTGATGGGATTAACACAAGAAAGAAGAAGAAACAGCAACCTTATCGGTAAATGTGATTTTTCTCTTGTTGTTTCTATACTATGCAGCCTTCAGTGTCATGCTACAGAATTGATTTTGACAAACATTCATAATTAATGGACTCATTTCAGGTCATGTACTACGTTGCAGGGTTTATCTGACACTTAATTCATCAGGCTTTCATATACAGTTAAGTAACTCATAGGTAGAACTTTTTCATCTTCAGGGAGTTAAATGCACCATGTCTACCGAATACAGAGATGAGGCTGAGCAGCAAAATTTAGATCTGGTTTCAAACTTCCCCCAAATTTTGAGGGTGTTCATATCTTGAATTCTAGTTCCATCTCTATTTTAATCATGGGAACACTGCATGTACCTTCTTGCTCACCAAGATTAAAACCCATTCATAGATGAGGCAATACTGAGCTTCAATTCAAATCCTTTGCCAATTTCCCCAGGCAATAGGATGCATTCAGGATGCAGTAATACTAGTCTTGGATAAAGATTCTTGGGGTGTGTTGTAAAAAAAGATAACATGACATGACAAATGAGTTCATTGCTGGTTGCTTCATCTTAAGTTTATGGAAACTGATTTTAGGAACTTCTAAATGAATAATAATGCTACAAATACCTAGCCACTGTGGCACTTTCAATTGTGGCAAGTTCTTTCTTTCCCTGATCATTCTAGTGTTTAAACCCCCTCCCCTCTACCCCTCTCTTAATTCCTATATAAAAATGTTTTCATTTTTAATTTCTGCCTTACTACACCCTGTCTTATCTCTCATGCCTAATTTATATGCTTATCTTCCCCTACTTTTACATATTATCCATTATCCATTTGTTCTGTCTTCATTATCTATATTTCAGAAGTCTAAATAAATAAATAAATAAATAAATAAATGCCCAAGCTGCTGAGTACTCAAAAATACCCCTGATTTTAGGTACCTAAATATGGACGTAAGCCCCAGTCCCGCAAAGAGCTGTGTACAGATAGTTCCAGTGAAGGCAACAGAGTTTTATGTGTGTGCATGGGTCCCTCCATGTGGAACAACCTACAGAACTAGAGTGTTAGTCACCCATATTTGAAAATATTGGCCCTAGAGAATAAATTTTAAGGAGGACATAATACGGAGGAAAAAAGTGGTTTCTTCAGCCCATGTTTCTTACTCTGTTGCGCAAGGATAGGAGATAAAGAAAAGCACTTGGCACTGATCAATACCAATTTCCATACAGCCAGACTCAGTTAAATTAAACAGCTCCTGGATTTTTGTATTCATGTATTATTCCAAGAGCAAAAGGTCTTTTTGATCTGTTATACTGACAAACTTAGCCTTAAGGCATCTTTCATGAAGGGCACAGCCTTGTGCTAATTGCAATGGTAAATGTTACTCAGAAAAATATGCCCGTTTAATTACTCAGTGTGATTAACGCTGTGAGAAACCTCTAGTTATGCTGTCAGAAAAGCTTTGCATCCAAAAGGGAGTAGTTAATAATAATAAAAAAAATATCACTCAGCATTCAGCATGCTAATGGAGATGGTTCATGAACAAAGAAGAGAGAAAAGAAGACACATTTACCTATAGCGTGTGTGTGTGTGTGTGTGTGTGTGTG